>OY726522.1:35841038-36545538 GCA_963383655.1 Bathymodiolus septemdierum
CGAACACAGACCCCGCTGTAGACTCCCTATGGGAAATCCAACCAACATGACCAAGTTGTTTGCCCTTTTGTGTGTACATTTAACTGACAATGTAGGTATATTGTCTATATATTATGCTGTTTTGATTACCCGTTCATATCATATCCAGAATTAGATGGTATTTTTCCTCCTCATGAATATTTATTATTGTGAATTTTGCATCTGATCACGTGATTGCATTTTCCAGTTGAGGATTCATTGAATAATTGCACGCAATACGGGAATTCAATCTTTCGTACAAAATCCAATAATTAAAAGTTATCGGTGACTTCCATGAAGTTCACCTTTGTCAAAATTCAAATACTGCAGTCTCTTCGCGGACATGCACAAATAATAATTTTGTATTTAAAGTGGGAACCTATAGTATAGAAGCTAGAGATCTGAGGTTTTTCAATATAATTCCATCTTTCGCTCATGAATCTAAATTGTCTCTGGCAATTTTACAACAATTTGTAATTTAAAGTTAAATTTAATTAAATTTCACGTTCTCAGCCATTTTACATAGACTCTACATCGAGAATAATGGTTTGACGCCTCAGATTCTCATTTTGTACATTAACCTCGAATATTTCATGATGGCCAATAATTGTTTTTGCCTTGATTGAATGTATCATTTACAAATCCGGTAACAAACATACACGCAATAAGGATTAATATCTATTATATAGAACATCTGAAAAAAGCAGTTATCTCCAGATCGCCATCTTAAATATGAATATTAGTAAATTGTACCTCATTTCTGGCAATCTATTAGACTAAACTCGACAATATACACACAAATATATACCAACCAGATGACCAAATGTTCAGATATAGCTGCAATATTGTGTATCAAATGTTGTTGTTAAAAACTGATGGCTTGTAGAAATAAGACTCATTGATATATCATAGCCAGCGGAGTAGAAAAGGATCGGAAACATGTAGAAATAAGACTCATTGATATATCATAGCCAGCGATGTAGGAGTGGATCGGAAAGTGTGTGTGTTTGCTTGTGTATGGGGTTGGGGGTTCTAGGAAAGGACCGAATAGTTAGTCGGGAGCAAGTTTTAGGTGAGGACCGGACAGGGGGATGAAGCTTTCAAAATGACAACATCAAAAAAGCATAGCTTTGCCACCTTCCTTTTCAAAGTGGGATGCAAAGGACATGCTCCCTTCACCGGCCCCAACACCTCTGCTGATAGCTGCAATAATCCCAACCCATTGATATTTTGGTAAATGGATAAAAAGAATTAAAAATAAAAAGATGAAAATTAATTAAAACATTTCATACATGGTATCTTTAATTTTGAAATATGGAACACAGGGCTGGATTGAGACCTAGGGGTCCGTGGGCCATTAGGTTGTTGGGGACCTTTACGATTTTGCTTTTCAAGTGGTTAAAGTGTCTAAAATCAATCATATCATTGTGCATGTCAAAATCAACAAAGAAATGTGGCTGCCGCAGCCAAATTAACAAAGACTGTGTCACACTATTAAATTGCAACATGGCATATATTGGGGCAACTCTAGAGGCCACATCTTTGATTCCGTTTTGACCAGACTTGGTCCACTCTTTGTACATACATCTGGAAGCCTACTGATTTCCAAGTTCAAATGTCAAAGGTCTAGGTCACATTTGAACCTTAACCATGTTTTGGTGTTTATCCTTGTGAAGACACTAGCCTACATCTTTAAGTGGATTTTGACCAAACTTAGTCTACACTTATTTCATGCAAAGCCTTGAAGCCTATTTTGAAGGTCACAGGTCAAGGTCACAGTTGAACCTAAGTTTTAGCCATTTAATAGTGAGTGGATATGGCATGCTTTGCGTTGCCTTTGTTATTGTATTAAGTGTTTATTATCAAATGTTCATAGCCTTACAAGCGACAGTACATACATGAGGCAGCAATCCCTTTTTGTAAGGGACACTTACACTATCTATTAAAATAGGGCGTAATTACTGATAGGTCAAGCACAGTTTGAAAAACTAAACGAAATCTTTAATATAAATTCCAAATAGAGTGAGGTTTATAGGTGTGTAGATATGGCATAAAGTATACTTGAGATTTATTGCACAACTTTTTTTATTTTTTCAAAACAATACTCTTAAACCAGATTTTTTTTCTTTATACTAATGTAAAGCAGAATATTTTTTTGTGACCAACGCTGTGACAGATTATTTAATGTCTTTCCCTTCTAAATCATAATATTTTTTTAGAAAAAAACCATAACACCCCCCCCCCCCCCCTTTCAAGTTAAATGGTCGTTTCCTTACCTGTGTTTGGGTATTGAACCTTTGGTTGAATTATCGATTTTTACCGCAGTTGACAATACTGTCTATTCTTCTCAAGATGCGTTTAGAGAAATAGAAAATGAATATAATAATTTTTCAATAAATAACAAGTATATATCTCTAATTGGAGACTTTAACGGACGAACGGCAGACGAAGACGATTTCTTCTTTTCTTCAGAAAATCACGGATATGATGCAGCGCGATATATAGAAAATGATGTACTGACGCTTGACGAACTACATATTCCGCGCAAAAGGAGTAGCTCTGACCCTATAAAAAACGGGTATGGCAAAAAACTTTTAGATTTTTGTAAGAGAAGTAACTTATTTATTGTAAATGGACGAATAGGGGATGACAGAAATAAAGGTAGATTAACATGTAAAAATGCTAGCATAGTGGATTATTGTATTAGCTCTGTATGTTTGTTAAAATATTTTTCAAATTTTGCTGTACTTGACATTAGTCATTTTTATTCAGATGTTCATTGTCCACTTGAGATATCGATGTCGTGCTCAACTTTTGAAAATGCTTTTGAAAATAATGAAAATATTAATCTTTACATTCTGAAAAATTACATAAATGGGATCAGGAAAAATGTTCAGAATTTCAGAACCAAATCGATCTCAGAAAAATTGAAGAATTGAAAAAGTTATTATATGAAGATACAAGTATGAATTTAAATATTACTGAAGCTAGCTCGTCTGTCGACAAATTGAAAATTAATTCCTTACTAGATAATTTATGTAATGTATTATTAAACTCTGCGAAATCCACATTTGGAACTTCTGAATATTCTAAAGTGAAACACATAGGAAAAAAGAAATTGGGGAAATTAAAGAAAGATTGGTTTAACGACGATTGTCACTTTGAGAGAAGAAACTTTAGAAAACGTAAGAGAATATTCCAAAAAAGTAGAGCTAATGAAAATTTCGACGACTTCAAATTAGCAGAAAAGAGATATAAAAAAGTGATGGATGAAGCTATTCTTGATCACAGAAGAAAATTATCAAGGGAAATAAATAATCTGAAATCGAGTAATTCACAGGAATTCGGGAAACTATTGAAAAAGGGTAAAACTAGAGAACAACCAAACATTCCAATTGATAAACTATTTGAATTTTTCAAAACGTTAAACGAAAAACCAGATGCAGACCTCATAAATATTCCTTTATTAGACCCGGGTAATGTAAATGAACTAAATGGAAACATAAACATGAAAATTTCAAAAGAAGAAATACTTAAATGTATTAAAAAATTAAAAAACAATAAAGCCTGTGGGGAAGATTTAGTAATAAATGAATATATCAAATCAACAACAAATACATTTATAGACATTTATGAGCAATTATTTAATATTATTTTCGAAACGGGCATTGTTCCTGATAACTGGCTTATGGGTAATATAAAACCCATTTACAAAGACAAAGGGGATAAAATGGATCCAAAAAATTATAGGCCAATTACAATACTTAGCTGTCTCGGAAAACTTTTTACCGCAGTCCTGAGTGAACGTCTTACAAAATATTCCGATGATTTTTTTATTCTAAATGAAAACCAATGTGGATTTCGGAAGGGTTAGTCTACGCTTGATAACTTGTTTGTACTTTTTAACTTTTTTGAAATTCTCAAAAACAAGAAGAACAAAATGTTTTGTGCCTTTATTGATTTTGAGAAAGCATTCGACAAAGTTTGGAGAGATGGTCTTTGGTACATGTTACTCTTAAATAACATGAATGGTAATATGTATAATATAATTGTAAATATGTATAGTGGTACAAAATCTTGTATTTCTTATAATGATTGTAAGTCAGAATTTTTTCCATGTAACAATGGAGTACGTCAAGGGGAAAATTTACCCCCCTTTCTTTTTGCCGTGTTCATGAATGACCTTGAATCATACTTGACAAACTGCAATTTAAATGGATTACAAACGATTTCTAATGAAATTGAAACCCAACTTGGTATATATCTGAAACTTTTTGTAATTGTATATGCTGATGATACTGTACTCATGGCAGAATCATCAGCTGATCTTCAAAATCAACTAAATTCATTCCAAGATTATTGTTCTATCTGGAAGCTTAAAGTGGATACAGATAAAAGTAAAGTTATGGTTTTTTCCAAAGGTAAACTCCCAAGGAATCTTAATTTTTCATTAAATAGAGAAAAACTAGAAATAGTCAATAGTCTTAATTATTTAGGAATAGAATTATCCAGGACTGGTAACTTTAAAAGAGCAAAGCAATCTATAGCTGGCAAGGCTACTGTTGCGTTTTACGAAGTATTAAAAATGGGCAGAAAACATGGTCTTTCAGTAAAGATTCAACTTGATCTATTTAATAAGATGGTTAAGCCAATTTTACGCTATGGATGTGAGGTATGGGGTTTCAGTAATAACGATATCTACACCATCATATATGATATATGGTGAACTTGGGAGATATCCTTTGGAAATAGACATAAAAAGTAGAATTATATCATTCTGGGCTAAATTGCTATCTGGAAAAGAGTTAAAATTGTCAAAAATAATTTATAATTTATGTTATTGTATGTCAATCAAAAACGTGGAACATTTTACGTGGCTAAATAATGTTAAAAAAATTCTAAATGAATGTGGATTCGCGTATATTTGGAACACACAAACCTTTGTTGACCCAAACTGGCTTCGACTTACAATTATTAGAAACCTACAAGATCAATTTGAACAATATTGGCATTCTTTATTAGATAATGCATCAAAAGCTATAAATTACAGATTGTTTAAAGATTATTTTGGCATGGAAGTATACTTTGATATTTTAGATAACAAAAATGTTGTAGAGTTATGCAGATTTAGAACAGCAAATCATAAATTACCTATTGAAATTGGAAGATGGAATAACACCAATAGAAATAACAGAATTTGTACGCACTGTAATAAAAATGAACTCGGTGATGAATTTCACTATATTTTAGATTGCCCATTCTTTGAACAAGATCGAAACATCTATATACCAAAGTATTACTACAGTAGGTCAAATGTTTTAAAATATAAATTACTGTTATCTTCCAAAAAGAAATCAGAACTGATAAAACTAAGTAAATTCATTAATCACATAAATAAAACTGTATGTACTCCGGCTTAACCTACTGAATTGTTCATCTCTGTACATTTCTTCATTACTTACGTACTTAGTATAACATGCTATTGTATACTGTATATAGTGTACATATGTATTTCTCTATACCTTGTCAAATTATGATGGTTTATTGAGAATAAAAGATATATACAAGGTCAAGGAACATATATTGTATAACAAGGTGTGAAAAGATAATTGAACCTGTCAATATTATATATTATATTGTAGCATTGGTACAATATGAGTACACTTCAAAAGAAATTATAAATCTCTTTGATCAGGTCTTAATTAATGTTATTACTTTTGTATTGTTTTCTCTTTATTTGAATCGATCGTAATTACTTCCTATTTTAAGCTTGACCCAAGCTTGCCTATCTTTGATCACATGAACAGTTCATTATTTGATAAATTAATACTGATTAAGGATTAAACATATCTACATATTTATTATTTAAAACAACCATAATTCACGTAAAGAACGACAAAAAAATAAACTGCTCCATCCGTATCATTTTCATTGCCGTTTTGAACTTCCTGCATTCACAAAACAGCTAATTTTCGCTTGCAAAATGTAGAATAATCGGCTTAAGCTCTTTTAGCAAAACTAATTTAACATTTCTCTATCTAACATTTATGAAAAATACATGGATTAACAAATACGTGATCTGTGGTAAGCAGTATTTTGCCGTTTGAACGAATTTCTGTCGTGAATGTTTTACTGAATCTCCCTGCGTTCTATAGATAGGAACTAGAATTTCCCCCAGATTTTTGGGGAGGAAAGAGGGTGCGTTCTATGCACCAGTGCGTTTAATAGACACAAACAGTCGGTATTACAATGTATTCTGAACTCCCATGACACGCATAAGTAATTATACTGCTATTGTCGTTAGGAGGATGAACTTTGGGGAGTCGATGATACAAACACGCAATTTTATGCATCATCTTAGGTATACTGCTTCTCTACGGCTTAGTACATGATAATAATACCACTTTGTCCTTCATGGAAGATTAACATCTATATATAATAAAATAAATTTCGAAAAGAGTTACTAGTATTCCCTTCAGCATTTCAGGCTTTGGGAAATAATCCCTCCTTAATTTGATATTTATGGATGTTTACCTTTCATTAAGAGCATTGTTGTATACTTAAGAATGGCCAAAAGTGAGAAATAATGGATAATAGTTTTAAGTTTTATTTCTCTATACCTTGTCAAATGATGATGGTTTATTGAGAATAAAAGATATATAAGGAAAAAACGAACTTACCAATGACAGTGTGAAATACTGTATTGCACGGTCTATCACTTTCTCACAATTCTAATTGAGAGGACGGTGTACAATAACCACTATCAGTGACGATTTCCATAAATTAAACATATATAATCTTTTCAAAACAGCTTTCTGCTCAATTTGTCAATAAACTGTAAAAGTAGTCATTTACCAAGTACAAAAATGTATCATCCTTACAAATAAAAAGATATATAAAAAGAACAAGCATGGCTTGAATTCATACCTATAGCAAAATAACGGACAATCGTTATAACACGGTTAGTTGTTTTTTTTTCAAATTCATTTGATCACAAGTCATATTTGACAAGACTCGAAATAATGTCAATAGATGGATATAATTTCAAAAGAAGAAAAATTATGAAACATAATATGTGTTCATCATAATCTCTAACAAATCTGATTTTCATTTGTGTCCATAAAATGAATTCTAAAATCTACCACCTAGTTAATGTAGGATAACTTTATAAATAGAAAGAAAAAAAGAAAAAGAAACAAGAAGAAAGAGTACGCAAAAAGAGCTAAGGTTAAAACAAGACCATAATACCTACTGTTTAGAAAACAGACATTAAGAGCTACAGTTCAAATTAGACAATAATAGCTACAGTTTAAAAACGAACATAAGAAATACTGTTTAAAAACGACCATCAGAGATACTGTTTAAAACAGACCATAAGAGATACTGTCTAAAAAAAAACTTAAGAGATACTGTTTAAAACGACCATCAGAGATACTGTTTAAAACAGACCATAAGAGATACTGTCTAAAAAAAAACATAAGAGATACTGTTTAAAGAAGACCATAAGAGATACTGTTTAAAGAAGACCATAAGAGATACTGTTTAAAAAAGACCATAAGAGATACTGTTTAAAGAAAACCATAAGAGATACTGTTTAAAAAAAACATAAGAGATACTGTTTAAAGAAGACCATAAGAGATACTGTTTAAAGAAGACCATAAGAGATATTGTTTAAAAAAGACCATAAGAGATACTGTTTAAACAAGACCATAAGAGATACTGCTTAAACAAGACCATAAGAGATACTGTTTAAAGAAGACCATAAGAAATACTGTTTAAAGAAGACCATAAGAGATACTGTTTAAAAAAGACCATAAGAGATACTGTTTAAAGAAGACCATAAGAGATACTGTTTAAAGAAGACCATAAGAAATACGGTTTAAAAAAGACCATAAGAGATACTGTTTAAAGAAGACCATAAGAGATACAGTTTAAAAAAGACCATAAGAGATACTGTGTAAAACGACCATAAGAGATATTTTTAAAACAGATCATAAGAGATACTGTTTAAAGAAGACCATAAGAGATACTGTTTAAAGAAGACCATAAGAGATACAGTTTAAAAAAGACCATAAGAGATACTGTTTAAAGAAGACCATAAGAGATACAGTTTAAAACGACCATAAGAGATATTTTTAAAACAGATCATAAGAGATACTGTTTAAAGAAAACCATAAGAGATACTGTTTAAAGAAGACCATAAGAGATACAGTTTAAAAAAGACCATAAGAGATACTGTTTAAAGAAGACCATAAGAGATACTGTTTAAAAAAGACCATAAGAGATACTGTTTAAAACGACCATAAGAGATATTTTTAAAACAGATCATAAGAGATACTGTTTAAAACAGATCATAAGAGCTACAGTATCCATAGGAGCTTCAGTTTAGAAAACAGAACATAATAGCTACAGCTTCAAAAGAGATTAGAAGAGCTACGGTTTAAAAACTATCATTTAGAGATACAATTTCAAAAAAGACCATAAGAGACACGGCTTAAAAAGACCACAAGAGATACGGCTTAGAAATGACAAGAGATACAGTTTCAAAAAAGACCACAGGAGATATACAGCTTAGCAACACCACAAGAGATACGGCTTAAAAAACCATAAGGGATACGGCTTAAAAAAGTCCGCAAGAGATACGGCTTAAGAAAAACACAAGACACAAGAGATAAGGCTTAAAAAACACACAAGAGATGCGGCCTATAAAAGACCACAAGAGATAGGCTTACAAAAACACTGACGGGGCCCTCATGAGATGGCTCCCATCTCAATGGTATCTAGTATTAATAGATATTGATGTTTTCCCTGTGTCTTAATAGTACAAAAACATTTCAGATTATTACATTGCATTTTAAAGCAGACAATTAATGGTCACGAACTATATAAGAAATATAAAAGTTGAATCAATTTATATAGAAAATATACGATCGATATAATGAAATTCCGTTTTATAATAATATAGTCGTATGTAAATTATTGAGTTGTACATGAAAAACGTGACCAGAGGTGTTATATACATTCGATTTGTC
Source organism: Bathymodiolus septemdierum (assembly GCA_963383655.1). NCBI lineage: Eukaryota > Metazoa > Mollusca > Bivalvia > Mytilida > Modiolidae > Bathymodiolus > Bathymodiolus septemdierum. The sequence goes on from OY726522.1 coordinate 35,850,089, forward strand.
TTGACAAATTTAGAATTTATTAAGGAAATGTCTGCTCTATTCCCGGTCTCTTCTCCGTACATGATAAGTATATAACCATATAACTAAGACTGCATTATTAAGAATAGACAAAATATAATTCACACAAAAAGTCATATGAGATTAATGAAAATTATATATAGTTAGATAAAAGAAATTGTTATGTAATAAAAATGTAGATATCTAATTTAGTACAGATGACGTGTTTCTGGAATAACCTTCACCAGGTACAATCAAAAGATAGGAAAGACAAATCATATAAATGTCTTTGGGAGCAAGTAAACCTAATGGTCTAAACAGGATAGCCAAAATCGGGAGATACAAGTCAGCCTAACAATAGTAATTAATAAATTTTCAAATAAATTTATGCCACTTTATATACCACACAATATGCTGACTACAAAAATAAACAATAAGCCGATTTTGACTGCGTTCCAGGCTGATATGGGGATCTCGGAAGCCCTGCTATTGTTGTCCGATTCTACATTCTCACAAATTATTTGAATTCTTCTTCGTAAAAAGTGTCAAATTCTGATGTCATCCAGGTAACCGAAGCGAACATGAAAGCTCGATTTTGATTGGTTTAATTTCCAAACAAAAATTATGCTTTTTATAATCTATTTTTAGTAACTTGAGATTTATTATATTTATTTCTTAGCAAGACCCGAATTATATGTGTTAATTATAATTAATCAGGGCACACACCTTTAAAGATTAAAATATATGATATTATAATATGTCAGTATCAGATTTTATGTGTTGTTTTTATAAAACAATCATCCCATATTGTATCATCTATCTCAGATTATTAACTTATGTTTTTTATCCTTTATTACAACTATATTTCATAGATTAATTAGAGTTATTTCCCTTTCAGCGTATTTAGTATTAATATTTCTTTGTTTCAGAATGATTTATAATTTCTTTGTAGTTTAATTCTAAATGTCTTTCTGTTTCAGCAATTTATTATAGGACACCCGCCGTGTAACTCATATATAAGGTCAAGTTCGGTAAAAGTCTTGGTAGTGATACAGGAACGGAGGGAGTCTACACTAAATTTTTATTATGATATACCTTTATAGGATAATCAAGTGTGCACCAACAATACCTTGATACCCGAATAAGAAGCGAATAAGAAGCAAATCCAAGTTAATCTGTGATGAAAATGCATACATTTTAAAATAAATAACAAAACGAAATAACCCCACTATCGCAACACTTCCTTAATCCATTAGAACAATCGTAGAAATAAAGGAAAAATGGATACATGACAGACCGCTCACCTTCAGGAAATAGTACAGGTACTTCAACAAAAAGTGGCGAGGTTAAACTAGTTTTATGGGCACAACCATTGGCTTGGCTCTTAGTGAACTGATGCGGTATTTCAAGTGCTTTCTACACGTGAGTAAAATGTATACCCTAACATACCCTCATATATAACTGAGTGAACATATAGATTTTGATCAAAGGTCCATATAGGTTTTTTTGTAAAGGTCATTCTACCCTGTTGTAAACAATTGCCATTTAAAGAAATAGATTTATTCGGTTGATTATGCTCTGGCCTTTAAATTATTGGATTTAGGAAGAATACTTCGCCGGTAGGGGATACATTGATTGAAGGAAATAAGATACACTTGAAATACACTATATTATTGTTTATTACTATAACATTGTAGCAAATAAAGTTATTCAATAACGCGTCTTGCTTTAATTATGTCCCCCAAACGACGTTTTGGAGACATATTGTGTTTGCCCCGTTTCTTACTCTTATTATGGCTCCCAAACGTATTTTGTGAGACATTTTACTTTTGCTCTGTTTCCGCCAATATAAAAATAATAAAAATAAAAATAAATTGCTTAAAATTCAAAGATGAAAAGATTTCAATGGAAATGGATATTTACAGTGAGTAAGACATGCTTCACCATATGGCGACCATTTCGATTTGCAATGGCGGCCATTTTGAATCCAAAATGGTCGCCAAAATACAAAAATCCTCCGATTTGGCCAACATTTGGTTTCCAAGTAGATTATGATGTTGCAAATTGATAGCCATTGTTTGGGAGCCATGCTATGATCCTTCAGATCATATCATATCTTGTTATTATTATTATTATTCTTATTATTATTCCACTTTCCGCACAATTTTGTCCGTTACTTTTCTCGGAGATGCTTTGGTCAAACTTTATGAAACCTTGTAGGAATATCATATGCCCTGTTAAGTTGTGCTATTAAGTGTTGTTTTTTTTTCAAAATGAATGCCGTTGCCATGGAAACGGCCAAATGCTAAAAAATTGAAAAAACATAAAAATGATTATAGCAGGTTACTCGCCGAACAGAAATTTGATCGGAACAACATACACATCTATTGGAACGAAATAGGCAAAACAAATCGGAATCGGTTGGACAAACTTTGCCGCAGTTGCCATGGAAACAAAAATGGGGGGATCTAAAAAAAAAATTGATTCCTTTCATCAAACTTCATGAAAGGATTGGGAGCTATAAGGGCCAAAATCGGCCCCACCTCAGATGTCGATAAAATTTTCTCCAAAATGTATTCACAATATGTGCTTTTCAGAAATAAATACAGTTAGTTAATATGTGTATTTAATTCCTCACAGCGGATCGACAAATTCAGGTAATGAAAAGCAGTGAACGTCATTTTTTTCATTATACAGAACGTACGTATCATTGTATTATAATGCATATCATTAAAAAACAAAAACAAAAACAAAGCATAATCAAACTCAATAAACACAGCATAAATTTGACATAATATGCAATGTGGATTGATTTCAGGAATAAAAAGACGTTCCTAAACTGTATTATGAAATTAAAGTGAACGAATAGTAATGTCACAACGTCACCCATTTTCGACGGTCTCCTGTTTTCGACGGTTTGTTTCACGTATTAAAATTTCTCATTATTTTGATCGCTTAATTTGTCAGAGGTTATATTATGATGCTAAAATTGCATGAATGATCTCATGAAATCTGATCTCATGAAAATGTAATCTTTAAATATAAGAACTACGTACCACATCTATTATTTCACGTTCAAATTGTAGTTTTTCGTAATAATTTTTTTCGTCACCTTAAATCTCATACAGACTAATTTTGGATTCATCGTCTGCTATGACATTGATAATGTACATATTGAGGTTAATATCAGGGGCGGATCCTGGATTTCAAGTTAGGGGGGGGGATTTAAATTTTTTTTGGGGTATTTCGTGTGAAAAATCACGATTTTACGCCAAAAAATTAAATTTTCTCCAATTTTATGGATCCGTCCTATTAACATTGATCGTCGAAAACTGGTCGAAATTTGGGTATTAATCTTAAAGAAGTAATAGATAGATTTATTTGGACAATAGAACTTTGTCATATTTGAATTTTTTTTAAACACTTTTTTAACCGTACTTTATTCTTAACGACATTCAATGCGATGATATATTCCAGTACATTTTTACGGACAACCATCACAAATCTATTAAAAAAAAATGTCCAATATTTAAAGACCGCTTTTTTTTATGAAATGGAAATATTTTGGGAAATGGTGTGAATTATTTTTGCTTTTTTGATAAAATGATAACAAGCCTTGGAATCAGATATCCCAAAGAAAGTGGTTGTCGATAGATAATTGTTTTACAATCAAGTATTTCATATATATTTATGATGAGAACAAGTTTACAACCATATGATTACTCGTGTAGGTAAAATATGTGTCGCTGCCATGAGTCTATATATGATTGTTTTGATTGTCACTAAAAAATGAAGAGATGGTAGATATTATTTTGCTTTGTGACAAACCAACAACAACACTCCTAATAAACTGTTGCTATCAGAATCTGCTGAAAGTTGTCTTTTACGTGTAAGGAGTGTGTCCTTTAAATCCCGCGCTAAGGGATGTATTAAATTCGTTCCTCATAGCTGTCTGGTGTCCCTTTCACATAAAGTCGGCGTTTTCCTAGAGAAAGCCATTTGTTATTTTATTTATGTCAAATTCGCAGTCATGTTAGGATTCTAATAATAATAGGATATTATACATTATTATACAGCTATAATTTTAATCCAATCAAAAACAATATGGTTGTGATCGTCTTCCGTAATTAGAATCGTCAAAATGAAATACAACCGAATTACTATCAAATAGTGACTTGTTTCAACCTCATTTAAAATATACCTGGACATTCTTTAATACTTGTACATCACGTTCACGATCTTTTATTTCAATACTATTTCACTCAAGTGAACATTTTGTTCCTGTTCTAGTTAAAGGACTTTATCAAACAGAATCATACAGTTTACATGTAATGCAGTTAATACGCATTTAAACCACAGAAGAATAATTCTATTTGTCATTCCTTGTGGTGTGGGGTTGCTATTGTGCATGCGAAATATTAATTGCAAACCCCATTGACTGGCTATTTGCTGCCTGTCTAGAATATTTTATTTTTTTCTCGATCGACAGTTCAGAAGCTAGAAAACAATATGTTGAATATTGTCTGTCAATCATGCAAACAATAACTTATGCACATGACAGAACGCATTTTCAATGCACTATATACACAAGCTTTTGATCCATCATTTGTCCATTGGAGGTTGATTTAAGAGAATGGAATTGATAGAAGTTAAAAGTTTAATTTGGGCGCAAAAGGGGAAACTTGATATAATTTATGAAAATGCTATGTGAATTCAGAGGCCAACCATCCCAGTCTGATGGCAAAAGAAAATGTATTGTTCTGATATGCCTAACGTTGTGTCTGCAATTGACGGAACTTCACATGAGATACAAATTCCATCCAATGAACCCCAACAAAAACATACTTTCAGCAAACCAATTCTTTTCATTGATTGATGTGAAAAGAAAGCTTATAAACAGTGATAATCATAAATTCCATCAATATTAATAAAACAATTACCTTTCATCTTAACTGAACTTGAGCCGTCGTGGTCGTATGGTAGTTGAATTTACAACTACCTGTGCAATCATTGCTTATCACCACTTAAGTTGTGAGTTTGAACCCCATTCATGGCGAGGTGTACTCGATGAAACATTATGTGATAACGTTTGTCAGTGACTTGCGACAGGTCTGTGGATTTCTCTGGGTACTCCAATTTCCGCCACAAAAGTAATAAATGAAATATTTTTGAAAGTGGTGTTAAACACCTAACCTCCAATGGACAAATGATGGATCAAACGTTTGTGTATGTAGTGCATAACATAAAACACCTTTGGGTCATAATGTGAGAGCTATCTGTTGGATTGTGCCCAAAAAATATCTACTCCTTTTGGATCAAACTATTTTACTTCATTTTAGAAGTAGCATCGATAGACCATTAAACGGCTACCTCCAAATCCCTGTAGCAATAACTATTTCAGTATCCCGGAAGAAAATATATAATCAATAATTTGGGGGCTTATGAAAAAAAAACTATTTTGGATGAAGTGGTGTTTATTTTATTTTTATCTTACATTTGTATATAATGTTACGTGCCGACATACCATGGTTTTTTACGGCAAAGATTGTTTCTCAAATATCAAAACGTCATCTAAGAGCTTGGACTATTTGAAAATTTTCCCGTGGTTTTTCAAGAAATTTAACACCTCGTGAAACCAAAAAATACTTTAACAGTATTTGTGTTTTATTCATTTTAATTATCTGGTAAAATATTTTTCTGGTGCACGACTGCGGAGGTGCTTAATTTCTTCGAAAACCGTCCAAATATCACGGGAAAACTTCCACGAAATACAGAAAACAAATAACGCTCATGACGTCACAATGACGTCAACTACGTATCGAGTTGGTTGGAAATAAGTTTTAACATCAAAAGTATGATCTCGTCTATAATACATCTAATTTTAATCAAGTATTTTCTAAGATAATGATTCATTAAATATGGGGCCATATATGGCACTTATAGTCCCCAGTTCTTTTTATGGCATTGCCGCCGGATTGCATGCACTGAGTTTTTCTCTTGGTTTCGATGTACACAAACTGTATTTAAAATAAATACAATTATTTACAGAAACATAAGTTATTTACTGATGAATTTCATTGCTTGAAATGAATCATGAAATGTACAGATTGTGTATATAATGGTCTCATATATACAATAGAAGAAGGAAAATATAGATTTTAAGGGTCTGACTGAGGTTATAAATAAATTAATATTTAACAACCTCCACAATCCTCCACCAACAAAATATGTTGATATAATCATTAACCCTCTATACTCAAAACAGCTGCTAAATTTGGTGTTGGTGGAAGACTGTGGAGGTATATAAAATAGCTAAAATGTACATTAAATATGTCGTTTGTAGTGCATTTTTAGCATTATCCGTCTAATGATGATGTCACTATGACGTCATAACGCACCCAATTTCACGGAAAGTTATATTTTTTGAACATTTGTTTATCTAACAATTAAATTAGTAAATTGTTTTTATTCTATGTCGAGCATTATTTTTTAATATAATGTGGGGTCAATTTTGCCGCTTAATGCCTCTCCCTCTTTGTAGGAATATCCACCGTAGTGTATGGCAGCTTTGGGGGGGGGGGGGGGGGGGTTGAAAAAAATTCAAAATGGTGGCCGTTGCCATGGTAACCAAGGTGCATAAAATGTTAAACGGAAACATACGCAACTATTATCAGCACCGGTACTGCGCATGCGTTAATTGTTACCATTATCACACTCGATAAAAATACAATAGATTATATAATGAAATATTAAGTAATCGTTCGCTGTAATTAAGTAATTAAAGCTGTATTTTCAATCTGCATATATTTGAAAACTACATTTTTTTAGCTTTTGAACGGTATAAAATATTTCATGGAAGAATATTTCTTTATCTGTTCGGTAATTTTGTTATTATCCTTATTTTCCATTTTGATCTTAAAACAATGAGGGTCCAACCATATATATAGATCGGTGAACAAACTTAAACTAGCTGAAAACGCATTTACACGTTAAAATACTTTTTTTAAACTTAACTTGTAAATTTCAATCCGCATATATTCATATTATATCTGTCGAATGATGTATTTTTCATATTTAAGAAAAAAATTAAAATCTGTTCCATTTTGCTCCAAAAATCAGGTTATGGCGTCTAAGTCAATATAACAGAAACATTTCTAAGTCCGTACAAAACGGCGGGTAGAATCGAGAATTAGGTTATGTACATTCGTATAGGAGTGTTTGCCGTGATGTCATAGGCTTGAGAATTTACCTGTCTGGTTGGCAAGAAATGGAAAATTTCCATTGTCTTTCATTGAAGACTCAACTTTAAATTGTCATTATTTTTTGCTATTTAAGATAATTCAATAATTCTTTCAGAAGTGAAAATTATATGGAAATAACTAATTCACAATGAAGGTTTGATAAAAATATCCAGAATAAAAGGATTGGAAATTCAATCTTGTTTTATTTAGTTTTGAAGTGTAAAAATGCATTATTTCATATTAGAATTATGAATTTATCATATCAAAATTAAAAAATGTAAACTGACAGAAAAAAATGTGAATTTTCTTAAGTCTCTAAAACAATTAACAGAACCAAAATTGGTTTGGAAATAAAAAGTTATAAAAGTTAAAAAAATTGTTATTTTCCTGTCAATTACTTTATTGTTTTATTGCCAACCAAGTATTTGTTTATTGTCATGCAAATTAGTGAATATGACATCACTAATGAGATCGGCGAACACTCCTATTGATAGAATAATATTTAAAGACATGAGAAAAAATTATTGGGTGATTACAAAATATTATTTAATAAAGTAATATTAATTAAAATCCTTAATTTGGATTCGACAGTCATGTCAGTATTATATTATAATAGTTAATCAAATAAATTATTGTCTCGTTTTGTCTTGTATATTATTTCTTTTTTCGTGGCTTATATCAGATATATTAATAATATTTATGATTTATGAAAAAGTGCTTTGAAGGTAAATTTATGAAAAGTTTGTATAAACAACGTTAATGAGAAATTTTAGAATAAAACAATAATCTTTTAATGTATATCAACTTCAAAGAAAAGCGTACTATTAAACGCCAATTCTCACAATCCAATTATCTCTTTTATATATTGTTTTAAATCAATTATTAAAAGGCCGAAAGAAAAGGTAGGAATGTTAAGATTGCAATCAATTACTGTCATTGATTTTAAGTACAAAATACAGATAAAGTTTTTCTACACTGAAGGTTTATTTCTCAGCGCATCATATATTTACATCATATCAATAATATAAAAAAACACAATACAATACTCTTAGATCACTGGATAAGTGAGATAATAATAAAAACAACTTTTAACAACACTCTCAAGTATGGTGTGACATCAGCTTTGAGGATGATGTGTGTATATTACTCTGTGCTGTAGCTTTCTCTGGTGAATATACCTAAAATAAATGAGAAATTGTTATTCAATTTGTCCTTATGTTATCTTCAGAAATATATTACAAAAAGGCTTCCCTTAATAATAGTAGTCAGTACACAAATAAGTAGAGTACCATACAGGCAATAGTATTAATTTGGGTAAACGGACTGAAAGTTACAGAACATAAAGTCACAATTTTATAGGACAAACAGTCACAGTTAATATTTTGGGTTAAATAATGTTATAGCAATAAAATGTCACAATACACATTTAACATGTATGTGGGACAATAAAAGTAACTTTTTTTAATTATTGTTAGCAAAGGCACTCGTGGCACGGAATTGCCACCCCTCTTTCTGAATTTCTTTATTATTTCATCTCTTTGTCCTAAATTTATTGTGGATAATAATAGTATATATAGGGTCGACACATGTACATTTTGTAACTTGCTGTTAACATAAGATTGTATAAATATGAATATGCACAAGTTAAATTAAGGAAAATGGGATGAAATAATAAAGAAATTTTATTGACAATAAATATGTAAACAGAAAGTTGATTAAATCATAAATTAAAATGATTTTTAATACAATTTATTTAGAAATACCAATCACAATATCTTTATTTAGGTAAATACCTATTAGACAGATTTAAAAAAGCTATGTTTGTCTTTTTAATTGATAACTTACCCAAGTTAGGCTAAAGAAATGAAATGTGACTTAATGTGTTAATACATTTTCCCTAAAAAACATACTTGCCTTCTATAAATTTCAATTTCTTATCTAATTCTTATCTTATTATGTAGCCGTATGGTTGTTATTTTCATTGAATGGCTTCTCAAAATAGATGGCTTCACAGTCGGTGCTCTTCCTGTATAATCAGTAATTGGTTACATCTTGTATACTACAACTGACAGATATAATACATGACAAACAATTTTAATCAGCCATCATCATCATAAACTACATCTGATGGGCAAACTGTTAAAGTCGATTTCAATCTGTCGTCCAGCAAATCTTCACACCAAGATTTGCCTGAAGAAGAAAGACAAACAATCTTAGATTTGTTATTTATTTTAGAAAAATGTAATGTTAGCGAGAGCGCTAATAGGGAACTGACAGTATTGTGTGATGGGCTACCACGAAAATATCTGGTTTCCCAATGTCGGGAAGATATTAACAGTTTATATATTTTTGAAAGAATTCCGGGAAATATCACTGGCGCATATATTAGTTTAGAAAGCGAAATTATCCGGTACATCAATGCAAGTATGATGTAAATCCTGAAACAGACAAGATAAAAATAAAAATTTCGGGGGACGGGTCAAAAGTTAGTAGAATTTCAAACTTTGTCGTGTAATTAGCGATGATTTGACATTATCATCAAAAGATCAAAATGTTTTTTGCATTGTAAATTGCAAAGAAGATTATGATAATTTAAAACTTGCTTGCAAACCCATTTTTCAGAAAATAGAAACATTATAAGAAAAAGCAAGTATTGAAGTTGAAGGGAAACATTTTGATTTAGATATTTTGATGGGTGGTGATATGCAATTTTTGAAACTTGTGCTTGGGTTGGGTGGATCTCTATGTAATTATTCCTGTCCAAGGTGTAGGGTCCATAAAAACCAGAGGGACGACATGACAAAGCCATTGGATTTTTACCATACTCGTGGTATGTAGAGAACATCACAGAATCTGAAGGAAGATGTCGTAAAGAATGGCTTTGGTGTTCATGCTCAACCTCTTGTTAGCATTGAGCCTGAACACATAATCATTGATGAACTTCATCTTCTTCGGATATGTGATAAACTGTTAAGGAACTTAATATTAGACACAAAAACGCTCGATGACAAAAATGCCGCTGATGGTGAGAAGTCAGATATCTTAGGACAGCTTACTGAGAAAATAAGAGGATGCGGTGTTTCGTTTTACATTTGGACAAAAGGGTACTCAAGGTGAATTGGATTGGTCGTCATTGACGGGGTCTGACTATGAAAAGCTTTTGGAAAATCTTCCTTCAAAATTATGCTTTTTGATCCATTATGATACCCATGATCATACTGTAAAAATTTGGAGTTCATTTTTGAATTTATATCGCTTCGTGACGTTAGAAATACACGAGTTCTCTAACATTGAAGATATTTTTGAAACATGTAAAGAGTGGGTAAATGACTTTCTTGCTTTAGGATCATTGGGGAGAAAGGGCGTTACTCCTTATATGCATTGTCTTGCATACCACGTTCCGTTTTTCACTAAAAAGTATGGAAAACCTTTACGTTTCAGTGGGCAGGGCGTAGAAAAGATCAATGATGATATAAAAAAAATCATCATTCAAAAACAAACAAATGGGACGCAACGGTCGATGCTTTACAAGTTCGGAAAAGGATAGCACATTTGATATCAGAGAACTGCGAGCGTGATCAGCGAAACTACACCAAAAGTACGAACGAGTATTGGAATGATATAATTTTTAAACAAAGAGCAGCTAAAAAGGCTAAAATTTATGAGGAAATGTCACTCGTAGCTGACAAATATTCTGAAAATGACCCGGTCCCTTGTTCAATCGACGACCGAGATTAGAGACGAATTGAAAAAAATAAGCGTTAAAACGAGATTAAAAAATAGAAAAACGTTTAGACCTTTTAAAGAGTAAACGACAATGATTATGTTGTTACTTTCTGCGTTCTCATGTCAGGAACTGATTTATCGGTAGTCAAAAGTAGCTACGAATTATTCTTCATCTTATTTTGCTATTTTCTGTACAAAAGAAACAAATACCCAAATTCTGTGTTGTCGCCGATAATATTTCCCCGGAAATAAATAATGTATCTGTTGTATATAGGTATTTATGTGAATGTAGGAACAAAAGTCAGAGGAAAAAAACTGCAAGCGCACAATTCGATACCAGCTTCCAACTCTTCCAGTCCCAGCCATCTATGCAGATGTCAGATTGCCTGAGGAGTACACAACAACTACCAACAACCAACAGTTCCTGCAATACGACAACGGCCAGAATGCAGAAAACAGAATATTAGTCTTTACTCACCAGACAATTTGGAAAGATTAACAAATGCCCAGAACTTTTTCATGGACGGTACCTTCTCTGTAGCTCAGTACCCATGTAAACAGCTGTACACCATCCGGGTTCCATTCAAAGATGTAACAGTCACTGCAGTATATGCGTTTCTCCCAAATAAATGTCAAGATACTTACAGGGAACTCTTCCAGTCTATTGTTGACAAGTGCCATGCCAACAGCCTACAACTCAATGTCCAGACTATCATCACAGACTTTGAAGATACAGTCCTTATTGCAATTACAAATGTATTTGGTCGCCACATAAACCACCAGGGCTGTTTCTACCACATGACACAAGCATCATGGCGAAAGATACAGCAGCTTGGTTTGATGCCTCTCTACAACAACGACGATGACTTCAGACTGTTCTGTGGTATGATGGAAAGTATTGCCTTTTTACCAGTACCTTATTTGACCAATGGTATTCATCTGCTTAGAACACTATGCCCTGATGACCCACCAGAGGCAGCTGAGCTCCTAGATTACTTTGATTCAACTTACATCAGTGGCAGACTTAGACAACAGAATCCAGCACAAAATCAAGCAGTCCGTCTGGTCTTAAGACGCAGTCCACCTATGTTTCCACCAGCCATTTGGAACGTACATGATGCCACAGTCAATGGTGATGCCAGAACCAACATGTGCGAGGGCTGGAACAACAAGTTCTTCAACCTGGTAGGACATGCCCATCCGTTCTATATGGCGTGTGATCGAGTGGTGTCAAAAGGAAGAAGCTACTGTCCGTACTATTATCCAGCAAGATGCAGTTGGTTACCCACCAGTTAAGCGTACTCAACAGAGACATGTTCAGCTCCAGGAGCTCTTACAGAACCTATGCAGATAACTCGCTACTGGCCGGAAGACCATTGCCGGGTTCTTGTGTGGAGTTGGATGGAACATCAGACTCAATCAGCATCATTAGTGTTTAAGAGACTAATTGACATTATGAACATTTACAATTTTAAACTGGAAATATTCAATCTATGTATGTTCATCATTATATCGTTATGATTTGATATATTTCATATGTTATTTGTTATATGACTTATAAATGCTCCAATCATTGATGTGATTAATTAAATGTATTAAATTATTTTCTAATTAGAAAGAGTTGGATGGGTAAATATGAATGAGGAAAATTTTGGTTGGGATTGAATACAGATCAATGAGACATCAATCGAATTTGGTTCTCAGTCAAGGTCTTGAATAAATATCAAAACAAAAACAAAGCAAAATAACACAAACAAATGAAGAAAAAAACAAAACAAAACGTCAAAAACCAAAACAAAACAAAAATAATTATATACACTGTGACTTTCCAGGGTATAGTAAATGTGGAAAAAATATATTGTGACTTTTTTCCCTGTGATTTTTTTTTCTACCGAAAAATATTGAACACAGACACTATATCAATATTCATTCCATACAGTCAATGAAAAGCAAAAAATCGTGAACGTAAAATTTTCCAAAATAAAAAAAGGAAAACAATTCGGTATATTATTTTCGTGAACGGATTTCGCTATACAGTTGCGATATTGTTGAACGCAGGGCTAATTTAATGATTTCTACCTCACATGGCTTATTGAATTTGCAGGCAACTATTCCATCGGCAATATCTAGGTTGTCATATGAAAGCAAATACAGAAAACAGCTAAATGCATATTAATATGTTGCTTTATTGTGGAGCCCAGTAACTGACATGATAATTTTAATTTCTTTTATACGAAATAGTTTACGGAGCCCGTTTTCTGACATGAGAATTTGTTTCATTTCGTTTATAGATATTTGTTTTTATTTAGTTTATGCGAAATACTATTTCGTGTAACGTCATAAAAATATTTATCATGTCAGTTCACGGGTTCCGTACTTTATTGTTACTCATCAAAAAAGAATAAATTCTAATTAAGAAAGAAGCGTCTTTTAATTTCATAATATTAATGTTTTAAAAAGAAACATTGAGCCGTAATGAAAGGGGGAGGTTTGGTGCTTTAAAATTTGATTCAACCCACCATTTTTTTTAGAAATGTCTGTACCAAGTCAGTTTTCCAGTTGTTGACTGATTTTGTCTGTTTTTATACTTATGAGTTTTGACTTTCCTTTTGTTAGATTGTTCGGAGTTCGGTAATTTTGTTATTACCCTTATCATAAAGAAAGATAATTAAAAAGTTGGAATGCGGTGAAATTTATCCAATTACGAATTATACCTCAAAAGACGACATTGTCATTATTTGATCTTAACCTATGATACTAGGATGTGCTTTACAAAGTTTTGACCTTTTTATCTAAGACATCAGCAATGTTACATATCTGGCATGCATCCGAGATATGTACAATGAAAAACGAACACAGGATTTACACAGATATGATATCTTTGTATTTGATCTCGATCTACTTTGATTATTTATTAGGTTTAAATAGAATACCTTGTCTTTTGTATGCACATTTATTAATATAAACGACTATATGGTTTAAAAGGAATATATTACTTGGTTCTATTTTAAAGCTTGTCTTATTATTTGGTATGTTAATTTGTCCAAATTGGTAAATTAGTACAAATTGCAATATCATACCACTGGTTGTTTTTTTCAATTGAATTCAAAGCTATTGTCAATTAAATTACGGGATAGGTATTCATGAGTCCGATCTCTGGTCGGATCATAGCAAACATTATATAATTTGTCTTTATATTTCTCGGCTAAGCATTGGTACTTAGGAGTGATCGTATGGTAGTTGAGTTAACAGGCTATTGGCATTTGCTCGCTTCATTTGATTAATGTTTGCATTAAAAAAAATGCAGATAGCAATTCTTCTCTTCAAAAATGGGCTTACGATTTACGACTTACGAGTACCTACCAACACTCTTAACTTTGCGATCACTTTTTATCGTAAGTCATACATCCTATTTATTAGTGAAACGGTCATAACTCTTAAGAGTGCATTTACGTCTACGTTTCCGACTTACGACCTTTAGTGAAACGATCGCCAGTTCTTTAAAAGAAAGAAAGAAAAACAAATTTTAAATCTCAAAACATGTACCTGTTTGTGTAATATTTACACACTTCCGACGTTCGTTTGGAACTTCTTATCCATACATATAAAAGGCCGACTCGATATGATTTTCTCTCGATTTCCATCAGTAAATAAATATTTTATTTTCTCCCAACAATCTAAATAACTAATAGTCGAAAAATAAAATGATTTAAGAAGTTGGGAAATCGACAAAAATGGTAAAATTTGAGAAATTATGGGGAAAATAAATATTTGCTCTTTGGGAAGATGAGGGGTCCCTATTTGCTTACCAGTTATCAATTTGCAAAGTTCAAAGATCAAATTAATATTGGTTCCGGTCATTAGGTAATAAGTGTGAACGGTATGTGCCGATCAAATGTTATTATTTATCAAAATGAAACCAAATTTGAAATATAGTGTAATGATAAAACAGAAAGCCACCATATCAACGACATTTTTATGAAAGTGGCATTAAACACCATATCTTGGGTATGGACAAAGTCACTCATTATACATACTGTGACTTTCCGGGGTATAGTAAATGTGGAAAAAATATATTGTGCCTTTTTTTCTTGTGACTTTTTTTCCTACTTGATACAGCATCATGCAGGACACGGTTATTTGGTTTTGTTAAATCATTTTATCATAATTCATCTTTGTCATTACTTATAAGACTCGAATTAATAAAACTGATGTTTATAGAAGGATATAATTTAAAAGATGAACAATTCTGAAACAGAATATGTGTTCATTATAGTCTCTAAAACATCTGATTTTCGTTTGAGTCGATATAATAAATTTTATTACCTACTGCCTAGTTAATGTAGAATTGCTTTAGAAAGAGGAAGAAGAGGTACATAAAAAGAGCTAAGGTTACAAACAGATCATGATACCTATAGTATAGGAAACAGACATTAAGAGCTCCGTTTCAAAGCAGACAATACGACATACTGTTTAAAAACGACCATAAGAGCCGCAGTCTAAAAACAAATCATAAGAGCTAGGGTTCAAAAAAGCCATAAGAGATATTGTTTAAAACAAAATAATAGTTACAGTTTGAAAAAGACCATAAAAACTACAGCTTAAAAAAGAATATTATAGTTACAGATTAAAAAAACATAATAGTTACAGTTTAAAAAAGAACATAATAGTTACAGTTTAAAAAAGAACATAATAGTTACAGCTTAAAAAAGAACATAAGGAGAACCACGGTTTAAACAATGAGCATAAGAGCTCCGGTCACCTGCAGATAGAGAGTTACGATATAATTGACAAATTGCTGAATGTGACGATAAATGAATATAAATTGATAGCAATCTTCAGGTACAAGTACAAATAACAATCACGATAAAGAGATGTACATTTTGTACATACAAATGGAGACAAAAATTTAAAAGAAATCCAAACAGAATATTTAAAAATTCTTATTACTTTTCCTTTGTTGATCAGTCTAAATTTCACAGGGATACTACAGAGATGATTGAACTATGAAGTACCAATGTAACAAGTCATACTGAATAAAATGTATTATGTTGTTCAAAAAGGTGAAAGAACAAAAGGACAAACAGTGATATACAATACACTACACATAGCATTATGATCGTGTAACACGAACCCAACAAAAATCGTGGATAAACTCATGTGTTTTAGAAGTGTAAGACGTTCATGCTCCACAAGTTGCATCCATCGTCTTACTCTTGTTACAAACCTAGTCATAAACCAAGAATGAGGAAGAAAGCATATTGATACTGTGATGAAGTACAAAAATCTTTACTTTGATATTGAACAGTTATACATCGTTTATATAGCATATATGCTAAAACGAAAACGAAACTACAATGTACTTCAAATTTGGATTTACAAAATAGTACAATCAATTGAAATCATACAGTTTTCTTAAGCATTGTGTAATAAATAGTTTATATTAAGTTGTGATCACCAACTATTTGACATGACATTTTCCCACGATAACAATACCAGTCAGAAAAATATGAGAACAAAACAATTGTTGATTTAAATCAGGACATTATCATGCTCAGGTACACTTGTACCGAACACAAATATCAAATAATATGCCAATACATATAAGTATTTAAATAACATTATATCTGCTAATAGGCATAATCATCAATTTGTTGATCTACGTTATAGGATATTTTATAAATCAGAACATCACTTCATTAATTCCAGCAAAGGAGGAACATGAGTCAGTGATGTTCAGATTGGTGTTGTTTTTATTGTTGCTGGGAGATACTCTATCAATATATGAGTTATTCTGTCAATTAATTCATTTATATAAATAACACAATAATAAAATAAAGAAAAGATCACCAGAAAAGTACGTACTTTTAACAAAAGATCCTTAAAATAAGCACACTTTGATGAATAGTCATGATACAGGTGGTTAATTTATTACTATACCGAAAAATAACATTGAAACCAGATAACTGAGATACAAAATGAAATGTTTCACAAACCATGTAATTAATCCAATGTTATAGTTGTTCAACATCTTCTAATGTGGATTAATAATAATAATAAAACATATTGTTTATACACTTACCTGCATATACGTTTCATATTTTGTTCATGCTTTGTTATTTTACTTCAAAAGAGTATTATAAACAATGATTGTGTACATAGAATATTCAATATTAGTTCTAATTGAAATGAGGATCGTATATGATATAATTAAAGTTAAATTGTGTTCAAATCGCTATACACCCCATGTGAGGGAACTCCTTGGAATAGAAATAGATATATAACCTAGTTTTTTCACTGGATGCTATGACCCTTCTGACAGAGGTCACCACCGGTTATACTGAAGTGCAAGTGAAATATAAAACGATCCCTCATTATGATGCGTAAATGGATGCATATTCACTACTCCCCTCTTTTCGCTATGCATCTAAAGCATTCGTTCATAGGTCTTTTTACTTTAAATATGATTAACTGTTGGTAATCAATGTAGCTCAAATTCTACCCACCAGGTGTTTGACAACAACACAAACAAAAACTTTGGTTGAATGATGTCATATCACGAGATGTAACCTTTATTAAAGCAGGTTTTGAACTTTTTAATACAACAACTTTGTTTATGAAACTGAAAAATAATGTTGATGTGTCAGGAAAAGAAAGTTTAAACAGTCTTGGCGAGCAATTTCTCATATATCAACAAACCGAAAAACCAGCACTCACCTCAAAACAAGCGAACATAATCTTGTATTTGACGAAAAGGATGAAAGCTGAAGGAATACATGAAGGTTCACGAGTGGTGAGTGCTATTTCAAAAAATATTCAAGCTATGCCTTGGCGATCAGTTTTATGGATATACCAGAGAAAACCAACAGTTTGTCGATGGTTAATGAGAAGCATTACCACTCGTATGTAACCTACCGAAACAATAGAAGAAACGACCAAACGCGGAGTTATTTGTTCTTGAGATTTGTTTGGGGTACTTTTTGTAGGTTTTTTGTATGATCTTCTTTGCGTAAAGATATCAGAAAATCTTCCCTTGAAAATATAAATACGAGTAATCTTGTAGTACAACGTAATCCAGACTGTTCAATGTTGGTCTAAAACATTATAGTTGAAAAACCAAGAATCGTCAGAGCAGGACTTTGAGGGAAAAAACACAGTTAGCGAAATGTATATATACATTATAATTGTTATAATAAAATAGAATGGTTCATCATCAAATTATAATAAATGAAACGATATTATCATGATTAGGTCACGTGAGATCTTGCGTGAAGTACATTTTGGGACTGAATCCAAATTGACATTTTCAGATGTTAAATCCAGTAGTCGTTATGAATGAGTGTATTCAGTATAATATTTCTTTACTTATTGACTTATTAATTGGAAAAAGAAGAGGAAAGAAACAAATATCATAGCGAATTACAATTTTGTGCTTATAATTGTTTTGAATGTGTGGTAATTTGTATTTTTCATTTATTGATAAAGAATGAACTAATGTTTGCATTTCCTACATGTAATCAATGACAACTATATAACATATTTTTACATCTTGTCAGAAAACATCAACTGTGTAAATCTGTATTGGAGAAAAGAAAATGTGTTCACTCTTTAGATGAACGACAATGTAAATGTCAGAATATATTATTGAAAATGTGACAATCTGGGTGCGAAAAAGAGCAACATCCAACAACACGTGAGTGATTCTGCCTAGGTGATGCAGGTCTGAATCTGTTTAATATATGACACCTATTTAATTACGAGTATTGCTATATATTAATAAATATTGATGCCTCCCTCTGTCTTAATAGTACAAAAATATTTCAGATTATTACATATGTGCCCTAAAGGGAAAGAGCTGTAATGAATGCATTTTAAAGCAGATAATTAATGGTTACGAACTATATAAGAAATATAAATGTTGAATCAATTTATATAGAAATATACAATCGATATAATGAAATTCCGTTATTAAGTAATATAGTATTGTGTAAGTTATTGTATTGTCCATGAAAAACGTGACCAGAGGTGTTATATACATTCGATTTGTGTGACAAATTTAGAATTTATTAAGGAAATGTCTGCTATATTTCCTATCTCTTCTCCGTACATGATAAGTATACAACCATATAACTAAGACTGCATCTTAAGAATAGACAAAATATAATTCACACATATGAGATTAATGAAAATTGTATATAGCTAGATAAAAGAAATTGTTATGTAATGAAAACGTAGATATCTAATTTAGTACAGATGACGTGTTTCTGGAATAACCTTCACCAGGTACAATCAAAAGATAGGAAAGACAAATAATATAAATGTCTTAGGGAGCAAGTAAACCTAATGGTCTAAACAGGATAGCCTAAATCGGGAGATATAAGTCAGCCTAACAATAGTAATTAATAAATTTTCAAATAAATTTATGTCACTTCATAGATACCACAAAATATGCTGACTACAAAAATAAACAATAAGCCGATTTTGACTGCGTTCCAGGCTGATATGGGGACCTCGGAATGATACTGTTATTGGCCATGTTATTGTTGTTCGATTCAACATTCTCACAAAATTATTTGAATTCTTCTTCGTAAAAAGTGTCAAATTCTGATGTCATCCAGTTAACCGAAGCGAACATGAAAGCTCGATTTTGATTGGTTTAATTTCCAAACAAAAATTATGCTGTTTATAATCTGTTTTCAGTAACCTGAGTTTTATTATATTTATTTCTTAATAAGACCCGATTTTATATGTGTTAATTATAATTAATCATGGCACATACCTTTAAAGATTAAAATATATGATATTATAATATGTCAGTATCAGATTGTATGTGTTGTTTTTATAAAACAATCATCCCATATTGTATCATCTATCTCAGATTATTAACTTATGTTTTTTATCCTTTATTACAGCTATATTTCATAGATTAATTAGAGTTATTTCCCTTTCAGTGTATCTAATATTAATATTTCTTTTTTTCAGAATGATCTATAATTTCTTTGTAGGTTAATGCTAAATGTCTCTCTGTTTCAGCAATTTATTATAGGACACCCGCCGTGGAACTCATATATAAGGTCAAGTCCGGTAAAAGTCTTGGCAGTGATACAGGAACGCAGGGGGTCTACACTGAATTCTTATTATGATATACCTTTATAGGATAATCAAGTGTACACTAAAAATACCTTGATACCCGAATAAGAAACAAATCCAAGTTAATCTGTGATGAAAATGCATACATTTTAAAATAAATAACAAAACGAAATAACCCCACTGTCGCAACACTTCCTTAATCCATTAGAAAAATCGTAGAAACAAAGGAAAAATGGATACATGACAGACCGCTCACCTTCAGGAAATAATACAGGCACTTCAACAAAAAGTGGCGAGGTTAAACTAGTTTTATGGGCACAACCATTGGCTTGGCTCTTAGCGAACTGATGCGGTATTTCAAGTGCTTTCTACACGTGAATAAAATACATACTCTCACATATAACTGGGCGAACATATAGATTTTGAGCAAAGGTCCATATAGGTTTTTGTCAAGGTCATTCTACCTTGTTGTAAACAATTGTCAATTAAAGAAATATATTTATTCGGTTAATTATTGTCTGGCCTTTAAATTATTGAATTTAGGAAGAATACGTCGCCGGTAGGGGGTACTTTGATTGAAACAAATCAGATACACTTGAAATACACTATATTATTGTTTATTTCTATAGCATTGTAGCAAATTAAGTTATTCAATAATGCGTCTTGCTTTAATTAAATATAAAGATTGATTGATTGATGGATAACACCATCTTTGGCAGTATTTCAGCTATATCGTGGCGTTAAGGTATTTGTTTTACAATAGACATTTGATATAGATATTATCATCAAATGTAACTAAATAATTCATCGTTCATTGTACTTAACACTTAGCACATCACAACATGGATTTCTATACTTTGATCTAGTAACGGAGTGGAGTAGCAAATAAAAAGAATTTGAAAATGCCAGAGGGATAGTCGGAATCCGAAAATCGAAAAGGAACAGACAATACAATGGTAATAAGAAAAGGGACAAACAGACAAATAGCGATCTAAAAAACACTACACAGAAAACTAAAGATCGAGCAACACGAATCCCACTAAAAACCGGCGATCAACTCATGTGCTCTGGAAGGGTAATCAGTTCCTGCTCCAACTGTGGCACCCGTCGTGTGACTGTAGTTACAAACCCGGAGTTATTCGTGATCATGAGAAAAATAAAGGTGTCCTGCAATTACCAATTAATTTTTACCTGCATGCTGCACGTAGCGATATTATATTTACATCTGGGAAACGAACGTGAGGGAAGACATTGGAGCAGCCAAAGATTTCAATAAGAGTTTGCGTTTGCACTACCGTCAACGATTATCTGTTGATGAATTGTTTTGTATGATACAGCATGATGCAGGACACGGTTATTTGTTTTTTTACGTCATCTTTGTCATTACTTATAAGACTCGAATTAATAAAAATGATGTTAATAGAAGGATATAATTTAAAAGACGAACAATTCTGAAACAGAATATGTGTTCATTATAGTCTCTAAAACATCTCATTCTCGTTTGAGTCGATATAATAATTTTATTAACTACTACCTACTTAATGTAGAATTGCTTTAGAAAGAAAAAGAAGAAGTACACAAAAAAAGCTAAGGTTACAAAAAGATCATAATACCTACAGTATAGGAAACAGACATTAAGAGCTTCGCTTCAAAGCAGACAATACGACATACTGTTTAAAAACGACTATAAGAGCTGCAGTCTTAAAACCAACCATAAGAGCTAGGGTTCAAAAAAGCCATAAGAGATATTGTTTAAAACAAAATAATAATTACAGTTTAAAAAAGACCATCAAAGCTACAGATTAAAAAATAACATTATGGTTACAGCTTAAAAAAGCATAATAGCTACAGTTTAAAAAAGAACATAATAGTTACAGTATAAAAAAGCATAATAGTTACTGTTTAAAAAAGAACATAATAGTTACAGTTTAAGAAAGAACATAAGGAGAGCCACGGTTTAAACAATGAGCATAAGAGCTACGGTCCTGCAGATAGAGAATTACAATATAATTGACAAATTGCTGAATGTGACGATAAATAAACGATAACTGAATATAAATTGATGGCAATCTTCAGGTACAAGTACAAATAACAATCACGATAAAGAGAAGTACATTTTGTACATACAAATGGAGACAAAATTTAAAAGAAACCCAAACAGAATATTTAAAAATTCTTATTACTTTTCCCTTGTTAATCAGTCTAAATTTCACAGGGATACTACCGAGATGATTGAACTATGAAGTACCAATGTAACAAATCATACTGAATAAAATATATTATGTTGTTCAAAAAGGTGAAAGAACAAAAGAACAAACAGTGATATACAATACACTACACATAACATTATGATCGTGTAGCACGAACCCAACAAAAATCGTGGATAAACTCATGTGTTTTAGAAGTGTAAGACGTTCATGCTCCACAAGTTGCATCCATCGTCTTACTCTTGTTACAAACCCAGTCATAAGCCAAGAATGAGGAAGAAAGCATATTGATACTGTGATGAAGTACACAAATCTTTGCTTTGATATTGAACAGTTATACATCATTTATATAGCATATATGCTAAAACGAAAACGAAACTACAATGTACTTCAAATTTGGATTTACAAAATAGTACAATCAATTGAAATCATATAGATTTCTTAAGCAATGTGTAATACATATTTTATTTTAATTTGTGATCACCAATTATATGTCATGACATTTTCCCACGATAACAATATACCAGTCAGAAAAATATGAGAACAAAACAATTGTTGATTTAAATCAGGACATTATCATGCTCAGGTACACTTGTACCGAACACAAATATCAAATAATATGCCAATACATATAAGTAATTAAATAACATTATATCTGCTGATAGGCATAATCTACGTTATAGGATATCTTACAAATCAGAACATCACTTCATTAATTCCAGCAAAGGAGGAACATGAATCAGTGATGTTCAGATTGGTGTTGTTTTTTGTTGTTGCTGGGAGATACTCTATCAATATATGCGTTATTCTGTCAATTAATTCATTTCTATAAATAACACAAAAATAAAATAAAGAAAACATCACCAGAAAAGTACGTACTTTTAACAAAAGATCCTTAAAATAAGCACACTTTGACGAATAGTCATGATACAGGTGGTTAATTTATTACTATACCGAAAAATATCATTGAAACCAGATAACTGAGATACAAAATGAAATGTATCACAAACCATGTAATTAATCTAATGTTATAGTTGTTCAACATCTTCTAATGTGGATTAATAATAATAATAAAACATATTGTTTATACACTTACCTGCATATACGTTTCATATTTTGTTCATGCTTTGTTATTTTACTTCAAAAGAGTATTATAAACAATGATTGTGTACATAGAATATTCAATATTAGTTCTAATTGAAATGAGGATCGTATATGATATAATTAAAGTTAAATTGTGTTCAAATCGCTATACACCCCATGCGAGGGAACTCCTTGGAATAGAAATAGATATATAACCTAGTTTTGTCACTGGATGCTATGACCCTTCTGACAGAGGTCACCACCGGTTATACTGAAGTGCAAGTGAAATATAAAACGATCCCTCATTATGATGCGTAAATGGATGCATATTCACTACTCCCCTCTTTTCGCTATGCATCTAAAACATTCGTTCATAGGTCTTTTTACTTTAAAAATGATTAACTGTTGGTAATCAATGTAGCTCAAATTCTACCCACCAGGTGTTTGACAACAACACAAACAAAAACTTTGGTTGAATGATGTCATATCACGAGATGTAACCTTTATTAAAGCAGGTTTTGAACTTTTTAATACAACAACTTTGTTTATGAAACTGAAAAATAATTTTGATGTGTCAGGAAAAGAAAGTTTAAACAGTCTTGGCGAGCAATTTCTCATATATCAACAAACCTCAAAACCAACACTCACCTCAAAACAAACGAACATAATCTTGTATTTGACGAAAAGGATGAAAGCTGAAGGAATACATGAATGTTCACGAGTGGTGAGTGCTATTTCAAAAAAATATGCCAGCTATGCCTTGGCGATCAGTTTTATGGATATACCAGAGAAAACCAACAGTCTGTCGATGGTTAATGAGAAGCATTACCACTCGTATGTAACCTACCGAAACAATAGAAGAAACGACCAAACGCGGAGTTATTTGTTCTTGAGATTTGTTTGGGGTACTTTTTGTAGGTTTTTTGTATGATCTTCTTTGCGTAAAGATATCAGAAAATCTTCCCTTGAAAATATAAATACGAGTAATCTTGTAGTACAACGTAATCCAGACTGTTCAATGTTGGTCTAAAACATTATAGTTGAAAAACCAAGAATCGTCAGAGCAGGACTTTGAGGGAAAAAACACAGTTAGCGAAATGTATATATACATTATAATTGTTATAATAAAATAGAATGGTTCATCATCAAATTATAATAAATGAAACGATATTATCATGATTAGGTCACGTGAGATCTTGCGTGAAGTACATTTTGTGGCTGAATCCAAATTGACATTTTCAGATGTTAAATCCAGTAGTCGTTATGAATGAGTGTATTCAGTATAATATTTCTTTACTTATTGACTTATTAATTGGAAAAAGAAGAGGAAAGAAACAAATATCATAGCGAATTACAATTTTGTGCTTATAATTGTTTTGAATATGTGGTAATTTGTATGTTTCATTTATTGATAAAGAATGAACTAATGTTCGCATTTCCTACATGTAATCAATGACAAATATATAACATATTTTTACATCTTGTCAGAAAACATCAACTGTGTAAATCTGTATTGGAGAAAAGAAAATGTGTTCACTCTTTAGATGAACGACAATGTAAATGTCAGAATATGTTATTGAAAATGTGACAATCTGGGTGCGAAAAAGAGCAACATCCAACAACACGTGAGTGGTTCTGCCTAGGTGATGCAGGTCTGAATCTGTTTAATATATGACACCTATTTAATTACAAGTATTGCTATATATTAATAGATATTGATGCCTCCCTGTGTCTTAATAGTACACAAATATTTCAGATTATTACATATGTGCCCTAAAGGGAAAGAGCTGTAATGAATGCATTTCAAAGCAGATAATTAATGGTTACGAACTATATAAGAAATATAAATGTTGAATCAATTTATATAGAAACATACAATCGATATAATGAAATTCCGTTATTAAGTAATATAGTATTGTGTAAGTTATTGTATTGTTCATGAAAAACGTGACCAGAGGTGTTATATACATTCGACTTGTGTGACAAATTTAGAATTTATTAAGGAAATGTCTGCTATATTCCCTATCTCTTCTCCGTACATGATAAGTATACAACCATATAACTAAGACTGCATCTTAAGAATAGACAAAATATAATTCACACATATGAGATTAATGAAAATTGTATATAGCTAGATAAAAGAAATTGTTATGTAATGAAAACGTAGATATCTAATTTAGTACAGATGACGTGTTTCTGGAATAACCTTCACCAGGTACAATCAAAAGATAGAAAAGACAAGTAATATAAATGTCTTTGGGAGCAAGTAAGCCTAAAGGTTTAAACAGGATAGCCTAAATCGGGAGATATAAGTCAGCCTAACAATAGTAATTAATAAATTTTCAAATAAATTTATGTCACTTCATAGATACCACAAAATATGCTGACTACAAAAATAAACAATAAGCCGATTTTGACTGCGTTCCAGGCTGATATGGGGATCTCGGAATGATACTGTTATTGGCCATGTTATTGTTGTCCGATTCAACATTCTCACAAAATTATTTGAATTCTTCTTCGTAAAAAGTGTCAAATTCTGATATCATCCAGTTAACCGAAGCGAACATGAAAGTTCGATTTTGATTGGTTTAATTTCCAAACAAAAATTATGCTTTTTATAATCTATTTTTAGTACCCTGAGATTTATTATATTTATTTCTTAGTAAGACCCGATTTTATATGTGTTAATTATAATTAATCATGGCACATACCTTTAAAGATTAAAATATATGATATTATAATATGTCAGTATCAGATTGTATGTGTTGTTTTTATAAAACAATCATCCCATATTGTATCATCTATCTCAGATTATTAACTTATGTTTTTTATCCTTTATTACAGCTATATTTCATAGATTATTAGATGTATTTCCATTTCAGCGTATTTAATATTAATATTTCTTTTTTTCAGAATGATTTATAATTTCTTTGTAGGTTAATTCTAAATGTCTCTCTGTTTCAGCAATTTATTATAGGACATCCGCCGTGGAACTCATATATAAGGTCAAGTCCGGTAAAAGTCTTGGCAGTGATACAGGAACGGAGGGAGTCTACACTGAATTCTTATTATGATATACCTTTATAGGATAATCAAGTGTACACCAAAAATACCTTGATACCCGAATAAGAAACACATCCAAGTTAATCTGTGATGAAAATGCATACATTTTAAAATAAATAACAAAACGAAATAACCCCACTGTCGCAACACTTCCTTAATCCATTAGAAAAATCGTAGAAACAAAGGAAAAATGGATACATGACAGACCGCTCACCTTCAGGAAATAATACAGGCCCTTCAACAAAAAGTGGCGAGGTTAAACTAATTTTATGGGCACAACCATTGGCTTGGCTCTTAGTGCACTGATGCGGTATTTCAAGTGCTTTCTACACGTGAATAAAATGCACACCCTAACATACTCTCACATATAACTGGGCGAACATATAGATTTTGAGCAAAGGTCCATATAGGTTTTTGTCAAGGTCATTCTACCTTGTTGTAAACAATTGTCAATTAAAGAAATATATTTATTCGGTTAATTATTGTCTGGCCTTTAAATGATTGAATTTAGGAAGAATACGTCGCCGGTAGAGGGTACTTTGATTGAAACAAATCAGATACACTTGAAATACACTATATTATTGTTTATTTCTATAGATTTGTAGCCAATTAAGTTATTCAATAATGCGTCTTGCTTTAATTAAATATAAAGATTGATTGATTGATGGATAACACCATCTTTGGCAGTATTTCAGCTATATCGTGGCGTTAAGGTATTTGTTTTACAATAGACATTTGATATAGATATTATCATCAAATGTAACTAAATAATTCATCGTTCATTGTACTTAACACTTAGCACATCACAACATGGATTTCTATACTTTGATCTAGTAACGGAGTGGAGTAGCAAATAAAAAGAATTTGAAAATGCCAGAGGGATAGTCGGAATCCGAAAATCGAAAAGGAACAGACAATACAATGGTAATAAGAAAAGGGACAAACAGACAAATAGCGATCTACAAAACACTACACAGAAAACTAAAGATCGAGCAACACGAATCCCACTAAAAACCGTCGATCAACTCATGTGCTCTGGAAGGGTAACCAGCTCCTGCTCCAACTGTGGCACCCGTCGTGTGACTGTAGTTACAAACCCGGAGTTATTCGTGATCATGAGAAAAATAAAGGTGTCCTGCAATTACCAATTCATTTTTACTTGCATGCTGCAAGTAGCGAAATTATATTTACATCTGGGAAACGAACGTGAGGGAAGACATTGGAGCAGCCAAAGATTTCAATAAGAGTTTGCGTTTGCACTACCGTCAACGATTATCTGTTGATGAATTGTTTTGTATGATACAGCATGATGCAGGACACGGTTATTTGTTTTTTTACGTCATCTTTGTCATTACTTATAAGACTCGAATTAATAAAAATGATGTTAATAGAAGGATATAATTTAAAAGACGAACAATTCTGAAACAGAATATGTGTTCATTATAGTCTCTAAAACATCTGATTCTCGTTTGAGTCGATATAATAATTTTATTAACTACTACCTACTTAATGTAGAATTGCTTTAGAAAGAAAAAGAAGAAGTACACAAAAAAAGCTAAGGTTACAAAAAGATCATAATACCTACAGTATAGGAAACAGACATTAAGAGCTGCGCTTCAAAGCAGACAATACGACATACTGTTTAAAAACGACCATAAGAGCTGCAGTCTTAAAACCAACCATAAGAGCTAGGGTTAAAAAAAAACATAAGAGATATTGTTTAAAACAAAATAATAATTACAGTTTAAAAAAGACCATCAAAGCTACAGATTAAAAAAGAACATTATAGTTACAGCTTAAAAAAACATAATAGCTACAGTTTAAAAAAGAACATAATAGTTACAGTATAAAAAAGTTACTGTTTAAAAAAGAACATAATAGTTACAGTTTAAGAAAGAACATAAGGAGAGCCACGGTTTAAACAATGAGCATAAGAGCTACGGTCCTGCAGATAGAGAATTACAATATAATTGACAAATTGCTGAGTGTGACAATAAATAAACGATAACTGAATATAATTGATGGCAATCTTCAGGTACAAGTACAAATAACAATCACGATAAAGAGAAGTATATTTTGTACATACAAATGGAGACACAAATTTAAAAGAAACCCAAACAGAATATTTAAAAATTCTTATTACTTTTCCTTTGTTAATCAGTCTAAATTTCACAGGGATACTACCGAGATGATTGAACTATGAAGCACCAATGTAACAAGTCATACTGAATAAAATATATTATGTTGTTCAAAAAGGTGAAAGAACAAAAGGACAAACAGTGATATACAATACACTACACGTAACATTATGATCGTGTAACACGAACCCAACAAAAATCGTGGATAAACTCATGTGTTTTAGAAGTGTAAGACGTTCATGCTCCACAAGTTGCATCCATCGTCTTACTCTTGTTACAAACCCAGTCATAAGCCAAGAATGAGGAAGAAAGCATATTGATACTGTGATGAAGTACACAAATCTTTGCTTTGATATTGAACAGTTATACATCATTTATATAGCATATATGCTAAAACGAAAACGAAACTACAATGTACTTCAAATTTGGATTTACAAAATAGTACAATCAATTGAAATCATATAGATTTCTTAAGCAATGTGTAATACATATTTTATTTTAATTTGTGATCACCAATTATATGTCATGACATTTTCCCACGATAACAATATACCAGTCAGAAAAATATGAGAGCAAAACAATTGTTGATTTAAATCAGGACATTATCATGCTCAGGTACACTTGTACCGAACACAAATATCAAATAATATGCCAATACATATAAGTAATTAAATAACATTATATTTGCTGATAGGCATAATCATCAATTTGTTGATCTACGTTATAGGATATCTTACAAATCAGAACATCACTTCATTAATTCCAGCAAAGGAGGAACATGAATCAGTGATGTTCAGATTGGTGTTGTTTTTTTGTTGTTGCTGGGAGATACTCTATCAATATATGCGTTATTCTGTCAATTAATTCATTTCTATAAATAACACAAAATTAAATAAAGAAAACATCACCAGAAAAGTACGTACTTTTAACAAAAGATCCTTAAAATAAGTACACTTTGATGAATAGTCATGATACAGGTGGTTAATTTATTACTATACCGAAAAATAACATTGAAACCAGATAACTGAGATACAAAATGAAATGTTTCACAAACCATGTAATTAATCCAATGTTATAGTTGTTCAACATCTTCTAATGTTGATTGATAATAATAATAAAACGTATTGTTTATACACTTACCTGCATATACGTTTCATATTTTGTTCATGCTTTGTTATTTTACTTCAAAAGAGTATTATAAACAATGATTGTGTACATAGAATATTCAATATTAGTTCTAATTGAAATGAGGATCGTATATGATATAATTAAAGTTAAATTGTGTGCAAATCGCTATGCACCCCCTGCGAGGGAACTCCTGGAATAGAAATAGATATATAACCTACTTTTTTCACTGGATGCTATGACCCTTCTGATAGAGGTCATCATCGGTTGTACTGAAGTGCAAGTAAAATATAAAACGATCCCTTATTATGATACGTAAATGGATGCATATTCACTACTCCCCTCTTTTCGTTATGCAACTAAAACATTCGTTCATAGGTCTTTTTGCTTTAAAAATGATTAACCGCTGGTAATCAATGTAGCTCAAATTCTACTCACCAGGTGTTTGATAACAACATAAACAAAAACGTTGGTTGAATGATTTCATATCACGAGAGGTAACCTTATTAAAGCAGGTTTTGAACTTTTTAATACAACAACTTTGTTTATGAAACGGTAAGATAATTTTAATGTATCAGGAAAAGAAAGATCAAACAGTCATGGCGAGCAATTTCTCATATATCAACAAATGTATACGATCGCTTTTGATTCGTCGAAGTCGTATGCGATCGCTTTTGACCTACTTTTGCAACTATGGACGCTTTTGCCTAACAATTTTAAAGATGAACATATTTTCTAACTTTTTGATTGGAGAATAATACAAATTTGGTAAGAGTTCGGAGAACGGATTTAAAGCACTTGTAATAAGTAAGTCGGATTTAAAGCACTTGCAATAATCAAGTCATTTAGTAGCTAGCTGATTGGTTGCGTCCGTCGTTCTACGCCCAACACATACAAAGGGTGTTCGAGTATAACTGAAAATATGATTACTTTTAATGTATCTGTATTAAACTTTAAATTTAAGCGATAATTTCTTTAACCAAAGTATTATAAGTCGTAAAGTTTTATTTTCAATGTATTATGTAATCTTCAGGTGAGCAACTGGAGGTATCAAATTCTGAGCAAAGTGCCATTTCATCTATTAAGAAGTTATTGTTGAAGCCATGATTTTTTTTGAGATTTTGTCACGGATAGGAAATAATATGTACCCCCCATTTTAGCTCATCTGACCCAAAGGGTCAGGGGAGCTTTTGTCATCACTTTGCGTCCGTCGTCCTTCCGTTAACAATTACTAAAGGAATATTCTCCTCTGAAACCACTTGGCCACTGAAGACCAAACTTTGATGGAATGGTCCGTGGGTGATCCCCTTCCAAAATTGTGTCCGGCCGTCCAGACCTCCAACCAACATGGCCGCTGTTGCTAAAAATAAAAAAGGGGGATGACATTTAAAAAAATCGTCATCTCTGAAACTACTGGGCCAATTGGAAGTAAACTTTGCTTAAATAGTCCTTGGCTGATCCCCTTTCAACATTATATCCGGCAATCAAGACTTCCAACTTACATGGCCACTGTTGCTAAAAATGGAAAAAGGGGATGACATTTTCCCCCCTCTGAAACTACTGGGTCAAGCTTTTCTAAAATAATCCTTTGGTGATCCCCTTTCAACATTTTGTCTGGCAGTCCCGTCCTCAGATCAAGATGGACACTGTTACTAAAAATTAACGATTCCTTGCACATTAATTAGGATGCAAGGTCTTACATGTCTTATCAAATACTATAAAATCAATATGTTTAGGTTATTTCAGTGAAATACTGTTCGTAGAAGAATATAATATTTGTGCTTCGTCGTGCATTTTTTTTTTAAGATAGTTCTTGTTTATCCTTTATTACAGCTATATTTCATAGATTAATTAGAGTTATTTTCCTTTCAGCGTATTTAGTATTAATATTTCTTTGCTTCAGAAAGATTTATAATTTCTTTGTAGTTTAATTCTAAATGTCTTTCTGTTTCAGCAATTTATTAATTCCTTACTCTTCTTTATTAGAAGTTAACTATTATATTTTCTTTACATGAAAGTTTTAGTCTCGCTTGATTGAGTTAGGTAACACTTTTCATTCTATTTTTCACTTTGCAGCAAGCATAGTAATGTTAAGGTCACTTTATCCTAAAATGGTAGCTCTGTGGGGGTCATTTTAAGAATATTTTCAGAAGTACAATATTGTAAATATATAGGGTTATGGTTAGTATTGGTTATTTGTATGCTTATGTGTTATATTATTTCATTTCTCATTAAATTTGTCACTTTCTTGATTTCAATTTTTCTTCTTAAATCAATCTATTTTACTTCATTTTCATTAGATTTTAATTACTTTTTGAAAATTGAAGAACAATCTTTAAGTGGCCCCAACTTAAGCGCTAAAAGAACAATCTGCACTATATGTTGTTCTAAGAACGTTGGCGTTCAAGGAACACCCCGTTCTGAGTAGTTCTAAGTAAAATCTAGTTGAATTTAGTTCTTCCATTTATTTTGTAAACAGGAATAGTGTGTACCTTTGTTCATTATTTAATTTGCATGCCAGAAGTAATGGATATATACATATTGGGATTATATTATACATTGGATATTTATGTGTATATTCAATTTCTTAATAATGAATATGATGTCTTTTTACCAATATTGATTGATGTAAACCAAACACCAGCTGTCCAAGGTTCTATTTTGTCACCTTGTCACGCTTGTCGAGCCATATCTGACTTAAAGAATAAAATACAGTCAAACATGCCCATGTGGTCACCTCTATTAAACAGTCACATGTATTAAAAGGTCACCTTTTTCTAGTCATGTGATAGAAAATTTCATAAGACTTAAACCTCTTTTAAAAGGTCACCGGTCTTATAAGGCCACTTTTACTTTGTCCCAAAGGTGACCTCTTAATACAGGTTTGACTGTATTATTAGTTACACTGTGTAACGAATTTATCCAGATTTTGCAACGAAATAAGGGTAATAACAAAGGGAAAGTCAAAACTCATAATTATATAAACAGACAAAATCAGTCAACAACTGGAAAACTGTGAAAACCGTAATGACCCTGACTTGGTACAGGCATTTCTAAAGAAATGGTGGGTTGAATCAGATTTTAAAGCGCCAAACCTCCCCCTTTCATTACGGCTCAAAGTTTCCGGCTGTCACTATAACAATATGTACAACAATACTTGAACAAAACAGGTAAAACAGTTGTCAAATCAGCGCCAAACTCAGTGAAGTAAATGTCAAAAACACTTTTACGTCACACATTGATAAAAAAATAATATTTTTGACATTTTTGTTGAAACCTTATCTTTATACATTTTCACTATATGAAAATCCATCGTTTATAATCTTTTCTGCAGAGACAGAATATATTTCGACAAGATCTTGGTATCGGAATATAAACTTTTTAAGAGATCGAATAGGGCGAATCTCTTTTTAGCCCTGGTCCAGTAGCCTGTTTCTCAGATGAAGATGTCGTTTCAGGAAATCAGAATAATTGCTACTGGCCCTTGCATAGCGAATCAATTGCGAGATGTAGACACCATATGCATGAGAAGCTCATAT
Source organism: Bathymodiolus septemdierum (assembly GCA_963383655.1). NCBI lineage: Eukaryota > Metazoa > Mollusca > Bivalvia > Mytilida > Modiolidae > Bathymodiolus > Bathymodiolus septemdierum. The sequence goes on from OY726522.1 coordinate 35,883,298, forward strand.
CTAATGTTTTCCATATTAGGACAATGAATTTATCATGATTTAGAATCCATACAACCATTTATCTCATCTTTCCATGGGATATGGAATTTGTCATGGTTTTGTCTCCATATTTCACCTGTGACTCCATTTTTTTTCATATTATGACAATAAATTTATCTTGCTTTTGTATCCATGTCATCAAATTTAATATTAAGTCAACGGTGTAAGGGAGATAATTCGAATTGACTTAATAAAATAATGCACTGAAATTTATTAGGACAATATCAACCAATCATGTTGCGAGATTTAACCTAAAATCAGGATAAATGATATTATAATAACATCATGATGTGGTAAATGCGAGAGTTCAGTTTGTATATCTGTGTCACAACTGACCACGGATACGTTCCGTTTGTCGTAATATCAATCCGGTCATTTCCTCATTCCTGACTTATCACCGGGTGTGTGACAAGAGTAGCACGACGGGTGCCACACGTGGAACATGGACTGCTTACCCTTCCAATGAATATGGGTTCACCCCCTTTCTTAGTGGGATTCATGTTGCCCGATCTTTAGTTTTCTCTGCAATGTTTTGTAAATCGTTATTTTTCCATTTGTCCTTTGTGTTGTCTGTCATTCTTCGATTTATGGCTTCTGATTACCTCTATGATATCTTCAAACTTTTCATACAAACTATATGGTTTTTTAAATGATTTCACGGTGTTATGGTCTTCCATCAATACTACATATAGCTATATTATTTACAATTATATTGTATAATCTAAAAAAATGTAAAAGAGAGAGAAAAATATGAAAAGAAAAGCATCAACTGTCAAACATATACTGTCTAATGCATTTTATTGTCCTTTTTGGGGGGTACTTTAATTATTAATGTTTCTGGCAAAAAGTATGACATACATGCTTCAGATATTTCTTGTGTTTAAATGATGCCTTGTCTTATTATTTTTTGAGGAGATAGAAATCAAATTTTATTATATCTACATTAAAAGAATGTAACTTGTTCTTATCTGTAATTTTATATAAATGCCATATGTTTAATTTGAAAATGATAGACATGCCAAAGGAAACAACAAATGGCCACAAATGTTTGTGATAAAGTTTGTTACTTCATCTCTCGATCACAAGCATTTTTATTTACATATTTAATCTTCCTTTATCAAGGAGACAAAGGACATTTACTAAAAAAAAATATAAAAACTGTATGTTCAAAATGGGTAGATTATATTGACATTTAGCTATTACTTTCATCGATATAAATGAAGATGTCCTACTTTCGGTTTCTATTTATTGAAGTGAAAGTTGGGCAGTATCACAATGATATTAGTCATTACACTTCACTGAATATATCACCCTTGTTCGGCAATTTGAATAGCCAAATGACCATGTCCTGGCGATTGTCCGTTATATTGCTTTAGGTATGAAAGTCAGGTTTGTTGTTTTTATATTTGTTTAAAGGGGCAGTATCTGCCGAATCGAAAATTGTTGTTACCCGTAAAAACTATCAACTATGATTGAAGCTATAATAATAAGTGTTTCTGTAGCTTATAGATGTTATGAAATGTACGCGCATCGGTGAAAAATAGTGCAACTGCTCGTGTTTTGAGATCGATCAAGAGATGAACGCCTTCTTATTAATTATCGACATTGTTTACGGAGTTTGTCGCATCGTCATTAAATCAATACAACAATGCACTTATTTCTTACTTTTTGTGAATCTGCTTTTAGTCGGTGTTAATTACGGGTTGTACTAAACTACGAAACGAAATCGAAACGCAACGAACGAAACGAAGCGAAACGAAACGAAATATTACGAAACGCAACGAAATATACTAAACTGCGAAACGAAACGCAACGCAACGAAACAAATTTGTTATAATGCGAAACGAAATGAAATGAATACAACGAAATGAAATGAATACAACGAAACGAAACGAAATATACTAAAGTGCGAAATGCAATAGAACGAAACGGAATTTAGCGAAACGCGATGAAGTTTTCCCTATAATTATCATTCATCAGAAGCAAGGCAGTTCTCATTATTAATTAAAAACTAAGAATTCAATGTAATCTAATAGCTAATAGTTACAGTGACAATACTCTGCCTTTGAATTTCTCTGATAGGTATCGGTTATGGTTCCATCCTAATACCCGTAATTAACCGAGCAGCGAACATGTTTCAAGTACGATATACATTATCTGGCGTCAAAAGAAATTAAATATCTTAAGACACTGAGGATAATTTATTATGATGAAAACCCTGTCGCTTCACATGCAAACAAATAATGGGGTTTCCACAAACATGGATATTGTCTATGTGGACCCTGTCCAAAATAAAGCGGGCATACATTTCATGGTGAATTTATCAGACCACGAAGTGCAATGTCATAATAATAAAAATAGTTATTAGTAATAATAGTTTTTTTAGAAACCTTTCGTTTGATCAATTGACCAAAAGGAGCTTCTGTGCTAGTACTGTAAAATTCAATGCTGATTTCACAAAAGGTACATCGTATTGATTTAATTGATTGATGTTTAACGCCACCTTCAGCAGTATTTCAGCTATTTCATGGCGACCAGTTTTAGTGGTGGAAGAAGCCGGAGTACCCGGAGAGAACCACCGACCATGGGCAAGCAACTGGTAAACTTGATCACATGCGACTGCGAGTCGAGTGCACCTTTTTTGTAATTTACAACGTGATAGACTTGTATGAGTTGTTAGATAATCCAACTACCTAACTCATTGAGCCACCCAGGCCCTGGCATAGAGTTTAAAAATATTTTAAATAGAGTTTAAAATTGGATCCTTTTGAAATATGTTACAAAAGAACCACTGCATGGGTTGAAACCAAACATGACAGAAATAGACCTTATACGGTCCTCATAACGTGTCCAACATGCATGTATTTATCAGCATCTTAGTTATCCCCAAGCAGCGAGGTTGCACAGGGTGTATTGTATCTGGACTGTCCTCACTCCCTGCATACCAATACCAGTCCTGTTGTGTGTCCGTCCATAACATTAATTCTTGTGGATATCCTGGATGTTTCTCAACCAATCTTAATCAAATTTAGTAAGCATATTCAGTATAATAGCAGCAAACCCTATTCGAGTTTCAAGGTCATAGGCTAAAGGTTAAGATCATGAATACATATTTGCTAAGTTTACAGCGTTGTGGACACAACATAGCTTTTTTTCCTTTGATTTCAATCGGACTTTGTTCCACTCTCTGAACATATTTTTCATTGAGAGTGGAACAAACTAGTTGGTTTTCTACGTGTAGTTCAAATGTCCAATTCGTCGTCCTATTTTGCATTTCTTTAACAGCCATGTGAACACAACAAAGATTATTTTTTCAACCGGCCGCAAGTTGGTTGCTTATTCCTGGCTCGTAAGTTATTCCTTATTCATTACTTATTCCTTATTCGCTATTCCTTATTTCATTCGATGGATTGCAATTAATCTTGGAGAATACATCAACAACTGAGAATGTAAGTGACCTTTTAATTTTTAAATTCAGAGGTCAGGGACATGGTAACATTTTGTCTTTTCATATATAGCCTAGCGGACACAAGATAGCTTTTTTAATTGGTTTCGATCAAACTTGGCTAGACCATTAACCATTTAGAGAGCAAGAAGTTTATCGTATTTTTAATGTCATAGGTCAAAATGCCAAGGTCCCCGTTATATTTCTAATTTATTGTACAGCCTTGTTGACACAAGAAAGCTTGTGTTTTTCAATGGATTTCAATCAAACTTGTAAATATTAATCGTTGAGATTGCATGAATGTTTATTTTCAATGTCAATGGTAAAATGTCAAGGTCAAAGTGACATTTTGCGGTCCTTAGATAAACTTAAGTAGTTACATATATATCGAATCCAGAGAGGTCATGAAAAACCGCTATTCTAATGATAATCAATCTCAAAATCCAGAGACAAGGCCAAGGTCAAGATAGTAATGACAAAGACGAAATTCAACTCTGAAAAACTTGAAATTTACACAACAGAAACAAAAGAGTAATCAGCAACTCGGACTCTGCCAAATATGTGGAACTTAGACCAGATACACCGGTTGGGTAAGTGTTCTCTGCTTTTCATGAAGCACCCACCACATTGCTCGTGTCATAGTCCGGTAAGACGTTGCTCATGTCATAGTTCGGAAAACGACAGAAAAAATTACGAGTTAATTAGGAAACTAATCAGTTCTAAATTGAAAAAAACAAAACTGCTCTGTCCTTGCACCACAAAGTAAATTCAACATTTATTCTTCGTAATTCGAAACCGACTAAACATTATAAGAAACATGCGAATGTAATATAACAACAAACGAAGTTTTTTTTCCTCGAGTTTTGAGAAGATATCGTTTCCGTAGAGATGTTCTTAAGATATTCTATTAAGATATCATCGTGACTCTTATTAACTGTGGTTTCATTTAATTTCGATAGGTACCAATTTTCCAACGACCTGTTTATTCTAGTATTCTATAAAAGATGATCTGGTAGAATTCCACAAACCACGAAATTGAGTATCCAAAACTTGCCATTTTTTTCAGTTTACGAAAATCGATACCCACAAAAATAATTGAATCCATAGTAATCGGATTTACTATAATAAATGATGCGTTATTAGGTACTCTGTATGCGTATATCAAATATAAGTATATATGTACGTACTGAAATGTGCACGAATAATGAATTTGTTTCCACACTGATATGAAAACGTTGTTTCCACACTGATATGAAAACGTTGTTTCCACACTGATATGAAAACGTCTAGATCGATTGTGTGTCAGCCGAATATGCATCTGATAATGCGAATCGAAAACGCTTTTAAATTTTGTGGTAAACTGATTCACTTTTACAACGAATGGATTTCTTTTCTTTTTTATTGTGAAGATGGTAAACGTGGGGCTGCCAGTTGACTTTCATTGAACGCTGTGGAAGTCAAGCAGACCTCTCATTTGCTTGATGTCTGCAGGTTTCGGTTGTTTCTCTGACAGTTCGATGGTTTCTTTCGGAAACCCATTGAGGATTTTCCGCTTTCCTCCATATTTAATACAGCCGGTTGTGTACATAGTGCATGTACATCGGCATCAGTGGTATCTGGGGCTACTCGACTGGATAGTATGTAGTTGTCCAGTCGGTATTCCCCGTTACAGAGCCTTTTAATGTTTGAGGCTGAATTTGTCCCCCGGTCCGTGGTTCTTTCCCCCGTTTGCACTACACTGTAAATAATGTTCACATCACTGTATGGATGATCATAGAGTGGCATGTACGTATTTCCTGCACCCCCTTTTAAGCTGTTAGACCAGACGCATAAGCCCTGAGATCCGATTCTGGAAATACTACAGAAACCCTGACAGGAATGCCTGGATATTCTTCTTACCTCATTTATTGAGGGTGCTCCTTATAGAAAGGAGGATTCTACCTGGAATAATGGTCGTTGATAAATTGTTATTTTGTTTGTTTTGATGAATGGTTCATAAATCTTATACATTAAATTTTTGTCTTGAAGAATAGTTCATAAATCTTCTTATACATGCATATCAGTATAAAATTCTGCTTATACTTTTTTATCACTTCTCGTTCCATTCATGTTGTTCTTTTTGGATTTTAGTATAATTTCGCTTCGTTTCGCATTTTAGTATATTTCGTTTCGTTGCGTTTCGTTTCGCATTTTAGTATATTTCGTTTCGTTGTGTTTCGTTTCGCATTTTAATATATTTCGTTGCGTTTTGTAATATTTCGTTTCGTTTCGTTTCGTTTCGTTTCGTTCGTTGCGCTTCGATTTCGTTTCGTAGTTTAGTACAACCCGTTAATTACGGACAAAGAACCATGCAAGTTTGCATTTAATAAGCGACAAAATACAAATTATTCGTTTTTACCTGTCACTAGTAAGGTCGGCTGCATACGGAAAAAGCGAGGTCAAATTATTTGCTTGCAAGGAAATAACTAATCGATGGTAATTTTCGTTCTCAAAAGGCGAAATGTGGTTCGATAAACTGTGTAATGTGAAATATTTACCTTTATTTCATCATTTTAAAGCTATTTACCAATTTCCAAAACATATAATTGTTTTCGTTAAAATCGTTGCTAATGCCCCTTTAATTTTTAAGGATGATACATATTTGTACTTGATAAATTCCTACTTTACAGTTTATTGACCAATTGAGCGGATTATTTTTTAAAAGAGTTTACTTGTTAGAATTATGAAAATCGTCCCTCATAGTGGATATAATACACCGTCCTATCAATTAGGATTGTGAGCAAGCGATAGACCGCGAAATACGGTATTTCACTATTTTCGTTTCTTTGTTATAACTGTTCTACATTATTTTTCACTTTTGGCAATTTTATTCAATATCTTTCTAATTAAAATTATATCTCTACACTTGATCCCTAATTTCTATCTGTGTTTTATAGTCGCCGTGGAAAAAGTGTTTTTGACATTTACTTCACTGAGTTTGGTGCTGCTTTGAAAACTGTTTTACCTGTTTTGTTCAAGTATTGTTATAAATACTGTGATAGTGACAGCCGGAGACTGAGCCGTAATGAAAGGGGGAGGTTTGGCGCTTTAAAATCAAATTCAACCCACCATTTCTTTAGAAATGCCTGTACCAAGTCAGGGTCATTACGGTTTTCACAGTTTTCCGGTTGTTGACTGATTTTGTCTGTTTATATACTTATGAGTTTTGACTTTTCCTTTGTAAGATTGTTCGGAGTTCGGTAATTTTGTTATTACCCTTATTTAATTAGTTTGCTTCAATATACAACTATGGTCTTCATGAAATGTTAGCATCCATAAATATCTCTTTTCGAAATTTGATAATATATAGATTTTAATCTTTCATGAAGGACATAATGGTATTATTATACTGCACAATTGATAATATATAGATTTTAATCTTTCATGAAGGACATTATGGTATTATTATACTGCACCAAGCCGTAAAGAAGCAGTATACCAAAGATTAAGCATATAAATTGGTGTTTGTATCATCAGCTCCCTAAAGTTCCTCCGACTAACGACAATCGGCATATGATTACATATACGTGTCATGGAAGTTCAGACTATTTTGTTGAAATTTTAATTTTATGATGCAAAACAATTCATCAACGGATCAACTTTGACGAGAATGCAAACGCAAGCACTTCTTGAAATCATTGACTGCTCCAATGTCGTCCCTCACGTTCGTTCCCCAGATGTAATTATAATTTCGCTACGTGCAGCATGCAGGGTAAAAAGTAATTAGTAATTGCAGGACACCTTTATTTTTCACATGACCACGGATAACTCCAGGTTTGTAGCTACAGTCACACGATGGAACAAATGAGTTGATCGCCGGTTTTTAGTTGGGCTCGATCTTTAGTTTTATGTGTAGTGTTTTGTAGATCGCTGTTTGTTCTTTTGTCCTTTTTGCTTTTCGCCATTGAGTTGTCTGTCCTTCTTCGATTCATGGATTCTGATTACCCCCTTGTTATCTTCAAACTTTTATCCTTTGCTTGTCCTTTTTCCTTTTGCCATTATGTTATCTGTCCTTCATCTATTTACGAATTCCGATTACTCCTTTCGGATCTTTAAACATTTCTCCTTTGTTTGTCCTTATGTCCTTTTTCTTTTGGCCATTGTGTTGTCTGTCCTTCTTTGATTTACGGATTCTGATTACTCCATTGGTATCTTCAGATTCTCCTTATTTGTTACTCTGTTATTATAGCATTCCGCATTGTGGTGGGTTAAGTGTGTTGTTTATATCATGAAACAGGAAGTATATTGTGACATTTGATTATAGTATCTATAATTACATAACTATTGTAAAACAAATAAATTTATATATAATTAAAGCCAGGCATCATATTGAATAACTTTATTTGCTACAATGTTATTGCAATAAACAATAAAATATTATATTTCACAAATATGTTATTCTATAATCAAAGTATCGCTATAATTTAAAAGCCATATCATAATCTACCGAATTAATCTAATTCTTTAAAAGGCAATTTTCTACCAAATGGGTAGAATGACCTTTACACAAAATCTTTATGGACCTTTACAGAAAATATATATGGACCTTTACAGAAAATCTTTATGGACTTTTACAGAAAATCTATATGGACCTTTACACAAAATATATATGGACCTTTACAGAAAATCTATATGGACCTTTACATAAAATATATATGGACCTTTACAGAAAATATATATGGACCTTTACAGAAAATCTTTATGGATCTTTACAGAAAATCTATATGGACCTTTACACAAAATCTATACGGACCTTTACACAAAATATATATGGACCTTTACATAAAATATATATGGACCTTTACATAAAATATATATGGACCTTTACACAAAATATATATGGACCTTTACATAAAATATATATGGACCTTTACACAAAATATATATGGACCTTTACATAAAATATATATGGATCTTTACACAAAATATATATGGACCTTTACATAAAATATATATGGACCTTTACAGAAAATCTATATGGACCTTTACAGAAAATCTATATGGACCTTTACATAAAATATATATATATGTTCGTCGGTTATATGTGAGGTTTAACATTCTACTCAGGAGTTGAACGCACTTGAATAACCGCATCATTTCACTAAGAGGGAAGGATTGTGCCCATAAATCTAGTTTAATCTCGCCACTTTATATTGAAGTGCCTGTGTGAAGCAGATTAAAAGGTCAAATGGCTTCAGTTGGAATGCTATTAAATTGGTAGAGAATTATTTGACAAGCAGTTCATCTCGTTACTCTTAATTGATTGATTATTTCTGAACGACGTCCAGCGAACAGTATTTCAGCTATACCCAGGACGAGAATAAGTTCAAATATATATAGAAATGAGGGAAGGGATGAGTCCACCGGGTCAACGACTTTCGACTGCAAATGACAAGGTATGGAGAGTTAGAAATGACGAATAAGTTAGTCTTTTGTAGACCTACAATGTGTCTACTCCTTTTCGAAATCTACTAAGAGGTCTTTCATGTGTAGGGAGCGTGGCACTCTCCAATACGCTACCTACAACGATCCACGGTAAGACTTTCGGTATTTTAACCTGACAACTCCAATCGAAAGGTCTCCCCTTATCCGCCATCCGGGATTGTTCGAGCCAGCTCTGTGGGAACTTTCACCAATACGCAGCGATAGAGCAGTTAATGCGATTCCAACCTATCACTTGATAATTTGATACATATATCAGCAAATAATAAAACACCTTCACACAATCGTTTCCACTCAAAACGACCTCACACAATGATTGAAGTGAATTGCAACAACCACATGCTCGTAGTAAACTGACTTCAAGCTAAGAAGCACGAATCGTTATTCATACAAGATAGGCATAACTGATACTTCTAACCGATTAAATATCAATTAGTCAAAACTATTAATAGAAATTAATAGCCTTCGTGAGAGAACAGAGCAAATCGGTCATCAATTTGCTGGAATTATATAGCAATATAATATTAAATAAAAACAAAAGTTAATTAGCCATTTTTTAAAAAATTTGTTATTGTGATATGTTGAATGTTGAAGTCTTATATTTTTATTATCGTAAGCTTTGACATGAGCTGAGATGGCGATATGCAAGTAAGATCTAATATGGCAACGACTGAAATTAGACAGTTCCACACAGACAACAGACTAGTTCAAACATTCCTTTATGTATGGCATTATGACGGTGTGTATAATGAGTTACTGTGAATTGTATTTTGTTTTCTGGTAATTGTGTAATAGAATATATTCATCTGGTGAATTGGTGACATAGAGGACATTCATCTGATAACTTAGTGACATACAATACTCATCTTGTGACTTGGTGACATAGGCGATACTCATCTGGTGACATTGTGACATTTAAGATACTCATCTGGTGACATTGTGACATTTAAGATACTCATCTGGTGACATTGTGACATTTAAGATACTCATCTGGTGACATTGTGACATTTAAGATACTCATCTGGTGACATTGTGACACAGACGAAATCGAATCTAATTTAGGTATACTTTGCTTCTTTAATTTAGAAATATAATAAAAAGAAATGGAATATCTATGTAAGTATTCAACTGGAAGCAAATATGTACTCAAAAAGGAGCATTGTATACAAGACATTCAGTAGGATGCAAAAATGGCAATTTCTGAGTCTTATATTTGATCAATTGTCGAAATAGTCAACGAATAGCCAAAATATAAGCTCAGTTAATGCTTAATGTTAATTGACTTTCATTTAATTGAAAATCAGGGAATACTAGTATCAGTATTGCATTTGAAGAGTTGTCGATGTAAATCGTCGGTTTTACTGTCACAAGTTAACGGATATTTGCGACAGTAAAACCGAAGATTTACGTCGGCAACACTTCAAATACAACACGGTAATACCCATTCTAATGAAATTCTCTCAACAATAACATGTGCTTACATCAATAAAGGTAATAACAAAATTACCGAACTCCGAACAATCTTACAAAGGGAAAGTCAAAACTCATAATTATATAAACAGACAAAATCAGTCAACAACCGGAAAACTGTGAAAACCGTAATGACCCTGACTTGGTACAAGCATTTCTAAAGAAATGGTGGGTTGAATCAGATTTTAAGGCGCCAGACCTCCCGCTCTCATTACGGTTCAAAGGTTCCGGCTGTCACTGTAACAGTATTTAAATACAGGAACAAAATAGGTAAAATAGTTGTCAAAGCAGTACCAACAGATGTCATTAATCAATATCATTGCGCCCTTTGACATAGCATATCCACCAAATAGTTCCGTAATTACAAACCTTTTTCGATTAGAAATCAAACGCCTTATAAAATATTCAATAATCTATCATGTAATAATAACCGAAAATATGACATCTAAAATTCTATTTAGTTTACATAACAGTTTTAATAACAAATTTAATGTGTGTAACTTCAAATCAATATTCGGTCAACAGTTTCCGACAAGGTAAAACGCAAATCTATGAAATTTATTGTTATTGCCAATTGCATTATAATTGATCATAAGCTTCAAATATTTAGCAGAAAAAAAAGAGAAAAATAAAAGTATATAATACAGCACCATTGTCACTTCTTTGAAACAATCGTGCATATCATATATCATGCATGCGCACGAAGCTGTATTTCACATGACAATCCTATCAGATATAAAAGGAATCAAAAAGAAACATTTGCCATACATATTTGTTTCATCTTGAGTTGCAAAAGACAAATTGCTCTTGTCTTATTTAGAAATTGGAGAAGCTGACATTAACTAAAAGATGGTGAGTTTTATATATTAAATTAACTAAATTAGCATGCTAATGAGTCATATTGACATCTTAATAATAGTATATAATATAGTGGAATATTAATAGTACGTCAACATGATAGTATTTTGGCATGGACAAATATGATCATTAATAAGCACGTATTGATGCGAATTATTTTACAAACCGAAAACGGGATCCTCGTGGTCGTGATCGTATGGAAGTTGGATTTACAACTACCTATGCAACCCTTGCCTATCCTCACAATAGATGTGAGCTCCAATCCCTCCCATGGCGAGGTGTACTCGATACTACTTTATGTGTTGTCAGTGACTTGCGGCAGGTCGCTGGTTTTCTCCGGACAGTCCGGTTTCCTCCAATAATAAAAGTGACTGCCACGATATAACTGAAATATTGTTGAAAGTGGAGTTAAGCACCAATACCCTAACCATAACCCACAACAGAGTATTTATTTCGTCCCGCATAACTAGTGGACATCTCACACTTTCGGGGCGATTGCATCTTGAAGTGGAGTTACTAAGGTACTATATGTTTGCCCAGGGGTTCCTTTGGAAATTTATTTTAGGGTGTAGAGATTATCGTGTTTAACGCCACTTTCATTAATATTCCTGCTATATCGTCGCGGTCAGTTTTATTGATGGCGAAACCGGAGTATCATGAGAAAACCACCGACCTGTCGCAAGTCAACGACAAACTGTATCACATAATATTGTATCGAGTACACCTCGGCATTAGCGGGATTTAAATGGACACTATTAATGGATTTTAATATATCATTTACAGCGGAATGCCAACTTACTTTTGAGTGTTGACAAATCGCCATATGGTGCACTATTTTACGGATGTTTTTTTTGTGTCTCAAAAATAGGCTATATGTTTTACTTTGTTGTATTCTTCTTCTTCTTAGTTCTTACTATGCATCATGGCACATAGGGCAAGGACAAGTTTCCTCCACTCTTCTCTTTTGTTGACTTTTCTTTCTATTTTGCCCCAGGTGTATCCTCTTTCATTTATTTCATTTTCGATGGTGCGCCTCCATGTTGGTTTTGGTCTTCCTCTTTGTCTTTTCCCTTCTGGTGTCCATCTTAGGGCTACCTTTGTCAAGTCTTCAGATGGTTTGCGTAGAACATGATCAAGCCATCTCCATCTATTTTGAATCAACAAAGTCTCCATGTCCTTGGTGTTTGTGATGTTTTGCAGGTCTTTGTTGGAGATTTTGTTCGGTCAGAATATCTTCATTATCTGTCTCAGACTGGTGTTATGGAAGCTGGAGAGTCTGTTGATGTCTTTATGAGTTATTCTCCAGCACTGTGAGTCATATAGGAGCACAGATAGTGCACATCTGTTATAAAATTTAAGCTTTGTCTTCTTTGAAAAGGCTGTTGTCTTCCAGATGTTGCCTAATCTGATGAATGCTGATCTAGCTTTTCCTATTCTGAACTTTATATCTCTTTCAGCTTCACCCTCTGTTGTTATACAGCTTCCCAGGTAATTAAAGGAGTCTACTGTATCCAGTTGTTTCCCTTCTACACATGTGACTGGCAATCTCTATGTGTTGAGGTACATTAACTTTGTTTTCTTGGCATTAATCTTAAGGCCAACCATTCTAGCATTTTCTTCTAACATTCTGGTCTTTTCCTGCATATGGTCTTCAGTATGTGATAATAACGCTAAATCATAAGCGTAGTCTGTATCCTCTAGTGTGCTACATAGTGTCTATCTCAGTCCGGTGTTAACTTCTATTAGGATTGTTCTCATTACCCAATCAATGACAATTATAAAGAGTACAGATGACATATCACATTCTTGTCTTACTCCTGATTTTACAAGGAAATTAGTGTCAGCTTCACAGTTGATGATACTTGAGAAATCTACAAAATTAACAAGTAATTTTCTCTGCCACTGATGACACTGTTCTAAGATGTTTCTCACGACACATATGTGGTCTATGCAACCTCTACCTTTTCTGAACCCAGCTTGTTCTTGTCGTAGTTTCTTGTCCACAGCTTCTGTAAATCTTGATATTAAAACTATGCAGAAGACCTTACTCGGAATGGATAGTAAGATGATTCCTCTCCAGTTGTTGCAGTTAGTCAAGTCTCCTGATTTTGGTATTCTTATGATGTTACCTTCAAACCAACTGTTAGGTATAACAGCTTTTTCCCATATTTGGTGGAATATTGGGTGTAAAGTATCCGCAGCAAGAACTGGATCTATCTTAAAAAGTTATGCATTTAGTTTTGGCATCCTCGGCGGGATCCACATTGAAATTCTATATCTACTGGGTCCAGTGATACGTACCATTGAGAATTGCTTAATAGCCTAGGCATGGCAAAAACAAAAACGTATGCCCCACCTAAGGGAGGTGTGGGTGCAAATAATGTAGAAATAAATGAAGAAAGTGGTACTGACCTTATTGGTCAACATGACACCATTGAGGATGAAGACATTGTTATGACTGAGGTGTCAGACAATGAAATCCCAGATGAAACAGTGGTATTAAGGTCAATACTACCTGACGATACACCCAGTACCAGTGGTATCAATACCATACCACCATTAAGTAATGGTCCGAGGAGAAGCTTGCGACTCAGAAAGAAAAGTCAAGCTAATCAACCCAAAGGGAAAGTTCTCCCTACACCTCAGCTCAATGTTGAATCTAAGGGGGATTCCAATGTTGAATCTAAGGGGATTCCAATGTTGGATCTAAGAGGGATTCAACAGGTATTTACGGAATGCTCAAGGGAGCCATGCAAGATATGAAATCTCAAGTTGTCTCAGCCATCCAAGCTGCTGTTCAAGGAAATTTTCCACAGTGGGTTCTAAGCCCATAAGACAACACGAATTGAGAAATAGAGGATTGGGTCGGATACAAAGAAAGTCCCTCTCTTCTGAAGGTGAGTCAAGTGACTCTGAACACCCAGACGAAATCTCTGATGAGTCAGACATTGACAGTATAGTCACCAGTCAGGTGACACACTCCCGATCCCAACGCAGTGCGGATCATCATCATAGCATGAAACTGCCACCCTACACAGGACAAGAGAAATGGGAGGTGTGGCATAACAGATTTGAAGCAGTCGCAGACCTCAGGGGCTGGAACAAACATGACAAATTGCAAGAATTGTTACCTAGACTGCACGGTGAGGCAGGCGACTTCACCTTTGACCAACTGTCCAAGAAAACATTGGGCAGCTGCAAGAAATTTACTAAAGAGTTGAGTAATAAATTTGGGGTTATAGAGACCACTGGAACATATAAACTCCAATGTAGTAGGAGAAAGCAACTGACAGGAGAGAGTGTTAAGAAATTTGCGGCCGAGCTAAAGAGGCTCTATTATAAAGCATATAGAAACCGGGATGCAAGAACCAGACAGGAGGACCTTCTACAGGGATTTTTACTAGGCTTGAATGATTATAAGGCTAGAGTGCATCTAGAACTCCACAGAGATCCTGCTACAATTGATGATGCAGTTGATGAAATCTTAACTTATATGGAGACTATGAAGAACCGTAACCAGCCTGACGAGAACAAAAAGTCAGTAAGGCAAATCAAGAATACACCAAAAGACTTGAAACATGGCCAACTAATTGGCAAGAAACCAGTTGAAACCAGAAAGAATGAAATGTATATTCCAGTAGTCACAGGTGGCTCTGGTGAACAAAGTAAAACTATTATGATAAAAGAGGAAGACCTACAACCTTTGTTCTACAAAATGATGAGACAAACAAAACAAGAGGTCCCAACCAAAACCTTCCAAAGACCAAATGCTATTCCAAATACCAATAAGCCTCTTTCTTTGAGACAGAATGGCAGTCAAAGGAATACCTTGCTATGTTTCTACTATGGCCAACCTGGCCATTTTGCTAGAAAATGTTTCAGCAACCGAAATAGGCAACCAGACACAAATCTCAGGAGCAATAGGAAACAGCAATGGGGACGACAAAATGAAAGCACTAGTACGGGGCCCAACCTTGTACCAGCGACACCCCAAGGTTATTCTTTAAACTAGATAGGGTCCCCTCAGATGGCCGAAGGGGGATCCAAATAGCAGGTGAAATAACAGGTCAACGATTGGATCTTGAGAATATTGAAATCAACAGTTTAGTTCCAGATCTCGTCACTAGGGATATAAATTTGGTAGAAGTTAGTACGGAGTTAGAGGAGGTTAACAATTTGTCCGTTATTCGAGACAATAGACCTCAACACAAAAATTCAGTTACCGAGGAGGTTGAGAATTTTTCCGTGATTCCAGACAATAGACCTCAACATAAAGATTCAGTTACTGAGAAGGTTGAGAATTTGTCCGTTATTCGAGACAATAGACCTCAACTTAAAATTTCAGTTACAGAAGAGATAGTGAATAGAGATATTAGTCCCCCTAGTCCAAAATTTGTCGTTGGACGACAAGTTATTAAAAGTGATGGAGTATATGTGGAAGGAGTCATACAGGGTATGAAAATAACCTTCACTGCCGATACTGGAGCTGCCAAAACTGTGGTTTCTGCAAAAAATTTCCATAAAATTCCACTTTCTCAGAGACCAACCTTACAGAAGTACAATATACTAGCTAGTGCTAATGGGCAACCCTTGACTGAATTGGGAAAAGGAGTATTCACCATTAAATTAGGCAAATTAACTCTTGATAGTGAGGTAATTATTGCCGAGATAGAAGATGATGCCTTATTAGGCTTAGATAACCTTATGAAAGGTGAAGGGGGGCCTGCTGATATAGGACTGACGAAGGAATTATACTGCTGAATAAATCCAAAATTCCTTGCACAATCTGAAACCGTAGGAAGAGTGAGATCTGCTGACCATTTTGTTATTCCGACCAAAAATGAAATGATTATTGATGTATTTGTTGATAGATTTGAAACTGATGATTTTACTAAGCCACAATATTTCTTGATAGAACCTCATTCTTATTTTATTGAGACACATCCTGTTGTGATGGCCTCCTGTCTAGTTGATATTAGAAATGATCTTACCAATAAAAATCGCCTGATGAATCCATTTGATTATGAGATACCAGTAAATCAAAATACTGTTGTTGGTGAAGCGGAAAAGGTCGAAAGTCAACCAACTACTCTTTTTACTGTAGAAGACAGTGATGAGATAAAGAATGTTAATCCTACTAGAAGGATTAAACTGGGTGAATCCAAGCCAGAAACTTGGCCAACTAATGTTGGCATTATTAGAAATTTATCCAAGAAAAGAACCACAGATGGGGGAAAAGTGGTGTAGTTCCACACCGTTTGATCAACTTGTATAATGAAGCGCCAGCTGGCCGTACTACAGGGAAGCAAGAAGAAATCCTTCACTTGCTTCAGAAATATTCTCACATTAAATGTGAGAACCAGCAAGGGGAGGGGTGTAATTTTTATATGTGTATTGTGATGGATATTAAGACAAATACCATTTATCATGTTTGCATATGCATTGTTGTGTATGAGGAAGAATAGCTGTTTGTACCATTTGTACAAAATATGACATAAATAACCAATACTTGAATGTATCATTGTTTTACCTGTCAGACAGCAATGCATTATCATTTTTATTTGGTAATGTGTTCAGAGAAAATAAGGATAAATTGACTGTTTCACATTTTATTAAAGTAATGGAAGTGCAAAATATCCAACTTCTGGAATGGTTAACTTTATCGTAGTTTCACATTTTTCTTTGGAATCATTTTTGTAAGCACATGTTCAAATTGCTGTCTGCTAAACATGAAAGTGTGGGAACTGAAGATTGCATGGCTATTATTGTTGAAATGAACTGAATCGCTATATATATATATTGTATGCATTAATTATGTACCTTGTCAGTCCTTTATGTATCATTATGCGGGTGATGTGTTATTTTCATTTGTAAAGTACCTGTAGTCGTAGTAAAACTGGCACTGAATGCACAGAATTATGTCAATTTCAGCTCAGGCGCAGTCGCCATGTTTTAACTTGGAAGTGTATTTACGTTACTGATTTTGTCAATAAACATCGTTTTATGTTTATGTACATCGTAATCCGGGACATATTGTAACTCCTCAGATCAGTAGTAATCCATTCATGCATTTTATAGTAGCTGTCATGTCTTTTTACGGGAGAATTTGGCCATATTATGAGCCCGCTGTCAGTCTCATTCATCAAACACTTGTTGTTTACGATTGTTCACTTCCGGTGTGGCGCCAACTACAATTTTTACCTTACGATGATTTAGATGTTGTAGAAAAATTCTTTCTTTAACTTTGAGGAGTTCCTTTTATAAAATAAGAAATATGTTATTAGTTATTGGAGTTTTAAAATTGCATGAAGTATTTTTGTTAGCGCGCGTGCACCTTTGGTGATTTCCCACCATCGGTAAAAGTAACTAAAAATAGCAAAAGTTTAGATTAGAAACATAGATTTATTTTGACAGAACTGTGGAGCTGGTCTCCAAGATATATTATTGAGTTGCTATAAAAGCTGTATGATAATTTCTTTATTTAGACAATACTAAACCAAAAATTGTAAAAGTGTAATTTATCTTAACATTTTTTTCTACATATTTTGCTTGTAAAATGTTCGTTAATGATGTTTATTTAAAGATAAACTATTATTAATTAAATAATGCTCTTGTTGGAAGTAAAATAAATAGTTAATTAAATTGTTAACATGATTTACTAGTTGTTTAACAAGTTCAAAGTTTTAAATTAACTAGAAAAATACTAATTAATAAAACTTAGTATAACTTTAAATTGTATAATCAATTTTTAATAATTAATAATAGGGATTAAAATTCTTATAAATATTTTTAATCAACTTTTGGCGGTGGAGTATTCCTTAGGTTGGAATATAATAATACTGAGTATTTCATAAGGTTTGGAATACACTAAACTATAATAATACTCATGTATTCCATAAGGTTTGGAATACACTAAACTATAATAATACTCAGTATTTCATAAGGCTTGGAATACACTAAACTATGATAATACTCAGTATTTCATAAGGCTTGGAATACACTAAACTATAATAATACTCAGTATTTCATAAGGTTTGGAATACACTAAACTGATATTCCTAAGGTGGGGAATATAATAAACGGTCATTCAAATATTCCAAAGGTTAAGAATATGATAAAAATGTATTGAAATTATCTACTGAAATAAAAGTGATAACATTAATTAATACTAATAGTAACTTTTACACAAATAAATGTTAGTAACTCAAATAGTGTTGGTAATTATATAATGTGTCTAAATTGTTGAAGTGACTTGTTCTAGGGACAGAAACATTTTGTAGTATATGTGTACATTTGTATATTTTTGAATAATCTCTAGGAAAGAGATTGATTAGCATTTTCTGGCACAAGTACAGTCTAAGGGTTCAAATAGTTTTTTTTATTAGTCAAAGGGAGATAAATCTTTCAAAATTTAAGTAATTAATCTCTAAGGTAGAGATTAATCTATTACTCTAAGGCAGATAATTCCTTTCATTAGTTAAAGTTCAGAGATTGATTCAAATATTACTGTGAATGAAAGGGGATAAGGTAGAGATTAAACAATTTGTGTTATTGTTAATAGTTTTTAACATTTGTTATTCAAAGTTTCCATATATTGTAAATTTTCTGGCTTAAATACACTGTGGACTGAGCAGGGTTTAACTTTGAACATTTTGATCTTGTAAATTGATCTGATATTGAATTGAATTAAAGTAATATAATAAAATATGGAATTGTAATCACTCTCCATGATCATTAAAGCCTGCAACCTGGAAATTTAGTCTTCATAGGTTAAATACATTGTCATTGTCATCACTTGGCTGATTTGTCGTTACCGTGGTAATAATTGATAGTATTTTGTTGATCTAAGGGTTTACTTTGCCTAGACGGAGATATTTGGATAGAAGGTAGTTGGGAGAATTAGAACACTCCTATAGTTCAGAGGTTATTAGAAGTTCTACCCCTAGAGCGCTACAGTCTGTGCCAGGTGCCTTCTTGTTTTTCAAACTTTTAATGGCTTTCTGTATTTCTAGTTTTGAAGGTGGATCTATATCTATTTCTAGGTCCATGGGTGCTTCAGGAATAATTTCAAGTTCATCCGGATCTTTTTGGTTAAGAACTTCTTGAAAATGTTCCTTCCATCTTCAATATTGTTCTCGTTCTGTTGTCAGTGTATTGTTGTTTTTGTCTTTAATTGCCATGTTTACTTGAGCTTTTCTACCACTTAGTGTTTAGTTACTTGGTATATCTGTCCCATTCACTGATTTGAAGCTGTACTTTCTTTTTCTCTTGCTAGGTCTTCCATAAAATCCCTCTTGTTCTTACGTGTTGCTGTCTTTACCTTCTTGTTGCATTCTGTACGTTTTGTTTTTAGCTTTTCTTTAATTCTCTCAGTGTGTGCTTGACATATTTTGTTGTTCACTACTTTTCTTTCATCAATCAATTTCTAAGTTTCAGGTGTTATCCGTTCTTTGTGTACTTGTCTTTTAAATCCTATTACCTTTTCACTGGCTTCTGTGTAGATCTTGTGTATTTGCTGCCAGTCATCATTCACCGGTATGGTGTCTGTATCCTCAGTGCTTAGGTTTTCTAATAGTTGGAATCTGTTCTTTATTTCTAGTTTAAACTCTTGTTGAATTTTTGGGTCCTGTAATTTACCAACATCAAATTTTCTTTTCACATTTACATGGGTAGACGTCTTTTTAAGTTTTAGCTTGATGTTTGCTACTACTAGATGGTGGTCCCTAGCAACATCTGCACCCCGCATAACATGTACATCCTGCAATTATCTTTTCCACTTTCCATTGATAATAATATGGTCTATTTGGTTCTTGTCTCTACCATTTGGAGAAATCCATGTCAACTTATGTATTTCTCTATGAGGGAAAATAGTACCTCCTATTACTAAATTGTTGGCTCCACATTCGCCATTGTCGTTGATGTTGCCACAGCCATATTTTCCCCATCACTCTTTTATTCCCGGTGTTATCATTTCCAACTTTGGCATTTATAATCACCCATTACTATTGTTACGTCATGTTTTAGTACTTTTTCTATCTCAGATTGTAGAGCTAGATAGAAATCTGTTTTCTCTTCAGCATCTGCTTCATATGTCGAAGCATCAGCATTGCACGATGGTTAGTTTTTCCTGCTTCGCTTGAAAGCGAGCTCTTATTATTCATTCGTTTACAGGTGCATACTCTAACATTGCTTTTGTTACATTTCTGTTCATTAAAATAGCTACTCCTCCATGGTGTTTCTCATCATTTCTACCTGAGCATACAATTGTTTCTCCTTGTTGTATTGCTACATTTATATTAAATATATTTATTGTACGCACATAATTATGTCATATACTTTTCTTAAGGAACACCTATCATCGACCATCTTAATGTGTGCCATTTTGTTGTTGTTTTATGCATCTGGGACTGTCAATGGTATGTTATTATTATGCTCTATAAAAATATATACGTATTTAGACGATGAATTATTCCGAAATATGTGTATTTAATTTGCTGTCGATATACTGTACCATATTTCAGAATTTAAGATACCATATCTTAATTCAGTATGAATTTGACTCTTAATCGATACCAGGTTTGCAAATGACCTTCCCACTGTCAGATTCAGTCCTAATCCCCACCTCTGTATTTTCACATACCTAGCACTTGTTCCCCACTGACTGTTCTAGATTCATGAGCAAAGGGTGGAATTCTATTGACAAAACCCATATTTCTAAGTTATAAACTCTAGCTTCCCACTTTCAATGAAAGTATTTACAAAACAACAACATGATACATGCTGGTTGTATTTCCTTTAGGATATTTTAGATAAATCGGTTAATGATGTATCATTGATCGTCCTATTGATAATTAGATCGTCAATAAGGGTAATAACAAAATTACCGAACACCAAGCAATCTTCCAAAGAGAAAGGCAAAACTCATAAGTCAAGAAACAGACAAATCCGTGAACAACCGAAAAACTGGGAAAACCGCAATGGCCCTGACTTGGTACAGGCATTTCCAATGAAATGGTGGGTTGAATCAGATTTTACGGCGTCACACCTCCCGCTTCCATTACGGTTAAAAGGTTGCGGTTGTCACTATAACAGCATTTTTAACAATACTGGGACAAAATAGGTATAATGGTAGTCAACGCAGTACTTTATGAAAATCCATCGTTTATTATCGTCTCTGAAGAACAGTTTAACTATACGTAATCTTCTTACACAATTTGATTTCAAATGAGATGTTGAATGACGTCATGTCTAAACCACGATTACTTAATCCTTATCTTTATACATTTTCCATATTTACTTTATGAAAATCCATCGTTTATTATCGTCTCTGCAGAGACAGAATATATTTCGACAAGATCTTGGTATCGGAATATAAACTTTTTAAGAGATCGAATAAGGCGAATCTTTTTATAGCCCTGGTCCAGTAGCCTGTTTCTCAAATAATTGATAGTTAGACATATTTGTCTTTGTTTTTTGCAGAGAAAATCTTCCTGAGGCATTTAGATACAGTTAGTTGTTAAATTATAACCTTTACCAATACGATTTCCAATAATGTTATATGTTTAGAAGTGAATTTGTTTTAAATTTGCAAATAACGTCGCCAATTTTCAAACATGAATTGGAAATACTTTTTTGCCAATTGTTTTGCATATAGAAATGTATTTATATACAAGATCATTATAATAATAATGCAAAAATAGTGACAGTTTCCAAGAATGTTTGAACATAATGAAGTATATTACAGGTGTTCTACAATTTATCAAAGCAACGTTTCTGAAATACATCATTAGCATAACTTTTGATTGATATGCATTTGTATGCTTTCAGGTGTAAATGTTGGCGGTACTTGTGTTCATAATGATAACTGTACAGAAACAAACACAGTATGTAGTACTACCTGTGTATGCTCCAGTTCAGCGTTCAGAAACACCACCAATGTTACATGTGTCACCAGTATGTTTTAAAACAGAATTTAAGAACACTTAATGGGTCAATGAGCTCTTGCATAGTATCCATCTCCAGAGACCTAAATATTGCTCTACACCTCTCTTACTTCCATGAAAAATATGTTGTTGTGTCTGTAGACAAGCAGCCTAACAATATCTTTTTTTGTGTTTAAATCACATTAAATGCATTGCTTGATGAAGGACTTAAGTATTTTGACAGTTCAATTGGCAACACTATATATTTAATTACGACACATACGAAAGAGGACATCCAGGTCTACCATAGGTATGTTTTTGTTCCTTGAGCATTCCATTCAAATATGAAGAACTCGAACTTCCATAACTCTACTGGATACCTACATTACAAACAGCGGTATATTGTCGTGTCTGCCAAATGCTCCACGGCACCTCTTTCTGAATTATTAACATCTATTATATCAGTGTGAGCACATATATCTCAGTTGGTGCGATATTCCCACCTTTGTGGTTCCTATCATGATTTCCTTGCTACTAATAATGAAGCTACTGAACCAACGGTTCCTAGTGATTAAATTAAATTAAAATCCACCTGTGATGTAAATGTATTGTCTAAACTCTCCATTATTTTATAGGAATGGAGAGTTATGAACAATGTGGACAGGGGCAGAGTTATTGTTGTCTTTGTACTTTAGATATTATACACATACTTTTGTTGTTGTTTTTTAACAACAATATATTTTTATTCAAAATGCTTGTTACATTCTTACTTCAAAAGCCCAAGCTACTTATGAAGTATTTCATATTAATATTTTCTTATATAATTAAAATACTTTCAAATAATATAATATAACTGATGAGTATCAAACTTTAATTAAATATACCTATACATACGCACCTACATCTACACACATACATCTATGCATATACAGACATACATATGCATGCATGCATATACATATACATATATACAATGCATACATATTTACATTTCAATATTTTCCTTTATTTTTGCTAACAGTTTACTATTTTGGAGTTTTTGCACCTGGCTTATTCTCGTAATATATTCTCTCACAAATAAAGAATATATGTTTACTTGTTTGGTCTTTTGTTCAGATACATGATATGCTTTGTATATAGAAAATCTTAAAATTGTTAAAAAATAGTTGAAATCAAAATAATCTTTATCAAATATCTTATACCCCAAAACAATATGTTTTAATGTGACAAAATTTTCTATATTAGATTGTTTCAATATTTGTTGTATTTTCACCCAAAATTCGTTCAGATAGGGACAAGACATAAAGTAATGTAGATAGTCTTCATCTTGACCACAGCAATTACATTGGCTATTAATAGCAATTCTCCATTTCATTAATAGTTTCTTTGTAGGAATTATATATTGCAATAATTTCCATCTGAATATTTTTAGCTTATTTTCTCCTAAATAATGAAAAATGAAAGAGTAAAGCTGACTCATGTTTGGTTTTTCATTTATAGAAAAGTACCTTAACCATGTATTTATACCTATTGGTTTCAAAAATTTTACATTAATATATTCATTATAAAAATATTTGTTGGACAGTTGTGACGGGTCTATACATTTTCCATTTACTATAAACTTATCTTTTTGAAAATTTACAACACTTTTAATAGAGTTTTGAGCCTGTAATGTATGATACCATTCATTAGGTATCGCTTTTTTTAGGCAGATAAATTCAGATATCCAATTATTCTTGTATTTTAATTTATCTAAAATTAAATTCTGACTTATTTCCCCGTTTTCATTTAAAATATCATTGATATAAATTAAATCACTATTTATCCAATTATCAAACATTAAACTTTTATTTTTAAACATTATAAATTTATTTCCCCATATAAGCTGTTTTCTAATCTCTGCAAACTGTGATAGCGTTTTTGTTTGACCCCCACCCATTTTTATCCAGGTTTGCAATATTTCTTTATAAAAATCAGGAATATATCTTAAATAATCTTTAATTTTTTTGTATTCGATATTCATTGAAAATATCAACCAATTCTTACCAAATTGTCTAAAGTATGTATATGGTATCAATTTCCAATTGTCCATTTCTCCACTAACAAATCTACTTACCCATGATGCTCTCAGTGATGCAAAGTAACTTCCTATGTCTATCATATTTAAACCCCCCATTTCAAAATTACCTATCATAGTGTTTCTTTTAACTTTGTCTGATTTACCATCCCATATGAATTTGAAACATTTACTTTCGATTTCTTTTCTATATTTGTCTGGCACGACACATGCACTAGCAACAAAAGTAAATATAGGTATGACTAACGCTTTAGTAATCATAATTTTCCCAAGAATAGTTAAATTTCGTTTTCCCCAAGAGAAGAATAAGGTATTCATTTTATCTATTTTATTTTCCCAGTTTAATTTTTCACACTCTTCTTTATTGCTACCAAAATATATACCCTACTTTTGTTTGTTACAAGATTAATAATTAATAAAATTAATAAAGTACAATGGGTGGATTTTAAGTTGGAGAATGTCCTCGTATCTCTCCATTCCTTAAAACAATGGGCCTTCTCCTATACGTAATCACTTCGAACGATTTAAGGTCGCCATCACCATCCAATTAATCCCAACGCAATTTTTGTCAAAAATGACAACGGATATGTAACGTTGGTCGTAATCACAATACCGTCCTTTCCTCATTCATGGCTTATGACCAGATTGTTTAGCAAGAGTAACACTGTGTATGTCAAGAACTGTTTACCCTTTGTGAACATATCGGAGTTCATTTCCGTTTTTCGTGGGGTTTTCTTTATCGTATTTTGTAAACCATTGTTTGTCTTTTTGCCTCTTGTATTGTCTCTCCTTCGAATACGGATTATGATTACGCTTTGGTATCTTCAAACTATTCTTACGATAACCTCTGTCAATGAGTACCCTATATTTTAAATTTTAAATTGTCGAAGGAATGAAATAAATATATCCAGGGTGTTAAGTGAGTGAGTGAGTGATTGTTGTTTAACGCCAACTCAGCATTTTTTCAGCTATATCATGTCGAGAGCAAGTTAATATTCAATGAAATGATGATGAAGTCCGCTTTGTACTAGTCCAGCACGATTAGTTGGATTTTTCTAGTGCTAGCTCACTGAAACAACAGTCTGTGGAAAGACATGTCGCTCCACTCGGACACATTATCCTGATTCCGAGCCAACCAGTCTTGTTTCTTTCTCGTTAATGCTGCATTCTTAGCGTAGACAGTAGTAGTTTATTTTAAAATTATACGGGATATATATCCTTCATGAGTCAAATGATTGGAACGCCAAGTCAAATATTCCTTAAAATCTTTGGAAACGATAAAACTAAATGGCCAAAACAGGATATATGACTTGAAAGTCAAACGTAGCCATGTTGGAATGTTATCTTCATCAGTGTGATATTTAAGACAACGTTAATGACAACGGGTCATTACGGTTTTCACAGTTTTCCGGTTGTTGACTGATTTTGTCTGTTTATATAATTATGAGTTTTGACTTTCCTTTTGTAAGATTGTTCGGAGTTCGGTAATTTTGTTATTACCTTTATTATCTATAGTGTTTGGTCAAGGTTGTTATGTCGAAAATACTGTTTTAATTATGATTTCGTCTGTAAGCAAATGACACTCAATGATGTATCTACATTTTGCACAACAAATACAAGTAAAACAGATCACAATCTCAAAGTTGTCAAATAATAACCAAACAAGACAATCATGGGTCCTTAATTTTGTATTGGGTTTTAATAATTTTACCTGCTCTATTATCTTTGTTATGCCATAGTTCGAAAGATTGTAAGACAAAATACACGTGCACTTTAAGTAACTGCTTAACAGAGGTTTGACTGTACTTTAATTATATGTAATTACAGAAGTGGATGTTGATGCAGCTTGTGACAACGGAGATATAGCAACAGACCAATGTTCGGATGGAAACTCAGCATGCAGTAGTGATGGTGTAGGATACAAATGTCTCTGTACCAGTGATTATTTTGATTTGGGCGGCACTTGTACTTCAAGTAAGTTAAACGTTTTGCTTTTACTTTGTTTTTTTTTAGCTTTTTAGCATGCAGTAGTGATGGTGGGGAAGGAGACAAATGTCTCTGTACCATTGCTTGTTATGAATCGAGTAGTACTTGTCATGACAGTAAGTTGGACTTCTCGATTTTAAGCATTCTGTCCATTCGATAACGGATGCGTTTGTGAGAACGAGTCGAACAATACTGTTGAATAATTGATCACATACATCAACGTTATTCTATCTTCTTTTTTTCCAACAGGGGCCGCAGTGATCGTGATCGTATGGTAGTTGGATTTATAACAACATGTGCAATCAGTACATATCACCACTTAAAGTGTGAGTTTGAACCCTGTTCATGGCGAGGTGTAATCGATACAACCTTATGTGGTAAAGTTTGTCAGTGACTTATGACAGGTCGGTGGTTTTCTCATGGTACTCTGGTGTCCTCCACCAACAAAACTGTCCGCCACGATATAACTGAAATATTATTGAAAGTGGCGTTAAATACCATAAGTCAAGCCGAGTTTTTTTTCCAATGAATCATCAACGGATAATGCATCTTAAAGGCAAATGTTTCAGCCTATTTGCATGCATACTCAATAGCGTTTTCTGTGTGGAAATATGTAACATAATATGTTCATTGATATGTTTGTCCATGGAAGAAAACAGACAGTCGATATAAAATAGTGTCTGATAATTTCATTTATAGTCTGTTTGACTTCTATAAATCTCCAGATGTATTCAAATTCATATAATCTATATGAAATATACAAACGCTGACGATTAATTTCAAAATTATTTGTCAATTTATGAAAACGTTGCGCACCTAGTTTATGTGACATTGGACATTTTGATATTAACAGATTGGCCAGATCCTAATATTGTGTCCTAGACACATGGTATGATGAAGTAGACATTGAAGGCAAGCCATTGAAGGTAGAGCTTTTACACTATTTGTGCTCACTTCATGCATTTCTTACACTTAGGAAAATAGAATTAACATATAGAACTAATGGACAACTTTTTTTTAATAAATGACCTAAATCAAATTTAATTAAATGCCGGAGTTCGTATATATCATATATTAACATACATATAGAAAAAGATATTATGGAGTTTGTAGAAGTCAAACGGACTATATTATATGTATTGCTAGTTACTGTAAGATCAAGATACAATAAACAGTGATTTAATATAAACGGCTACTGACTGTGTTTATGTTGTGGTTACTTTTTTTAAAACACCACAGATTTCATAGCAGCATATAGTTACTCAAATATACGATATGACTGTATGTGACAAAAATAAATTATTTTATACAAAAACCATGTTTTGTTTCGCTTACTATCCAAATAAGGTATCAAGGTAATGTAAAATTATTTCTTTTCCAACAGAATGTAATATAAGTGCAAATACTAAGTCCTCCGAATTCCGCCAATCAGATTCGAGATAGATAATCAGCGTGACTACGACAATTTCTATGTAAGTTGACCCACGGCTGAGAGTGAAGAGTATCGGAGCGTGATCAGCCGTGGGCTATCGACGAAGATAAGTGTGCTAAAAAAAGACAATGTAAATAAGTGCTACCATTTTGCGACATTTCAGTGATCCGTTAAATGTTTTAGACTTCAAAGATCAATTAAACCCATGCGTAAGTGCAAAAGAACTTCATGTATATCAATACAGACATTGCATATACGTCAACCGTCGGAAAATATAAAATTCATTTGCACTCGCAGTGAAGCAGGGCAAAAAAGCTCATCAAATGCACTTTTTTCTGCCCGTTTCTATAGATCGCACATTCAAATTGTATTTTTTTCAGACAAGAAATGTACGTATATTGTCTATGTATATATAGTCAGTGACTGTCATGAAAAGACAATTATAAAGTCAATACAATTTACCGCTTAAACAGAACGATTATTGTATAAATATAATTATTTTAAAACCTACTAATTTCACAATATATATACCTCCACCTTTATTAATAGCCATCTTACTTCGGAAGAAAAGTTTGAAGATATCAAATGTGTAATCAGAATCCATAAATCAAAGAAGGACATGCATTACAATGGTCAAAGAAAGACAAAACGAATAGGCAAACAATGATCCACAAAACATTACACAGAAAACTAACATTCATGCAATTCTAACCACACCAAGATCAGGGATGAGCTCCGATGCTCCAGACAAGTTAGCTCTACTTGTGATACCCGTCGTCGTTAAAATCATAATCTAAATTCAAGTTTGTTTTAGCTTGCATAACAATATACACTTATTCGTAGTGTTACATGCTATGTTGATTCTTCAGGAAAGAAACCAGGTGAAGCATGTGCATCAGATCAATGTGTAGCAAATACCATGTGTAATACAACATGTACTTGTAATACTGGTTATAAAGCAACACCGACATCAGCCCCTACTTCCTGTGAAAGTGAGTATACCTACATGAAAGAACTAGATGAGATAAATGTCTCAAATTGACCCAGAAAAAACGAAAACGCAGTTTTGTTGCAAAATGTTTAGAAACTAATCGTGTGGGTAAAATCATGTGGTATGTGGTGTATTAACGTTGAAGTATCACACAATTATCTTTGTTTTTCCGTAGTTGGTAAAATCGAGATGCCATGAAAACTATTCAGTTTTAAAAGAGTAATAATCTTCGTTTATTTCTTTGAATGTTACCACCTAACCACGTAGATATCTAATTTAGTGCGCACGATGCGTGTCTGGAATAGCCTTCATCGGGTACGCTCACTGTCGAAAGATTGTAAAGCCAAATACTTTAAAAGTCTTTTGGAGCAAGCAAACTAAAGAACATAACCATGATATACAAACTTGGCTACGGTTATCTTTGTCTGAGATATATTGACCTTAGTTTTAATTATATACACGTCTACAACTGAAGGATGTGGCCATTTGTTAATATGATTTACCATTATAAACACTGGAGACAATATCTCATAAATATGACCACTGAGACCACGACGTTTGACTACAATTAGAAATATATGGAGACTCAGGTAGCGGTTATCCATTTCCCAATGTTTTGTCTTGTCTATGTTGCCAGTTTCATTGGATTGTCCCTTTTTGATTGTCCCTTCTATTTTATCTAACGTGTATCTACAACAAATTATTTTGATGTACCTGGACCGTGGCACTATCTTATCACGTTACCCACAAAGGTCTGTGTACTTGCCTTCCGGATAATTACATGACAATCCTCCAGAGCAAACCAACCCTGGAGAGGGCAGCCCCTATCTGCCACCTGGGAATGTATTGGCAGCTCTGTGGATCTAGCCCTGTGACCCATTACCAAGTAAATCATCTAAGATAATATTAGGCTAATTGTTAACCATTTGAGCGAATGAAGTTTCTTCTGGACCTCAGTTTTGCTTATTTAAAAAAACCAATATTGTTTTAATCACCACAATAGTTGATAGATAAGAAAATAAATGGGTTTTTGTTGTGGTTTTTTTCAGGTTCAGATGCAGCCACCATTATACTTTCTCATATGTACGTCTTTATCTTTGGAACCGTTGGGTAAAACGAATATGCTCCACTGTTGAAACCACCAAGCAAAGACTAGGAGATTTACGCCATCATTTGAAGAAACGGGGATATAATGACAAAGTTATGGAGAGTGGGTTTTCAAAAACCAGTGAAATTAACAGAAATGACCTCCTGGAGTACAAAGAAAAAAAAGATCAACAAAGAGGTTCCCCTTGTTTTCACTTATCATCCTTCTTTAGAGAAAATTGCAGGCATTGTGCGTCATCATTGGAAAGAAATTGAAAAAAGTGAAACGCTGGCCAAGTTGTTCCCTGAACCACCCGTTGTAGTGTTCCGGCGACCTAAAAGCATTAAGGGTACACTAGTCAGAGCTGCGGTATCTAGACCTTCATCGACGGGCGGCCAGTGTAAACCATGTGGTGACAAGCGTTGCAAGTGCTGTCTCCAATTGCAACACACACAGGTGTTCCATTGCAAGACGACAGGAAAGGAGTATAAGATATTTTGCAATGTCAATTGCAAAACACCTAATGTCGTTTACCTCCTTGACTGTCACGTATACGGGTCGCAATACGTAGGAGAAAGTGTCCAACCATTCAACAAAAGAATGAATGGACACAGAAGTGACCTGACGAAAAAGACGCTCTTGCCTGTCAACACTTTGTGTCGCCGGGGCACTCATTGGAAGACTTTGGCAGATCCAAAATTTATATCATTGACCACAATCCAAGTTGGAAAGAAAATCAAAGACAGAAAAAAGAGAGTTTTTGGATCCGCGAGTTACAAACATTACACCCGGAAGGCATAAACAAAAAGGCCTAGATCTTTTGTTTTTTTAACTTTTTAACCAGTGCCTGGTCCTTAGCTAGTTGGTAAACTTCATCATTACATTTTCTCATTCTGTTCATATTGTTTATCAATTAGTGTGCAATATACTTGAATGATATAAAGTATAAAGTTCAAGATTATCATTTTTAGTAATTTACGTCACGATAACTGATGGTCACATGACAATTTTTCAAATCAGATTACAGACGCTGATGAAGCTTGTCGGACAAGCGAAATATCCGTCGATTTAATTATAATTATAGTCTTTTTGTAGACTTATAGTTATTTTTGTTACATTTTAACATCGTTTTTATGATATCGTTGTGCTAACATTTTAGACGTTTATATATATATATATATATATATATATATATACGTCTGAAAATTAAACCATACAGTGTTAGAATTAGATTTTAGGGGCACCTATAAAGTGCGAAACGAAATACAAACGAAACGAAATCAACCAAAACGAAACGAAATAGAATAATGGAAGAAAAAATAATAGGGACCTAAAAGAAATCAAACCTATTTTCACAATTACGATGCTAGACTACTTCCCACACATGTATGTCTTTCATCAGGAGAGGCCAGGATTTGATCACCATTGAACAAGAATACTAGGCATTTATTCAGCGGGAGTCTGTCCTTTTCACTTAGTGGCTTCTTTTAAATTTGGGAACCATAAGAGCAACGTCAAGTCTGTTGAAAGGAGAGGAATTAAAATAACAGAAGTGTAGTAGTTAAAGTTTACTAATAAACACCCCCGTCCGAGCAAAATTTAAAAGTGTTCGGAGAGACGAAAAAGTGTGACGAACGGACAGCAGAAGTCCTATATACCCCAATCTTTTTTTGGCGGAGGTATACAAATCTTATCAAAAATTAACTTTAGAAATTTAAAAAAAATCTACATACATGTATCTTGTAAAAGTACCCTTTTCCCCTTTGATCCCTTTTCATATACCCCCCCCCCCCCCCAAATCATCCCCCCTCCAAATTTTGTTCCGGTATTAATAAAATTTGATACGGCACATATTTTTATACCCCCGCTATTCAGCGGGAGGGGGGTATATAGTATATGTCCGTTTGTTCGTGAGTGTTTCCCTCACTGCCTATACAATTCCTCCTTAACAACTTGATGGAATTGAATGAATCTTACAGGAAATCTTTAATACCATATGGCAAGGTTCATTAATTTCATGAATTCTTTAGAACCAAATGGCATTGTGCACCTTCTATTTTTGTTTTCCCATTTTAACAGTTCTTGCTAAAATTTCTTCACTTTTGGATTTTGTCATTTAAGGCTATGTAATTGTCATACAAGGCTATACAATAGAGAGAGGATACTGTTGCGTTATCCATAACTCTTCCTAAACAACAGAATGGATTTCAATAAAATTTCCAGAGTTTCTTATGTTTAGTTTTTGCAAGCATTATTTTTTCCAGAAGTTCTTCTGTAAGGAGGACGCTCACTATACGTCCTGTTATGTTGCTGATGATTTGTTTTTTAGTTCTTCAAAATAGAACAATAGGATTTGAAATAAAAAGTTTATAGTGTTGGATCTTTTTCACCCCTGTATATCTCGGAAAGAACAACGGTAGGACATTACGCCAGATCTGTTGGCACACTACCGAATAAAGGTAAGTCCACAAAAACAGACAAAACCGATAAGAAGCTCAACCATCTGAGTTTTCAATCAACGGAACAACTGAAAAACAACACATTCCTGACTTGGTAGAGGCATTTTCCCAGGAAAATGGTGGGTTCTGATAGCAGATAGGCAGATGCCACTCGTCCAACCTTAAGACTTTACCAAGTATAAAAACAATCGGTACATGTAAATTCTCTAATCCTAAGACATGACCAAATGTGAAACTAGAAAACAACTATCATATTCCCGTCTTGGTACAGGCATTTCTCGAGAAAATGGTGGGTCAAACCTCCCACTTGTATGACAGTCGCTAATAGTTTGCGAATAGGAAAATTTATGTAGAATACAAACGAAAAACGTAATAAAATCAGACGAATAATGAACCCTCAATATCCCAATCTATGAAAATACCCTCTCATATCCATCCCCCATTTTTTTCTATATGCCCACTCCAGAAACTTTATAATTCATAAATACTGACACACACACAAACACAAATAAAAATATGACATTTGAACTTCTGAAAGTTTGTCCACAAGCAAACCCGGCTTGGATTGAGTTGCGGGTAATGTACGTGAGGAGTACTGTAACAGGCAGACATGCAAGATGGGCTATAATTGAACAAAATTATTGTATTTAAAAAATCGAATTATCTTTTCTTTTTTTTTCTTTATTTCGTTTTGTCTTTTCTTTTTTTCCTTCCATTTTCTTCATTTCAGTCTATTTCGTTTTGCTTTCGTTGGTTTCGTTTCGTTTCGCACTTTATAGGTACCCAGATTTTAGAGCTGTCAAATGTTTGTTCTTCCCTCCACGGGATTTGAACTCACACCATTGATACACTGCAGCACCATTCGCATAGCCTTACGTCCAGCGCCCTCGACCACATCTGCGCTCCATACAAAATGGAGCTTCAATAGTCGAAGTGGTACCTTGTCTCATAAGAAAAATCTAGAGATAGACAAAAGACATGTGTCTAAGCGTGTGTAGATGGTACATATATACTTAATATTATAATTTGACAGCAATCTAACTCAGCAATTTTTAATATATTGTATAGGATAATGAAGAATTCATTACACAGTAGCAAGAAATAAAGTATATTATACAAACATCTAAGCAAGTGACAACCATACAATACATCTGTCTCACTGGATCTCAAGGTTACTTGTGATACTAGGTTAATATTAAATATTATATACGTCTGAAAATTAAACCAAACAGTGTTAGAATTAGGTTTTAGAGCTGTCAAATTTGTGTTATTCCCTCGACGGATTTGAACTCACACCATTGATGCACTGCAGCACCAATCGATTAGCCTTATGTCCAGCGCCATAGACCACTCGACCACATCCGCTCCATAAAAAAATGGAGCTTCAATAGTCGAAATGTTACCTTGTCTCGTAAGGAAAATCTAGAGATAGACATAAGACATGTATCTAAGCGTGTGTAGATGGTCCATATATACTTAATATTATAATTTGTAAGATTGCTCGGAGTTCGGTAATTTTGTTATTACCCTTATTGACAGCAATCTAACTCAGCAAATTTTAATATATTGCATAGGATAATATATATATATCACGGCTGATAATCCGCACAAGCAGAACAGTCGGTTCTGCAAAGAAATTCGTGAGGATAACTTCCGATTTTGCAGGAGGAGAGTTCACGAAGACGCTTCGGAAGGCATGTACATGTCAAAAATTGAAATTTGCTTTTTTACTGCTCGAATATTGCAAAATCAGAGAATGCTATGCTGTGGCGAATGCTTTCACAATTAGAAACATGTATAGTTTATTGTTGTATATGAAGTGTAACTCTCGCAAAATCAATCGTCCCACGAAACACATGACGAAAATGGTGACACTCTTACATTTCTAAGTTGTTCTTGACAAAATGCAAGTTAAATTTTCAATACTTTTTTCATCGTGGGAGTCTAAATGTAATCGGGGATAAATTCCGATTCGTCAAAAGTAAATTGAAGTCTAGATAAATCTACAAACTGTCAATTTTCTCGTTTTCCTGCTTGAGAAGATCGGTTCTGATAGAGCACATTGCGAATGCATGAGGAGATTTGCTAGTTTTGTTAATTGTTTTCTGCAAAATTGATAAATTGACGCAAAATGTTAGAATTAAAGTCTGAAATGTGCAAATGATCTAGTTCAAGTGTCATTCCAGTTGACCTAGATAGCAAAAATCAGCATTTCTAGAAATTCCGAACTGGTGTTCTATTTCCTTAATCTGTCATATATACCGTAGAATGCAACGAAACACTTAAAACGATAGAAAATAGTAAATGGAAACAACAGGCAGTATGAGTTAACCCATACCCGTTTCCCGTAAAATAAGGCGGGAGCATCGTTACTAAACACATATTGTGATGCTAGAAATGTGTCAACTCCCCACATCATCAGATTTGCTACGGATAAAAATAGAACGTTGTACTCTATTGACATGAACGACGATTGGTTGTCGATTTTTTCGTAATTTTTCAATTGATAAATTAATACCGTTTGTAAGTAGATTGCCAAAATCCTTACTATATAATTATACATCCTGTTGACATTCTCCTCCCCAGAATGCACCAGAACAATATAAGGTATCAATCTCATTGTGTAATATCCGAGAGATCCTATTAAGCTTACCAGGATGAGATAATCTTTTGATCCAAACGAAGTATTTTTATTTGTTGGCTTACATTCGGTTTGGAGCAGGTAGAAACATTTGAGTATAGACAAAACCATGACAGTTGTCTCGATACTATTACAATAGTCACTAGCTATCCTTATACTGACATCATCTTTGTTGTATACTCTCATTGCCAAGAGAACTGTTCCTGGTAAGACAAGCAGAAAAGCAGCCGCACTATTGATGCACTTCCATATCATATGTTTAGCTGTCGGACGATTTACATCCTGTATTGATTCATAAACACTCTCCTCAGATTGCAGTAAGCCTGCATGTTCAATTATACTGAAATTGTCATATACACAGGAAGGTTGTCTGATCATGTTTGTCGTTTCTGATCGTTTGGGCCAAATCTCCGAAATAAACAGAATTGTTAGCAAAGAATACTCGAAAACAGCAGGGTCAAGGAAGCCCTCCATTGCACTTATTACATTAAGAGCAGACGAATTTGTATCGCATGGCCAAGACAAGGTCGCATTTCCTGTTATATTCAAGGTAAAGTCCTGAAAATATCGAATGTCGTGTGCATATGCAATAACAATGACTGAAATATTTGTCAAAAACAAAATCAATAGACCAAAATAAAGTCCAAGAGAACTCGCAAAAATGTATTTCGCATACCGTGTTAAAAATCCTGTTTGAACAACACGGAATATGAATAACAAAATTTCACAAATAATACGCTGATCTATGTTCACGTTTTCATAATTATGTGTAAAACAGGTTAGGTAGTATGAAAAATATATGGCAGTTTCTGTAATACTTGCAAGTGTAAAAAGCCACAAAAATCGCAACATTATCTTACCACTGATGTCCCAGTGCTGACTAAGTGTAACTGCAGCGGGATATATTGAGGCATACACTGTTAGGGCAATGCAAATAAAAATGGCGAGACACGCGGTCACAGTCATGGTAATTATAAATAGATTGGCATGCACTTTGTCGTGATCTTGTCCTACAGATCCAATCACAAGAATGATGCAGAGAACAACAACCACACTGACAAGAAAAACTATACCCGATATACTCCCATCGTGTGACACTGACTCGCCATTTCCGCGTTCCTTCGGGTGTCCTGCTGAGAACGGAAGTACAAACACTGCCCGCAAAACTTTGTTCAATCGAGTCATGGTAATTCTGAAAATGTAAGTGTTTGATACGATTAGTATATACTTATAGATTAATGCATGTTCTTTTCCATAGCAGGACTGTTATCCCGAGAGACCGATATCGGCCAGTGGGCTTTAACCCGAGGGTCGATATCGGTCGATGGAAAAAGGCATGTATTAATCTATTGATCACATATTTCAACATTGAATTAAAAAGAACAAAATTAACTTCACACACAGACACCAAACTTATATGGATATGAGTGGCCGATATCGGTTGAGGGATAATAACAGTCCTGTTATGGAAAAAGTCATGCAGTGATCTATTTATAGAAAGACTTGAAATCGTGTTATCAGATTTTTGACCCGATATCTGCCCATAGGTTGTGGTACTTCCGGTGTTTACGTATGGGCAAAATTGATGTTACTACTTATAAATATGTGATAAATACAATTTAAATGTTTGATTTTGTTATTATATACATACAATGTAATCGATTGATACGGTTATTATATACATACAATGTAACCGTTTGATATGGTTATTATATACATACAATGTAAACGATTGATACGGTTAAGATATGCATACAATGTAAATGTTTGGTGTGGTTATTATATACATACAATTTGAAAGTTTGATACGGTTAGTACAAATGTAGATACATACAATGTAAACGTTTGATACGGTTAGTATATACATAAGGGTAATAACAAAATTACCGAACTCCGAACAAAGTCAAAACTCATAATTATATAAAAAGACAAAATCAGTCAACCGAAAACTGTGAAAACCGTAATGACCCTTACTTGGTACAGGCATTTGTAAAGAAATGGTGGGTTGAATCAGATTTTAAAGCGCCAAACCTCCCGCTCTCATTACAGTTCAAAGGTTCCGGCTGTCACTATAACAGTATTTAAATACAGGAACAAAATAAGTAAAATATTTGTCAAAGCATTACCATATTCGGTGACGTAAATGTCAAAAATATTTTTACGTCACACATTGATAAAAAAAAACATTTTTGACATTTTCTAGCCTTCTTTATCTTTATATAATTTCACTATAAGAAAATGCATCCCTTATAATCGTTTTTTCTACATACAATGTAAATGTTTGATACGGTTAGTATATACGTACAGTGTAAACATTTGATGCGGTTAGTATATACATAGTCAATGATTCAATGTTACGGACATGTAGAAAACATGTGTATGCCTGCATCATTTTGTTGTTAAAGAGAGGAGCTTAAGGCCCATAAATAAGACTGCGACTTGTTATTGCAGTGGCTGAGCCAAGCTAAGAGAGTAAGCGGTCTTGAATATGTGTTAAGGGCATATATGTTGTGGTACGAAAACGGTACATATTCGTGGTCATTTGTGACACAAGTATTCCGTAATGGTTAACCAGGTCATGACTTCAACTTAATCACTTGGAACCTGTATTCAGAAACAACCCTTTCTCATGGACAAAAACGTGGATATCAAATTTAGTACACACGATACGTTTCAAAAATACAACTTTTTCAGGTACGCTCATTATCAAAACACAGGCTGATCAAGGAATAAATCATGGAAGTCAGAATGTGTTGGGAGTTTTAACATGGATTGGCGGATATTAGTATTTTATCCTGAGCCAGAAGCGAGGGATAAAACTTATTAATATCCGCCAATCCATGTTAAAACTCAAAACACATTCTGGCTTTCATGATTTATTTCGATTCTGATATGTCTAAGAGTACAAATACGGCAGATTGGAAGACGGTAATCTATATTTATGTTTGCGGAAAATGTCGCACACAATTTATGCTGCCAATGGACAAGTCAGTCACATTCTACGGCGCATGTGCTAATGAGATTATACCGAATGGATAACTCGCTCTTTTGTTAGCAAAGCGAATGAAGGAGGTCATGTTATAATTGACCTTAGTTTTAATAAATTTCGTTTTATATGAACTGTAGATTTCAAACAATAATATACAAAAATGTATTTAATCAACCATGTCATCTAAAACACTGACTACTTGTTGGATGATACCACAGAGGATTATTGGTCCACCAGACGCGGTATCAACCCCGTGATAGTGATAAAAACGTATATATATTTATAGATTTAGTGTGCACGACGCGTTTCCGGAATAACCCTCATCAACTACGCTCATATTCACTTAATTGGAGTCAAATTATTTTAAAATCTTGGAGAGTACGTAAATGATTGATTGATTGTTTGATGTTTAACGCCAACTTTAACAGAATTTCAGCTGTATCGTGGCGTGGACAAATTTTATTATTAATGACCAAGCAAATGAGAGGACCTAAACAGGATAGCTAAAATCAGCTAAGATCACTTATGTCTGAGGGAGAAGAACCTTTGTTTTATATAGAATTGCATTATTTAGGAACAGTAAATTTCAATACTATATATATCTAATAAATCATGCCTGCTAAGGTTACGTATGGTGGAGATTGGCATTGATTTTAATAAATTAGGGGTATCGATGTTGCCTCTTTCGATTATTTTTCTATTGGATTTTGGAATTGTTACGACTACGGGATATTTTTTGTTTTTATTTTATTACATTATTCAGTAACTGTAAATTTCTAACATACATTCATTCGATGACTAATTGTACACAAGTAGAAATATCCACCCAGCGATAGCAAATTAAACGTTCTATGGTAATAATACCAATGATCATGTTTAAATGGCGTGTAATGTCCCATTTTTATTCTTACGTATCCATGCGCAGTCAATGACATCAAATGCAAATTAAAAAGAAATCACTCTTGATAATTCATCAAAATTATTGTAAAATTTAATATACTTGAAATTACACTGATACCTCGAACAGCATCGGTGGTGTAATGGTTAGCATGCTTGCCTCGAGTGTGGTAATCGTGGGTTCGATCCCCGATCGGGTAAAACCAAAGATATTGATATGTGTTGCTTCTCCGCTAAGCACGCAGCACTAAGAAGAAAGGGTAAAGACTGGTTGGCTCGGAATCAGCATAATGTGTCCGAGTTGGGCGATATGTCTATCAACGGACTGTGGTTTCCGTGAGCTTCACTATAAAAATCCAACTAAGCGAGTTGGTCTAGTACAAAGCGGACCTAATCGTCATCTCATTGAAAAGTAACTTGTTCTCGCCATGATATAACTGAAAAATTGCTGAGTTAGAGTTAGACAACAATCACTCACTCACTCACATCCCTCTTTTGAAAAATATAATATGAGCATCTCATGCATTATCAAAACACTAAAAGATTTTCATTATTTGTTATAAGCCTGAAAGAATGGTACAGAACATATTAACTACCTATATGCTACATGCACGCTAATAGTTAATACTGAAAGGATGTCATCTGATTAATATACAATGACGGCCCTCTGTGTAGGGAAACCAGGACATATTAATTTGTACTATCTGTGTCACCCTCTTAAAATAAGGTTTTTCCTTATTCTTATTATTTATTATTTTTCTTCAATTCAATTCAAAATATTTTATTGTTTAAATAGTAAACAAATGGATTGGATAAAAGAGAGCGCTCATATAAATTATAAATTATTTCCCATGATAATAGCGAGCACAGAGAACTCTACAGCAACAAACAGTTGGGTCTGCCTAATGATGAGATTGAAATCCTTTCGTTCGGAAGTTGATAAAAGTTGGCGTGTCACGGAGAGAATGTCAAAAAAAAAAAGCCTCCAATAAATAATTTTAAAACTAAAATATCATGAACTTTTAAAAATATTATTTAAGTAACAAAAGACAATAAAAGGTGCTTACATTGTTACATTAATCAGAATGACATCTCGCTATCAAAGTCGTCCCGTCTACTTTCGTCCCTAACGGAGTTCAAAAACCAAAGAAATATTTAAAGGCGAGGAACTTGTAACAATGAATAAATCTATTTTTTACGGGTCAAAACATATATTTTTTAAATAATATCATTTTTTTAAAGAAAAATTAATATTTGCCGATTTTTGCTAGCTACGTCTCATGCGCCTACAAAAATTCGTCTGCTAAATTTAAGCAAAATATTCTGACATTTCCATTTGAAATCATTGTATGACCACAAAAAGCTGCAAAAATGGTAAGTTTTGGCAATATATGGAGTGTTTTTCATTTAACAACACATTAAAAAAGGAAAACTGACCAGAATTACAAAAAAAAAAAACATAAAAAACATTGCATAACACGACATTTTTTTCTGGAATTACTTATGTATTGCAAAAAATATCACTAGATCAAAGCAAAACATTCCTCATTTGTTGACCTCCGATATCGATGTTCCCCATAAAACTGTATTACATTCCAAAACAATTAAATAAATAAAAAAAATGGAAGTTAAATTTTGCGAACACCGACGAACTTCACGAACGTGTTACGTAGTGAGTGAAACGAATGTCCCTCATACGCCACACAACTGCATTATTAGAAAGAACTATGAAAGTATTTCTTCTTCAATTGAGTTTCAAGAACGTAGTGAGTGAAACGAAAGTCTTCAATAGATTGCCGAGGGAGTGTCGGAGGGACTATTTCACATCCCCGAAGATGTATCCCCCCAGCACGTCACTACAACACTTGATGCTCTAAAATCTGTCAAAAATACTTCAGCAAAGCAGTTCTATACATTTCAAGTTAGGCATCCTATGAGTATGACAAGCAAAATCTAGACTAATTTAACACGCTTAAGGGAACATTCCATCCAAAAGTACTTCTAAATTTTGTTTCAAATAGCAGAGCAAGAGGTGGACAAAATGTCACAACATAAATAATATATTGGTGTTCAAATGCTTTAGTCAACCTGCACAATATAAAAACATGACCTTATTTGATAATTATGCATATTGATGTCGATTGTCAGAGTAGAGAGCAAACAAAAAACTTATCTTGACGGCTTGTTCGTTTTTTATCAATCATTCACCCCCTTGGTATATATTCCACCCGGATATTTCAGAAATAATGTAATCCCTATCTTGAACTAAAAAAAGATAATCTGATGCTGAATTTTGAGAACAAATACTTTGGCTGGGATGGGTACATAAAAAAATAATCTG
The DNA here is from genome assembly GCA_963383655.1 of Bathymodiolus septemdierum. Taxonomy (NCBI): domain Eukaryota; kingdom Metazoa; phylum Mollusca; class Bivalvia; order Mytilida; family Modiolidae; genus Bathymodiolus; species Bathymodiolus septemdierum. The sequence goes on from OY726522.1 coordinate 35,924,413, forward strand.
AGGCAGTAATTTCACAATATAAAATAATGTTACATTTAGAAAATAATATATACACACTGGCCAGACAGAAATGCTGTGCTGGCATCTAGACAATGCCTACTCCATATTATTATGTTGTTAGCATTATATTTGTAACAAAATAATGATGTCTTAAAATATAGTGTTTTGTTTTTCATTAACTGTACCTGAAAACGAAAGTAAATATATGCATTCAAACTTCCTTAAAAGGAAAATAGTCATTAGTACGTTTGAGGGTTATTTTTTGAAAAATGAAAGAACGTTCTTAAACAACAACATATTTATGGCACTGTATTCTGATTTTTAAAGTGGTAATAAAATCCCAAAAATCTAACGAAATGCTACTAAATTGAAATTATTGATGAGAATTTAGCGTAATACATCTGTACATTCAACAATTTCAATTAAAAAAAATAGTTCATTTATTGCTTTATGAGACTAAGTTAATTGATGTTCTATACATAACTATATACTTACATAGTATCATATGTATACGAAACACATTTCAAGAGGATTTCACATTCTCACAAAATAAATACTAGCTTCAAAAATATATACTACACAGGTTTTGTATTGTTTAGTTTTATCATGCGGGACCAATTTTTAAACTTCCTTATCGGAAAAACTTCCTTATGTAAATAATTGTATTACTAAATGATGATAAAAAATTACCCTTTAATATTCTGATCACGTTACCTATGGTACATTTCCGCATTCGTATTTTGAATAGTCATTCTAGTTGTATTTTCTAATTGATTGATTGATTGATTGGTTGAGCATTGCTTCACATCCAGCAAGCAGTATTTCACCAACATTTAGGAGGAGAACAAATTCAATTATGTATAAACAAGACTATATAGAAATGAGAGAAGGGGTGGGACAAACAATTTTGCCTGCCACTATAAATGTACGGAGAGTTGGGTCGGGACGAAACAATTAGTCTTTTATAGGGCTATAATGCGCCTACTATTTTTTAAAAGTCAACAAAAGAAGTCGTTCGCGTACAGGGAGTGTGACGCTCACTAACAATGTTATCCTCCATGGTCAACAGTCAGGATTTCTGTATTATTCCCTGACACCCCACCCCCTAATTGAGAGGGCTCCCCAATGCACCATCCGGCGACGGCTGAACAGTGAGAATTCACTGACCCTGATGTTGCATTGTCTATGTTCATCTGTGTGATAGAGTGTGGTCTTTTTTTTATGAAAGCGAGTTTGTGCCGGTCTTTTTTTTTTGTTTGTTTATATCTGTATTGGAGATCCAATTATCAAAATGTTTAGCAAACTAATCTTGCGGGTAAAAGCATGTGGAGTATTAACGTTAAAGTATCACACAATGTCTTAATGACGTCATAAAATGACGATTGTGTGCCATTTCACCAGACGATGAGTTATATCTCTATTCCACTCATAAGATGTGCTAAAATGAAAAATTATTCCATTTACATAGGACATCCTTAATCAAACACACTTTTTTCAATTTATAATATTTTCTATGAGGATCTTCCGAATAATCATCACGATAACCATTAGGTATATTGATTTAGGGGAGGGACCAATCATGTGATGAATGGGAACAGAACGTCATCAGTAATAGTTTATTGCCAAACTATAGTGGAAACATAAGTAACATTCAAAGTCAAACGATTCGAACGCAAAGGCAAATAATTTAAAAATCTTTGGGAGCGATACAACTAAAAGGCCTACGCAGATTATATGTCTCGACAGTCAAACGTAGCCATATTGGAATGCCATCTTCGTCAGTGTGATATTTAAGACAGCGTTGTCTATAGTGTTTGGTGTCGAAAATACTGTTTTAATTATGATTTCATCTGTAAACAAATGACACTCAATGATGTATCTACATTTTGCACAACAAATACAAGAAAAACAGATCACAATCTTAAAGTTGTCAAATAATAACCAAGACAATCATGTGTCCTTAATTTTTTTATTTTTATCATGTTTTAATTATGTTACCTGCCCTTTTATCTTTGTTTTTCCGCAGTTGGTAAAATCGAGACGCTAGTCAGTTTTAAAAGAGTAATACTCTTCGCTTATCTCTTTGAATATTACTGCATAAAAACGTAGATATCTAATTTAATGCACACAATGCGTGTCTGGAATAGCCTTCATCAGGTATACTCAAACTCGAAAGATTGTAAAACCAAATATTTCAATAGTCTTTAGGAGCATGTAACAAAAGTACATAAACATGATAGACAAACGTAGCTAAGGTTATCTTTGTCTGATATATATTGACCTTATGTCGAGAGCAAGTTAATATTCAATGAAATGATGATGAAGTCCGCTTTGTACTAGTCCAGCACGATTAGTTGGATTTTTCTAGTGCTAGCTCACTGAAACAACAGTCTGTGGAAAGACATGTCGCTCCACTCGGACACATTATCCTGATTCCGAGCCAACCAGTCTTGTTTCTTTCTCGTTAATGCTGCATTCTTAGCGTAGACAGTAGTAGTTTATTGTAAAATTAAACGGGATACATATCCTTCATGAGTCAAATGATTGGAACGCCAAATCAAATATTCCTTAAAATCTTTGGAAACGATAAAACTAAATGGCCAAAACAGGATATATGACTTGAAAGTCAAACGTAGCCATGTTGGAATGTTATCGTCATCAGTGTGATATTTAAGACAACGTTAATGACAACGGGTCATTACGGTTTTCACAGTTTTCCGGTTGTTGACTGATTTTGTCTGTTTATATAATTATGAGTTTTGACTTTCCTTTTGTAAGATTGTTCGGAGTTCGGTAATTTTGTTATTACCTTTATTATCTATAGTGTCTGGTCAAGGTTGTTGTGTCGAAAATACTGTTTTAATTATGATTTCGTCTGTAAGCAAATGACACTCAATGATGTATCTACATTTTGCACAACAAATACAAGTAAAACAGATCACAATCTCAAAGTTGTCAAAGATAATAGAGCAGGTAAAATTATTAAAACCCAATACAAAATTAAGGACCCATGATTGTCTTGTTTGGTTATTATTTGTTATGCCATAGTTCGAAAGATTGTAAGACAAAATACACGTGCACTTTAAGTAACTGCTTAACAGAGGTTTGACTGTACTTTAATTATATGTAATTACAGAAGTGGATGTTGATGCAGCTTGTGACAACGGAGATATAGCAACAGACCAATGTTCGGATGGAAACTCAGCATGCAGTAGTGATGGTGTAGGATACAAATGTCTCTGTACCAGTGATTATTTTGATTTGGGCGGCACTTGTACTTCAAGTAAGTTAAACGTTTTGCTTTTACTTTGTTTTTTTTTAGCTTTTTAGCATGCAGTAGTGATGGTGGGGGAGGAGACAAATGTCTCTGTACCATTGCTTGTTATGAATCGAGTAGTACTTGCCATGACAGTAAGTTGGACTTCTCGATTTTAAGCATTCTGTCCATTCGATAACGGATGCGTTTGTGAGAACGAGTCGAACAATACTGTTGAATAATTGATCACATACATCAACGTTATCCTATCTTCTTTTTTTTCCAACAGGGGCCGCAGTGATCGTGATCGTATGGTAGTTGGATTTATAACAACATGTGCAATCAGTACATATCACCACTTAAAGTGTGAGTTTGAACCCTGTTCATGGCGAGGTGTAATCGATACAACCTTATGTGGTAAAGTTTGTCAGTGACTTATGACAGGTCGGTGGTTTTCTCATGGTACTCTGGTGTCCTCCACCAACAAAACTGTCCGCCACGATATAACTGAAATATTATTGAAAGTGGCGTTAAATACCATAAGTCAAGCCGAGTTTTTTTTCCAATGAATCATCAACGGATAATGCATCTTAAAGGCAAATGTTTCAGCCTATTTGCATGCATACTCAATAGCGTTTTCTGTGTGGAAATATGTAACATAATATGTTCATTGATATGTTTGTCCATGGAAGAAAACAGACAGTCGATATAAAATATTGTCTGATAATTTCATTTATAGTCTGTTTGACTTCTATAAATCTCTAGAAAAAAAAACGTCTTAAAAATCCTTTTTATAAAAGCACTTTTTACGAGATGTATTCAAATTCATATAATCTATATGAAATATACAAACGCTGACGATTAATTTCAAAATTATTTGTCAATTTATGAAAACGTTGCGCACCTAGTTTATGTGACATTGGACATTTTGATATTAACAGATTGGCCAGATCCTAATATTGTGTCCTAGACACATGGTATGATGAAGTAGACATTGAAGGCAAGCCATTGAAGGTAGAGCTTTTACACTATTTGTGCTCACTTCATGCATTTCTTACACTTAGGAAAATAGAATTAACATATAGAACTAATGGACAACTTTTTTTTAATAAATGACCTAAATCAAATTTAATTAAATGCCGGAGTTCGTATATATCATATATTAACATACATATAGAAAAAGATATTATGGAGTTTATAGAAGGCAAACGGACTATATTATATGTATTGCTAGTTACTGTAAGATCAAGATACAATAAACAGTGATTTAATATAAACGGCTACTGACTGTGTTTATGTTGTGGTTACTTTTTTTTAAAACACCACAGATTTCATAGCAGCATATAGTTACTCAAATATACGATATCACTGTATGTGACAAAAATAAATTATTTTATACAAAAACCATGTTTTGTTTCGCTTACTATCCAAATAAGGTATCAAGGTAGTGTAAAATTATTTCTTTTCCAACAGAATGTAATATAAGTGCAAATACTAAGTCCTCCGAATTCCGCCAATCAGATTCGAGATAGATAATCAGCGTGACTACGACAATTTCTATGTAAGTTGACCCACGGCTGAGAGTGAAGAGTATCGGAGCGTGATCAGCCGTGGGCTATCGACGAAGATAAGTGTGCTAAAAAAAGACAATGTAAATAAGTGCTACCATTTTGCGACATTTCAGTGATCCGTTAAATGTTTTAGACTTCAAAGATCAATTAAACCCATGCGTAAGTGCAAAAGTACTTCATGTATATCAATACAGACATTGCATATACGTCAACCGTCGGAAAATATAAAATTCATTTGCACTCGCAGTGAAGCAGGGCAAAAAAGCTCATCAAATGCACTTTTTTTTGCCCGTTTCTAAAGATCGCACATTCAAATTGTATTTTTTTCAGACAAGAAATGTACGTATATTGTCTATGTATATATAGTCAGTGACTGTCATGAAAAGACAATTATAAAGTCAATACAATTTACCGCTTAAACAGAACGATTATTGTATAAATATAATTATTTTAAAGCCTATTAATTTCACAATATATATACCTCCACCTTTATTAATAGCCATCTTACTTCGGAAGAAAAGTTTGAAGATATCAAATGTGTAATCAGAATCCATAAATCAAAGAAGGACATTCATTACAATGGTCAAAGGAAGACAAAACGAATAGGCAAACAATGATCCACAAAACATTACACAGAAAACTAACATTCATGCAATTCTAACCACACCAAGATCAGGGATGAGCTCCGATGCTCCAGACAAGTTAGCTCTACTTGTGATACCCGTCGTCGTTAAAATCATAATCTAAATTCAAGTTTGTTTTAGCTTGCATAACAATATACACTTATTCGTAGTGTTACATGTTATGTTGATTCTTCAGGAAAGAAACCAGGTGAAGCATGTGCATCAGATCAATGTGCAGCAAATACCATGTGTAATACAACATGTACTTGTAATACTGGTTATAAAGCAACATCGACATCAACCCCTACTTCCTGTGAAAGTGAGTATACCTACATGAAAGAACTAGATGAGATAAATGTCTCAAATTGACCCAGAAAAAACGAAAACGCAGTTTTGTTGCAAAATGTTTAGAAACTAATCGTGTGGGCAAAATCATGTGGTATGTGGTGTATTAACGTTGAAGTATCACACAATTATCTTTGTTTTTCCGTAGTTGGTAAAATCGAGACGCCATGAAAACTATTCAGTTTTAAAAGAGTAATAATCTCCGTTTATATCTTTGAATGTTACCACCTAAACACGTAGATATCTAATTTAGTGCGCACGATGCGTGTCTGGAATAGCCTTCATCGGGTACGCTCACTGTCGAAAGATTGTAAAACCAAATATTTTAAAAGTCTTTTGGAGCAAGCAAACTAAAGAACATAAACATGATAGACAAACTTGGCTACTGTTATCTTTGTCTGAGATATATTGACCTTAGTTTTAATTATATACACGTCTACAACTGAAGGATGTGGCCATTTGTTAATATGATTTACCATTATAAACACTGGAGACAATATCTCATAAATATGACCACTGAGACCACGACGTTTGACTACAATTAGAAATATATGGAGACTCAGGTAGCGGTTATCCATTTTCGAATGTTTTGTCTTGTCTATGTTGCCAGTTTCATTGGATTGTCCCTTTTTGATTGTCCCTTCTATTTTATCTAACGTGTATCTACAACAAATTATTTTGATGTACCTGGACCGTGGCACTATCTTATCACGTTACCCACAAAGGTCTGCGTACTTGCCTTCCGGATAATTACATGACAATCCTCCAGAGCAAACCAACCCTGGAGAGGGCAGCCCCTATCTGCCACCTGGGAATGTATTGGCAGCTCTGTGGATCTAGCCCTGTGACCCATTACCAAGTAAATCATCTAAGATAATATTAGGCTAATTGTTAACCATTTGAGCGAATGAAGTTTCTTCTGGACCTCAGTTTTGCTTATTTAAAAAAACCAATATTGTTTTAATCACCACAATAGTTGATAGATAAGAAAATAAATGGGTTTTTGTTGTGGTTTTTTTTCAGGTTCAGATGCAGCCACCATTATACTTTCTCATATGTACGTCTTTATCTTTGGAACCGTTGGGTAAAACGAATATGCTCCACTGTTGAAACCACCAAGCAAAGACTAGGAGATTTACGCCATCATTTGAAGAAACGGGATATAATGACAAAGTTATAGAGAGTGGGTTTTCAAAAACCAGTGAAATTAACAGAAATGACCTCCTGGAGTACAAAGAAAAAAAGATCAACAAAGAGGTTCCCCTTGTTTTCACTTATCATCCTTTAGAGAAAATTGCAGGCATTGTGCGTCATCATTGGAAAGAAATTGAAAAAAGTGAAACGCTGGCCAAGTTGTTCCCTGAACCACCCGTTGTAGTGTTCCGGCGACCTAAAAGCATTAAGGGTACCCTAGTCAGAGCTGCGGTATCTAGACCTTCATCGACGGCCGGCCAGTGTAAACCATGTGGTGACAAGCGTTGCAAGTGCTGTCTCCAATTGCAACACACACAGGTGTTCCATTGCAAGACGACAGGAAAGGAGTATAAGATATTTTGCAATGTCAATTGCAAAACACCTAATGTCGTTTACCTCCTTGACTGTCACGTATGCGGGTCGCAATACGTAGGAGAAAGTGTCCAACCCATTCAACAAAAGAATGAATGGACACAGAAGTGACCTGACGAAAAAGACGCTCTTGCCTGTCAACACTTTGTGTCGCCGGGGCACTCATTGGAAGACTTTGGCAGATCCAAAATTTATATCATTGACCACAATCCAAGTTGGAAAGAAAATCAAAGACAGAAAAAAGAGAGTTTTTGGATCCGCGAGTTACAAACATTACACCCGGAAGGCATAAACAAAAAGGCCTAGATCTTTTGTTTTTTTTAACTTTTTAACCAGTGCCTGGTCCTTAGCTAGTTGGTAAACTTCATCATTACATTTTCTCATTCTGTTCATATTGTTTATAAATTAGTGTGCAATATACTTGAATGATATAAAGTATAAAGTTCAAGATTATGATTTTTAGTAATTTACGTCACGATAACTGATTGTCACATGACAATTTTTCAAATCAGATTACAGACGCTGATGAAGCTTGTCGGTCAAGCGAAATATCCGTCGATTTAATTATAATTATAGTCTTTTTGTAGACTTATAGTTATTTTTGTTACATTTTAACATCGTTTTTATGATATCGTTGTGCTAACATTTTAGACGTTTATATATATATATACGTCTGAAAATTAAACCATACAGTGCTAGAATTCGATTTTAGGGGCACCTATAAAGTGCGAAACGAAATACAAACGAAACGAAATCAACCAAAACGAAACGAAATAGAAAAATGGAAGAAAAAATAATAGGGACCTAAAAGAAATCAAACCTATTTTCACAATTACGATGCTAGACTACTTCCCACACATGTATGTCTTTCATCATGAGAGGCTAGGATTTGATCACCATTGAACAAGAATACTATGCATTTATTCAGCGGGAGTCTGTCCTTTTCACTTAGTGGCTTCTTTTAAATTTGGGAACCATAAGAGCAACGTCAAGTCTGTTGAAAGGAGAGGAATTAAAATAACAGAAGTGTAGTAGTTAAAGTTTACTAATAAACACCCCCGTCCGAGCAAAATTTAAAAGTGTTCGGAGAGACGAAAAAGTGTGACGAACGGACAGCAGAAGTCCTATATACCCCAATCTTTTTTTGGCGGAGGTATACAAATCTTATCAAAAATTAACTTTAGAAATTTAAAAAAAATCTACATACATGTATCTTGTAAAAGTACCCTTTTCCCCTTTGATCCCTTTTCATATACCCCCCCCCCCCCAAATCATCCCCCCTCCAAATTTTTTTCCGGTATTAATAAAATTTGATACGGCACATATTTTTATACCCCCGCTATCCAGCGGGAGGGGGGTATATAGTGTATGTCCGTTTGTCCGTGAGTGTTTCCCTCACTGCCTATACAATTCCTCCTTAACAACTTGATGGAATTGAATGAATCTTACAGGAAATCTTTAATACCATATGGCAAGGTTCATTAATTTCATGAATTCTTTAGAACCAAATGGCATTGTGCACCTTCTATTTTTGTTTTCCCATTTTAACAGTTCTTGCTAAAATTTCTTCACTTTTGGATTTTGTCATTTAAGGCTATGTAATTGTCATACAAGGCTATACAATAGAGAGAGGATACTGTTGCGTTATCCATAACTCTTCCTAAACAACAGAATGGATTTCAATAAAACTTCCAGAGTTTCTTATGTTTAGTTTTTGCAAGCATTATTTTTTCCAGAAGTTCTTCTGTAAGGAGGACGCTCACTATACGTCCTGTTATGTTGCTGATGGTTTGTTTTTTAGTTCTTCAAAATAGAACAATAGGATTTGAAATAAAAAGTTTATAGTGTTGGATCTTTTTCACCCCTGTATATCTCGGAAAGAACAACGGTAGGACATTACGCCAGATCTGTTGGCACACTACCGAATAAAGGTAAGTCCACAAAAACAGACAAAACCGATAAGAAGCTCAACCATCTGAGTTTTCAATCAACGGAACAACTGAAAAAACAACACATTCCTGACTTGGTAGAGGCATTTTCCCAGGAAAATGGTGGGTTCTGATAGCAGATAGGCAGATGCCACTCGTCTAACCTTAAGACTTTACCAAGTATAAAAACAATCGGTACATGTAAATTCTCTAATCCTAAGACATGACCAAATGTGAAACTAGAAAACAACTATCATATTCCCGTCTTGGTACAGGCATTTCTCGAGAAAATGGTGGGTCAAACCTCCCACTTGTATGACAGTCGCTAATAGTTTGCGAATAGGAAAATTTATGTAGAATACAAACGAAAAACGTAATAAAATCAAACGAATAATGAACCCTCAATATCCCAATCTATGAAAATACCCCCTCATATCCCCCATTTTTTTCTATATGCCCACTCCAGAAACTTTATAATTCATAAATACTGACACACACACAAACACAAATAAAAATATGACATTTGAACTTCTGAAAGTTTGTCCACAAGCAAACCCGGCTTGGATTGAGTTGCGGGTAATGTTCGTGAGGAGTACTGTAACAGGCAGACATGCAAGATGGGCTATAATTGATCAAAATTATTGTATTTAAAAAATCGAATTATCTTTTCTTTTTTTTTCTTTATTTCGTTTTGTCTTTTATTTTTTTCCTTCCATTTTCTTCATTTCAGTCTATTTCGATTTGCTTTCGTTGGTTTCGTTTCGTTTCGCACTTTATAGGTACCCAGATTTTAGAGCTGTCAAATGTTTGTTCTTCCCTCCACGGGATTTGAACTCACACCATTGATACACTGCAGCACCATTCGCATAGCCTTACGTCCAGCGCCCTCGACCACATCTGCGCTCCATGCAAAATGGAGCTTCAATAGTCGAAGTGGTACCTTGTCTCGTAAGAAAAATCTAGAGATAGACAAAAGACATGTGTCTAAGCGTGTGTAGATGGTACATATATACTTAATATTATAATTTGACAGCAATCTAACTCAGCAATTTTTAATATATTGTATAGGATAATGAAGAATTCATTACACAGTAGCAAGAAATAAAGTATATTATACAAACATCTAAGCAAGTGACAACCATACAATACATCTGTCTCACTGGATCTCAAGGTTACTTGTGATACTAGGTTAATATTAAATATTATATACGTCTGAAAATTAAACCAAACAGTGTTAGAATTAGGTTTTAGAGCTGTCAAATTTGTGTTATTCCCTCGACGGATTTGAACTCACACCATTGATGCACTGCAGCACCAATCGCTTAGCCTTATGTCCAGCGCCATAGACCACTCGACCACATCCGCTCCATAAAAAAATGGAGCTTCAATAGTCGAAATGTTACCTTGTCTCGTAAGGAAAATCTAGAGATAGACATAAGACATGTATCTAAGCGTGTGTAGATGGTCCATATATACTTAATATTATAATTTGTAAGATTGCGCGGAGTTCGGTAATTTTGTTATTACCCTTATTGACAGCAATCTAACTCAGCAAATTTTAATATATTGCATAGGATAATATATATATATCACGGCTGATAATCCGCACAAGCAGAACAGTCGGTTCTGCAAAGAAATTCGTGAGGATAACTTCCGATTTTGCAGGAGGAGAGTTCACGAAGACGCTTCGGAAGGCATGTACATGTCAAAAATTGAAATTTGCTTTTTTACTGCTCGAATATTGCAAAATCAGAGAATGCTATGCTGTGGCGAATGCTTTCACAATTAGAAACATGTATAGTTTATTGTTGTATATGAAGTGTAACTCTCGCAAAATCAATCGTCCCACGAAACACATGACGAAAATGGTGACACTCTTACATTTCTAAGTTGTTCTTGACAAAATGCAAGTTAAATTTTCAATACTTTTTTCATCGTGGGAGTCTAAATGTAATCGGGGATAAATTCCGATTCGTCAAAAGTAAATTGAAGTCTAGATAAATCTACAAACTGTCAATTTTCTCGTTTTCCTGCTTGAGAAGATCGGTTCTGATAGAGCACATTGCGAATGCATGAGGAGATTTGCTAGTTTTGTTAATTGTTTTCTGCAAAATTGATAAATTGACGCAAAATGTTAGAATTAAAGTCTGAAATGTGCAAATGATCTAGTTCAAGTGTCATTCCAGTTGACCTAGATAGCAAAAATCAGCATTTCTAGAAATTCCGAACTGGTGTTATATTTCCTTAATCTGTCATATATACCGTAGAATGCAACGAAACACTTAAAACGATAGAAAATAGTAAATGGAAACAACAGGCAGTATGAGTTAACCCATACCCGTTTCCCGTAAAATAAGGCGGGAGCATCGTTACTAAACACATATTGTGATGCTAGAAATGTGTCAACTCCCCACATCATCAGATTTGCTACGGATAAAAATAGAACGTTGTACTCTATTGACATGAACGACGATTGGTTGTCGATTTTTTCGTAATTTTTCAATTGATAAATTAATACCGTTTGTAAGTAGATTGCCAAAATCCTTACGATATAATTATACATCCTGTTGACATTCTCTTCTCCAGAATGCACCAGAACAATATACGGTATCAATCTCATTGTGTAATATCCGAGAGATCCTATTAAGCTTACCAGGATGAGATAATCTTTTGATCCAAACGAAGTACTTTTATTTGTTGGCTTACATTCGGTTTGGAGCAGGTAGAAACATTTGAGTATAGACAAAACCATGACAGTTGTCTCGATACTATTACAATAGTCACTAGCTATCCTTATACTGACATCATCTTTGTTGTATACTCTCATTGCCAAGAGAACTGTTCCTGGTAAGACAAGCAGAAAAGCAGCCGCACTATTGATGCACTTCCATATCATATGTTTAGCTGTCGGACGATTTACATCCTGTATTGATTCATAAACACTCTCCTCAGATTGCAGTAAGCCTGCATGTTCAATTATACTGAAATTGTCATATACACAGGAAGGTTGTCTGATCATGTTTGTCGTTTCTGATCGTTTGGGCCAAATCTCCGAAATAAACAGAATTGTTAGCAAAGAATACTCGAAAACAGCAGGGTCAAGGAAGCCCTCCATTGCACTTATTACATTAAGAGCAGACGAATTTGTATCGCATGGCCAAGACAAGGTCGCATTTCCTGTTATATTCAAGGTAAAGACCTGAAAATATCGAATGTCGTGTGCATATGCAATAACAATGACTGAAATATTTGTCAAAAACAAAATCAATAGACCATAATAAAGTCCAAGAGAACTCGCAAAAATGTATTTCGCATACCGTGTTAAAAATCCTGTTTGAACAACACGGAATATGAATAACAAAATTTCACAAATAATACGCTGATCTATGTTCACGTTTTCATAATTATGTGTAAAACAGGTTAGGTAGTATGAAAAATATATGGCAGTTTCTGTAATACTTGCAAGTGTAAAAAGCCACAAAAATCGCAACATTATCTTACCACTGATGTCCCAGTGCTGACTAAGTGTAACTGCAGCGGGATATATTGAGGCATACACTGTTAGGGCAATGCAAATAAAAATGGCGAGACACGCGGTCACAGTCATGGTAATTATAAATAGATTGGCATGCACTTTGTCGTGATCTTGTCCTACAGATCCAATCACAAGAATGATGCAGAGAACAACAACCACACTGACAAGAAAAACTATACCCGATATACTCCCATCGTGTGACACTGACTCGCCATTTCCGCGTTCCTTCGGGTGTCCTGCTGAGAACGGAAGTACAAACACTGCCCGCAAAACTTTGTTCAATCGAGTCATGGTAATTCTGAAAATGTAAGTGTTTGATACGATTAGTATATACTTATAGATTAATGCATGTTCTTTTCCATAGCAGGACTGTTATCCCGAGGGTCGATATCGGTCGATGGAAAAAGGCATGTATTAATCTATTGATCACATATTTCAACATTGAATTAAAAAGAACAAAATTAACTTCACACACAGACACCAAACTTATATGGATATGAGTGGCCGATATCGGTTGAGGGATAATAACAGTCCTGTTATGGAAGTCATGCAGTGATCTATTTATAGAAAGACTTGAAATCGTGTTATCAGATTTTTGCCCCGATATCTGCCCATGGGTTGTGGTACTTCCGGTGTTTACGTATGGGCAAAATTGATGTTACTACTTATAAATATGTGATAAATACAATTTAAATGTTTGATTTTGTTATTATATACATACAATGTAACCGTTTGATATGGTTATTATATACATACAATGTAAACGATTGATACGGTTATTATATACATCCAATGTAAACGATTGATACGGTTATTATATACATACAATGTAACCGTTTGATATGGTTATTATATACATACAATGTAAACGATTGATACGGTTAAGATATGCATACAATGTAAATGTTTGGTGTGGTTATTATATACATACAATTTGAAAGTTTGATACGGTTAGTACAAATGTAGATACATACAATGTAAACGATTGATACGGTTATTATATACATACAATGTAACCGTTTGATATGGTTATTATATACATACAATGTAAACGATTGATACGGTTAAGATATGCATACAATGTAAATGTTTGGTGTGGTTATTATATACATACAATTTGAAAGTTTGATACGGTTAGTACAAATGTAGATACATACAATGTAAACGTTTGATACGGTTAGTATATACATAAGGGTAATAACAAAATTACCGAACTCCGAACAATCTTACAAAGGGAAAGTCAAAACTCATAATTATATAAAAAGACAAAATCAGTCAACCGAAAACTGTGAAAACCGTAATGACCTGACTTGGTATAGGCATTTGTAAAGAAATGGTGGGTTGAATCAGATTTTAAAGCGCCAAACCTCCCGCTCTCATTACAGTTCAAAGGTTCCGGCTCTCACTATAACAGTATTTAAATACAGGAACAAAATAAGTAAAATATTTGTCAAAGCAGTACCATATTCGGTGACGTAAATGTCAAAAATATTTTTACGTCACACATTGATAAAAAAAAACATTTTTGACATTTTCTGGCCTTCTTTATCTTTATATATTTTCATTATAAGAAAATGCATCCCTTATAATCGTTTTTTCTACATACAATGTAAATGTTTGATACGGTTAGTATATACGTACAGTGTAAACATTTGATACGGTTAGTATATACATAGTCAATGATTCAATGTTACGGACATGTAGAAAACATGTGTATGCCTGCATCATTTTGTTGTTAAAGAGAGGAGCTTAAGGCCCATAAATAAGACTGCGACTTGTTATTGCAGTGGCTGAGCCAAGCTAAGAGAGTAAGCGGTCTTGAATATGTGTTAAGGGCATATATGTTGTGGTACGAAAACGGTACATATTCGTGGTCATTTGTGACACAAGTATTCCGTAATGGTTAACCAGGTCATGACTTCAACTTAATTACTTGGAACCTGTATTCAGAAACAACCCTTTCTCATGGACAAAAACGTGGATATCAAATTTAGGACACACGATACGTTTCAAAAATACAACTTTTTCAGGTACGCTCATTATCAAAACACAGGCTGATCAAGGAATAAATCATGGAAGTCAGAATGTGTTGGGAGTTTTAACATGGATTGGCGGATATTAGTATTTTATCCTGAGCCAGAAGCGACGGATAAAACTTACTAATATCCGCCAATCCATGTTAAAACTCAAAACACATTCTGGCTTTCATGATTTATTTCGATTCTGATATGTCTAAGAGTACAAATACGGCAGATTGGAAGACGGTAATCTATATTTATGTTTGCGGAAAATGTCGCACACAATTTATGCTGCCAATGGAAAGGTCAGTCACATTCCACGGCGCATGTGCTAATGAGATTATACCGAATGGATAACTCGCTCTTTTGTTAGCAAAGCGAATGAAGAAGGTCATGTTATAATTGACCTTAGTTTTAATAAATTTCGTTTTATATGAACTGTAGATTTCAAACAATAATATACAAAAATGTATTTAATCAACCATGTCATCTAAAACACTGACTACTTGTTGGATGATACCACAGAGGATTATCGGTCCACCAGACGCGGTATCAACCCCGTGATAGTGATAAAAACGTATATATATTTATAGATTTAGTGTGCACGACGCGTTTCCGGAATAACCCTCATCAACTACGCTCATATTCACTTAATTGGAGTCAAATTATTTTAAAATCTTGGAGAGTACGTAAATGATTGATTGATTGTTTGATGTTTAACGCCAACTTTAACAGAATTTCAGCTGTATCGTGGCGTGGACAAATTTTATTATTAATGACCAAGTAAATGAGAGGACCTAAACAGGATAGCTAAAATCAGCTAAGATCACTTATGTCTGAGGGAGAAGAACCTTTGTTTTATATAGAATTGCATTATTTAGGAACAGTAAATTTCAATACTATATATATCTAATAAATCATGCCTGCTAAGGTTACGTATGGTGGAGATTGGCATTGATTTTAATAAATTAGGGGTATCGATGTTGCCTCTTTCGATTATTTTTCTATTGGATTTTGGAATTGTTACGACTACGGGATATTTTTTGTTTTTATTTTATTACATTATTCAGTAACTGTAAATTTCTAACATACATTCATTCGATGACTAATTGTACACAAGTAGAAATATCCACCCAGCGATAGCAAATTAAACGTTCTATGGTAATAATACCAATGATCATGTTTAAATGGCGTGTAATTTCCCATTTTTATTCTTACGTATCCATGCGCAGTCAATGACAACAAATGCAAATAAAAAAGAAATCACTCTTGATAATTCATCAAAATTATTGTAAAATTTAACATACTTGAAATTACACTGATACCTCGAACAGCATCGGTGGTGTAATGGTTAGCATGCTTGCCTCGAGTGTGGTAATCGTGGGTTCGATCTCCGATCGGGTAAAACCAAAGACTATCAATTGATATGTGTTGCTTCTCCGCTAAGCACGCAGCACTAAGAAGAAAGGGTAAAGACTGGTTGGCTCGGAATCAGCATAATGTGTCCGAGTTGGGCGATATGTCTATCAACGGACTGTGGTTTCCGTGAGCTTGCACTATAAAAATCCAACTAAGCGAGTTGGTCTAGAACAAAGCGGATCTAATCGTCATCTCATTGAAAAGTAACTTGTTCTCGCCATGATATAACTGAAAAATTGCTGAGTTAGAGTTAGACAACAATCACTCACTCACTCACATCCCTCTTTTGAAAAATATAATATGAGCATCTCATGCATTATCAAAACACTAAAAGATTTTCATTATTTGTTATAAGCCTGAAAGAATGGTACAGAACATATTAACTACCTATATGCTACATGCACGTTAATAGTTAATACTGAAAGGATGTCATCTGATTAATATACAATGACGGCCCTCTGTGTAGGCAAACCAGGACATATTAATTTGTACTATCTGTGTCACCCTCTTAAAATAAGGTTTTTCCTTATTCTTATTATTTATTATTTTTCTTCAATTCAATTCAAAATATTTTATTGTTTAAATAGTAAACAAATGGATTGGATAAAAGACAGCGCTCATATAAATTATAAATTATTTCCCATGATAATAGCGAGCACAGAGAGCTCTACAGCAACAAACAGTTGGGTCTGCCTAATGATGAGATTGAAATCCTTTCGTTCGGAAGTTGATAAAAGTTGGCGTGTCACGGAGAGAATGTCAAAAAAAAAAAGTCTCCAATAAATAATTTTAAAACTAAAATATCATGAACTTTTAAAAATATTATTTAAGTAACAAAAGACAATAAAAGGTGCTTACATTGTTAAATTAATCAGAATGACATCTCGCTATCAAAGTCGTCCCGTCTACTTTCGTCCCTAACGGAGTTAAAAAACCAAAGAAATATTTAAAGGCGAGGAACTTGTAACAATGAATAAATCTATTTTTTACGGGTCAAAACATATATTTTTTAAATAATATCATTTTTTTAAAGAAAAATTAATATTTGCCGATCTTTGCTAGCTACGTCTCATGCGCCTACAAAAATTCGTCTGCTAAATTTAAGCAAAATATTCTGACATTTCCATTTGAAATCATTGTATGACCACAAAAAGCTGCAAAAATGGTAAGTTTTGGCAATATATGGAGTGTTTTTCATTTAACAACACATTAAAAAAGGAAAACTGACCAGAATTACAAAAAAAAAAACATAAAAAACATTGCATAACACGACATTTTTTTCTGGAATGACTTATGTATTGCAAAAAATATCACTAGATCAAAGCAAAACATTCCTCATTTGTTGACCTCCGATATCGATGTTCCCCATAAAACTGTATTACATTCCAAAACAATTAAATAAATAAAAAAAATGGAAGTTAAATTTTGCGAACACCGACGAACTTCACGAACGTGTTACGTAGTGAGTGAAACGAATGTCCCTCATACGCCACACAACTGCATTATTAGAAAGAACTATGAAAGTATTTCTTCTTCAATTGAGTTTCAAGAACGTAGTGAGTGAAACGAAAGTCTTCAATAGATTGCCGAGGGAGTGTCGGAGGGACTATTTCACATCCCCGAAGATGTATCCCCCCAGCACGTCACTACAACACTTGATGCTCTAAAATCTGTCACAAATACTTCAGCAAAGCAGTTCTATACATTTCAAGTTAGGCATCCTATGAGTATGACAAGCAAAATCTAGACTAATTTAACACGTTTAAGGGAACATTCCATCCAAAAGTACTTCTAAATTTTGTTTCAAATAGCAGAGCAAGAGGTGGACAAAATGTCACAACATAAATAATATATTGGTGTTCAAATGCTTTAGTCAACCTGCACAATATAAAAACATATGACCTTATTTGATAATTATGCATATTGATGTCGATTGTCAGAGTAGAGAGCAAACAAAAAACTTATCTTGACGGCTTGTTCGTTTTTTATCAATCATTCACCCCCTTGGTATATATTCCACCCGGATATTTCAGAAATAATGTAATCCCTATCTTGAACTAAAAAAAGATAATCTGATGCTGAATTTTGAGAAAAAATACTTTGGCTGGGATGGGTACATAAAAAAATAATCTGAGGCAGTAATTTCACAATATAAAATAATGTTACATTTAGAAAATAATATATACACACTGGCCAGACAGAAATGCTGTGCTGGCATCTAGGCAATGCCTACTCCATATTATTATGTTGTTAGCATTATATTTGTAACAAAATAATGATGTCTTAAAATATAGTGTTTTGTTTTTCATTAACTGTACCTGAAAACGGAAGTAAATATATGCATTCAAACTTCCTTAAAAGGAAAATAGTCATTAGTACGTTTGAGGGTTATTTTTTGAAAAATGAAAGAACGTTCTTAAACAACAACATATTTATGGCACTGTATTCTGATTTTTAAAGTGGTAATAAAATCCAAAAAATCTAACGAAATGCTACTAAATTGAAATTATTGATGAGAATTTAGCGTCATACATCTGTACATTCAACAATTTCAATTAAAAAAAATAGTTCATTTATTGCTTTATGAGACTAAGTTAATTGATGTTCTATACATAACTATATACTTACATAGTATCATATGTATACGAAACACATTTCAAGAGGATTTCACGTTCTCACAAAATAAATACTAGCTTCAAAAATATATACTACACAGGTTTTGTATTGTTTAGTTTTATCATGCGGGACCAATTTTTAAACTACCTTATCGGAAAAACTTCCTTATGTAAATAATTGTATTACTAAATGATGATAAAAAATTACCCTTTAATATTCTGATCACGTTACCTATGGTACATTTCCGCATTCGTATTTTGAATAGTCATTCTAGTTGTATTTTCTAATTGATTGATTGATTGATTGGTTGAGCATTGCTTCACGTCCAGCAAGCAGTATTTCACCAACATTTAGGAGGAGAACAAATTCAATTATGTATAAACAAGACTATATAGAAATGAGAGAAGGGGTGGGACAAACAATTTTGCCTGCGACTATAAATGTACGGAGAGTTGGGTCGGGACAAAACAATTAGTCTTTTATAGGGCTATAATGCGCCTACTATTTTTTAAAAGTCAACAAAGGAAGTCGTTCGCGTACAGGGAGTGTGACACTCACTAACAATGTTATCCTCCATGGTCAACAGTCAGGAATTCTGTATTATTCCCTGACACCCCACCCCCTAATTGAGAGGGCTCCCCCAATGCACCATCCGGCGACGGCTGAACAGTGAGAATTCACTGACTCTGATGTTGCATTGTCTATGTTCATCTGTGTGATAGAGTGTGGTCTTTTTTTATGAAAGCGAGTTTGTGCCGGTCTTTTTTTTTGTTTGTTTATATCTGTATTGGAGATCCAATTATCAAAATGTTTAGCAAACTAATCTTGCGGGTAAAAGCATGTGGAGTATTAACGTTAAAGTATCACACAATGTCTTAATGACGTCATAAAATGACGATTGTGTGCCATTTCACCAGACGATGAGTTATATCTCTATTCCACTCATAAGATGTGCTAAAATGAAAAATTATTCCATTTACATAGGACATCCTTAATCAAACACACTTTTTTCAATTTATAATATTTTCTATGAGGATCTTCCGAATAATCATCACGATAACCATTAGGTATATTGATTTAGGGGAGGGACCAATCATGTGATGAATGGGAACAGAACGTCATCAGTAATAGTTTATTGCCAAACTATAGTGGAAACATAAGTAACATTCAGTCAAACGATTCGAACGCAAAGGCAAATAATTAAAAAATCTTTGGGAGCGATAAAACTAAAAGGCCTACGCAGATTATATGTCTCGACAGTCAAACGTAGCCATATTGGAATGCCATCTTCGTCAGTGTGATATTTAAGACAGCGTTGTCTATAGTGTTTGGTGTCGAAAATACTGTTTTAATTATGATTTCATCTGTAAACAAATGACACTCAATGATGTATCTACATTTTGCACAACAAATACACGAAAAACAGATCACAATCTTAAAGTTGTCAAATAATAACCAAGACAATCATGTGTCCTTAATTTTTTTATTTTTATCATGTTTTAATTATGTTACCTGCCCTTTTATCTTTGTTTTTCCGCAGTTGGTAAAATCGAGACGCTAGTCAGTTTTAAAAGAGTAATACTCTTCGCTTATCTCTTTGAATATTACTGCATAAAAACGTAGATATCTAATTTAATGCACACAATGCGTGTCTGGAATAGCCTTCATCAGGTATACTCAAACTCGAAAGATTGTCAAACCAAATATTTCAATAGTCTTTAGGAGCATGTAACAAAAGTACATAAACATGATAGACAAACGTAGCTAAGGTTATCTTTGTCTGATATATATTGACCTTAGGTTTAACAAGATGCACGTCTACACATGAAGGATGTGGAAATTTGTTAATATGATTTACCACTATAAACACTGGAGATATACCACCGAGTTCACGACGTTTGACTGCAATCAGAAATATATGGAGACTCAGGTAGCGGCTATCCATTTTCGAATTCTTCGTCTTGTGTACCCTATGTTGACAGTTTCTCTGGATTGCCCATTTTTGATTACCGCTTTGGTATTCTCTAACCTACATGGACTAAACACGTTACCCAGTATGGTGTGGCCTTCCGTTTTATTACCTGACAATCATCCCGAACACATCTCCTATCTGCCTCCTGGGAACGTATGGACAACTGTGTGGATCGTGCCCTGTGAACTATCACCAATATCAAGTAAATCCGCTAAGATAATATAAAGCTAATTGTTAAC
Source organism: Bathymodiolus septemdierum (assembly GCA_963383655.1). Classification (NCBI taxonomy): domain Eukaryota; kingdom Metazoa; phylum Mollusca; class Bivalvia; order Mytilida; family Modiolidae; genus Bathymodiolus; species Bathymodiolus septemdierum. The sequence continues at coordinate 35,945,501 of OY726522.1, forward strand.
CATGTGAGCGAATAGAAGTTATTTTCTGGACCTCAGTTTTGCTTATTTCAGAAAACCAATATTGTTTTAATGAACATAATATTTGATAGATAAGAAAATAAATGAAATTTTTTTCAGGTTCTGGGGCAGCCATCATTATTGCACATGCATGCATGTTTATCTTTGGAATTATCGCAAGTCTTTATTTCCTAGTGTAACGGTTTGAGGAGACTGATATATGATGTAAGAGGAAGAGACAGAATTAATGAAGGCAAAGATGGATAACTTATAATTATTTAATTATGTTTTCGTTTCTTTTGTTTCATAAAGTTGTTTACACCAGTTAATGCCAATATTAACAGCATTCGTTGAACCAAATCTGCAATGGAATTTGTAATGATACCAGTGTGACAATGTTTAAATAGTACAAATTTACATAAAGGAAGCGAAAAATAACTTATATTCTATTAATAAAAATGTCCTACTGTTAAGTTTTAGTTCTGATATTGCGAATCACAGCTGTCCCACAAATGAAGTGTTGTTTGTTTATGTGGTGAAATACCAGTCATGCAAGTCTGGCATTTTATATTTATAGGAACGACATCTAAGTTGTAGATTTGACATTTGTATTTATTTCTGTCCCACCAATGAAGTGTTGTGTGATAACAAAATACTTTGATTTAATAACCAATAATTTCCTTTATCTAAAACTCGTATATATTTTTACTTCTCTCCTTTAAGCTGTGGGATAAATATTTGGGTATTTATGTGGACTTTATCTTTTCTGATGACGATCTTACTGATCTGAATGATGTAATTGATAGTAATACATACAATGCCCATCTTTTTTTATCCTGCAATTGTGTGATTTTGAGAAGTAATAAAGAAGGTCGAATAAACTTCAGTGTTATTTAGTCATGGACTGTATAGAGTATTTCTGGTACCTGATTCATGTAGTGCGACGGAAAGAAACAGAAACAATATAAGCTCCGACGTCACATTAATGAAAACGATTAGAACGACGCTTGTTTTGACAGCTATTTTCAGACAATTTGGCAGTTGTTTTGGACCTTTTGATATTGCATGATAAACACAATATACGTACATTGTCGTTAAATATCAAATGAATTTGCATAGCTGCCAAACACACGCTAGAAAATATGTTTATTAAGCTCGTACAAATAAATTTTATATTTTCCGACAATGTACGTATATTGTATAAATACGTAAATAAGGGTAATAACAAAATTACCGAACTCCGAATGAGAAAGTCCGAGAAAGTCATATTCGGGGAGAATACGTAAACTTGTTTGATTCCCTACACCACTTTCTCCACAATAATGCAAGGTTACATTCAATTAATTCGAAGTATGTATATCAATATATATATTTATCATACCTCATATATTATTACCATCAATAGATTAATTTAATTGGACAATGGGTAAAAATCAGAACACGTGATCACACTGGACAAAAATCATATTCTGTGAAATAAAAATCATTTTCCATCCCCTCGGAAGCCTCGCGGGTTTTCCCGCCATAGTTATCGTTCTTTAACGTCAGAGACATTCGGAACGCATCACCTGTTGTGGATGTGGTTTCTAGATGTCTGAGACAACGTTCTAATGGACTTAAAGGCATACAGGTTGCCATAATTGATGTTTTTTCTATGCTAATAGTTGCCAATATTTGATGTTTTATTCTAATTGCAGTTGAATTTTTTCATCTTTTCACTAATTACGACATTATAGCATATTTTTTAAACCTAGCTTCTTGTTCAGAACATTCTATCAGCATAAAACATCGAATATGGGCAACTTCTAATATAAACAAAAATAAATCAATTCTGACAGCCTGTATGCCTTTAACATATGTTTGCCAGCAGTATTTAACATGTATGTGTTTTCTTGGTTTCATTCGGTATAATAAAACATTCATAGCATGCGGGTTCAGGAAATATGAAAATGTATTCACCCACGAGTATCATATTACTCTCGGGCGTTGCCCTCAGAGAATATGATACTCTTTGGTGAATACATTTTCATATTTCCCTCACCAGCATGCAATAAATGTATATTATTAGATAATGACTAACTATCCGTACTTTAGCTAAGTAAAGTCTAGAAGTCGATAAATAAAGGCATTCACCTGCTGAAAGTGATATTCACCGGGTGACGTCATAAGCCTTATAGTATATGCAATAAAACAATTACAGACTTTTGTATCAGTGAATATGAGTTTTTATTGACCTGCAAAACCAATATTGACCTCAGCCTTCGGTCAATATTATTTTACAGGTCAATAAAAACTCATATGCACTTCTACAGAAGTCTGTAATTGTATAATATTTCATAATCCCACAATTCAAAATAATAAAATAATGAGTTAATTCTTTCATCAAATGTTAACGTTGGTTTCATTTTATCTCAATAACTGTACATTATCTTATTTAATTTCATTTCAATTGTCTTACTTTACATGTTATGTTGATGACTTTTATTTTGCTAGTTCTTATTGTATTATTAATTTTATTGAAATGAATGTTGTTGCTATGTGCTGTGAATTCGCTTAAATTCGTGGATACACATGTTCGTGGTTTGAGAAAAGATTGTATTTTCGTGGATATATGTACATTCGTAGATTATCTGCTATAGTCATTACATATGTATATGGTGACTAATATTCGCTACAGTCCCAATTCCGTGGCTTGATGCCATTCATGAAATCCACGAAAATACGTAAACTACGAAATTGATGTTTAAGTTTCTACTACAATGAAGTAGTATCAACCAACAAGTAACGCCTACTAGAGCTATACCAAAAGGTTTAACACACACATGCTATTTTTGTAAAGATATCTATATAAAACAAGTAGTTAAAATGTCAATGTGCTGTATGAAAACTATGTATTATACATCGTGTCTTTTTCGTGTAATATGCATTTATCTTATTTTGAATTTCCACGAAACAGGAGTAAATATCATATCCACCAACTATTTACACTCTTGTTTCTCAACCTCATACAGATAAATCACATGTTTAAAGAATCTATGTCTATATTGGTTGAATATTTTGTAAGTAGTTGTGTAAATCGTCTGTTATTGTTTGTTTATTGTTCACTAACTATATATTCGTTTGATTTATTTTCAAATTTATATGGATAAATACTTCATAATGTATTTTGAGATGATATTGTTTATGTTGTAAACCAATTAAAATGTATGTGTGCACACATGATCATAAACGAGTTTTATGTATAGCTTGGTTTTGTATTTTCGTTTGTGATGTTTACAATTTAATTAGATTGATTGTACAGTAATGTTAATGTTCCTAATACAAACGTAGATATCTAATTTAGTTTAGTTTAATTATATTGTATTGTACATAACCAATAGGATTGGACAGCAACCTATGCTAACTTATATGAACTCCTCTCCTTACAAAATATACACATGTAATAATGACAAAACAAAACCACATACAATAGACATTTAGATTCTAACACTGATAAGAAGAAAGTAAGACGCTTAGGTGAAAAATTGCTGACCAAGACCTGAAATCGTTTAGATTGGTTTTTAAATGTTCGAACTTTTCCCAACATTTTGGAGTTAAAGTACACATGACACAAAAAATTAATTTCTCAATTTTGTTTGATTTGGTCATTAAATAAACTATAAGCATTGTCTTAATTGAAAATAACCCCCTAGGACGCCCATTTTATTGATTATTACCTTTTGAAATCGACCCGATCTCTGACCTATATATTTTAATGAGCTAAGTGGTCACGTGATTACGTGACGTCACATGCGCCAAAGGATGACTTCCATGATAAACGATCAGATCGAAGTGAGACAGTAAACAGCCGATAAATATCATGGACAGTGATGACAGCAATATCTCCGATCATGTTGGTGATTTAGACATCCAGTCGTATCAGTTCGAGCCATTATGTAATGATGAAAGTCAACAGGAAAGAGAACATTCAACATCAGAAGACTCCGATATCGACGAAAGTTCCCAAGCTCAGGACAGACTAGTCAACACTGACTGGTGAGGTTTTGTTTATTTGTTAACAATATTAAAAAAAAAAAAAAACACGATTGAACGAAAAACTGAAATAACATAAGTCAACAGGTTGTACTGACGATGATATCTTAACCCCCCCTCCCCCCCCCCCCCAATTTACGAAAGTTTTAACGAATAAAGACGACTGTCGTAGTGCCTCATATGTCCCCCTTTTTTAGGATTCTACCTCGCACATGCATAAAATGCACCCTGACATATTTCGAATAGGAGAGATTAAAAACGAAAGACTTTTAAGCCCATCTGACTTTTGTTAGTGCTACAGCCATATTGATACTGATAGTGTGAGTCTTGCCACGTAAAGAGTACCCCCAGGTAAAGAGAAAATTGAGTAATTTTAACATTATTTTAACTCAAATGAAGCAGCAAACAAATAATCTACAATCCACAACAGCTCAAGCATTGACCTCTTTTCCAGAAAACTCACAACTTTATATATTTGCTTATACAATTACTGATATTATGCATATCTTGAACAAGTCTGCAAGTTGGTACATTTCTTTCGAGTTGTCAGGTCTACTGGCCGAGTACCCAATCTCAACACTAACCATTGTATTTATGCATGTTACGTACATTTCTACAAAAACTTTTCAGAAATTTTAAAGAAAGGTCTGGTAAAGTGGCTCCCTGTTGATTTCAAACAATGAAATGTTTTAACTGGCACTTTCAAGTTGACAGAAACATCTTGCATGGGTACCTGGCGGGAAAGGGTACACAGCCAGTAATTGTATTCATCAAGGGTAAATTTGCATAGTAATTACTGTTGAAGATCCAGAAAACTTTTTCGAGTTACCTGAAATGTTGACTTAAATGTATTCGAGACAACAAGAATCAATTATTTCTCAATTCCATTCTAGATTAGAGGCAGTTTTCAATCATATTTGAAAAATTGTTCTAGTATTTTGGCCACTGATCCACTTTGTTTTTTGTTGGGGGTCATTTAGGGCTTGCTGTATTTTGTGGGGTGTCCCGCTCGTTGAAGATGGTGTGGCCATCTATATGTCTATTTTTGATCAGCCAGTCAATTTGGAGATGGGATGTTTTCTCATTGACATTTGCTCCATATCTGTTCCTTTTCTTCCCAGCTGTATAGTAAAACCCTTCATAAGCTTTACACCATCTGTTTCTGGAACCACTCTGTCAGTCCCATCAGTCTACTTTATATCCATATGTATTTACTTTATAGATGTACCCCATGTGTATATTTTTTCATGTTATGCTTGCTTTATATGTAAGTAATGTATCTTATTTTTAGGTGTGAATGTGGCAATTGCTCCTCAATGACAACACCAGAAGAATGCATTTGTTGTGTTGAAGTGCCCGCAGTTCACTCCCAGATGCTCTCAGAGGACATGCAGTGTATTACAGACAGTGACATTTTTATTTCCAACTGCCTTAACCGACATGTTCTTTACGTCAGCATGTACAAGTTCTTGGAAAATGTTGGTCCCTTTGACGACAGCGAGCCAATAAATGAGTATGTAATCATATTTCAACATTTTATTCAGTATGTGCATTTTTCAGTAAAATGTGCATAACTATAAACAGGTATATTTACAATGAATAATTCGTATCTTTATACAAATTATATTTATTAACATACAGAACTTACAACACAAGACTTTGTCATGTAAACTCATAAATTTGTTTTTATATAAATTATTATTGGATATACAGAAGAATTATTTACAGGACAAATTAACAATTATATTTTTAATATACAAATAATTGTGAATGTAGGAAGATATAAAATGTTTAGAATCATACTCTGTAAAATCTTCTAATTAATCATTTTATAAACTGTTATAATAAGTGAAACTGAATCTAAAAGTTGGTATTTTTATTTCAGACAATACAGATTTATGGCTTACAGACGCTTCGTACAGTGGATTTGGCACAGACTTGGATGTCATAACAGGAACATTTTTACCAACTTGTGTTGTTCAGAAAATAAGAGAGACTTTTCCATCAGAAGAATATTGTGGGCTTAAATACGCTACTGTTTGAGTAACATTTGTTTGAAATATGTACTATTTCTATGAACTGTGAATTATATACACAGCAGATTATTATATACAATTTACATAAAGAATTAAATTTTAATGTTCGCACAGTCTTTTCATTGTCTGCTAAATCTTGATCGATGTCTCTGAATGAGGTCTGCTTTCTCAATATAGTGAATGATGTCAGAGACGGTGGATTGGTAGTGTTGAGCACTTTTACATCACCGTCTTCTTTCCACTACTGCCTGCTTGATCAGGGCCACATACTCTACAATAAAAAAGAAAGTAATAAAATCTGGTAAATGACATATACATGTATCACAATTGCAACTTTTTATTAGTAGAGTTGATATTTTTAATTTGTTTCTCAACACTGTGTACCTATATGACTATATTTCCTTGAATTACCGGTATTAATCTTTAGCTAAAAGCATGAAAAATTATCAGTATAAATGTATAGCTCATTGACGCAACACATTAAATAAACCGTTAAGCTGCTTTATCAAATTTTAACTGAAAACAGGATGGATAGGGCATAATGCATGCGAGAAAAAAAAATCAGTGCAAAAGAACAAGGTTTTTATATTTATTGCTGTTCTTCATCTTGGTGAAATTGGAAGTTTGACAAAATTAAACTTGTCAAAAGGTATGATTTTTACATTACAGCGTGAAGTATACATGTACAGTAAAACATCACAGAGACTGCACAATTGTTTTCAAGAAATGCATATTGTTTAGTTACTAATAAACGAATATGCAGGATTGAAAAAGTGGATTGAGAAATGGGTGGTTCTCAAGCTACTGATGTTTGACAATACTAACCAAACGATGGTGGTGGTGTCCTAGGTTTTGCAATAGCGTGTGTTCCCTTCTTTGGGTAGCAGGTGTTGAAGCATTGCTGTCCATCTTTAGTTGTTGCTTGGTCTCTGTTGCAGTTCTCGTTGTAATGAAGTGCAGCTATTCCTAACCTGCAAAAATCAAATCAGTTTGAAAAAAAATATACAAATATTTACATTTGATTTGTTACAAAATAAAACCACCACATTTTACTTTTTGGATGCAAACACTTTTTCTTATGAATAAACAATATTATAAGCTACAATGTTCAAAAGGTTACATCAGCATACATTGCACTTTTCTGCTTGGTAAACAATTTCACACTTGTATTTCTATCTTCGAGTTTGCTTGTTCATTTTTCCTCTTTATCATGTTTATATGAATGGTTTTTTTTTATATTTGCACTGTAACATACAGTGGTGTATTTTCAGTTGTCAAATCTGAGTTAAAAATAGTATTGTTATTTGCTTACATTTGGTAAAGGTCATAATCTGGACCGTACGTACATTTGTACGTGTGTGGAGAACGTATATACTAGTAATTTATGAAACTGGAAAGAAATTATAACACTTGTATACTATGCATGAAATTTAAACGAGATTACAACATGCACAACTTGATGTATACGCCCCGTGATCGTCTGTTCGTGGTAAACTGGGAAAAAGGGGGGAGCATGATGACCTACATGTACTTCTAAACCACGACTTGCACTCTAATATCATTAATTATTATCGATATTCTCGACTAGCCTTTGCACATGTGTAATGTTAAAAATCACATACCTCGGCCTTTTGACGCTTCTGTAGTGCTCCCCTGCGAATGTGTAGGTGTTGAACAACTGGAGTTTCGCCTTTTTTTTCCTCCGGGTCAGGTGATGCTAGGGGCACATTTTGGGCTGCATCTGGCTTCAGTCGTCGCTTGAAGGTTCCATCAACACCAAGTTCCATCATACTCAAAGGATCCATTTAAAAGCAGTCACGGGTGAAGTGGGTGGAGCACAATCTGGGACCTGATGTTGGATCTAAATTCCATCGTCCACAGTAATGGATCCAGGCTTTTCTCAGCTGGCCGTCCTTCGGAAACGAGAAAAAACTCAGTCCATTGCCTTTGGTTCCTTTGTTGTTGCACCCACACGCTGCACAGGACACCATTTGGAACTTCTAGCTATTTCACCCACGTGGATGTTTGTTTTGGTTTGCTATTCACGGCTTTGTAATGCAAATTTCGTATCGATATCAATCGGCTGATTTAGAAATAGATGACTGGCGCATGTGACGTCACGAGTGGTTCAACCTCGTTATCGCACTCAAAATGTGCATAATTTCTAGGTCAGCAAAAAGGGCGATAAAAGGGGTGTTTATCCCTTTGTACGTATCGTTAATCACATGAAAGTGAAAAAGTAATTATTTTTTCAGCATTTTGGAAGTATTTCACAAAGTTTTGTGAAAAATTAAAATTCGTGTCATTTGTCCTTTAAGATCATAACTATAGTCATCGTTCCCAAAGAATAATGTTTCAATATTGATATTGATATCGTCACATGTTCTTCTTTCGTTCAGGTATATTGGACATGCCAGAAAATAACGAATAGCATCAAAACACGCACTGCAATTACATTTATGATAATTTGTTATATGTATCCTTGACAGATTGGCATTGAGAGAGTTCTATTGTTGTCCAAGTCTAATATGTAATAAACTTACCTTCCGTGGACCCTCATCTTTGCGATATGTCCTATCCTAAAATACCATAAAAACCACGACCAGCGCATACTGACGCTAAACTTTATGCTAACAACCGTCATAAATTCGTAAATGGACTCGTCCATTTGTAACACTGCTTTAGATCATTTTCGTACATTGTCCTGTTAAAATGGAATACATGTTGTCCTCCCGTCCTTTATTGACGATTGTAGCATAGGTATGTCTAATATTTTCGTCAATGATAGCACTCGCTACATTACGCTTCACCCGGGTTAAAATCTTTGAGTAAAATATGAAATACCACTGGTAAAATCTCCAATCAGTTTACTCTGTGTTAGGTACTAGTGTATGTTTCAAATATATTTTGTCATTTAGTCATTGATTTGGTTTCAACTACTCGAAGTGGAGATCTGTCGAAATAAAGATTAGAAGCAATCACCTTGGTTTCCCCCTTCTGATATTTGATGAACTCCATGATGTTCATCTTTTTAGTTTTCTGTGCTGTATTTTTTTTAGTTTGTTTTTTGTTTTTTTTTGTTTTGTATTTTTTTTGTCGTCTTCGTTTTACAAAATATCTCGTTTGTTTTTCTTTTCATATTGCATTTTATGTTTTTCAGGTAATGTATTGTCTTTTCAGATTGTGTTTTTATTCTGTTCTCTAATTTGTTGTTTGCTATTGATCCTGTAATAATTCATCACAGTTTATTCATATTTGTTTTAATCTGAAATCACTTGACTGAGACATTAATATGATTAATATATTATTTATTTACAAAAAAACATCGTATTTACAATATACATTATATTAAATAAATTTTTTCTGTCGTTCATAGTTCCATAGCAATAGAAATATTCCACATTTCCGATTTGATTCTTAGATTCTATGTTTTTATTCATTTTGCATACGAGTTATTTCCCTTCCGACGGTTTAAATGGCGGACGCGGTAGCAACAGCAATGTAATCCACAACAAATTTGAGTATTATTTTCTCATAATTTGTAGATATTTAAACCTTATAAAAAAAATGAGAGGATTTTTTTTTTTTTTACAGCAATAACAAATTTGGAAATATATGTTATATTCATTGAATTTTGCATGAACGTGGGGCGCAAAATGTTAGAATTAAAGTCTGAAATGTGCAAATGATCTAGTTCAGGTGTCATTCCAGTTGACCTAGATAGCAAATATCCGTATTTCTAGAAATTCCGAACTGGTGTTCTATTTCCTTAATCTGTCATATATACCGTAGAATGCAACGAAACACTTAAAACGATAGAACATAGCAAATGGAAACAACAGGCAGTATGAGTTAACCCATACCCGTTTCCCGTAAAATAAGGCGGGAGCATCGTTACTAAACACATATTGTGATGCTAGAAATGTGTCAACTCCCCACATCATCAGATTTGCTACGGATAAAAATAGAACGTTGTACTCTATTGACATGAACGACGATTGGTTGTCGATTTTTTCGTATTTTTTCAATTGATAAATTAATACCGTTTGTAAGTAGATTGCCAAAATCCTTACGATATAATTATACATCCTGTTGACATTCTCTTCTCCAGAATGCACCAGAACAATATACGGTATCAATCTCATTGTGTAATATCCGAGAGATCCTATTAAGCTTACCAGGATGAGATAATCTTTTGATCCAAACGAAGTACTTTTATTTGTTGGCTTACATTCGGTTTGGAGCAGGTAGAAACATTTGAGTATAGACAAAACCATGACTGTTGTCTCGATACTATTACAATAGTCACTAGCTATCCTTATACTGACATCATCTTTGTTATATACTCTCATTGCCAAGAGAACAATTCCTGGCAAGGCAAGCAGAAAAGCAGCCGCAATATTGATGCATTTCGATATCATATGTTTAGCTGTCGGACGATTTACATCCTGTATTGAATCATAAACACTCTCCTCAGATTGCAGTAAGCCTGCATGTTCAATTATACTGAAATTGTCATATACACAGGAAGGTTGTCTGATCATGTTTGTCGTTTCTGATCGTTTGGGCCAAATCTCCGAAATAAACAGAATTGTTAGCAAAGAATACTCGAAAATAGCAGGGTCAAGGAAGCCCTCCATTACAGTTAGTACACTAAGAGTAGACGAATTTGTATTGCATGGCCAAGGCAAGGTCGCATTTCCTGTTATATTCAAGGTAAAGTCATGAAAATATCGAATGTCGTGTGCATATGCAATAACAATGACTGAAATATTTGTCAAAAACAAAATCAATAGACCATAATAAAGTCCAAGAGAACTCGCAAAAATGTATTTCGCATACCGTGTTAAAAATCCTGTTTGAACAACACGGAATATGAATAACACAATATCACAAACAATACGCTGATCTATGTTCGCGGTGTCATAATTGTGTGTAAAACAGGTTAGGTGGTATGAAAAATATATGGCACTTTCTGTAATACTTGCAAGTGTAAAAAGCCACAAAAATCGCAACATTATCTTACCACTGATGTCCCAGTGCTGACTAAGTGTAACTGCAGCGGGATATATTGAGGTATACACTGTTAGGGCAATGCAAATAAAAATGGCGAGACACGCGGTCACAGTCATGGTAATTATAAATAGATTGGTATGCACGTTGTCGTGATTTTGTCCTACAGATCCTATCACAAGAATGATGCAGAGAACAACAACCACACTGACAAGAAAAACTATACCCGATATACTCCCATCGTGTGACACTGATTCTCCATCTCCGCGTTCCTTCGGGTGTCCTGCTGAGAACGGAAGTACAAACACTGCGCGCAAAACTTTGTTCAATCGAGTCATGGTAATTCTGAAAATGTAAAGGTTTAATACGATTAGTATATACATACAATGCAAACGTTTGATACGATTAGTATATATTTATAAATTAATGCACGTCTCCATATCAGGACTGCTATTATTCCAAGAGACCGATATCGGCCAGAGGGCTTTAGTCCGAGGGTCGATATCGGTCGAGGGATGATAACAGTCCTGAAATGGAAAAAGGCATGCATTAATCTATTTATCACATATTTCAACATTGAATTAAAAAGAACAAAAATAACTTCCCACACAGACACCAAACTTATATGGATATGAGTGACCGATATCGGTTGAGGAATGATAACAGTCCTGTTATGGAAAAAGTCATGCAATGATCTATTTATAGAAAGCCTTGATATCGAGTTATTAGATTTTTGCCCGATGTCTGCCCATGGGATTATATCGCTGTGGCACTTCCGGTGTTTACGCATGAGCAAAATTGGTATTATTACTTATAAATATGTGATTAATACAATTTAAATCTTTGATGTGGTTAGTATACACATACAATGTAAACGATTGATACGGTTACTATATACATACAATGTAACCGTTTGATATGGTTATTATATACATACAATGTAAACGATTGATACGGTTAGTATATGCATACAATGTAAATGTTTCATATGGTTATTATATACATACAATTTGAAAGCTTGATACGGTTAGTACAAATGTAGATACACACAATGTAAACGTTTGATACGGTTAGTATATACATACTATGTAAATGTTTGATACGGTTAGTATATACGTACAATGTAAACATTTGATACGGTTAGTATATACATACAATGTAAACGTTTGATACGTTTAGTATATACGTACAATGTGGTTGATTGCTGGGGCATATAAACCCCGTTCTATGTCAAACAATGAATTTACTGAACATTTCTCCAGATTTGCTGATAGATCTTTAATACATTATGAACATATGTTATTATTTTGTGACCTGAATTTTGACATGCTCAATTCAGATAAAAGTGCTACCTTGAATGATTTCTGTGATATTTTCAATCTATCACAACTTTTTAATGATCCAACCTGTTTCAAAAAGGGCTGTATCCCATCACTAGTAGATGTAATAATGACAAACAAGAAATCATTATGTTTTAGGTCACAAAATGTTCCAACAGGTGTCAGTGACTGCCATAACATTATAAGTACTGTTATCAAAGGTGAAGTTCTTCACGAACCAAAATAGCTCAGGTATTATAGAAGTTACAAGACTTTTGATATTGAAAATTTCAATGATGATATAGAACAAATTAAGATCAATCAAACATGTCATGAAGTAGATTCTGTTTATAATGAATATGAAAAAGATTTTATCAATGTGTTAAACAAACATGCTCCAATTAAATCTAGATATCAAAGAAAAAAAACCATTACCATGTATGAATCAGGAGCTCAGAAGAGCTGTATACAGAAAACAAATGCTATATTCTCAATTTACAAAATGTTAGAGCAACAAAAATTGGGAAAAATTCAGAAAGCAAAGAAATTTTGTAACCAAATTGAAAAGAAAATCAATGAAAACATACTTTTTAGAACGTTGCTCTGGGGGAAAAAAATCGGGCGACTTTTGGTAAACTATTAAGCCATTCTTTTCGAAAAAGGGGTCCAGTGGAGAACAAAAAAATGTGCTTAATGAATCTGACAAGATTGTAAATGATCAAAAAGAAATAACCAATCACTTTAATAATTTTTTCTCCACTGTAGCTGAGAATATAGGAAAAGATACTGTTTACGACCCTTCTGATCATCCAAGTTTAATAGAAATAAAGAAACAAAATGATTGCACAAACAAATTTGTTTTTGAAAAGGTAACAACAGATAAAGTTGAAAAAATTATAAATAATATCAACATAAAAAAAGCAACAGGTGCTGATGGTATACCTGCCAAAATAATAAAATGTAGTAAATCTATTATTGCACCTCAGATTACAAGTATTTTAAATATGTCAATACATGAGAGTCCTTTTCCGGATAAATTAAAAAAAGCACAAGTAACACCTTTATATAAAAAGAATTATCCACTTTTGAAGACTAACTACAGACCCGTAAGTGTACTATGTATTTTTTCAAAGATTTTTGAGAAAATTTTAGAACAGCAATTGTCTGATTTTTTTGAAAATATTTTTAATCCTTATTTATGTGCTTTTAGAAGAGGTCATGGATGTCAGACAACCCTGCTCAGGTTATTAGAGGACTGGCGGAATGCCCTTGAAAAAAATCAGTTTGTTGCCGCAGTCCTAATGGATCTTTCCAAGGCATTTGATTGCCTACCCCATGATATTTTATTGGATAAACTTTCGGCCTATGGTATGTCCACTGATTCTGTATCCCTTCTTGAGTCCTACTTATCAAATAGGAAACAGCAAATTAAAATTAATGGTATCCTGAGCAGTTGGTCTGACATCCAAAAGGGGTACCCCAAGGGTCAATCTTGGTCCCTCTACTTTTTAATATCTTTATTAATGATATTTTTTATTTTGTAAAAAAGGGTACTTTATATAATTATGCGGATGACAATACTTTGTCTTATGGTCATCCTGATTTTAATGTACTTACCTCAGTTTTAGAATCAGAGTCAAATGTTCTTATTAATTGGTTTAAAGTTAACAAAATGCAGGCTAATCCAGATAAATTTCAGGTACTTGCGGTTGGGAAGAAGACTTTTGACAAAAACATGAAGATTTGTATACAGAACTCTACACTTTCATGTGAAGAGACAGTAAAACTTTTAGGAATTGAAATAGATTATCAATTAAATTTTGACATTCATATCAGTTCAATCTGTAGGAAGGCATCACAGCAACTGAATATACTTAAACGTTTGGGCCGATATTTAGACAGATTAAGCAAATTAACTATATTCCACACTTACATTCTCAGTAACTTTAACTTCTGCCCTTTGGGTTGGCATTTTTGTACCGATAAAAATTCAAAAAAATTAGAGAAAGTGCAGGAAAGAGCACTTCGCTTTGTATACAATGACTACACCAGTTCATATATCAACCTTCTTGAAAAAGCTCTAGTGCCCTCCTTACAGATCAGACGTATTAGGACAATAGCCTTGGAGACATATAAAATCGTTAACAAATTAGCTCCTGTATGCCTTCATGATTTGGTTAATGTGAAGAATTCTAAATATACTTTCAGGTATTCGAACATATTAGATGTACCTCAAGTTAGAACTACAAGGTATGGCAAAAAATCATTCATGTTTGCAGCTGCAACTCTGTGGAACGACCTTCCGAACCATTTCAGAACTGAAAACAGTTTCAACCACTTTAAAAGTTTGATTCAGTCCTGGAATGGCTCAGTATGTCGTTGTTCTGCATGCGGATAACATATTCAGCTTTCTGTTTTATTTCTAGTGCTTTTTCCAAGTTTTAATGCTGCTTAGTTATTTTATGTTTGCTTGATATTGCTTCAGCATGTTTTAGTATGTCTTTTATTTTTGTGCTTTTTATGTTGCATTTGCTAACTGTATGTGCTTTATATGTGTGTTTATGTGATTATGTTAATATTTGTATGTATCTTGTGCTACTATATATGTATATTCGGTAAAAAGCTCCCGAGAGCTTGTGTTTATTGTTATTCAAAAATCGAATTCAAATAAAGTTTTCTTATCTTATCTAATGTAAACATTTGATACGGTTAATATATACATACAATGTAAACGTTTGATACGGTTAGTATATACGCACAGTGTAAACATTTGATACGGTTAGTATATATATAGTCAATGATTCAATATTATGGACATGTGGAAAACATTTGTATGCCTGCATCATTTGTTTTAAAGAGAGGGGCTTAAGGCCCATACATAAGACTGCGACTTGTTATTGCAGTGTCTGTGCCAAGCCAAGAGAGTAAGCGGTCTTGCATATATGTTAACGGCATATAATTTGTGGTACGAAAACGGTACATATTCGTGGTCATTTGTGACACAAGTTAACCAGGTCATGACTTCAACTTAATCACTTGGAACCTGTATTCAGTAGCTTCCTTGTTAGAAGCAACCCTTTATCATGGACAAAGACGTGGATATCAAATTTTGTACACACGATACGTTTCTAAAATACAACTTGTTCAGGTACGCTCATTATCAAAACACAGGCTGATTAAGGAATAAATCATGGAAGCCAGAATGTGTTGGGAGTTTTGACATGGATTGGCGGATATTAGTATTTTATCCTGAGCCAGAAGCGAGGGAAAACATTTATTAATATCTGCCAATCCATGTTAAAGCTCAAAACACATTCTGGCTTTCATGATTTATTTCGATTCTGATATGAATAAGAGTACAAATACGGCAGATTGGAAGACGGTCATTTATATTTACGTTTGCGGAAAATGTCGTACACAATTTATGCTGCCAATGGAAAAGTCAGTCACATTCCACGGCGCATGTGCTAATGAGATTATACTGAATGGATAACTCGCTCTTTTGTTAGCAAAGCGAATGAAGGAGGTCATGTTATAATTGACATTAGTTTTAATAAATTTCGTTTTATATAAACTGTTTATTTCAAACAATAATATACAAAAATATATTTAATCAACCATGTCATCTAAAACACTGACTACTTGGTGAATGATACCACAGAGGATTATTGGTCCACCAGACACGGTATCGACCCCGTGATAGTGATAACAATGCATATATATTTATATATTTAGTGTGCACGACGCGTTTCTGGAATAACCCTCATCAACTACGCTCATATTCACTTAATTGGAGTCAAATTATTTTAAAATCTTGGAGATTACGTAAATGATTGATTGATTGATTGATTGATTGTTTGATGTTTAACGCCAACTTTAACAGACTTTCAGCTGTATCGTGGCGCGAACAAATTTTATTATTAATGACTAAGTAAATGAGAGGACCTCAACAGGATAGCCAAAATCAGCTAAGATCACTTATGTCTGAGGGAGAAGAACCTTTGTTTTATATAGAATTGCATTATTTAGGAACAGTAAATTTCAATACTATATATATCTAATAAATCATGCCTGCTAAGGTTACGTATGGCAGAGATTGGCATTGATTTTGCCTCTTTCGATTATTTTTCTATTGGATTTTGGAACTGTTACCTGGTATTTTTTGTTTTTATTTTATTACATTATTCAGTAACTGTAAATTTCTAACATACATTCATTCGATGACTAATTGTACACAAGTAGAAATATCCACCCAGCGATAGCAAATTAAACGTTCTATGGTATTATTACCAATGCGCCAATGGTCATTGTTAAATGGCGTGTAATGTCCCATATTTATTCTTACGTATCCATGCGCAGTCAATGAAAACAGATTCAAGTTAAAATGAAATCACTCTTGATAATTCATCAAAATTATTGTAAAATTTAAGATACTTGAAATTACACTCATACCCCAAACGTCATCGGTGGTGTAATGGTTAGCATGCTTGCCTCGAGTGTGGTAAATCGTGGGTTCGATCCCCGATCGGGTAAAATCAAAGATTATCAATTGATATGTGTTGCTTCTCCGCTAAGCACGCAGCACTAAGAAGAAATGGTAAAGACTGGTTGGCTCGGAATCAGGATAATGTGTCCGAGTTGGGCGATATGTCTATCAACGGACTGTGGTTTCCGTGAGCGTGCACTATGCAAATCGAACTAAGCGAATTGGTCCAGTACAAAGTGGACGTAATCGTCATCCCATTGACAATTATCTTGTTCTCGCCATGATATAGCTGAAAAATTGTTACAATCACTCACTCACATTCCTCTTTCGAAAAATATAATATGAGCATTTCATGCAATATCAAAACACTAACAATTGTTCATTAATTGTTATAAGCCTGAAAGAATGATACAAAGACATATTAACTACATATATGTAGCACGACACTAAGTAAGCATAGGAAACCAGTTGTCAATTTCGTGTATCTTACATTCACGCTAATACTGAAAGGATGTCATCTGATTAATATTTGTTGTTAATCTGTGGAATAATTCAATCATGTTATTTTGATACACGGCTAAGGAAATCAGGAAATATTAATTTGTACTATATGTGTCACCCTCTTAAAATAAAGTTTTTCCTTATTCTTATTATTTATTATTTTTCTTCAATTCAATTCAAAATATGTTCTTGTTTAAATAGTAAACAAATGGATTGGATAAAAGGCAACGCCCATATACATTATAAATTCTTTCCCATAATAATAGTATTGTTGTTAGCATTATATTTGTAACAATATAATTATGTCTTAAAATATAGTGTTTTGTTCTTCATTAACTGTACCTGAAAAAGGAAGTAAATATATGCATTCAAACTTCCTTAAAAGGAAATTATCTGATGTTCTCGTGGCAAGTAGAATTTTGATTGGCTACAAAGGTATTTTTAAAACTTCAGGGAAGCCGTGCGGTGACAGAAAATCAATAATCGTTCTCACCTATGTGCTGTCCATTTACATTGTGCACAGCAGACGACACACATTTCACAAGATGACAGAAAATCAATAATCGCTCTCTGTGATCTTCGTCCAAAAATACACGTATTTATGTTTTTCCTATAATAAGGACCTACTTATTAATGTTGGAACATTCAGATAAAAATGTTATGAGTCTCCAGATGTTATATATCCCGTTTTAAAGCAAACCACTGCCCTTTAAAACGGGATATATAGCATCTCGGGACTAATAAGGTATGATAGTCATCAGTACGATTGACGGGTATTTTTGGAAAAATGAAAGAACGTTTTTAGACAACAACATCAGGGGCGGATCCAGGGGGCGCACCTGTGCGCCCCCTAATATTGGAAAAAAGATGATTTTTTGGCGTAAAATCGTTATTTTTCACACGGAATACCCCATAAATGTTCGCGCCTCCCTCTGCTCGGCGCAATTTTTTTAAGTACGCCCCCTAGCTTGAAATCCTGGATCCGCCCCTGAACATAATTACGGCACTGTATTGTGATTTTTAAAGTGGTAATAAAATCAAAAAAATCTGGATTAATGCTACTAAATTGAAATTACTTATGAGAATTTAGCGTAATACATCTGTACATTCACCAATTTCAATTAAAATAAATAGTTGATTTATTGCTTTATCAGACTAAGTTAATAGATGTTCTATGCATAACTATATACTTACATAGTATCATATGTATACACAACACATTTTAAGAGGATTTCACGTTCTCACAAAATAAGGTATTGTGTTGTTTTAGTTTTATCATGCGGGATCAGTTTTTAAACTTCTCTTATCGGAAAAACTTCCTTATGTGAAGGTAATCTTGGTGTTTATCATGGATATAAATAAACAATTCTCTCAGGTTGTAGATACTTTATTTGTGAGTACAATCATCAACAGTAATAGTAAATATACACTATTACTTTTTATCTATGAACCATGACCTTCATATGAAGTATAAAGGTCTTTGTAATAATTTGGCATACAACCAATGTGACTCTGGTAAACTCATGAATAGTAGAAAACCTTCAGATTAGAATAATGACAATCCATATATGTATGCAGGAAAATGAGACATGTCCAGCCACTAAACCAGAAAAGAAATATAACAATAGAAATGAAAGAGAGTTTCCCGCCTAAAATTCACCTGACCAAACTGACCAATAAGAAATGAAAAAGACAAAATAGTATGGAGTATTCATTTAACAGAAGTATTTTAAAAATGAATAAATATCTAAACTATGAATACTAATTAAAATATGTATATATTACTGAAACAGAAATAGAAATAGATTAAGGATTAAATATAAATGTATTTTATCATGATCAGCTACAAGTAGAAATAAATTAATAATAAAAATAATCATTATACTAAAAAATAATTAATATGTATAAATTCACTCAACCACATTAATAATTGTATTACTAAATGATGATAAAAAATTACCCTTTAATATTCCGATCACGTTACCTATGGTACATTTCCGCATTCGTATTTTGAATAGTCATTCTAGCTGTATTTTCTAATTGATTGATTGATTGATTGGTTGATTATTGCTTCACGTCCAGCAAGCAGTATTTCACCAATATTTAGGAGAACAAATTCAATGATGTATAAACAAGACTATATAGAAATGAGAGAAGGGGTGGGAAAACCAATTTTGCCTGCCACTATAAAAGTACGGAGATTTGGGTCGGGACGAACAATTTAGTCTTTTATAGGGCTATAATGCGCCTACTATTTTTTCGAAGTCAACAAAAGAGGTCGTTCGCGTACAGGGAGTGTGACACTCACTAACAATGTTATCCACTATGGTCAACAGTCAGGCTTTCTGTATTATACCCTGACACCCCACCCCCTAATTGAGAGGGCTCCCCCAATGCACCATCCGGCGACGGCTGAACAGCGAACATTCAGTGACTCTGATATTGCATTGTCCATGTTCATCTGTGTGATAGAGTGTGGTCTTTTTTAATGAAAGCGAGTTTGTGCCGGTTTTTTTTATTGTTTGTTTATATCTGTATTGGAGATCCAATTATCAAAATGGAGTGCTGGAATCAAATTACACGGTTAGACTTTGCCACAGAAAAAGGGGGTACGATCGTGCTTTGCATCAATCAAGAGCTTGACCTTTAACGCGAGTACATTTCCGCTTTGAACGCTGAACAGCTCCCTCATTTTGGTATACATTGATAATATTGACGGTCTACATTTAAAAGAAGGACAAATAAAAAGAATTAACTTGAGTCAGAATTGAAATTAATTTAAAAATTTGTTCACACGGTTTTACCTCAAAATGCGTCCTGACACGACAATGACTGTTAGATGTTTCACA
Organism: Bathymodiolus septemdierum; assembly: GCA_963383655.1. Taxonomy (NCBI): domain Eukaryota; kingdom Metazoa; phylum Mollusca; class Bivalvia; order Mytilida; family Modiolidae; genus Bathymodiolus; species Bathymodiolus septemdierum. The sequence continues at coordinate 35,965,734 of OY726522.1, forward strand.
TTTGCTAAGAATACTAATAGATAAAAGGGAATTATTTTAAATTGGTTCTAGTTCCTGTTAACATATTTTTCGGTTAATTTTAATGTCGAAATCTGCGAATCGATTGCTACCAATGTTCAAAGGATGAAGTTGTGATTTTCGGAGAGGGAAATTTCTTTGAAGTTAACAGCACCATATGTTGCGTTCATTTCACTGATAGATACATATATAAGGACGTGAAAAACTTGTTCTATTAAGCATGATGAACCCACAGGAGGATATCCCAGAGCCAAAGGAAAAAAGGTATTTATACTTTCATTTTTTTGTGTTTTATTTATATTTTTACAAGCAAAATGTTTAAATCGGTAACTTTTTCACGTCACCTTAATTAACAGTAAGTTTTCCAATGTTCAATTTCGAAAGAGGAAAAAGAATCTTCTTTAGGGCATTTATATATGCACTTCATTTCTTAATTTCGTTTCGCTTCGCTGAATTCGTTTCATTCCATTTCATTGCGTTTCGATTTCGTTTTGCACTTTAGTACAACCAGTTCACCTAGTTATATGTGAGGACATTTTAATAACATGTGAAAAACACTTACGTGACCGCTTCATTTCACTACGAAGGATAATCTGGTCCCATAAAACTAATTTATCCCGCCCACTTTTGAATGTCCCAAATCTTAAGGGTGAGAAATCGTGCATATCCTAGCGTAATCGATTTTTTTCACTGTTTCTACGATTGTGTGGTTGATTAATGGAGCTGTTCTGGTGGTGTGTTATCCTTACTGTTTGTTTTCATATTTTTGCTATGTTCATAGCAGTACTGTTAATTGGAATGGAGATAGCATATGGTATCGAACCAAGTGTAGGAATATACCAGATGCATATTCCATTTAATTTCTCTACCCAAAATAATTAGAATGTGAAAGTAAAAACAAACCAGTTTTATAAGAGCAGAAGAAAATGTTACCCTCATCCAAGCAGGATGTGAAGGATGAGGGTTATTCTTAGAATAGAGCCTGAGGCTCAAGAAATAATCACATAGCTTAGCTCCTCTGTGAGCGGTGAAGCATACAACTATATTCTCTTTTTAAAGAAACAAACTATAAGTCACCTTGACCTTATGTACCCAGTATATAACCGTCGGGACCATGCGGTCTTGTCACTTTTTAAAGATTAAGTTTGCTGTCAACTACCCCAACACCAAAACATGGGTGGGCAAGAAAACAAATTAAGGGTGGGATATGATTACTTCTTGAGCCTCAGGCTCTATTCTAAGAATAACCCTCATCCTTCACATCCTGCTTGGATGAGGGTAACATTCTTATTCATATTCGCCTTCGGTCTCTTCAAAGTAATCACATAGCTTGTTTAAAGAGTTGACACAAACTTTTCAAACAAATAAAATCTGATAAATGACAACATTTAATTCAATTCATAGCATATTATTGTAATACAGCATAAGCAAAATCTTTATCCTTTACAACTTTTTTGTGATAGAATTTATAAAAAGTTTCAGCATTCGACCAATTTGCGGTTAAAAGTATGTCCTTCATCTTACAACCAGACAGAAAAGCAGCAGAAGCAGCTGCTCCTCGAAATGAGTGCGCTTTAAAAATACTACTGTTAATTCCAGATAATTCTAATACGGATTTAAGCCATCGAGCTAAAGTTGATGTTGTCACCTCATCAAAAGTCACAAATGAAATAAACAAACTAGATGTTTTCCTAACATCCTTTGTACGGTTAATATATGACAATAATATTTTAACAACACATAATTCTGGTTTCTCGTATCGTTTCAAAACAATGGCTGGTAAGCTAACTCCAGGCCTAGATGTCTTTAACAGTTTTTGAATATGAAAAACAATTATACACTGTCTTCTATCATAAGACATATATTTCAAATCTAAGGCTGACAGGGATTGAGCCTTGGCAGCAGTAGTTAGCGCAATTAACGCAATTAATTTAAAAGTTAAACATTTCAATGACAAATCCTCCAATGGATATAATGTACATAAAAATTTCAAAACAGTTTTAACGTCCCACGTACATGAATAACGCACTTTAGGTGGTTTAAAATTAAAACATCCTTTCAACATTCTTTTTAACATCCAACCAGATAAATTTATTCCAAAAAACGGTAATGTCTGAGTTAACATGGATCTACTGGTATTAATAACTGAATAAGATAAGTTCTGATTTTTGAGAAAATTTATATATTCAATCACATCCTTCTCAGATGATTGAAATGGATTAACCTTCCGCTGACGGCACCAAAATACAAATTTTCTCCAAGCAAACTGATATTGTTTGTTTGTCGCTGATCGCCATGATGACAAGATAACACTGGCAGACTCTGTTGAAATTCCACTGTCAAGTAACGCCTTCCTGAGACAACACAAACGATTAAATTCAGTCTCTTTCTCAAAGGGTGTACCTCCCCTGAATGTGGCATGATGAGCAGGTCTGTATGCCTGGGCAATCTGACTGGCAAAGAAATTAAATTGGAATTAAGAAGTGAAAACCAATTTTGGGCTGGCCAAAATGGTACAATCAAAATAGCTTTCTCCACGTTATCACTCATGATTTTTAACATAACCTTTCCTATTAAACTAAATGGTGGAAAGATATAAGGTTTAAACTCTGATCATGAGATAGTAAATGCATCAGTAAATATAGCATGAGGATCAAAAGACCAAGACACATATTTAGGTAACTGACAATTCAATCGGGAAGCAAAAAGATCTATATCAGGTAGAAAGAAATGATTGCAAATTCTATGAAAAATTTCACTTTTCAACTTCCACTCAGTCAAATCCGTAAAATTTCTTGACATATGATCAGCATTAAAATTTTCATTGCCTGGTATATATTGAGCAGTTAGGAAAATGTCTCTCTCAGAACACCAAGACCAAATTTCTGCTGACAAATTATCTAACAATATGGAAGTCATTCCTCCCATATCGTTGACATATGCAACTGCAGTAGTATTGTCAGAACGAATACCAATATGTAATGACTTTTTGTGTGTAAAAAATGTCTTCAAAGACAAGGAAATTGCTAATAATTCTAAAAAATTTATATGATGTGAATATTCATCTTTACTCCATCTACCACCAGCAAATTGTTCATTAAATTTAGAACCCCAACCTTCTAAAGAGGCGTCTGTCTCAATCCAACAATCTATAGACTTTTGTCTGATAAATTTACCATTGGCAGATTTTAAATTTGAAATCCACCACTTAATTTCATTTTTTGAATCTTCATTGATAAATACTATCGATTCAAAATTACCAAAAGAATTTCTCAAAGCAGAAACTTTATTTCTCTCCAAATTCCTATAGTGTAAAGGTCCAAAAGTCACTGCATAAAAGGCATGCACAATAAGACCAATGAAAGATGCTAAACATCTGATAACAACATTTTTCTGTTGTAATATAGAATGACCAAGGGAGATAATCTTATCAACTTTTTCATCAGTAAGAAAAACTTTAAACACTTCTGTATCTATAATCAGACCAAAGAATACTATGTGCTTTGTAGGAATCAAAACAGATTTTTCCCTATTTATTCTGTAACCAAGATCATCTAATTTCTGCACCATAATATTGGTATTATCTTTACATTTGTCAAAATCTTGTTCCATATTGAGAGAATCATCAATATAATAAATACACCTTATTCCCAATTTGCGAAAAAAGGCATATACAGGCTTCAGTACTTTAGTGAAAACTCTAGGTGCAGAAGCCAAGCCAAAACAAAGAACTTGAAATTCATATATCTGTTTGTTCCATGAAAACCGCAAATATTTCTTAAAATCATCATGCATACTCAAACTAAAGTAAGCATCTGTAAGATCTATGGATGTTAGAAAATCATCTTTTTGAATTAAATCTAAAGCAACAGCTAAATGTTCTTGCTTAAAATGTTGGTATTCAACATATAGATTCAATTTTTTCAAATTTATAACTGGTCTTAATGTTCCATCTTTTTTAGGAACTAAAAATAAATTTGAAATAAATTGCCCATTAACAGCGAAAACTTTTTTGATAGCACCTTTAGCTAATAATTTGCTAACCTCTGCTGTAACAATTTCAGCCTTTTCTGTAGAAAACTGAATTTCAGGTAGAAAAGAAGAATAATTTGGAAAAACACTAAATTCTATTTTATAACCATTTTTCACTGTATCTAATATCCATAGATCATTTGTAATTTTCTGCCATTCATAGCAAATAAGTTTTCTCACCTTAGTAATTGGTGAATCTACTTTTGGTACTGGCCCTGGAAGTTGTTCCTGGGATTGCTCTGGCCCCTGAAAGAGCCTCTGTATCCTCGGCCCCTGCCCCTGAAGTTGGGGTTTGGGTACCGGCTGCCCTGCCTGAAAGCAGGGCCTCCCCGGTTTAAATGACCATTATAATAGTTTCCAGAATGATTCCTCTGAGACTTAAAACGAGGATTTCCTATTGGGATCTTTGTATAGTCTCCCAACTCCTTCATTTTCTTAGTACAATCAGTACCAAAAAGCAAAGTATCGACTGGCACATCATTATTACAAATTGGCTTGAATTTATCATTGAAGTAAGGTTTCATAATAGAACGCCTTCTATGAGTAAGAGATAAAAAACCATGACCCAGAAGACAAATAGAGTCAGACAGTAAAGAACGGGTCTTTACAGGATCCAACAGTTCCTTACTTTTACAACATTGTTCTGCCAGTTGTACAATAGGTATCATACCTTTAACAAGAGATTTTTGGATATCTTGCATTTTGGAATCCTGTGTGTTTGCTTGTCGACTTAAAGCAGACCAAATTTCCCTGTTTACTCTAGGGACACATAAATTTTCACAATTCTCTGGCCTATAATATTTGTCTTCGATAGATTTAATACTATCTGCATTAGACTTTATTGTAACAGAGGCATTAACAGCCTTGGCCAAACCTGAAGAAATTTTACCACTTGTTTTCTCTTCAGTTTGTAACTGGGGAATCTCCCAGTCAAAATTACCATCTCCAACTGGCATATCTGCCTCACTACTAGGGGCAACAAAAGCCTCATTGAAACCTACTGCAGGATCAAAGGTGTGATTCCTCTCAGCTGGAGCTGGACTACTACCTATTGTACCAGAGAGAGGAACATGATCATCATCAAAATAATCTAAGTTGAAATTATCAACTACATCAGAATTATCTAAATTGCTATCCAAAGACAAAATCTGTCTAGTAACAGTAACTGAAGGTTGAACAGTTTTCGAACCTTGCTGAACATTATTATTATTATTATCAGATTGGGTCAAAGAATCTGTATTAGCATTAACTAATGTTTGCATAAGTCCAGTAAGAGTATTAATACTTTGAGCCATAGATGAAATGCCCATTTGTGATTTTAACTGAGAAATTTGTTCTGGTGTGTATTGAAGTTTAGCCACTTTAGCTGGCTTGTTAGAAATGTTAGACTTAGCACCTTTCCTTTTATAAGATTTTTTACTAGTGATAGCAGTACCTTTAATGATACGCCCACTGTTATTAACTGACCCAGAATCAGGTTTATTAACACTGGCACGTGTTTTTCTACTATCATCTTTTTTACCACTATTGGTACAAATTTGATCATCATCGAATAACTGGTGAATATCATAACCAGAATTATCATTCAAACTTAAATCAGTATCTAAATCATCTTGTAACAACAAAACATCATCCTGTTCAGTCATTATTTAAACTCGGGTAAATTTCAGGTAACACCCGTACACAAAATAATCAATAACTGAAAAGTGCAAACGACCTTCAGACACAAATCAATTTAAATCACCACAAACTTGTACTACAGCGTAGACAAGAAATTTTTTATTCAATACACAAAATTGTCGTACATCGTAGACAATAAAACAAGAATGTATTTTATCAAAACTTGTCGTACCTCGTAGACAAGATAAAATTAAATGCCTGACAACGTCAAAAGCACAGTTATATTTATTTTCAACACATAGTTATCATTTATCAGAAAATATTTTAGATCCAAAAAGTAGTGTAATAAAACTAAACAACGTTCAAGAATTATTCACAAAAATAAAATTTTTAAAATGAAGTGTACCTGCCAAACGTACACCTCACCGCTCCAAAGAAAAAAGTGACAAGACCGCATGGTCCCGACGGTTATATACTGGGTACATAAGGTCAAGGTGACTTATAGTTTGTTTCTTTAAAAAGAGAATATAGTTGTATGCTTCACCGCTCACAGAGGAGCTAAGCTATGTGATTACTTTGAAGAGACCGAAGGCGAATATGAATAAGAATTGTCAAACATGTATCCAATACGCAATAAGGCTATCTATGAATGATGGAGATAAACGAAAGTTTAACAATAGTAATTAGTAAATTTTCAAAATAATTTTGTGTCGCTATTTTTGTAGGATCCAGAAACACGTCACGTGTACTAAATTAGATATCTACGTTTTTATTACATAACAATTTCTTTTATCTAACTATATACAATTTCCATTAATCTCATTTATGTGAATTATATTTTTCTATTCTTTTATCTGTAAGATGCAATCTCATTTATATGAATGTATATCAAATGATGAAAGAACACCTTTGGTCACGTTTTTCATGTACAACACCATAATTTACATAAGACTATATTATTATAGAACGGAATGTCCAATATATCGATTGTCTCTTTCTATATAAATTGATTCAATATTTATATTTCTTATATAGTTCGTGACCATTAATTGTCTGCTCTAAAGTGCAATTCTTACATCTCTTTTCCTTTAGGACACATATGTAATAATATGAAATGTCTTTGTACTATTAAGACACAGAGAAACATCAATATCTACTAATATATAGGTATGATTATTCATTGTATTCTGCTAAGATTATTTGTTCATTCCCAAATGAAGATGCTGCGAACACCACAATGAATTATTTAAAGTATAATAGAATAGCAGTAGATTTGAAGATCGAGAAATACATTAACACCAGTATTGCATCGAGTCCGATGGGTCGACATGTGATACTGATGATAAAGTACGCGGAAATGTCAAAATTGATCTTATTATTTTTATCGGTAACGTCATAACGAGTTTGAAATTATACCGTAGATAATTCAGTATTCGAGTCAGTTCGATGATACTGACAATATCACTCGGTGAGATCAAAGGAGCATATTTTCAAATTACTCTTAGTATTTGAAACTACGCTTTAATATGATAACACAAAGACAGTTATATCTTCGAATGCATAACAATGGGAATAAACTTTAAACAGTGATGATCAACCACCTCTCATCTTAACTCACTGAACACCAAAACAATACCATAATATATATATTAATGTTGAAAATCCAATTCCTGGCTGCGGAATCGCTTAATCCAGCTCGCCCACAATAATGGTTATCTCAAACGGATATCAATTCATACAAGTTATTTAGAAATGTCAGTTCACAGATATTTCTGCAACTAAGAGGTATAGCGAAAACATTTTCATATTGTTTATTACTCATATAGTAAATGATAGTATAGACATTGTAGAACATTCACACGACATGAACAACCTGTGTTATAATAGCAATTTAAATACACGGAAGGCTACATGCGATTTGTTTTTATTCTAGTTGTGATATAAAGTTTCGGTTATCCAAATGTAATAACAAACGTTTCCTTATTTTCACACCTGCACTCTGTCAAGTAGTACTGGTAAACTTAAAAGTAATTTAGTATTGATGTTGTGAGTTCGAATCTCGATAATGGCGAGGTGTACAATATTATGTGATAAAGTTTGTCAGTGACTTGCGATAGGTAGGTGGTTTTCTCCGGATCCTCTGGTTTCCTCAACCAATAAAACTAACTGCCACGATATAACTGAAATGTTGTTGAAAATGGCGTTAAACATCATCAAAGAAACTAACTGTCAAGAGATGCCAACTACCAAAATGTATATCTCAAAAAGATTGTTTTATTTATTCGTGTTATTTGTTTATTATACTGATCATTCTATGTATTACTGAATTATGAAAAGAAAGTAATGATTTATATATATTTTGATTTGTTTTAATGTTTTGTCACATTGTTGGTTCATGGAAAATACATCACTGCGATAGGACGGAACAATATAATCAAGCATTACTTATACGAGTTGAAAGCATAGACTGAAACTCTACTGACTCACACATCCAAATCGGCTAGACATTGAATAGCTGATGTGCGAATAACCGAAAAGCTGACCACATTTTACTATTGTGTTTGTGGATTTAAAACGATTACACTATTCTCTATCGTTCAACAACAATCTATCAATCAAAATATGTTTTCGAAGAAGACGAAATATCATATTAAGCACATTTATTATCAATATTGAATAAAAAAAATGTAATTATTACAAATATTACCTCAACAATCTGGTTGTATTTTATTTAGACGTGATCGCCCGGATGGCACAATGTCACCATTTTCTTCCTCTCTGTTCTATATCGGAAACTCAATAAACATTATTATGAATAATTTCCTACTAAATAATATGTCGACCTGACACCAATTGATCATCAATTGCGTCATCATCTTTTCCTGAATGAAATATTTCCTTGTATGTTAAGTTTCAGTATTTTGCCCTTATTTATCATTCTCATCGTATACACCGTAATTTGAAAAAAAAACATGCCACGGCTTTTACCTTCATTTGTAATTATGTTGTTTTAGTTTGTTGCAATTTGTCGGAATGAGTGCTTGTTTTGGTTAGGCTCTTTGTTCACTTTATTTCATTTTTCTTCTTGCTTCCCCTGAATAGCTTGTTCATTTAAAGGTTGTTACTGTAAACGTTAGATAAGACTGAAGGGACAATCAACAATGACCAATCCAGAGAAACTTGCAACATAGTGGTCACAAGACGACGAAAATCAAAATAATTACATTAATTGTCCACACTAGAGAAAACTCTCATTAATTATTGTGTTGTTGTTAATTTGTATAAATTGTATTTGCTTGGTTTAGTTTGGTGGACTAGCATTTGTTAGCTATATCACATAGAGAACTCTGGGATACTGATGCTTGCTTTATAATAGATCAACCAGTCTGAGCTGTATTTGTATAGTGCTCGTTATATCAACAGTTTGCATGTAGACACTTCGGAGCAACGCGTGCACATTATTCTGATTCCAAAACAAACCAGTCTTTACTCTTAACCTAACTATAATCTAATCCTAACACTGTTTGGTGTAATTTTCAGACGTATATATATATATATATATATATATAAAGCATATTATACAAATGTCTAGAAGCAAGTGACAACCATACAATATATCTGTCCCACTGGATCTCAAAGTTACTAAGGATACTAGGTTAATGCTAAATACTATATACATATTCATATAGAAAACAAATTCTGGAGAATTTAGAAGTAAAACGGACCATATTATATGTATTACTGGTTACTGTAGAATCAAGATACAATAAACAATGATTTAATATAAACGGCTACTGACTGTGTGTTTATGTTGTGATTACTTTTTAAAAGAAAACCCATATTTCACATTTAGTGCACACGACATGTTTCTGGAATAACCTACATCAGGTAAGCACTGGTAAGCTCAAAACCAAATTATTTAAAAGCCTTTGAAATCAATAAAACCAAATGGCCACGTATACCTTAGGCAGGTGATCCTTAGATTTAAACCTTTCATTAATACGTACTCAATAAATACTCAATTTCGTGATCATATAAACGTGCATGTAGGTAACCCATGGATAACCACTTTCCGATACTCTTCACCAATCAACCGCGTACATTTATAAGTTAGTATACCAACATATCATTACTCAAATTCACGATAGGACGGTATGTCACAAAAATAAAAGATTTCATATAAAATTATGTTTTGTCCGTTTTAATATCCAAATAAGGTATCAGGGTAGTGCAAAATAATTGTCTGGTCCAACAGAATGTAATACAAGAGCAAACAATAATCTTTCCGAATTCAGCGGAGGCAATCAGATTGGAGATAAATAATCACTGTGACTACGACAATTTCAATGCCAGTTGACCCACGGGTGATGAGTGGAGAGTATCGGAGCGTGATCAGATGTGGGTAACCGACGAAGAAAAGTGTGTTGACAAAAGACAATCTAAATAAGTGCTACCATTTTTTGACATTTCAGTGATCCGTTAAATATTTAGACTTCAGTGATCAATTAAAACCATAAGTAAACTCAAAAGTACTTCAGGTATATCAATACATACTTCGTCGGAAAATATATAATTAATTTGCACTGGCAGTGAACCAAGACAAATAAAAGGTCATCAAATTCATTGTTATCTAGTTGTGATACTCGTTGTGTTTAAAATGCTAATCTAAATTTAAGTTTGTATTAGTTTGTATAACAATCTACACTTATTCATAATGTTAAATGATATGTTTCATTCTTCAGGAAAGAAACCAGGTGAGGCACGTACATCAGATCAATGTGTAGCAAATGCCATGTGTAGTGCTACATATAATACATGCGCTTGTAATTCGGGCTACAAAGCAACACAGGCATCAGACCCTACTTTCTGTGAGCATCCTTATATGAAAGAACTAGATGCGATAAACGTCTCAAAATTGTCCCAGACAAAACGAAAGCGCAGTTTTGTTTCAAAATGTTTAGCAAACTAATCTTGCGGGTAAAAGCATGTGGAGTATTAACGTTAAAGTATCACACAATGTCTTAATGACGTCATAAAATGACGATTGTGTGCCATTTCACTAGACGATGAGTTATATCTCTATTCCACTCATAAGATGTGCTAAAATGAAAAAAATTTCCATTTACATAGGACATCCTTAATCAAACACACTTTTTTCAATTTATAAAATTTTCTATGAGGATCTTCCGAATAATCATCACGATAACCATTAGGTATATTGATTTAGGGAAGGAACCAATCATGTGATGAATGGGAACAGAACGTCATCAGTAATAGTTTATTGCCAAACTATAGTGGAAACATAAGTAACATTCAAAGTCAAACGATTGGAACGCAAAGGCAAATAATTAAAAAATCTTTGGGAGCGATAAAACTAAAAGGCCTACGCAGGTTATATGTATCGACAGTCAAACGTAGCCATATTGGAATGCCATCTTCGTCAGTGTGATATTTAAGACAACGTTGTCTATAGTGTTTGGTGTCGAAAATACTGTTTTAATTATGATTTCATCTGTAAACAAATGACACTCAATGATGTATCTACATTTTGCACAACAAATACAAGAAAAACAGATTACAATCTTAATATTGTCAAATAATAACCAAGACAATCATGTGTCCTTAATTTTTATATTTTTATCATGTTTTAATTATTTTACCTGCCCTTTTATCTTTGTTTTTCCGCAGTTGGTAAAGTCAAGACGCTAGTCAGTTTTAAAAGAGTAATACTCTTCGTTTATCTCTTTGAATATTACTGCATAAAAACGTAGATATCTAATTTAATGCACACAATGCGTGTCTGGAATAGCCTTCATCAGGTATACTCAAACTCGAAAGATTGTAAAACCAAATATTTCAAAAGTCTTTAGGAGCATGTAACAAAAGTACATAAACATGATAGACAAACGTAGCAAAGGTTATCTTTGTCTGATATATATTGACCTTAGGTTTAACAAGATGCACGTCTACACATGAAGGATGTGGAAATTTGTTAATATGATTTACCATTATAAACACTGGAGATATACCACCGAGATCACGACGTTTGACTGCAATCAGAAATATATGGAGACTCAGGTAGGGCTGTCCATTTTCGAATTCTTCGTCTTGTGTACCCTATGTTGACAGTTTCGCTGGATTGTCCATTTTTGATTACCGCTTTGGTATTCTCTAACGTACATGGACTAAACACGTCACCCAGTATGGTGTGGGCTTCCGTTTTATTACCTGACAATCCTCCCGAACAAATCACCCCATGGAGAGGGCATCTCCTATCTGCCTCCTGGGAACGTATGGGCAGCTGTGTGGATCGTGTTCTGTGAACTATCACCAATATCAAGTAAATCCGCTAAGATAATATAAAGCTAATTGTTAACCATGTGAGCGAATACAGGTTATTTTCTGGACATCAGTTTTGCTTATTTCAGAAAACCAATATTGTTTTAATCAACATAATATGTGATAGATAAGAAAATAAATGATATTTTTTTTCAGGTACTGGTGCAGCCATAGTTTTTGTTGACCTGCAAAACCAATATTGACCTCAGCCTTCGGCTTCGGTCAATATTATTTTACAGGTCAATAAAAACTCATATTCACTTCTACAAAAAGTCTGTAATTGTATAACATTTCATACTCCCACAATTCAAAATAATGAAATAATGAGTTAATTCTTTCATCAAATGTGAACGTTGGTTTCATTTTATCTCAATAACTTTACATTATCTTGTTTAATTTCATTTCAATTGTCTTACTTTACATTTGTATGTGTTTTATTTTGCTAGTTCTTATTGTATTATTAATTTTACTTAAAATAATGTTGTTGCTATGTGCTGTGAATTCGCTTAAATTCGTGGATACACATGTTCGTGGCTTGAGAAAAGATTATATTTTCGTGGATATATGTACATTCGTAGATTATCTGCTATAGTCACTACATATGTATATGGTACCTAATATTCGCTACAGTCCCAATTCCGTGGCTTGATGCCATTCATGAAATCCACGAAAATACGTAAACTACGAAATTGATGTTTAAGTTTCTACTAAAATGAAGTAGCATCAACCAACAAGTAACGCCTACTAGAGCTACACCAAAGGGTTTAACACACACATGCTATATTTGTAAAGATATCTATATAAATCAAGTAGTTAAAATGTCAATGTGCAGTATGAAAACTATGTATTATACATCGTGTCTTTTTAGTGTAATATGCATTTATCTTATTTTGAATTTCCACGAAACAGGAGTAAATATCATATTCACCAACTAGTTACCCTCTTGCTTCTCAACCTCATACAGATAAATCACATGTTTAAAGAATCTATATCTATATTGTTTGAATATTTTATAAGTAGTTGTGTAAATCGTCTGTTATTGTTTGTTTATTGTTCACTAACTATATATTCTTTTGATTTATTTTCAAATTTATATGGATAAATACTTCATAATGTATTTTGAGATGATATTGTTAATGTTGTAAACCAATTAAAGTGTGTGTGTGTGCACACATGATCATAAACGAGTTTTATGTATAGCTTGGTTTTGTATTTTCGTTTGTGATGTTTACAATTTAATTAGATTGATTGTACAGTAATGTTAATGTTCCTAAAACAAACGTAGATATCTAATTTAGTTTAGTTTAATTATATTGTATTGTACATAACCAATAGGATTGGACAGCAACCTATGCTAACTTATATGAACTCCTCTCCTTACAAAATATACACATGTAATAATGACAAAACAAAACCACATACAATAGACATTTAGATTCTGACACTGATAAGAAGAAAGTAAGACGTTTAGGTGAAAAATTGCTGACCAAGCCCTGAAATCGTTTAGTTTGGTTTTTAAATGTTCGAACTTTTCCCAACATTTTGGAGTTAAGATCATAACTATAGTCAACGTTCCCAAAGAATAATGTTTCAATATTGATATTGATATCGTCACATGTTCTTTTTTGTTCAGGTATATTGGACATCCCAGAACATAACGAATAGCATCAAAACAAGCACTGCAATTACATTTATGATAATTTGTTATATGTATCCTTGACAGATTGGCATTGAGAGAGTTCTATTGTTGTCCAAGTCTAATATGTAATAAACTTACCTTCCTTGGACCATCATCTTTGTGATATGTCCTATCCTAAAATACCCTAAAAACCACGACCAACGCTAAACTTTGTGCTAAAAACCGTCATAAATTCGTAGATGGACTCATCCATTTGCAACACTACTTTAGATCATTTTCGTACATTGTCCTGTTAAAATGGAATAAATGTTGTCCTCCCGTCCTTTCTTGACGATTGTAGCATAGGTATGTTTAATATTTTCGTGAATTGTAGCACTCGCTACAATACGCTTCACCCGGGTTAAAATCTTTGACAAAAATATGAAATACCACTGGTAAAATCTCCAATCAGTTGACTCTGTGTTAGGTATTAGTGTATGTTCCAAATAGATTTGGTCATTTAGTCATTGATTTGGTTTCAACTACTCGAAGTGGGAATCTGTCGAAATAAAGATTAGAAGCAAGCACCTTGGTTTCCCTCTTCTGATATTTGGAGAGGTCCATGTTGTTCATCTTTTTAGTTTTCTGTGCTCTATTTTTTTTAGTTTGTTTTTTGTTTTTTGTTTTTTTTTCTTGTTGTCTTCGTTTTACAAAATATCTCGTTTGTTTTTCTTTTCATATTGCATTTTATGTTTTTCAGGTAATGTATTGTCTTTTCAGATTGTGTTTTTATTCTGTTCTCTAATTTGTTGTTTGCTATTGATCCTGTAATAATTCATCACAGTTTATTCATATTTGTTTTTATCTGAAATCACTCGACTGAGACATTAATATGATGAATATATTATTTATTTACAAAAAAACCTCGTATTTACAATATACATTATATTAAATTACATTTTTCTGTCGTTCATAGTTCCATAGCAATAGAAATATTGCACATTTCCGATTTGATTCTTAGATTCTATGTTTTTATTCATTTTGCATACGAGTTATTTCCCTTCCGACGGTTTAAATGGCAGACACGGTAGCAACAGCAATGTAATCCACAACGAATTTGAGTATTATTTTCTCATAATTTGTAGATATTTAAACCTTGTTAAAAAAATGAGAGGAATTTTGTTTTTTTCAACAGCAAATGGAAAATTCATAAGCCATTACAACAATAACAAATTTGGAACAGATTATGGGGGAAATATATGTTATATTCATTGTATTTTGCATGAACGTGGGGCGCAAAATGTTAGAATTAAAGTCTGAAATGTGCAAATGATCTATTTCAGGTGTCATTCCAGTTGACCTAGATAGCAAACATCAGTATTTCTAGAAATTCCGAACTGGTGTTCTATTTCCTTAATCTGTCATATATACCGTAGAATGCAACGAAACACTTAAAACGATAGAAAATAGTAAATGGAAACAACAGGCAGTATGAGTTAACCCATACCCGTTTCCCGTAAAATAAGGCGGGAGCATCGTTACTAAACACATATTGTGATGCTAGAAATGTGTCAACTCCCCACATCATCAGATTTGCTACGGATAAAAACAGAACGTTGTACTCTATTGACATGAACGACGATTGGTTGTCTTTTTTTTCGTAATTTTTCAATTGATAAATTAATACCGTTTGTAAGTAGATTGCCAAAATCCTTACGATATAATTATACATCCTGTTGACATTCTCTTCTCCAGAATGCACCAGAACAATATACGGTATCAATCTCATTGTGTAATATCCGAGAGATCCTATTAAGCTTACCAGGATGAGATAATCTTTTGATCCAAACGAAGTACTTTTATTTGTTGGCTTACATTCGGTTTGGAGCAGGTAGAAACATTTGAGTATAGACAAAACCATGACAGTTGTCTCGATACTATTACAATAGTCACTAGCTATCCTTATACTGACATCATCTTTGTTGTATACTCTCATTGCAAAGAGAACTATTCCTGGTAAGACAAGCAGAAAAGCAGCCGCAATATTGATGCACTTCCATATCATATGCTTAGCTGTCGGACGATTTACATCCTGTATTGATTCATAAGCTCTCTCCTCAGATTGCAGTAAGCCTGCATGTTGAATTATACTGAAATTGTCATATACATAGGAAGGTCGTCTGATCATGTTTGTCGTTTCTGATCGTTTGGGCCAAATCTCCGAAATAAACAGAATTGTTAGCAAAGAATACTCGAAAATAGCAGGGTCAAGGAAGCCCTCCATTGCAGTTAATACATTAAAAGTAGACGCATTTGTATCGCATGGCCAAGGCAAGGTCGCATTTCCTGTTATATTCAAGGTAAAGTCCTGAAAATATCGAATGTCGTCTGCATATGCAATAACAATGACTGAAATATTTGTCAAAAACAAAATCAATAGACCATAATAAAGTCCAAGAGAACTCGCAAAAATGTATTTCGCATACCGTGTTAAAAATCCTGTTTGAACAACACGGAATATGAATAACACAATATCACAAACAATACGCTGATCTATGTTCGCGGTTTCATAATTGTGTGTAAAACAGGTTAGGTGGTATGAAAAATATATGGCACTTTCTGTAATACTTGCAAGTGTAAAAAGCCACAAAAATCGCAACATTATCTTACCACTGATGTCCCAGTGCTGACTAAGTGTAACTGCAGCGGGATATATTGAGGCATACACTGTTAGGGCAATGCAAATAAAGATGGCGGGACACGCGGTCACAGTCATGGTGATTATAAATAGATTGGTATGCACGTTGTCGTCATCTTGAACTACCGATCCAATCACAAGAATGATGCAGAGAACAACAACCACACTGACAAGAAAAACTATACCCGATATACTCCCATCGTGTGACACTGATTCTCCATCTCCACGTTCCTCCGGGTGTCCTGCTGAGAACGGCAGTACAAACACTGCGCGCAAAACTTTGTTCAATCGAGTCATGGTAAATCTGAAAATGTAAAGGTTTGATACGATTAGTATATACATACAATGTAAAAGCTTGATACGATTAGTATATACTTATAAATTAATGCACGTATTTTTCCATATCAGGACTGCTATCATTCCAAGAGACTTATATAGGCCAGAGGGCTTTAGCCCGAGGGTCGATATTGGTCGAGGGATGATAACAGTCCTGAAATGGAAAAAGGCATGCATTAATCTATTTATCACATATTTCAACATTGAATTAAAAAGAACAAAATTAACTTCCCACACAGACACCAAACTTATATGGATATGAGTGACCGATATCGGTTGAGGAATGATAACAGTCCTGTTATGGAAAAAGTCATGCAATGCTCTATTTATAGAGAGGCTTGATATCGAGTTATTTGATTTTTGCCCCGATATCTGCCCATGGGATTATATCGCTGTGGCACTTCCGGTGTTTACGTATGGGCAAATTGACGTTATTACTTATAAATATGTGATTAATGCAATTTAAATGTTTGATGTGGTTAGTATGCACATGCAATGTAACCGTTTGATATGGTTATTATATACATACAATGTAAACGATTGATACGGTTAGTATATGCAAACAATGTAAATGTTTGATATGGTTATTATATACATACAATTTAAAAGTTTGATACGGTTAGTACAAATGTAGATACACACAATGTAAACGTTTGATACGATTAGTATATACATACAATGTAAATGTTTGATACGGTTAGTATATACGTACAATGTAAATGTTTGATACGGTTAGTATATACGTACAATGTAAACATTTGATACGGTTAGTATATACATACAATGTAAACGTTTGATACGGTTAGTATATACATACAATGTAAATGTTTGATACGGTTAGTATATACGTACAATGTAAACATTTGATACGGTTAGTATATACATACAATGTAAACGTTTGATACGGTTAGTATATACGTACAGTGTAAACATTTGATACGGTTGGTATATATAGTCAATGATTCAATGTTACGGACATGTGGAAAACATTTGTATGCCTGCATCATAGTTTTTAGATTTTTAAGGCCCATAAATAAGACTGCGACTTGTTATTGCAGTGCCTGAGCCAAGCCAAGGTAGGAAGCGGTTTTGAATGTGTTAACGGCATAGATTTTGTTGTACGAAAACTGTACTTATTTGTGGTCATTTGTGACACAAGTTAACCAGGTCATGACTTCAACTTAATCACTTGGAGCCTGTATTCAGTAGCTTCCTTGTTAGAAACAACCCTCTATCATGAACAAAAACGTGGATATCAAATTTAGTACACACGATACGTTTCTAAAATACAACTTTTTCAGGTACGCTCATTATCAAAACACAGGCTGATTAAGGAATAAATCATGGAAGCCAGAATGCGTTGGGAGTTTTAACATGGATTGGCGGATATTAGTATTTTATCCTGAGCCAGAAGCGAGGGATACAATTTACTAATATCTGCCAATCCATGTTAAAACTCAAAACACATTCTGGCTTTCATGATTTATTTCGATTCTGATATGTCTAAGAGAACAAATACGGCAGATTGGAAGACGGTAATTTATATTTACGTTTGCGGAAAATGTCGCACACAATTTATGTTGTCAATGGAAAAGTCAGTCACATTCCATGGCGCATGTGCTAATGAGATTATACCGAATAGATAACTCGCTCCTTTGTTAGCAAAGCGAATGAAGGAGGTCATGTTATAATTGACCTTAGTTTTAATAAATTTGGTTTTATATGAACTGTTTATTTCAAACAATAATATACAAAAATGTATTTAATCAACCATGTCATCTAAAACACTGACTACTTGGTGGATGATACCACAGAGGTTTATTGGTCCACCCAGACGCGGTATCGACCACGTGATAGTGGTAAAAACGTATATATATATATTTATAGATTGAATGTGCACCGGAATAACCCTCACCAACTACGCTCATATTCACTTGATTGGAGTCAAATTATTTTAAAATCTTGGAGAGTACGTAAATGATTGATTGATTGATTGATTGATTGATTGATTGTTTCATGCTTAGAGCCAACTTTAGCATAATTTCAGCTGTATCGTGGCGTGAACACATTTTATTATTAATGACTAAGTAAATGAGAGGACCTAAACAGGATAGCCAAAATCAGCCAAGATGACTTATGTCTGAGGGAGAAGAACCTTTGTTTTATATAGAATTGCATTATTTAGGAGCAGTAAATTTCAATACTATATATATCTAATTAATCATGCCTGCTAAGGTTACGTATGGTGGAGATTGGCATTGATTTTGATAAATTAGGGGTATCGATTTTGCCTCTTTCGATTATTTTTCTATTGGATTTTGGAATTGTTACGGGGTATTTTTTGTTTTTATTTTATTACATTATTCAGTAACTGTACATTTCTAACATACATTCATTCGATGACTAATTGTACAGTCAATGAAAGAAAATCAAGTTAAAAAGAAATCACTCTTGATAATTCATCAAAATTATTGTAAAATTTAAGATACTTGAAATTACACTCATACCCCGAACATCATCGGTGGTGTAATGGTTAGCATGCTTGCCTCGAGTGTGGTAAATTGTGGGTTCGATCCCCGATCGGGTAAAATCAAAGACTATCAATTGATAAGTGTTGCTTCTCCGCTAATCACGCAGCATTACAAAGAAAGGGTAAAGACTGGTTGGCTCGGCATCAGGATAATGTGCCCGAGTTGGGCGACATGTCTATCAGCGGACTGTGGTTTCCGTGAGCTTGCACTATGCAAATCCAACTAAGCGAATTGGTCTAGTACAAATCGGACGTAATCGTCATCTCATTGAAAATTATCTTGTTCTCGCCATGATATATCTGAAAAATTGCTGAGTTAGAGTTAAACTACAATCACTCGCTCACATCCCTCTTTCGAAAAATATAATATGAGCATTTCATGCAATATCAAATCATTAACAATTTTCATTATTTGTTATAAGCCTGAAAGAATGATACAAAGACATATTAACTACATATATGTAGCACGACACTAAGTAAACATAGGAAACCAGTTGTCAATTTCGTGTATCTTACATTCACGCTAATAGTTAATACTGAAAGGATGTCATCTGATTAATATTTGTTGTTAATCTGTGGAATAATTCAATCATCTTATTTTGATACACGGCTAAGGAAACCAGGAAATATTAATTTGTACTATATGTGTCACCCTCTTAAAATAAAGTTGTTCCTTATTCTTATTATTTATTATTTTTCTTCAATTCAATTCAAAATATTTTATTGTTAAATAGTAAACAAATGGATTGGATAAAAGGCAACGCCCATATACATTATAAATTCTTTCCCATAATAATAGTATTGTTGTTAGCATTATATTCGTAACACAATAATTATGTCTTAAAATATAGTGTTTTGTTCTTCATTAACTGTACCTGAAAAAGGAAGTAAATATATGCATTCAAACTTCCTTAAAAGAAAATTATCTGATGTTCTCGTGGCAAGTAGAATTTTGATTGGCTAAAAAGGTACTTTTAAAACTTCAGGGAAGCCGTGCGGTGACAGAAAATCAATAATCGCTCTCACCTATGTGCTGTCCGTTTACATTGTGCACAGCAGACGACACACATTTCACAAGATGACAGAAAATCAATAATCGCTCTGTGTGATCTTCGTCCAAAGATACACGTATTTATGTTTTTCCTATGATAAGGACCTACTTAATATTAATGTTGGAACATCCAGATAAAAATGTTATCAGTCTCTAGATGGTATATATCCCGTTTTAAAACGTATAATAGTCATCAGTACGCTTGACGGGTATTTTTGGAAAAATGAAAGAACGTTCTTAAACAACAACATAATTATGGCACTATATTCTGATTTTTAAAGTGGTAATACAATCCAAAAAATCGGAACAAATGCTACTAAATTGAAATTATTTATGAGAAATTAGCGTAATACATCTGTACATTCACCAATTTCAATTAAAAACAATAGTTGATTTATTGCTTTATGAGACTAAGTTAATAGATGTTCTATACACAACTATATACTTACATAGTATCATATGTATACGCAACATATTTCAAGAGGTTTCACGTTCTCACAAAATAAATACTAGCTTCAAAAATAGATACTACACAGGTTTTGTATTGTTTTAGTTTTATCATGCGGGATCAGTTTTTAAACTTCCCTTATCGGAAAAAACTTCCTTATGTGAAAGTAATCTTGGTGTTTATCATGGATATGAATAAACAATTCTCTCAGGTTGTAGATACTTTATTTGTGAGTCCAATCATCAACAGTAATAGTAAATATACACTATTACTTTTTATCTATGAATCATGACCCTCACATGAAGTGTAAAGGTCTTTGTAATAATTTGGCATATAATCAATGTGACTCTGGTAAACTCATAGTAGAAAACCTTCAGATTAGAATAATGACAATCCATATAAGTATATAAGAAAATGAGACATGTCCAGCCACTAAACCAGAACAGAAATATAGAAATAGAAATGAAAGAGAGCTTCCCGCCTAAAATTCACCTGACCAAACTGGCCAATAAGAAATGAAAAAGACAAAATAGTATGGAGCATTCATTTAACATAAGTATTAAATGAATAAATATCTAAACTATAAATACTAATTAAAATATGTATATATTACTGAAACAGAAATAGAAATAGACTAAGGATTAAATACAAATGTATTTTATCATGATCAGCTACTAAATTAATAATAAAAATAATCATTATACTAAAAAAATAACTAATATGTACAAATTCACTCAACCACATTAATAATTGTATTACTAAATGATGATACAAAACTACCCTTTAATATTCCGATCACGTTACGTGTGGTATATTTCCGCATTCGTATTTTGAATAGTCATTCTAGCTGTATTTTCTAATTGACTGATTGATTGATTGATTGGTTGATTATTGCCTCACGTCCAGCAAGCAGTATTTCACCAATATTTAGGAGGAGAACAAATTGAATTATGCATAAACAAGACTATATAGAAATGAGAGAAGGGGTGGGACAACCAATTTTGCCTGCCACTATAAAAGTACGACGAGTTGGGTCGGGACGAACAAATTAGTCTCTTATATGGCTATAATGCGCCTACTATTTTTTCGAAGTCTACAAAGAGGTCGTTCGCGTACAGGGAGTGTGGCACTCACTAACAATGCAATCCACTATGGTCAACAGTCAGGCTTTCTGTATTATACCCTGACACCCCGCCCCCTAATTGAGAGGGCTCCCCCGATGCACAATCCGGCGACGGCTGAACAGCGAGAATTCACTGACCCTGATATTGCATTGTCCATGTTCATCTGTGTGATAGAGTGTGGTCTTTTTTTAATGAAAGTGGACTTGAGCCGTGTTTTTTTATTGCTTGTTTATATCTGTATTGGAGATCCAATTATCAAAATGGAGTGTTGGAATCAAATTACACGGTTAGACTTTGCCACAGAAAAAGGGGGTACGATCGTGCTTTGCATCATCCAAGAGCTTGACCTTTAACGCGAGTACATTTACCGCTTTGAACGCTGAACAGCTCCCTCTTTTTGGTATACATTGATAATATTTGCGGTCTACATATAAAAGAAGGACAAATAAAAAGAATTAACTTGAGTCAGAATTGAAATTAATTTGAAAATTTGTTCACACGGTTTTACACCAAAATGCGTCCTGACACGACAATGACTGTTAGATGTTTCACATTTGTTAAGAATACTAATAGATAAAAGGGAATGATTTTAAATGGGTTCTAGTTCCTGTTAACATATTTTTCGGTTAATTTTAATGTCGAAATCTGCGAGTCGATTGCTACCAATGTTCAAAGGATGAAGTTGTGAATTTCGGAGAGAGAGATTTCTTTGAAGTTAACAGCGCCATATGCTGCGTCCATTTCACTGGTAGATACATATATAAGTACGTGAAAAACTTGTTCTATTAAGCATGATGAACCCACAGGAGGATATCCCAGAGCCAATGGAAAAAAGGTATTTATACTTTCATTTTTTTGTGTTTTATTTATATTTTTACAAGCAAAATGTTTAAATCGGTAACTTTTTCACGTCACCTTAATTAACAGTAAGTTTTCCAATGTTCAATTTCGAAATAGGAAAAAAAAATCATCTTTAGGGCCTATATATATGCACTTCATTTCTTAATTTCGTTTCGTTTCGCTGTATTCGTTTCATTCCATTTCATTGCGCTTCGATTTCGTTTTGCACTTTAGTACAACCAGTTCATCTAGTTATATGTGAGGACATTTTAATAACATGTGAAAAACACTTACGTGACCGCTTCATTTCACTACGAAGGATAATCTGGTCCCATAAAACTAATTTATCCCGCCCACTTTTGAATGTCCCAAATCTTATGAGTGAGAAGTCGTGCATATCCTAGAGTAATCGATTTTTTTCATTGTTTCTACGATTGTGTGGTTGATTAATGGAGCGGTTCTGGTGGTGTGTTATCCTTACTGTTTGTTTTCATATTTTTGCTATGTTCATAGCAGTACTGTTAATTGGAATGGAGATAGAATATGGTATCGAACCAAGTGTAGGAATATACCAGATGCATATTCCATTTAATTTTCTGGACCCAAAATAATTAGAATGTGAAAGTAAAAACAAACCAGTTTTATAAGAGCAGAAGAAAATTGTCAAACATGTATCCAATACGCAATAAGGCTATCTATGAATGATGGAGATAAACGAAAGTTTAACAATAGTAATTAGTAAATTTTCAAAATAATTTTGTGTCGCTATTTTTGTAGGATCCAGAAACACGTCATGTGTACTAAATTATATATCTACGTTTTTATTACATAGCAATTTCTTTTATCTAACTATATACAATTTCCATTAATCTCATTTATGTAAATTATATTTTTCTGTTATTTTATCTGTAGGATGCAGTCTCATTTATATGGTTGCATATTTAAAATGTACGGAGAAGAGATCGGAAAAAATCAAACATTTCCTTGATTAATTCTAAATTTGTCAGACAAGTGGAATGTATATAAAATAATGACAGAACACCTCTGGTCACGTTTGTCATGTACAACACAATAAATTACATAAGACTATATTATTATAGAACGGAATGTCCTATATATCCATTATCTCTTTCTATATAAATTGATTCAACATTTATATTTCTTATATCGTTCGTGACGATTAATTGTCTTCTCTAAAGTGCAATTATTACATCTCTTTTCCTTTAGGACACATATGTAATAATATGAAATGTTTTTGTAGTATTAAGACACAGGGAAACATCAATATCTACTAATATATAGGATATGACTATTCATTATATTCTGTTAAGATTATTTGTTCATTCCCAAATGAAGATGATGCGAACACTACAATGAATTACTTAAAGTATAATAAAATAGCGGTAGTTTTGAAGATCGAGACATACATTAACACCAGTATCGCATTGAGTCCGATGGTTCGACATGTGATATTGGTGAAAAAGTACGCGGAGATGTCAAAACTGATCTTATTATTTGTATCGGTAACGTCATAACGATTTTGAAGTTATACCGTTAGATAATTCAGTATTCGAGTCAGTTCGATGATACTGACAATATCACTCGGTGAGATCAAAGGAGCATATTTTCAAATTACCCTTAGTGTTTGAAACTACGCTTTAATATGATAACACAAAGACAGTTATAACTTCGAATGTATAACAATGAAAATAAACTTTAAACAGTGATGATCAACTACCTCTCATCTTAACTCACTGAACACCAAAACAATACCATAATATATATATATATATATAGTTGAAAATCCAATTCCTGGCTGCGGAATCGTGTAATCCAGCTCGCTCGCGTTAATGGTTATCTCAAACGGATATCAATTCATACAAGTTATTTAGAAATGTCAGTTCACAGAAATGTATGCAACTAAGAGGTATAGCGAAAACCTTTTCATAGCGTTTATTACTCATATAGTAAATGATAGTATAGACATTGTAGAACATTCACACGACAAGAACAACCTGTGTTATAATAGCAATTTGAATACACGGAAGGTTACATGCGATTTGTTTTTATTCTAGTTGTGATATAAAGTTTCGGTTATCCAAATGAAATAACAAACGTTTCCTTATTTTCACATCTGCACTCTGTCAAGTAGTACTGGTCTACTTAAAAGTAATTTAGTATTACAAAACTATTGCTTTTTATATACAAATGGAAAGGCAACACTTACTGGCTTTCGATTTTTCACCAGCACTTTCGGACTGTTGTTTATTACACTACAATCAGTGAACTAATACAGTAGTTAGTTTAATGTTAATTTACTATTTTGATCATGTAAACTAGAATCTTTGTGATTTGCAGTAACAATGATTTCCTAACCAAGGGACTATACCTGTCAACTAAATTATCGATTCACCGACATGGAAGGTTTGGGTCCATATAACTAGTTTAACCCCGCCACATTTTATTGAAGCGACTGTGCCAATATAGGAAAGTCAACATTCATAAATATGAGTGCTACGGGTATTGATTTTGTCATTATTCCTTTCATTTTTCTATTCAATTTTGGAATTGCTATGCTAGTGTGGTATTTTGGGTTTTTCATTATATTAACTGTCCAGATGGGGTGGAGGGAGAGGAGTTGTGGCTGTGACCGTATGGTAGTTGGATTTACAACTACCTATGCAGTCAGTGCCTATCACCACTGATCTTGTGAGTTCGAATCTCGATAATGGCGAGGTGTACAATATTATGTGATAAAGTTTGTCAGTGACTTGCGATAGGTAGGTGGTTTTCTCCGGGTCCTCTGGTTTCCTCAACCAATAAAACTGACTGCCACGATATAGCTGAAATGTTGTTGAAAATGGCGTTAAACATCATCAAAGAAACTAACTGTCCAGAGATGCCAACTACCAAAATTTATATCTCAAAAAGATTGTTTTATTTATTCGTGTTATTTGTTTATTATACTGATCATTCTATGTATTACTGAATTATGAAAAGAAAGTAATGATTTATATATATTTTGATTTGTTTTAATGTTTTGTTACATTGTTGGTTCATGGGAAATAAATTACTGTGATAGGACGGAACAATATAATCAAGTATTACTTATACGAGTTGAAAGCATAGACTGAAACTCTACTGACTCACACATCCAAACTAACAGGTTGGCATAAGAGGACATTGATTTAATCGGAAAAAAATAATGTTAGGAAAAATCATATATTTGTAATATACGGCGAGTTTCCGGAATGACCTACCTCAGCTATGCTCATAGTCAAATAATGTAAAAGTATTTAGGAGTAGGAAAACTAAAAGGGCCTAAACAGGATATCCAAATCGGCTAGACATTGAATAGCTGATGTGCGCATAACCGAAAAGCTGACCACATTTTACTATTGTTGTTTGTGGATTTAAAACGATTACACTATTCTCTATCGTTCAACAACAATCTATAGATCAAAATATGTTTTCGTAGAAGACGAAATATCATATTAAGCACATTTATTATCAATATTGAATAAAAAATGTAATTATTACAAATATTACCTCAACAATCTGGTTGTATTTTATTTAGACGTGATCGCCTGGATGGCACAATGTCACCATTTTCTTCCTCTCTGTTCTATATCGGAAACTCAATAAACATTATTAGGAATAATTTCCTGCTAAATAATCTGTTGACCTAACACCAATTGATCATCAATTGCGTCCTCATCTTTTCCTGAATGAAATATTTCCTTGTATGTTAAGTTTCAGTATTTTGCCCTTATTTATCATTCTCATCGTATACACCGTAATTTGACAAAAAAAAACATGCCCCGGTTTTTACCTTCATTTGTAATTATGTTGTTATAGTTCGTTGCATTTTGTAGGAAGGAGTGCTTGTTTTGGTTAGGCTCTTTGTTCATTTTATTTCATTGTTCTTCTTGCTTCCCCTGAATAGCTTGTTCATTTAAAGATTGTTACTGTAAACGTTAGAGAAGACTGAAGGACAATCAAAAATGACCAATCCAGAGAACCTTACAACATAGTGGTCACAAGACGAAGAAAATCTAAATAATTACACAACACAATATGTATTGGACACCACTATGCACAAGCAAACACAAATAACGTAAATAAGACATGAGCACTCCTACAACAAGCTGAAGTTAAAGTCGATCTGAACATCGTTTGTATGCGGAGATCGCAACGGATATCACAACAGGTTCATGTTTTAGGCGACCTATTATTAGGAAAAGCATGTGTTCACGACAAATTATGATCATTTAAAGTTCTCTAATATGTAAGAAACAGTTTGAAAATACCAAGGGGAGTAATCAGAAGTAGTAAATAGAATGACAGACAATACAATGACCAAATGTCAATGCATTGACATGTAAATCGAGCAAAATGTTGAGTAATTGTTGTATTCAAATATTTGGCTCGATCTACAAAAAGATATATCTACGTCTGATCTGTTATCATATATCTACATTATGATCTAGTAGGATACAACAATTATGTCCTGATAAAAGTACGTATTAAGATCATTTGAATGTTTTATTAAATATATAGTAATTTCCGTTGACGTCAATGTGACTATTCCAATTGACTCAATTACATTTGATGTTTGATACTATGATCATTGATAATTGCTGGCAGTAGTAAAAACAATTGTAAATGTGATGCCTGAAATTGATACATTAGTTAAAGCTATTATTATATAATACATTATACTCAATATTTCCGTTGTATTTCTACGTCAACATCAAAACTATTAATACAATAAATAAAAAGTAACCTTTTTTAAATGATAAAATAAAACAAAAAATTTCACATTGTCGGAACAGTTCCAAAACTATATATTCAAAATCAAAATCGATTCCTCTAATACATGACCACTTAATTTCTTGGCTTGGTAAATGCACTTTAATAAAGTGTAGGGTTAAGATAATTCTATAGGCTCAAACATTCTCTCTAAGTGAAATGCTGCGGTCATGCATTTGTTTTCCACATGTGAGTTAAAAATCAACCCTCGCATAAAACTTGGTGATTTCATTTGAAATTGAGAATTCCATTTTTGTTTAATTTCTCTACAACATTCCACAAGTAACAATTTGCACATAGATTATGTATGTTATATACACGAATAATATTATACAGTCCTGAACTCATTCATGACTTATCACTGGACGTGTAACAAGAATAGCACGACGGGTGTCACTAGTGGAGCAGGAACTGTTTACCCTTCCGGAGCAGCTGAATTCACCCCCGTTAATTTGTGTGGTCCATGTGCTCAATCTCTACTTTTCTGTGCAGTTTGTTTTTAGACATAATTGGTTTTTTTGTGGTCATTGTATTACATGTCCCTCGATTTAAGGCTTCTAAACATCACTTTGTTATCTTCATACTTTTATAATAATGACTTTAACTTATGAAGATATTATCTAGTGTTGAATTTGGTATTTAGGAATCTTTGAAAGAATATGCAGTTATAACAATATAAAATCGCTTATCTCAAAGACGTCGTCCACTTTTTGAGTAGTATACAATTATTTAATTAATTCATGACAAATGATGCCAGTCATCCTAAGACGTAGGTAATCGTGGCAGACATTCGGTATTCTGTTGAGGTAATAGGCAACTTGCTCCCAAAAAATCTTAAATTATTTGGCTTTCTAATCTTTTGGCTTTTTGCACTTTTCTAAAGAAAGTTATTCCAGAAACTCGTGTTGCACACATTAACGATTTTATCACTATAGTTTTGCGTATTTCGCCTTCTGTGCTCTAAGCTACTTTGACTGTCCGGATGTGTCGGCTCTCCCACTATAAACCAGATACGGGTGTGATTTCATTCACCTCTCAAAGTTAACCCCTTTTGAAGCTATTTTGGTTTATGACTATCGTATTTGCCCAGTGAGACAAAAATAATCAGAAATCAAGGTTTAGCCAGCTTGTGAAATCTTGTCATTTGAATAATATAAAAATTACACCCAAATAAACATATGAAACAGATCATGCTCATTTATTTAGGATTATATCCAGCAACAGTCAAAGTGTAATGTTGTTTTCTTCCCACTGGAATGTGTCATACTTAGTTGAACTGTGTACAGGACTTCCAAAAGGTCATGTGAAAATGGCAAATAGCTAATTATCTTATTTTGTGGATTACATATGCTTCCACATTACAATGATTACTGTTCTTATGAAAGAAAGATTAAACAGGGATGGAAAACAATTCCATTAATAACAAAGCGAACAATCCAAGTTATAAATACAGATCCGGGCTTGGGGCAAGTAGCAAATGTTGTCGGATTAAACCGGTTAAGGGAACCCCAACATTTCCCTCTTGATAACTGGATCTCCAAAGGCAATACATATATAAACAGACTATGAAAGCATACAGATACCCGCTTCCACTAAGAAGACAACCTACTGTTACAGAGATGCACGACAACATGAACATTGACAATACAATAGCAGGGTCAATGAATGATCGCAGCTAACGGGCTACTAGCTAGGAAAGGTAAACTCTGTTGATTAAGGGACATTATGTATATGCTCCTTTAAAGGGTTCATATACGTTGGGAAAACTGATACATATATTCGACAAACTGTCTTTTAATTCTTAAATCATACCGTGAACTTATTCATTACAGAGACAATACAAATTGTATAAAAACACACATCTCCTCTTTCCCTAAATCGATTGATAGCGGATTTAAGCAATGAATAATAGACATATTTATTTTATCACAAATGAATAGAAAACAGATCAACTACTTGGACCTTTCTAAACTAAGACAATACATCAGAATTTGTTGAGTGCTTCTGTCTCTATATCAAATAACTGCCTTCATGATTTATATTTCTATGAATAATCATATTGTGTAGTTCAGGGTTACAGGATTAAGTTGGGATAAGTAAGGAAATTAGTGGGTGGCAAATCAAGGACAAAACAACCATAAACTTAACAAAACGAATACACCGCTGATTTATTTATATTGGTGCATCATGCTTTGTTAAACATTAATAATGGATGTTGTATTTTATTCGCAAAATGTTGTAGAATATAACAACGATATAACGAGACTTTCCGTTTTTGCTAAAACTTATCTATAAATGGTTGTATGTTTAATGGTGTTTAACGATATATTGTTTTAACAATATTTCAATTATATCGTGGCGGTCAGTTTTTTATTGGTGGCGCTTATCAATAAACGGTCCCCATACGTACATACGTCGAGTAATGTACAGGAATGTCAACTTGTGAAAAAATATATAATATGGGAGGGAAGTCCGAACAGGTATTGCGAACTGACCGGTGAAATTCCAGGTACAAACAGTGGTTGTAGACTTCTGGTCAAATGTCGATGATTGTGACAAATCTAATGGTCACTGACGTTGACCGTCCAATCATATGCAAGACAGCTAAATCTATTGTCCGAATGGTCAACAATTATTGGCGTTCTCTCGGTTTTGAATATGTAGAGCCATCGCCGATTGCTCGATTGGAAATAGGAACACTGATATGACTATAAAGGTGCATATCGTAAGATGTGAGTGTATCATCTAACAATTAATAACAAAATATACAACAAACATATAATTGTAATTAAATCTTAAATCATATTTTTTTAAATTGCATACAAATAACAGCAACATTTAAGCGCACAGCTCCTCTCCCACAAAGTCAATTGACTACGGAGCTAAGCAATGAATAATATTGAGATGGATGTATTTACTCACAAATAGTAATAAAAAAAAACACACTGGGATTTCATCAAACTAAGCTACGTCAATCTATCAGAATTAGTTACTTATTTATCTGTTTCATGTTATTGACTTCGTGTTTTATTAATCTATAGGTAATCATCTTGTACAGTTCAGGGTCACATACATAAGTCGAGATAAGCCACGAAATCGGTGAAAAATTCAGAATACAACAGACATAATCTGAAGAAGAAACGAGTACACCTTACTTATTTATATTCGTAAATTACGCTTGCTTTAACAGTAGTGATGGAAATTGTATTTCATTCACGAAATGCTCTAGTATATATGCCAACAATAAAACACATTTATTTAAAAAAAAAAAAATTGCAATATTTCTTGAATACAAAGAATTCATGAAAACATGTCAATATTTCAAATTAAATATCAAATAGATAATGGTCGCCGACTGTGACAAGCAGCAGATGATAACAACTAAATGGTGTCTCTGACAAACAATTAACCCTACAAATTAGAGGCTAATGTATAAATGAGAGATTTGAACGTAGTTTTCTGTAAGCTAATCGTAATGTTGTTCCTATTCCGTGAAATCGGTCAGCTCCTATAATTGTCGTGTCTCAATGCTGGTTTGTTTGGTGCTTAGACGTGTAATCGACATTTCACTATCAAACATTTGCTTTACTGCTGATCTGTTTACTGACAGTAGTTTCTTGGAAAAAATAAAATAAAATAAAATAAATAAACATTTGACTTGCTTGTTATTTATATGGTGTGCGTGTGTGCGATTAAATTAAACTACATTCAAATTACATCACCCCCTTACAGGATATTCATGAGCATCACCCACTTACAGGATATTCGTGAACATCACCCACTTACAGGATATTCATGAGCATCACCCACTTACAGGATATTCGTGAACATCACCCACTTACAGGATATTCATGAGCATCACCCACTTACAGGATATTCGTGAACATCACCCACTTACAGGATATTCATGAGCATCACCCACTTACAGGATATTCATGAACATCACCCCCTTACAGGATATTCATGAGCATCACCCACTTACAGGATATTCGTGAACATCACCCCCTTACAGGATATTCTTGAACATCATCCACTTACAGGATATTCGTGAACATCACCCACTTACAGGATATTCGTGACCATCACCCCCTTACAGGATATTCGTGAACATCACCTCCGTACAGGATATTCGTGAACATCATCCCCTTACAGGATATTCGTGAACATCACCCACTTACAGGATATTCTTGAACATCATCCACTTACAGGATTTTCCTGAACATCACCCACTTACAGGATATTCGTGAACATCACCCCCTGACAGGATATTTGTGAACATCACCCCCGTACAGGATATTCGTGAACATCATCCCCTTACAGGATATTCGTGAACATCACCCCCTCACAGGATATTCGGGAACATCACCCCTTACAGGATATACGTGAACATCACCCCCTTACAGGATATTCGTGGACATCACCATCTTACAAGATATTCGTGAACATCACCCCCTTACAGGATATTCGTGAACATCACCCCCTCACAGGATATTCGTGAACATCACCCACTTACAGGAAAGTCGTGAACATCACCCACTTACAGGATATTCGTGAACATCACCCACTTAAAGGGTATTCGTGAACATCACCCACTTACAGGATATTCTTGAACATCACCCCCGTACAAGATATTCGTGAACATCACCCCCGTACAGGATATTCGTGAACATCACCCCTTACAGGATATTCGTGAACATCACCCTCTTACAGGATATTCGTGAACATCACCCATTACAGTATATTCGTGAACATCATCCCCTTGCAGGATATTCGTGAACATCACCCACTTACAGGATATTCATGAACATCACCCACTTACAGGATATTCGTGAACATCACCCTCTTACAGGATATTCGTGAACATCACCCACATACAGGATATTCGGGAGCATCACCCATTACAGGATATTCGTGAACATCACCCACTTTCAGGATATTCGTGAACATCACCCACTTTCAGGATATTCGTGAATATCACCCACTTACAGGATAGTCGTGAACATCACCCACTTACAGGATATTCTTGAACATCACCCACTTAAAGGATATTCGTGAACATAACCCGCTTACAGGATATTCGAGAACATCACCGACATACAGGATATTCGTGAGCATCACCCATTGCAGGATATTCGAGAACATCACCCACTTACAGGATAGTCGTGAACATCACCCACTTAAAGGATATTCGTGAGCATCACCCACTTACAGGATATTCTTGAACATCACCCACTTAAAGGATATTCGTGAACATCACCCGCTTACAGGATATTCTTGAACATCACCCACTTACAGGATATTCGTGAACATCACCCACTTACATGATATTCGTGAACATCACCCCCTTACAGGATATTCGTGAACATCACCCCCGTACAGGATATTCGTGAACATCACCCCCGTACAGGATATTCGTGAACATCACCCCTTACAGGATATTCGTGAACATCACCCGCTTACAGGATATTCGTGAACATCACCCCCTTACAGGATATTCGTGAACATCACCCACTTACAGGATATTCGTGAACATCACCCACTTACAGGATATTCGTGAACATCACCCACTTACAGGATATTCGAGAACATCACCCACATACAGGATATTCGTGAGCATCACCCATTACAGGATATTCGTGAACATCACACACTTTCACGATATTCGTGAACATCACCCACTTTCACGATATTCGTGAATATCACCCACTTACAGGATAGTCGTGAACATCACCCACTTACGGGATATTCGTGAACATCACCCACTTACAGGATATTCGTGAACATCACCCCCTTACAGGATATTCTTGAACATCACCCCCTAACAGGATATTCGTGAACATCACCCCCTTACAGGATATTCGTGAACATCACTCCTTACAGGATATTCGTGAACATCACCCTCTTACAGGATATTCGTGAACATCACCCCCTTACAGGATATTCGTGAACATCACCCCTTACAGAATATTCTTGAACTTCACCCACTTACAGGATATTCGAGAACATCACCCACTTACAGGATATTCGTGAGCATCACCAATTACAGGATATTCGTGAACATCACCCACTTTCAGGATATTCGTGAACATCACCCATTTTCAGGATATTCGTGAATATCACCCACTTACAGGATAGTCGTGAACATCACCCACTTACAGGATAGTCGTGAACATCACCCCCTTACAGGATATTCGTGAACATCACCCCCTTACAGGATATTCGTGAACATCACCCTCTTACAGGTTATTCGTGAACATCACCCACATACAGAATATTCGAGAACATCACCCACATACAGGATATTCGTGAGCATCACCCATTACAGGATATTCGTGAACATCTCCCATTTTCAGGATACTCGTGAACATCACCCACTTTCAGGATATTCGTGAATATCACCCACTTACAGGATAGTCGTGAACATCACCCACTTACAGGATATTCGTGAACATCACCCTCTTACAGGATATTCGTGAACATAACCCCCTTACAGGATATTCGTGAACATTACCCACTTACAGGATATTCGTGAGCATCACCCCCTTACACCCGTACAGGATATTCGTGAAAAATGATGGCGATATTAAAACAGGTGACAAGAGATTTTTTTTTCTAGTAAATCCAAAGCCCAACAGGACCATCTGTTCCAAAGAAACATACGTCATCCTCTGAATACATTCGATTACGAATCTGAATTAAAGCTCTAAGTCATATCTTGTCCATTGCAGCTTTTGTCTGCCTTTCTTCGGCTCACCTGAATACTCTTTGGTATCTTCAAACTTTTCTTAGTGAGTTTGGTTTTGTGCATGTCAATTAGTTTGCGGTCAGGATACCAGATATTTTGGTTTTGTGCATGTCAATTAGTGTGCAGTCAGTGTACTAGATAGTTTGGTTTTGTGCATGTCAATTAATGTGCGGTCAGTGTACTAGATAGTTTGGTTTTGTGCATTTCAAATAGCGTGCGGTCAGTGTACTAGATAGTTTGGTTTTGTGTATGTCAATTAGTGTGCGGTCAGTGTACTAGATAGTTTGTCTTTGTGCATGTAAATTAGTGTACAGTCAGTGTACTAGATAGTTTGGTTTTGTGCATGTCAATTAGTGTGCGCTCAGTGTACTAGATAGTTTGTCTTTGTGCATGTCAATTAGTGTGCGGTCAGTGTACTAGATAGTTTGGTTTTCTGCATGTCAATTAGTGTGCGGTCAGTGTACCAGATAGCTTGGTTTTGTGAATGTCAATTAGCGTCCGGTCAGTGTACTAGATAGTTTGGTTTTGTGAATGTCAATTAGTGTGCGGTCAGTGTACTAGATAGTTTGGTGTTGTGCATGTCAATTAGTGTGCAGTCAGTGTACTAGATAGTTTGGTTTTGTGCATGTCAATTAGTGTGCGCTCAGTGTACTAGATAGTTTGGTTTTGTGCATGTCAATTAGTGTGCGGTCAGTGTACTAGATAGTTTGGTTTTGTGCATGTCAATTAGTGTGCGGTCAGTGTACTAGATAGTTTGCTTTTGCGCCTGTCAATTAGTGTGCGGTTAGTGTACTACATAGTTTGGTTTTGTGCATATCAATTAGTGTGCGGTCAGTGTACTAGATAGCTTGGTTTTGAGCATGTCAATTAGTGTGCGGTCAGTGTACTAGATAGTTTGGCTTTGTGAATGTCAATTAGTGTGCGGTCAGTGTACTAGATGATTTGCTTTTGTTCATGTCAATTAGTGTGCTGTCAGTGTACTAGATAGTTTCGTTTTGTGTATTTCAATTAGTATGCGGTCAGTGTACTAGATAGTGTGGTTTTGTGCATGTCAATTAGTGTGCGGTCAGTGTACTAAATAGTTTGGTTTTGTGCATGTCAATTAGTGTGCGGGGGTCAGTGTACTAGATAGTTTGGTCTTGTGCATGTCAATTAGTGTGCAGTCAGTGTACTAGATAGTTTGGTTTTGTGTATATCAATTAGTGTGAGGTCAGTGTACTAGTTTCTGTTGTTTTGTGTATGTCAATTAGTGTGCGGTCAGTGTACTAGATAGTTTGGCTTTGTGCATATCAATTATGTGTGGTCACTACTAGATAGTTTGGTTTTGTGCATGTCAATTAGTGTGAGGTCAGTGCACTATATAGTTTGGTTTTGTGTATGTCAATTAGTGTGTGGTCAGTGTACTAGTTTTTGTTGTTTTGTGTATATCAATTAGTGTGCGGTCAGTGTACTAGATAGTTTGGTTTTGTGTATGTCAATTAGTGTGCGGTCAGTGTACTAGATAGTTTGGTTTTGTGTATGTCAATTAGTGTGCGGTCAGTGTACTAGTTTTTGTTGTTTTGTGTATGTCGATTAGTGTGCGGTCAGTGTACTAGATAGTTTAGTTTTTTGTATGTCAATTAGTGTGCGGTCCGTTTACTAGATAGTTAGGTTTTGTGCATATCAATTAGTGTGCGGTCAGTGTACTAGATAGTTTGGTTTTGTGCATGTCAATTAGTGTGCGGTCAGTGTACTAGATAGTTTGATCTTGTGCATGTCAATTAGCGTGCGGTCAGTGTACTAAATAGCTTGGTTTTGTGCATTTCAAATAGCGTGCGGTCAGTGTACTAGATAGTTTGGTTTTGTGCATTTCAAATAGCGTGCGGTCAGTGTACTAGGTAGTTTGGTTTTGTGCATGTCAATTAGTGTGCTGTCAGTGTACTAGATAGTTTGGTTTTGTGCATATCAATTAGTGTGCGGTCAGTGTACTAGATAGCTTCGTTTTGTGCATGTCAATTAGCGTGCGATCAGTGTACTAGATAGTTTGGATTTGTGCATGTCAATTAGCGTGCGGTCAGTGTACTAGATAGTTTGGTTTTGTGTATGTCAATTAGCGTGCGGTCAGTGTACTAGATAGGTTGGTTTTGTGTATGCCAATTAGTGTGCGGTCAGTGTACTAGATAGTCTGGTTTTGTGTATGTCAATTAGTGTGCAGTCAGTGTACTAGATAGTTTGGTTTTGTGCATGTCAATTAGTGTGCAGTCAGTGTACTAGATAGTTTGGTTTTGTGCATATCAATTAGTGTGCGGTCAGTGTACTAGATAGTTTGGTTTTGTGCATGTCAATTAGTGTGCGGTCAGTGTACTAGATAGTTTGGTTTTGTGCATATCAATTAGTGTGCGGTCAGTGTACTAGATAGCTTGGTTTTGTGCATGCCAATTAGCGTGCGTCAGTGTACAAGATAGTTTGGTTTTGTGCATGTCAATTAGCGTGCGGTCAGTGTACTAGATAGTTTGGTTTTGTGTATGTCAATTAGTGTGCGGTCAGTGTACTAGATAGTTTGTCTTTGTGCATGTCAATTAGTGTGCAGTCAGTGTACTAGATAGTTTGGTTTTGTGTATGTCAATTAGTGTGCGGTCAGTGTACTAGATAGTTTGGTTTTGTGCATGTCAATTAGTGTGCGGTCAGTGTACTAGATAGTTTGCTTTTGCGCCTGTCAATTAGTGTGCGGTCAGTGTACTAGATAGTTTGGTTTTGTGCATGTCAATTAGTGTGCGGTCAGTGTACAAGATAGCTTGGTTTTGAGCATGTCAATTAGTGTGCGGTCAGTGTACTAGATAGTTTGGTTTTGTGAATGTCAATTAGTGTGCGGTCAGTGTACTAGATGATTTGCTTTTGTTCATGTCATTTAGTGTGCGGTCAGTGTACTAGATAGTTTCGTTTTGTGTATTTCAATTAGTATGCGGTCAGTGTACTAGATAGTTTGGTTTTGTGCATGTCAATTAGTGTGCGGTCAGTGTACTAAATAGTTTGGTTTTGTGCATGTCAATTAGTGTGCGGTCAGTGTACTAGATAGTTTGGTCTTGTGCATGTCAATTAGTGTGCGGTCAGTGTACTAGATAGTTTGGTTTTGTGTATATCAATTAGTGTGCGGTCAGTGTACTAGATAGTTTGGCTTTGTGCATATCAATTATGTGTGGTCACTGTACTAGATAGTTTGGTTTTGTGCATGTCAATTAGTGTGAGGTCAGTGCACTATATAATTTGGTTTTGTGTATGTCAATTAGTGTGTGGTCAGTGTACTAGTTTTTGTTGTTTTGTGTATATCAATTAGTGTGCGGTCAGTGTACTAGATAGTTTAGTTTTTTGTATGTCAATTAGTGTGCGGTCCGTTTACTAGATAGTTAGGTTTTGTGCATATCAATTAGTGTGCGGTCAGTGTACTAGATAGTTTGGTTTTGTGCATGTCAATTAGTGTGCGGTCAGTGTACTAGATAGTTTGATCTTGTGCATGTCAATTAGCGTGCGGTCAGTGTACTAAATAGCTTGGTTTTGTGCATTTCAAATAGCGTGCGGTCAGTGTACTAGATAGTTTGGTTTTGTGCATTTCAAATAGCGTGCGGTCAGTGTACTAGGTAGTTTGGTTTTGTGCATGTCAATTAGTGTGCTGTCAGTGTACTAGATAGTTTGGTTTTGTGCATATCAATTAGTGTGCGGTCAGTGTACTAGATAGCTTCGTTTTGTGCATGTCAATTAGCGTGCGATCAGTGTACTAGATAGTTTGGTTTTGTGCATGTCAATTAGCGTGCGGTCAGTGTACTAGATAGTTTGGTTTTGTGTATGTCAATTAGCGTGCGGTCAGTGTACTAGATAGGTTGGTTTTGTGTATGCCAATTAGTGTGCGGTCAGTGTACTAGATAGTCTGGTTTTGTGTATGTCAATTAGTGTGCAGTCAGTGTACTAGATAGTTTGGTTTTGTGCATGTCAATTAGTGTGCAGTCAGTGTACTAGATAGTTTGGTTTTGTGCATATCAATTAGTGTGCGGTCAGTGTACTAGATAGTTTGGTTTTGTGCATGTCAATTAGTGTGCGGTCAGTGTACTAGATAGTTTGGTTTTGTGCATATCAATTAGTGTGCGGTCAGTGTACTAGATAGTTTGGTTTTGTGTATGTCAATTAGTGTGCGGTCAGTGTACTAGATAGTTTGTCTTTGTGCATGTCAATTAGTGTGCAGTCAGTGTACTAGATAGTTTGGTTTCGTGTATGTCAATTAGTGTGCGGTCAGTGTACTAGATAGTTTGGTTTTGTGCATGTCAATTAGTGTGCGGTCAGTGTACTAGATAGTTTGCTTTTGCGCCTGTCAATTAGTGTGCGGTCAGTGTACTAGATAGTTTGGTTTTGTGCATGTCAATTAGTGTGCGGTCAGTGTACAAGATAGCTTGGTTTTGAGCATGTCAATTAGTGTGCGGTCAGTGTACTAGATAGTTTGGTTTTGTGAATGTCAATTAGTGTGCGGTCAGTGTACTAGATGATTTGCTTTTGTTCATGTCATTTAGTGTGCGGTCAGTGTACTAGATAGTTTCGTTTTGTGTATTTCAATTAGTATGCGGTCAGTGTACTAGATAGTTTGGTTTTGTGCATGTCAATTAGTGTGCGGTCAGTGTACTAAATAGTTTGGTTTTGTGCATGTCAATTAGTGTGCGGTCAGTGTACTAGATAGTTTGGTCTGGTGCATGTCAATTAGTGTGCGGTCAGTGTACTAGATAGTTTGGTTTTGTGTATATCAATTAGTGTGCGGTCAGTGTACTAGATAGTTTGGCTTTGTGCATATCAATTATGTGTGGTCACTGTACTAGATAGTTTGGTTTTGTGCATGTCAATTAGTGTGAGGTCAGTGCACTATATAATTTGGTTTTGTGTATGTCAATTAGTGTGTGGTCAGTGTACTAGTTTTTGTTGTTTTGTGTATATCAATTAGTGTGCGGTCAGTGTACTAGATAGTTTAGTTTTTTGTATGTCAATTAGTGTGCGGTCCGTTTACTAGATAGTTAGGTTTTGTGCATATCAATTAGTGTGCGGTCAGTGTACTAGATAGTTTGGTTTTGTGCATGTCAATTAGTGTGCGGTCAGTGTACTAGATAGTTTGATCTTGTGCATGTCAATTAGCGTGCGGTCAGTGTACTAAATAGCTTGGTTTTGTGCATTTCAAATAGCGTGCGGTCAGTGTACTAGATAGTTTGGTTTTGTGCATTTCAAATAGCGTGCGGTCAGTGTACTAGGTAGTTTGGTTTTGTGCATGTCAATTAGTGTGCTGTCAGTGTACTAGATAGTTTGGTTTTGTGCATATCAATTAGTGTGCGGTCAGTGTACTAGATAGCTTCGTTTTGTGCATGTCAATTAGCGTGCGATCAGTGTACTAGATAGTTTGGTTTTGTGCATGTCAATTAGCGTGCGGTCAGTGTACTAGATAGTTTGGTTTTGTGTATGTCAATTAGCGTGCGGTCAGTGTACTAGATAGGTTGGTTTTGTGTATGCCAATTAGTGTGCGGTCAGTGTACTAGATAGTCTGGTTTTGTGTATGTCAATTAGTGTGCAGTCAGTGTACTAGATAGTTTGGTTTTGTGCATGTCAATTAGTGTGCAGTCAGTGTACTAGATAGTTTGGTTTTGTGCATATCAATTAGTGTGCGGTCAGTGTACTAGATAGTTTGGTTTTGTGCATGTCAATTAGTGTGCGGTCAGTGTACTAGATAGTTTGGTTTTGTGCATATCAATTAGTGTGCGGTCAGTGTACTAGATAGCTTGGTTTTGTGCATGCCAATTAGCGTGCGTCAGTGTACAAGATAGTTTGGTTTTGTGCATGTCAATTAGCGTGCGGTCAGTGTACTAGATAGTTTGTCTTTGTGCATGTCAATTAGTGTGCAGTCAGTGTACTAGATAGTTTGGTTTTGTGTATGTCAATTAGTGTGCGGTCAGTGTACTAGATAGTTTGGTTTTGTGCATGTCAATTAGTGTGCGGTCAGTGTACTAGATAGTTTGGTTTTGTGAATGTCAATTAGTGTGCGGTCAGTGTACTAGATGATTTGCTTTTGTTCATGTCATTTAGTGTGCGGTCAGTGTACTAGATAGTTTCGTTTTGTGTA
This sequence comes from Bathymodiolus septemdierum, assembly GCA_963383655.1. Taxonomy (NCBI): domain Eukaryota; kingdom Metazoa; phylum Mollusca; class Bivalvia; order Mytilida; family Modiolidae; genus Bathymodiolus; species Bathymodiolus septemdierum. The sequence goes on from OY726522.1 coordinate 36,006,066, forward strand.
TTTCAATTAGTATGCGGTCAGTGTACTAGATAGTTTGGTTTTGTGCATGTCAATTAGTGTGCGGTCAGTGTACTAAATAGTTTGGTTTTGTGCATGTGAATTAGTGTGCGGTCAGTGTACTAGATAGTTTGGTCTTGTGCATGTCAATTAGTGTGCGGTCAGTGTACTAGATAGTTTGGTTTTGTGTATATCAATTAGTGTGCGGTCAGTGTACTAGATAGTTTGGCTTTGTGCATATCAATTATGTGTGGTCACTGTATTAGATAGTTTGGTTTTGTGCATGTCAATTAGTGTGAGGTCAGTGCACTTTATAATTTGGTTTTGTGTATGTCAATTAGTGTGTGGTCAGTGTACTAGTTTTTGTTGTTTTGTGTATATCAATTAGTGTGCGGTCAGTGTACTAGATAGTTTGGTTTTGTGTATGTCAATTAGTGTGCGGTCAGTGTACCAGTTTTTGTTGTTTTGTGTATGTCAATTAGTGTGCGGTCAGTGTACTAGATAGTTTGGCTTTGTGCATATCAATTATGTGTGGTCACTGTATTAGATAGTTTGGTTTTTTGTATGTCAATTAGTGTGCGGTCCGTTTACTAGATAGTTAGGTTTTGTGCATATCAATTAGTGTGCGGTCAGTGTACTAGATAGTTTGGTTTTGTGGATGTCAATTAGTGTGCGGTCAGTGTACTAGATAGTTTGATCTTGTGCATGTCAATTAGCATGCGGTCAGTGTACTAAATAGCTTGGTTTTGTGCATTTCAAATAGCGTGCGGTCAGTGTACTAGATAGTTTGGTTTTGTGCATTTCAAATAGCGTGCGGTCAGTGTACTAGGCAGTTTGGTTTTGTGCATGTCGATTAGTGTGCGGTCAGTGTACTAGATAGTTTAGTTTTTTGTATGTCAATTAGTGTGCGGTCCGTTTACTAGATAGTTAGGTTTTGTGCATATCAATTAGTGTGCGGTCAGTGTACTAGATAGTTTGGTTTTGTGGATGTCAATTAGTGTGCGGTCAGTGTACTAGATAGTTTGATCTTGTGCATGTCAATTAGCGTGCGGTCAGTGTACTAAATAGCTTGGTTTTGTGCATTTCAAATAGCGTGCGGTCAGTGTACTAGATAGTTTGGTTTTGTGCATTTCAAATAGCGTGCGGTCAGTGTACTAGGCAGTTTGGTTTTGTGCATGTCAATTAGTGTGTGGTCAGTGTACTAGATAGTTTGCTTTTGTGCATGTCAATTAGTGTGCGGTCAGTGTACTAGATAGCATGGTTTTGTGCATGTCAATTAGCGTGCGATCAGTGTACTAGATAGTTTGGTTTTGTGCATGTCAATTAGAGTGCGGTCAGTGTACTAGATAGTTTGGTTTTGTGCATGTCAATTAGTGTGCGGTCAGTGTACTAGATAGTTTGGTTTTGTGTATGCCAATTAGTGTGCGGTCAGTGTACTAGATAGTTTGGTTTTGTGTATGTCAATTAGTGTGCGCTCAGTGTACTAGATAGTTTGTCTTTGTGCATGTCAGTTAGTGTGCGGTTAGTGTACTAGATAGTTTGGTTTTGTGCATATCAATTAGTGTGCGGTCAGTGTACTAGATAGCTTGGTTTTGTGCATGTCAATTAGCGTGCGGTCAGTGTACTGGATAGCTTGGTTTTGTGAATGTCAATTAGTGTGCGGTCAGTGTACTAGATAGTTTGGTATTGTGTATATCAATTAGTGTGCGGTCAGTGTACTAGATAGCTTGGTTTTCTGCATGTCAATTAGTGTGCGGTCAGTGTACTAGATAGTTTGGTTTTGTGTATATCAATTAGTGTGCGGTCAGTGTACTAGATAGCTTGGTTTTGTGTATGTCAATTAGCGTGCGGTCAGTGTACTAGATAGCTTGGTTTTGTGAATGTCAATTAGTGTGCGGTCAGTGTTCTAGATAATTTGCTTTTGTGCATGTCATTTAGTGTGCGGTCAGTGTACTAGATAGTTCCCTTTTGTGTATTTCAATTAGTGTGCGGTCAGTGTACTAGATAGTTTGGTTTTGTGCATGTCAATTAGTGTGCTGTCAGTGTACTAAAAAGTTTGGTTTTCTGCATGTCAATTAGTGTGCTGTCAGTGTACTAGGTAGTTTAGTTTTGTGTATGTCAATTAGTGTGCGGTCAGTGTACTAGATAGTTTGGTTTTGTGCATGTCAATTTGTGTGCGGTCAGTGTACTAGATAGTTTGGTTTTGTGCATGTCAATTAGTGTGCGGTCAGTGTACTAGATAGTTTGGTTTTGTGCATGTCAATTAATGTGCGGTCAGTGTACTAGATAGTTTGGTTTTGTGCATTTCAAATAGCGTGCGGTCAGTGTACTAGATAGTTTGGTTTTGTGTATGTCAATTAGTGTGCGGTCAGTGTACTAGATAGTTTGTCTTTGTGCATGTAAATTAGTGTACAGTCAGTGTACTAGATAGTTTGGTTTTGTGCATGTCAATTAGTGTGCGCTCAGTGTACTAGATAGTTTGTCTTTGTGCATGTCAATTAGTGTGCGGTCAGTGTACTAGATAGTTTGGTTTTCTGCATGTCAATTAGTGTGCGGTCAGTGTACCAGATAGCTTGGTTTTGTGAATGTCAATTAGCGTCCGGTCAGTGTACTAGATAGTTTGGTTTTGTGAATGTCAATTAGTGTGCGGTCAGTGTACTAGATAGTTTGGTGTTGTGCATGTCAATTAGTGTGCAGTCAGTGTACTAGATAGTTTGGTTTTGTGCATGTCAATTAGTGTGCGCTCAGTGTACTAGATAGTTTGGTTTTGTGCATGTCAATTAGTGTGCGGTCAGTGTACTAGATAGTTTGGTTTTGTGCATGTCAATTAGTGTGCGGTCAGTGTACTAGATAGTTTGCTTTTGCGCCTGTCAATTAGTGTGCGGTTAGTGTACTACATAGTTTGGTTTTGTGCATATCAATTAGTGTGCGGTCAGTGTACTAGATAGCTTGGTTTTGAGCATGTCAATTAGTGTGCGGTCAGTGTACTAGATAGTTTGGCTTTGTGAATGTCAATTAGTGTGCGGTCAGTGTACTAGATGATTTGCTTTTGTTCATGTCAATTAGTGTGCTGTCAGTGTACTAGATAGTTTCGTTTTGTGTATTTCAATTAGTATGCGGTCAGTGTACTAGATAGTGTGGTTTTGTGCATGTCAATTAGTGTGCGGTCAGTGTACTAAATAGTTTGGTTTTGTGCATGTCAATTAGTGTGCGGGGGTCAGTGTACTAGATAGTTTGGTCTTGTGCATGTCAATTAGTGTGCAGTCAGTGTACTAGATAGTTTGGTTTTGTGTATATCAATTAGTGTGAGGTCAGTGTACTAGTTTCTGTTGTTTTGTGTATGTCAATTAGTGTGCGGTCAGTGTACTAGATAGTTTGGCTTTGTGCATATCAATTATGTGTGGTCACTACTAGATAGTTTGGTTTTGTGCATGTCAATTAGTGTGAGGTCAGTGCACTATATAGTTTGGTTTTGTGTATGTCAATTAGTGTGCGGTCAGTGTACTAGTTTTTGTTGTTTTGTGTATATCAATTAGTGTGCGGTCAGTGTACTAGATAGTTTGGTTTTGTGTATGTCAATTAGTGTGCGGTCAGTGTACTAGATAGTTTGGTTTTGTGTATGTCAATTAGTGTGCGGTCAGTGTACTAGTTTTTGTTGTTTTGTGTATGTCGATTAGTGTGCGGTCAGTGTACTAGATAGTTTAGTTTTTTGTATGTCAATTAGTGTGCGGTCCGTTTACTAGATAGTTAGGTTTTGTGCATATCAATTAGTGTGCGGTCAGTGTACTAGATAGTTTGGTTTTGTGCATGTCAATTAGTGTGCGGTCAGTGTACTAGATAGTTTGATCTTGTGCATGTCAATTAGCGTGCGGTCAGTGTACTAAATAGCTTGGTTTTGTGCATTTCAAATAGCGTGCGGTCAGTGTACTAGATAGTTTGGTTTTGTGCATTTCAAATAGCGTGCGGTCAGTGTACTAGGTAGTTTGGTTTTGTGCATGTCAATTAGTGTGCTGTCAGTGTACTAGATAGTTTGGTTTTGTGCATATCAATTAGTGTGCGGTCAGTGTACTAGATAGCTTCGTTTTGTGCATGTCAATTAGCGTGCGATCAGTGTACTAGATAGTTTGGATTTGTGCATGTCAATTAGCGTGCGGTCAGTGTACTAGATAGTTTGGTTTTGTGTATGTCAATTAGCGTGCGGTCAGTGTACTAGATAGGTTGGTTTTGTGTATGCCAATTAGTGTGCGGTCAGTGTACTAGATAGTCTGGTTTTGTGTATGTCAATTAGTGTGCAGTCAGTGTACTAGATAGTTTGGTTTTGTGCATGTCAATTAGTGTGCAGTCAGTGTACTAGATAGTTTGGTTTTGTGCATATCAATTAGTGTGCGGTCAGTGTACTAGATAGTTTGGTTTTGTGCATGTCAATTAGTGTGCGGTCAGTGTACTAGATAGTTTGGTTTTGTGCATATCAATTAGTGTGCGGTCAGTGTACTAGATAGCTTGGTTTTGTGCATGCCAATTAGCGTGCGTCAGTGTACAAGATAGTTTGGTTTTGTGCATGTCAATTAGCGTGCGGTCAGTGTACTAGATAGTTTGGTTTTGTGTATGTCAATTAGTGTGCGGTCAGTGTACTAGATAGTTTGTCTTTGTGCATGTCAATTAGTGTGCAGTCAGTGTACTAGATAGTTTGGTTTTGTGTATGTCAATTAGTGTGCGGTCAGTGTACTAGATAGTTTGGTTTTGTGCATGTCAATTAGTGTGCGGTCAGTGTACTAGATAGTTTGCTTTTGCGCCTGTCAATTAGTGTGCGGTCAGTGTACTAGATAGTTTGGTTTTGTGCATGTCAATTAGTGTGCGGTCAGTGTACAAGATAGCTTGGTTTTGAGCATGTCAATTAGTGTGCGGTCAGTGTACTAGATAGTTTGGTTTTGTGAATGTCAATTAGTGTGCGGTCAGTGTACTAGATGATTTGCTTTTGTTCATGTCATTTAGTGTGCGGTCAGTGTACTAGATAGTTTCGTTTTGTGTATTTCAATTAGTATGCGGTCAGTGTACTAGATAGTTTGGTTTTGTGCATGTCAATTAGTGTGCGGTCAGTGTACTAAATAGTTTGGTTTTGTGCATGTCAATTAGTGTGCGGTCAGTGTACTAGATAGTTTGGTCTTGTGCATGTCAATTAGTGTGCGGTCAGTGTACTAGATAGTTTGGTTTTGTGTATATCAATTAGTGTGCGGTCAGTGTACTAGATAGTTTGGCTTTGTGCATATCAATTATGTGTGGTCACTGTACTAGATAGTTTGGTTTTGTGCATGTCAATTAGTGTGAGGTCAGTGCACTATATAATTTGGTTTTGTGTATGTCAATTAGTGTGTGGTCAGTGTACTAGTTTTTGTTGTTTTGTGTATATCAATTAGTGTGCGGTCAGTGTACTAGATAGTTTAGTTTTTTGTATGTCAATTAGTGTGCGGTCCGTTTACTAGATAGTTAGGTTTTGTGCATATCAATTAGTGTGCGGTCAGTGTACTAGATAGTTTGGTTTTGTGCATGTCAATTAGTGTGCGGTCAGTGTACTAGATAGTTTGATCTTGTGCATGTCAATTAGCGTGCGGTCAGTGTACTAAATAGCTTGGTTTTGTGCATTTCAAATAGCGTGCGGTCAGTGTACTAGATAGTTTGGTTTTGTGCATTTCAAATAGCGTGCGGTCAGTGTACTAGGTAGTTTGGTTTTGTGCATGTCAATTAGTGTGCTGTCAGTGTACTAGATAGTTTGGTTTTGTGCATATCAATTAGTGTGCGGTCAGTGTACTAGATAGCTTCGTTTTGTGCATGTCAATTAGCGTGCGATCAGTGTACTAGATAGTTTGGTTTTGTGCATGTCAATTAGCGTGCGGTCAGTGTACTAGATAGTTTGGTTTTGTGTATGTCAATTAGCGTGCGGTCAGTGTACTAGATAGGTTGGTTTTGTGTATGCCAATTAGTGTGCGGTCAGTGTACTAGATAGTCTGGTTTTGTGTATGTCAATTAGTGTGCAGTCAGTGTACTAGATAGTTTGGTTTTGTGCATGTCAATTAGTGTGCAGTCAGTGTACTAGATAGTTTGGTTTTGTGCATATCAATTAGTGTGCGGTCAGTGTACTAGATAGTTTGGTTTTGTGCATGTCAATTAGTGTGCGGTCAGTGTACTAGATAGTTTGGTTTTGTGCATATCAATTAGTGTGCGGTCAGTGTACTAGATAGTTTGGTTTTGTGTATGTCAATTAGTGTGCGGTCAGTGTACTAGATAGTTTGTCTTTGTGCATGTCAATTAGTGTGCAGTCAGTGTACTAGATAGTTTGGTTTCGTGTATGTCAATTAGTGTGCGGTCAGTGTACTAGATAGTTTGGTTTTGTGCATGTCAATTAGTGTGCGGTCAGTGTACTAGATAGTTTGCTTTTGCGCCTGTCAATTAGTGTGCGGTCAGTGTACTAGATAGTTTGGTTTTGTGCATGTCAATTAGTGTGCGGTCAGTGTACAAGATAGCTTGGTTTTGAGCATGTCAATTAGTGTGCGGTCAGTGTACTAGATAGTTTGGTTTTGTGAATGTCAATTAGTGTGCGGTCAGTGTACTAGATGATTTGCTTTTGTTCATGTCATTTAGTGTGCGGTCAGTGTACTAGATAGTTTCGTTTTGTGTATTTCAATTAGTATGCGGTCAGTGTACTAGATAGTTTGGTTTTGTGCATGTCAATTAGTGTGCGGTCAGTGTACTAAATAGTTTGGTTTTGTGCATGTCAATTAGTGTGCGGTCAGTGTACTAGATAGTTTGGTCTGGTGCATGTCAATTAGTGTGCGGTCAGTGTACTAGATAGTTTGGTTTTGTGTATATCAATTAGTGTGCGGTCAGTGTACTAGATAGTTTGGCTTTGTGCATATCAATTATGTGTGGTCACTGTACTAGATAGTTTGGTTTTGTGCATGTCAATTAGTGTGAGGTCAGTGCACTATATAATTTGGTTTTGTGTATGTCAATTAGTGTGTGGTCAGTGTACTAGTTTTTGTTGTTTTGTGTATATCAATTAGTGTGCGGTCAGTGTACTAGATAGTTTAGTTTTTTGTATGTCAATTAGTGTGCGGTCCGTTTACTAGATAGTTAGGTTTTGTGCATATCAATTAGTGTGCGGTCAGTGTACTAGATAGTTTGGTTTTGTGCATGTCAATTAGTGTGCGGTCAGTGTACTAGATAGTTTGATCTTGTGCATGTCAATTAGCGTGCGGTCAGTGTACTAAATAGCTTGGTTTTGTGCATTTCAAATAGCGTGCGGTCAGTGTACTAGATAGTTTGGTTTTGTGCATTTCAAATAGCGTGCGGTCAGTGTACTAGGTAGTTTGGTTTTGTGCATGTCAATTAGTGTGCTGTCAGTGTACTAGATAGTTTGGTTTTGTGCATATCAATTAGTGTGCGGTCAGTGTACTAGATAGCTTCGTTTTGTGCATGTCAATTAGCGTGCGATCAGTGTACTAGATAGTTTGGTTTTGTGCATGTCAATTAGCGTGCGGTCAGTGTACTAGATAGTTTGGTTTTGTGTATGTCAATTAGCGTGCGGTCAGTGTACTAGATAGGTTGGTTTTGTGTATGCCAATTAGTGTGCGGTCAGTGTACTAGATAGTCTGGTTTTGTGTATGTCAATTAGTGTGCAGTCAGTGTACTAGATAGTTTGGTTTTGTGCATGTCAATTAGTGTGCAGTCAGTGTACTAGATAGTTTGGTTTTGTGCATATCAATTAGTGTGCGGTCAGTGTACTAGATAGTTTGGTTTTGTGCATGTCAATTAGTGTGCGGTCAGTGTACTAGATAGTTTGGTTTTGTGCATATCAATTAGTGTGCGGTCAGTGTACTAGATAGCTTGGTTTTGTGCATGCCAATTAGCGTGCGTCAGTGTACAAGATAGTTTGGTTTTGTGCATGTCAATTAGCGTGCGGTCAGTGTACTAGATAGTTTGTCTTTGTGCATGTCAATTAGTGTGCAGTCAGTGTACTAGATAGTTTGGTTTTGTGTATGTCAATTAGTGTGCGGTCAGTGTACTAGATAGTTTGGTTTTGTGCATGTCAATTAGTGTGCGGTCAGTGTACTAGATAGTTTGGTTTTGTGAATGTCAATTAGTGTGCGGTCAGTGTACTAGATGATTTGCTTTTGTTCATGTCATTTAGTGTGCGGTCAGTGTACTAGATAGTTTCGTTTTGTGTATTTCAATTAGTATGCGGTCAGTGTACTAGATAGTTTGGTTTTGTGCATGTCAATTAGTGTGCGGTCAGTGTACTAAATAGTTTGGTTTTGTGCATGTGAATTAGTGTGCGGTCAGTGTACTAGATAGTTTGGTCTTGTGCATGTCAATTAGTGTGCGGTCAGTGTACTAGATAGTTTGGTTTTGTGTATATCAATTAGTGTGCGGTCAGTGTACTAGATAGTTTGGCTTTGTGCATATCAATTATGTGTGGTCACTGTATTAGATAGTTTGGTTTTGTGCATGTCAATTAGTGTGAGGTCAGTGCACTATATAATTTGGTTTTGTGTATGTCAATTAGTGTGTGGTCAGTGTACTAGTTTTTGTTGTTTTGTGTATATCAATTAGTGTGCGGTCAGTGTACTAGATAGTTTGGTTTTGTGTATGTCAATTAGTGTGCGGTCAGTGTACCAGTTTTTGTTGTTTTGTGTATGTCAATTAGTGTGCGGTCAGTGTACTAGATAGTTTGGCTTTGTGCATATCAATTATGTGTGGTCACTGTATTAGATAGTTTGGTTTTTTGTATGTCAATTAGTGTGCGGTCCGTTTACTAGATAGTTAGGTTTTGTGCATATCAATTAGTGTGCGGTCAGTGTACTAGATAGTTTGGTTTTGTGGATGTCAATTAGTGTGCGGTCAGTGTACTAGATAGTTTGATCTTGTGCATGTCAATTAGCATGCGGTCAGTGTACTAAATAGCTTGGTTTTGTGCATTTCAAATAGCGTGCGGTCAGTGTACTAGATAGTTTGGTTTTGTGCATTTCAAATAGCGTGCGGTCAGTGTACTAGGCAGTTTGGTTTTGTGCATGTCGATTAGTGTGCGGTCAGTGTACTAGATAGTTTAGTTTTTTGTATGTCAATTAGTGTGCGGTCCGTTTACTAGATAGTTAGGTTTTGTGCATATCAATTAGTGTGCGGTCAGTGTACTAGATAGTTTGGTTTTGTGGATGTCAATTAGTGTGCGGTCAGTGTACTAGATAGTTTGATCTTGTGCATGTCAATTAGCGTGCGGTCAGTGTACTAAATAGCTTGGTTTTGTGCATTTCAAATAGCGTGCGGTCAGTGTACTAGATAGTTTGGTTTTGTGCATTTCAAATAGCGTGCGGTCAGTGTACTAGGCAGTTTGGTTTTGTGCATGTCAATTAGTGTGTGGTCAGTGTACTAGATAGTTTGCTTTTGTGCATGTCAATTAGTGTGCGGTCAGTGTACTAGATAGCATGGTTTTGTGCATGTCAATTAGCGTGCGATCAGTGTACTAGATAGTTTGGTTTTGTGCATGTCAATTAGAGTGCGGTCAGTGTACTAGATAGTTTGGTTTTGTGCATGTCAATTAGTGTGCGGTCAGTGTACTAGATAGTTTGGTTTTGTGTATGCCAATTAGTGTGCGGTCAGTGTACTAGATAGTTTGGTTTTGTGTATGTCAATTAGTGTGCGCTCAGTGTACTAGATAGTTTGTCTTTGTGCATGTCAGTTAGTGTGCGGTTAGTGTACTAGATAGTTTGGTTTTGTGCATATCAATTAGTGTGCGGTCAGTGTACTAGATAGCTTGGTTTTGTGCATGTCAATTAGCGTGCGGTCAGTGTACTGGATAGCTTGGTTTTGTGAATGTCAATTAGTGTGCGGTCAGTGTACTAGATAGTTTGGTATTGTGTATATCAATTAGTGTGCGGTCAGTGTACTAGATAGCTTGGTTTTCTGCATGTCAATTAGTGTGCGGTCAGTGTACTAGATAGTTTGGTTTTGTGTATATCAATTAGTGTGCGGTCAGTGTACTAGATAGCTTGGTTTTGTGTATGTCAATTAGCGTGCGGTCAGTGTACTAGATAGCTTGGTTTTGTGAATGTCAATTAGTGTGCGGTCAGTGTTCTAGATAATTTGCTTTTGTGCATGTCATTTAGTGTGCGGTCAGTGTACTAGATAGTTCCCTTTTGTGTATTTCAATTAGTGTGCGGTCAGTGTACTAGATAGTTTGGTTTTGTGCATGTCAATTAGTGTGCTGTCAGTGTACTAAAAAGTTTGGTTTTCTGCATGTCAATTAGTGTGCTGTCAGTGTACTAGGTAGTTTAGTTTTGTGTATGTCAATTAGTGTGCGGTCAGTGTACTAGATAGTTTGGTTTTGTGCATGTCAATTTGTGTGCGGTCAGTGTACTAGATAGTTTGGTTTTGTGCATGTCAATTAGTGTGCGGTCAGTGTACTAGATAGTTTGGTTTTGTGCATGTCAATTAATGTGCGGTCAGTGTACTAGATAGTTTGGTTTTGTGCATGTCAATTAGTGTGCGGTCAGTGTACTAGATAGTTTGTTTTTGCGCCTGTCAATTAGTGTGCGGTCAGTGTACTAGATAGCTTGGTTTTGTGCATATCAATTAGTGTGCGGTCTGTGTACTAGATAGCTTGGTTTTGAGCATGTCAATTAGTGTGCGGTCAGTGTACTAGATAGCTTGGTTTTGTGAATGTCAATTAGTGTGCGGTCAGTGTACTAGATGATTTGCTTTTGTGCATGTCATTTAGTGTGCGGTCAGTGTACTAGATAGTTTCGTTTTGTGTATTCCAATTAGTGTGCGGTCAGTGTACTAGATAGTGTGGTTTTGTGCATGTCAATTAGTGTGCGGTCAGTGTACTAAATAGTTTGGTTTTGTGCATGTCAATTAGTGTGCGGTCAGTGTACTAGATAGTTTGGTCTTTTGCATGTGAATTAGTGTGCGGTCAGTATACTAGATAATTTGCATTTGTGCATGTCATTTAGTGTGCGGTCAGTGTACTAGCTAGTTTCGTTTTGTGTATTTCAATTAGTGTGCAGTCAGTGTACTAGATAGTTTGGTTTTGTGCATGTCAATTAGTGTGCGGTCAGTGTACTAGATAGTTTGGTTTTGTGCATGTCAATTAGTGTGCGGTCAGTGTACTAGATAGTTTGGTTTTGTGCATGTCAATTAGTGTGCGGTCAGTGCACTGAATAGTTTGCTTTTTTCTATGTCAATTAGTGTGCGGTCAGTGTACTAGATAGTTTGGCTTTGTGCATGTCAATTAGTGTGCGGTCAGTGTACTAGATAGTTTGGTTTTGTGCATGTCAATTAGTGTGCGGTCAGTGTACTAGATAGTTTGGTTTTGTGCATGTCAATTAGTGTGCGGTCAGTGTACTAGATAGTTTGTTTTTGCGCCTGTCAATTAGTGTGCGGTCAGTGTACTAGATAGCTTGGTTTTGTGCATATCAATTAGTGTGCGGTCAGTGTACTAGATAGCTTGGTTTTGAGCATGTCAATTAGTGTGCGGTCAGTGTACTAGATAGCTTGGTTTTGTGAATGTCAATTAGTGTGCGGTCAGTGTACTAGATGATTTGCTTTTGTGCATGTCATTTAGTGTGCCGTCAATGTACTAGATAGTTTCGTTTTGTGTATTCCAATTAGTATGCGGTCAGTGTACTAGATAGTGTGGTTTTGTGCATGTCAATTAGTGTGCGGTCAGTGTACTAAATAGTTTGGTTTTGTGCATGTCATTTAGTGTGCGGTCAGTGTACTAGATAGTTTGGTCTTTTGCATATGAATTAGTGTGCGGTCAGTATACTAGATAATTTGCTTTTGTGCATGTCATTTAGTGTGCGGTCAGTGTACTAGCTAGTTTCGTTTTGTGTATTTCAATTAGTGTGCAGTCAGTGTACTAGATAGTTTGGTTTTGTGCATGTCAATTAGTGTGCGGTCAGTGTACTAGATAGTTTGGTTTTGTGCATATCAATTAGTGTGCGGTCAGTGTACTAGATAGTTTGGTTTTGTGCATGTCAATTAGTGTGCGGTCAGTGAACTAGATAGTTTGGTTTTGTGCATGTCAATTAGTATGCGGTCAGTGCACTGAATAGTGTGCTTTTTTCTATGTCAATTAGTGTGCTGTCAGTGTACTAGATAGTTTAGTTTTGTGCATGTCAATTAGTGTGCGGTCAGTGTACTAGATAGTTTGGTTTTGTGCATGTCAATTAGTGTGCGGTCAGTGTACTAGATAGTTTGGCTTTGTGCATGTCAATTAGTGTGCGGTCAGTGTACTAGATAGTTTGGTTTTGTGCATATCAATTCGTGTGCGGTCAGTGTACTAGATAGTTTGGTTTTGTGCATGTCAATTAGTGTGCGGTCAGTGTACTAGATAGTTTGGTTTTGTGCATGTCAATTAGTGTGCGGTCACTGCACTGAATAGTTTGCTTTTTTCTATGTCAATTAGTGTGCGGTCAGTGTACTAGATAGTTTGGTTTTGTGTATGTCAATTAGTGTGCGCTCAGTGTACTAGATAGTTTGTCTTTGTGCATGTCAATTAGTGTGCGGTCAGTGTACTAGATAGTTTGGTTTTGTGCATGTCAATTAGTGTGCGGTCAGTGTACTAGATAGTTTGGTTTTGTGCATGTCAATTAGTGTGCGGTCAGTGCACTATATAGTTTGGTCTTGTGCATGTCAATTAGTGTGCGGTGAGTGTACTAGAGAGTTTGGTCTTGTGTATGTCAATTAGTGTGCGGTCAGTGTACTAGATAGTTTGGTTTTGTGCATGTCAATTAGTGTGCGGTCAGTGTAGTAGATAGGTTGGTTTTGTGCATGTCAAATAGTGTGCGGTCAGTGTACTAAATAGTTTGGGTTTGTGCATATCAATTAGTGTGCGGTCAGTTTACTAGATAGTTTGGTTTTATGCATGTCAATTAGTGTGCGGTCAGTGCACTATATAGTTTGGTCTTGTGCATGTCAATTAGTGTGCAGTGAGTATACTAGATAGTTTGGTCTTGTGCATGTCAATTAGTGTGCGGTCAGTGTACTAGATAGTTTGGTTTTGTGCATGTCAATTAGTGTGCGGTAAGTGCACTATATAGTTTGGTCTTGTGCATGTCAATTAGTGTGCACTGAGTATACTAGATAGTTTGGTCTTGTGCATGTCAATTAGTGTGCGGTCAGTGTACTAGATAGTTTGGTTTTGTGCATGTCAATTAGTGTGCGGTCAGTGTACTAGATAGGTTGCTTTTGTGCATGTCAAATAGTGTTCGGTCAGTGTACTAAATAGTTTGGGTTTGTGCATATCAATTAGTGTGCGGTCAGTGTACTAGATAGTTTGGTTTTGTGCATGTCAATTAGTGTGCGGTCAGTGTACTAAATAGTTTGGTTTTGTGCATATCAATTAGTGTGCGGTCAGTGTACTAGATAGTTTGGTTCTGTGCATGTCAATTAGTGTGCAGTCAGTGTACTAGATAGTTTGGTTTTGTGCATATCAATTAGTGTGCAGTCAGTGTACTAGATAGTTTGGTTTTGTGCATGTCAATTAGTGTGCGGTCAGTGTACTAGATAGTTTGGTTTTGTGCATATCAATTAGTGTGCGGTCAGTGTACTAGATAGTTGGTTTTGTGCATGTCAATTAGTGTGCGGTCAGTGTACTAGATAGTTTGGTTTTGTGTATGTCAATTAGTGTGCGGTCAGTGTACTAGATAGTTTGTCTTTGTGCATGTCAATTAGTGTGCGGTCAGTGTACTAGATAGTTTGGTTTTGTGTATATCAATTAGTGTGCGGTCAGAGTACTAGATAGTTTGTCTTTGTGCATATCAATTAGTGTGCGGTCAGTGTACAAGATAGTTTGGTTTTGTGCATGTCAATTAGCGTGCGGTCAGTGTACTAGATAGTTTGGTTTTGTGTATGTCAATTAGTGTGCGGTCAGTGTACTAGATAGTTTGTCTTTGTGCATGTCAATTAGTGTGCGGTCAGTGTACTAGATAGTTTGGTTTTGTGTATATCAATTAGTGTGCGGTCAGAGTACTAGATAGTTTGTCTTTGTGCATATCAATTAGTGTGCGGTCAGTGTACAAGATAGTTTGGTTTTGTGCATGTCAATTAGCGTGCGGTCAGTGTACTAGATAGTTTGGTTTTGTGTATGTCAATTAGTGTGCGGTCAGTGTACTAGATAGTTTGTCTTTGTGCATGTCAATTAGTGTGCGTCAGTGTACTAGATAGTTTGGTTTTGTGTATGTCAATTAGTGTGCGCTCAGTGTACTAGATAGTTTGTCTTTGTGCATGTCAATTAGTGTGCGGTCAGTGTACTAGATAGTTTGGTTTTGTGCATGTCAATTAGTGTGCGGTCAGTGTACCAGATAGCTTGGTTTTGTGCATGTCAATTAGCGTGCGGTCAGTGTACTAGATAGTTTGGTTTTGTGCATGTCAATTAGTGTGCGGTCAGTGTACTAGATAGTTTGGTTTTGTGCATATCAATTAGTGTGCGGTCAGTGTACTAGATAGGTTGGTTTTGTGCATGTCAATTAGTGTGCGGTCAGTGTACTAGATAGTTTGGTCTTGTGCATGTGAATTAGTGTGCGGTCAGGGTACTAGATAGTTTGGTTTTGTGCATGTCAATTAGTGTGCGGTCAGTGTACTAGATAGTTTGGTTTTGTGCATATCAATTAGTGTGCGGTCAGTGTACTAGATAGGTTGGTTTTGTGCATGTGAATTAGTGTGCATCAGTGTACTAGATAGTTTGGTTTTGTGCATGTCAATTAGTGTGCGGTCAGTGCACTGAATAGTTTGCTTTTTTTATGTCAATTAGTTTGCGGTCAGTGTACTAGATAGTTTGGTTTTGTGTATGTGAATTAGTGTGCGGTCAGTGTACTAGATAGTTTGTCTTTGTGCATGTGAATTAGTGTGCGGTCAGTGTACTAGATAGTTTGGTTTTGTGTATATCAATTAGTGTGCGGTCAGTGTACTAGATAGTGTGGTTTTGTGCATGTCAATTAGTGTGCGGTCAGTGTACTAAGTAGTTTGGTTTTGTGCATGTCAATTAGTGTGCGGTCAGTGTACTAGATAGTTTGCTTTTGTGCATGTCAATTAGTGTGCCGTCAGTGTACTAGATAGTTTGGTTTTGTGCATGTCAATTAGTGTGCGGTCAGTGTACTAGATAGTTTGGTTTTGTGCATGTCAATTAGTGTGCGGTCAGTGTACTAGATAGTTTGTTTTTTCGCCTGTCAATTAGTGTGCAGTCAGTGTACTAGATAGTTTGGTTTTGTGCATATCAATTAGTGTGCGGTCAGTGTACTAGATAGCTTGGTTTTGAGCATGTCAATTAGTGTGCGGTTAGTGTACTAGATAGCTTGGTTTTGTGAATGTCAATTAGTGTGCGGTCAGTGTACTAGATGATTTGCTTTTGTGCATGTCATTTAGTGTGCGGTCAGTGTACTACATAGTTTCGCTTTGTGTATTTCAATTAGTATGCGGTCAGTGTACTAGATAGTGTGGTTTTGTGCATGTCAATTAGCGTGCGGTCAGTGTACTAGATAGTTTGGTCTTGTGCATGTGAATTAGTGTGCGGTCAGTATACTAGATAATTGGCTTTTGTGCATGTCATTTAGTGTGCGGTCAGTGTACTAGCTAGTTTCGTTTTGTGTATTTCAATTAGTGTGCAGTCAGTGTACTAGATAGTTTGGTTTTGTGCATGTCAATTAGTGTGCGGTCAGTGTACTAAATAGTTTGGTTTTCTGCATGTCAATTAGTGTGCTGTCAGTGTACTAGATAGTTTAGTTTTGTGCATGTCAATTAGTGTGCTGTCAGTGTACTAGATAGTTTGGTTTTGTGCATGTCAATTAGTGTGCGGTCAGTGTACTAGATAGTTTGGCTTTGTGCATGTCAATTAGTGTGCGGTCAGTGTACTAGATAGTTTGGTTTTGTGCATATCAATTAGTGTGCGGTCAGTGCACTGAATAGTTTGCTTTTTTCTATGTCAATTAGTGTGCGGTCAGTGTACTAGATAGTTTGGGTTTGTGTATGTCAATTAGTGTGAGGTCAGTGTACTAGATAGTTTGGTTTTGTGCATGTCAATTAGTGTGCGGTCAGTATACTAGATAGTTTGGTTTTGTGCATGTCAATTAATGTGTGGTCAGTGTACTAGATAGTTTTGCTTTGTGCATTTCAAATAGCGTGCGGTCAGTGTACTAGATAGTTTGGTTTTGTGCATGTCAATTAGTGTGCGGTCAGTGTACTAGATAGTTTGGTTTTGTGCATATCAATTAGTGTGCGGTCAGTGTACTAGATAGCTTGGTTTTGTGCATGTCAATTAGTGTGCGGTCAGTGTACTAGATAGTTTGGTTTTGTGCATATCAATTAGTGTGCGGTCAGTGTACTAGATAGCTTGGTTTTGAGCATGTCAATTAGCGTGCGATCAGTGTACTAGATAGTTTGGTTTTGTGCATGTCAATTAGCGTGCGGTCAGTGTACTAGATAGTTTGGTTTTGTGTATGCCAATTAGTGTGCGGTCAGTGTACTAGATAGTTTGGTTTTGTGCATATCAATTAGTGTGCGGTCAGTGTACTAGATAGCTTGGTTTTGTGAATGTCAATTAGTGTGCGGTCAGTGTACTAGATGATTTGCTTTTGTGCATGTCATTTAGTGTGCGGTCAGTGTACTAGATAGTTTCGTTTTGTGTATTTCAATTAGTATGCGGTTAGTGTACTAGATAGTGTGGTTTTGTGCATATCAATTAGTGTGCGGTCAGTGTACTAGATAGTTTTGTTTTGTGCATGTCAATTAGTGTGCGATCAGTGTACTAGATAGTTTGGTTTTGTGCATGTCAATTAGTGTGCGGTTAGTGCACTGAATAGTTTGCTTTTTTCTATGTCAATTAGTGTGCGGTCAGTGTACTAGATAGTTTGGGTTTGTGTATGTCAATTAGTGTGAGGTCAGTGTACTAGATAGTTTGGTTTTGTGCATGTCAATTAGTGTGCGGTCAGTGTACTAGATAGTTTGGTTTTGTGCATGTCAATTAGTGTGCTGTCAGTGCACTATATAGTTTCGTCTTGTGCATGTCAATTAGTGTGCGGTGAGTGTACTAGATAGTTTGGTCTTGTGCATGTCAATTAGTGTGCGGTCAGTGTACTAGATAGGTTGGTTTTGTGCATGTCAAATAGTGTGCGGTCAGTGTACTAAATAGTTTGGGTTTGTGTATGTCAATTAGTGTGCAGTCAGTGTACTAGATAGTGTGGTTTTGTGCATGTCAATTAGTGTGCGGTCAGTGTACTAGATAGTTTGGTTTTGTGCATGTTAATTAGTGTGCGGTCAGTGTACTAGATAGCTTGGTTTTGTGCATGTCAATTAGCGTGCGGTCAGTGTACTAGATAGTTTGGTTTTGTGCATGTCAATTAGTGTGCGGTCAGTGTACTAGATAGTTTGGTTTTGTGCATATCAATTAGTGTGCGGTCAGTGTACTAGATAGGTTGGTTTTGTGCATGTCAATTAGTGTGCGGTCAGTGTACTAGATAGTTTGGTCTTGTGCATGTGAATTAGTGTGCGGTCAGTGTACTAGATAGTTTGGTTTTGTGCATGTCAATTAGTGTGCGGTCAGTGTACTAGATAGTTTGGTTTTGTGCATATCAATTAGTGTGCGGTCAGTGTACTAGATAGGTAGGTTTTGTGCATGTGAATTAGTGTGCATCAGTGTACTAGATAGTTTGGTTTTGTGCATGTCAATTAGTGTGCGGTCAGTGCACTGAATAGTTTGCTTTTTTTTATGTCAATTAGTTTGCAGTCAGTGTACTAGATAGTTTGGTTTTGTGTATGTGAATTAGTGTGCGGTCAGTGTACTAGATAGTTTGTCTTTGTGCATGTGAATTAGTGTGCGGTCAGTGTACTAGATAGTTTGGTTTTGTGTATATCAATTAGTGTGCGGTCAGTGTACTAGATAGTGTGGTTTTGTGCATGTCAATTAGTGTGCGGTCAGTGTACTAAGTAGTTTGGTTTTGTGAATGTCAATTAGTGTGCGGTCAGTGTACTAGATAGTTTGCTTTTGTGCATGTCAATTAGTGTGCCGTCAGTGTACTAGATAGTTTGGTTTTGTGCATGTCAATTAGTGTGCGGTCAGGGTACTAGATAGTTTGGTTTTGTGCATGTCAATTAGTGTGCGGTCAGTGTACTAGATAGTTTGTTTTTTCGCCTGTCAATTAGTGTGCAGTCAGTGTACTAGATAGTTTGGTTTTGTGCATATCAATTAGTGTGCGGTCAGTGTACTAGATAGCTTGGTTTTGAGCATGTCAATTAGTGTGCGGTTAGTGTACTAGATAGCTTGGTTTTGTGAATGTCAATTAGTGTGCGGTCAGTGTACTAGATGATTTGCTTTTGTGCATGTCATTTAGTGTGCGGTCAGTGTACTACATAGTTTCGCTTTGTGTATTTCAATTAGTATGCGGTCAGTGTACTAGATAGTGTGGTTTTGTGCATGTCAATTAGCGTGCGGTCAGTGTACTAGATAGTTTGGTCTTGTGCATGTGAATTAGTGTGCGGTCAGTATACTAGATAATTGGCTTTTGTGCATGTCATTTAGTGTGCGGTCAGTGTACTAGCTAGTTTCGTTTTGTGTATTTCAATTAATGTGCAGTCAGTGTATTAGATAGTTTGGTTTTGTGCATGTCAATTAGTGTGCGGTCAGTGTACTAAATAGTTTGGTTTTCTGCATGTCAATTAGTGTGCTGTCAGTGTACTAGATAGTTTAGTTTTGTGCATGTCAATTAGTGTGCTGTCAGTGTACTAGATAGTTTGGTTTTGTGCATGTCAATTAGTGTGCGGTCAGTGTACTAGATAGTTTGGCTTTGTGCATGTCAATTAGTGTGCGGTCAGTGTACTAGATAGTTTGGTTTTGTGCATATCAATTAGTGTGCGGTCAGTGCACTGAATAGTTTGCTTTTTTCTATGTCAATTAGTGTGCGGTCAGTGTACTAGATAGTTTGGCTTTGTGTATGTCAATTAGTGTGAGGTCAGTGTACTAGATAGTTTGGTTTTGTGCATGTCAATTAGTGTGCGGTCAGTGTACTAGATAGTTTGGTTTTGTGCATGTCAATTAATGTGCGGTCAGTGTACTAGATAGTTTTGCTTTGTGCATTTCAAATAGCGTGCGGTCAGTGTACTAGATAGTTTGGTTTTGTGCATGTCAATTAGTGTGCGGTCAGTGTACTAGATAGTTTGGTTTTGTGCATATCAATTAGTGTGCGGTCAGTGTACTAGATAGCTTGGTTTTGTGCATGTCAATTAGTGTGCGGTCAGTGTACTAGATAGTTTGGTTTTGTGCATATCAATTAGTGTGCGGTCAGTGTACTAGATAGCTTGGTTTTGAGCATGTCAATTAGCGTGCGATCAGTGTACTAGATAGTTTGGTTTTGTGCATGTCAATTAGCGTGCGGTCAGTGTACTAGATAGTTTGGTTTTGTGTATGCCAATTAGTGTGCGGTCAGTGTACTAGATAGTTTGGTTTTGTGCATATCAATTAGTGTGCGGTCAGTGTACTAGATAGCTTGGTTTTGTGAATGTCAATTAGTGTGCGGTCAGTGTACTAGATGATTTGCTTTTGTGCATGTCATTTAGTGTGCGGTCAGTGTACTAGATAGTTTCGTTTTGTGTATTTCAATTAGTATGCGGTTAGTGTACTAGATAGTGTGGTTTTGTGCATATCAATTAGTGTGCGGTCAGTGTACTAGATAGTTTTGTTTTGTGCATGTCAATTAGTGTGCGATCAGTGTACTAGATAGTTTGGTTTTGTGCATGTCAATTAGTGTGCGGTTAGTGCACTGAATAGTTTGCTTTTTTCTATGTCAATTAGTGTGCGGTCAGTGTACTAGATAGTTTGGGTTTGTGTATGTCAATTAGTGTGAGGTCAGTGTACTAGATAGTTTGGTTTTGTGCATGTCAATTAGTGTGCGGTCAGTGTACTAGATAGTTTGGTTTTGTGCATGTCAATTAGTGTGCTGTCAGTGCACTATATAGTTTCGTCTTGTGCATGTCAATTAGTGTGCGGTGAGTGTACTAGATAGTTTGGTCTTGTGCATGTCAATTAGTGTGCGGTCAGTGTACTAGATAGGTTGGTTTTGTGCATGTCAAATAGTGTGCGGTCAGTGTACTAAATAGTTTGGGTTTGTGTATGTCAATTAGTGTGCAGTCAGTGTACTAGATAGTGTGGTTTTGTGCATGTCAATTAGTGTGCGGTCAGTGTACTAGATAGTTTGGTTTTGTGCATGTCAATTAGTGTGCGGTCAGTGTACTAGATAGTTTGGTTTTTTGCATGTCAATAAGTGTGCGGTGACTGTACTAGACAGTTTGGTTTTGTGCATGTCAATTAGTGTGCAGTCAGTGTACTAGATAGCTTGGTCTTGTGCATTTCAATTAGTGTGCGGTCAGTGTACTAAATAGTTTGGTTTTTTGTATGTCAATTAATGTGCGGTCAGTGTACTAGATAGTTTTGGTTTTGTGCATGTCAATTAGAGTGCGGTCAGTGTACTAGATAGTTTCGTTTTGTGTATATCAATTAGTGTGCGGTCAGTGTACTAGATAGGTTGGTTTTGTGCATGTCAAATAGTGTGCGGTCAGTGTACTAAATAATTTGGGTTTGTGTATGTCAATTAGTGTGCAGTCAGTGTACTAGATAGTGTGGTTTTGTGCATGTCAATTAGTGTGCGGTCAGTGTACTAGATAGTTTGGTTTTGTGCATGTCAATTAGTGTGCGGTCAGTGTACTAGATAGTTTGGTTTTTTGCATGTCAATTAGTGTGCGGTGACTGTACTAGATAGTTTGGTTTTGTGCATGTCAATTAGCGTGCGTTCAGTGTACTAGATAATTTGGTTTTGTGCATGTCAATTAGGGTGCGGTCAGTGCACTATATAGTTTGGTTTTGTGTATGTCAATTAGTGTGTGGTCAGTGTACTAGTTTTTGTTGTTTTGTGTATATCAATTAGTGTGCGGTCAGTGTACTAGATAGTTTGGTTTTGTGTATGTCAGTTAGTGTGCGGTCAGTGTACTAGTTTTTGTTGTTTTGTGTATGTCGATTAGTGTGCGGTCAGTGTACTAGATAGTTTGGCTTTATGCATGTCGATTAGTGTGCGGTCCGTTTACTAAATAGTTAGGAATTGTGCATATCAATTAGTGTGCGGTCAGTGTACTAGATAGTTTGGTTTTGTGCATGTCATTTAGTGTGCGGTCAGTGTACTAGATAGTTTGGTTTTGTGCATGTCAATTAGTGTGCGGTCAGTGTACTAGATAGTTTGGTTTTTTGCATGTCAATTAATGTGCAGTCAGTGTACTAGATAGTTTTGATTTGTGCATTTCAAATAGCGTGCGGTCAGTGTACTAGATAGTTTGGTTGTGTGCATGTCAATTAGTCTGCGGTCAGTGTACTAGATAGTTTGGTTTTGTGCATATCAATTAGTGTGCGGTCAGTGTACTAGATAGCTTGGTTTTGTGCATGTCAATTAGTGTCCGGTCAGTGTACTAGATAGTGTGGTTTTGTGCATGTCAATTAGCGTGCGGTCAGTGTACTAGATAGTTTGGTCTTGTGCATGTGAATTAGTGTGCGGTCAGTATACTAGATAATTGGCTTTTGTGCATGTCATTTAGTGTGCGGTCAGTGTACTAGCTAGTTTCGTTTTGTGTATTTCAATTAGTGTGCAGTCAGTGTACTAGATAGTTTGGTTTTGTGCATGTCAATTAGTGTGCGGTCAGTGTACTAAATAGTTTGGTTTTCTGCATGTCAATTAGTGTGCTGTCAGTGTACTAGATAGTTTAGTTTTGTGCATGTCAATTAGTGTGCTGTCAGTGTACTAGATAGTTTGGTTTTGTGCATGTCAATTAGTGTGCGGTCAGTGTACTAGATAGTTTGGCTTTGTGCATGTCAATTAGTGTGCGGTCAGTGTACTAGATAGTTTGGTTTTGTGCATATCAATTAGTGTGCGGTCAGTGCACTGAATAGTTTGCTTTTTTCTATGTCAATTAGTGTGCGGTCAGTGTACTAGATAGTTTGGCTTTGTGTATGTCAATTAGTGTGAGGTCAGTGTACTAGATAGTTTGGTTTTGTGCATGTCAATTAGTGTGCGGTCAGTGTACTAGATAGTTTGGTTTTGTGCATGTCAATTAATGTGCGGTCAGTGTACTAGATAGTTTTGCTTTGTGCATTTCAAATAGCGTGCGGTCAGTGTACTAGATAGTTTGGTTTTGTGCATGTCAATTAGTGTGCGGTCAGTGTACTAGATAGTTTGGTTTTGTGCATATCAATTAGTGTGCGGTCAGTGTACTAGATAGCTTGGTTTTGTGCATGTCAATTAGTGTGCGGTCAGTGTACTAGATAGTTTGGTTTTGTGCATATCAATTAGTGTGCGGTCAGTGTACTAGATAGCTTGGTTTTGAGCATGTCAATTAGTGTGCGATCAGTGTACTAGATAGTTTGGTTTTGTGCATGTCAATTAGCGTGCGGTCAGTGTACTAGATAGTTTGGTTTTGTGTATGCCAATTAGTGTGCGGTCAGTGTACTAGATAGTTTGGTTTTGTGCATATCAATTAGTGTGCGGTCAGTGTACTAGATAGCTTGGTTTTGTGAATGTCAATTAGTGTGCGGTCAGTGTACTAGATGATTTGCTTTTGTGCATGTCATTTAGTGTGCGGTCAGTGTACTAGATAGTTTCGTTTTGTGTATTTCAATTAGTATGCGGTTAGTGTACTAGATAGTGTGGTTTTGTGCATATCAATTAGTGTGCGGTCAGTGTACTAGATAGTTTTGTTTTGTGCATGTCAATTAGTGTGCGATCAGTGTACTAGATAGTTTGGTTTTGTGCATGTCAATTAGTGTGCGGTTAGTGCACTGAATAGTTTGCTTTTTTCTATGTCAATTAGTGTGCGGTCAGTGTACTAGATAGTTTGGGTTTGTGTATGTCAATTAGTGTGAGGTCAGTGTACTAGATAGTTTGGTTTTGTGCATGTCAATTAGTGTGCGGTCAGTGTACTAGATAGTTTGGTTTTGTGCATGTCAATTAGTGTGCTGTCAGTGCACTATATAGTTTCGTCTTGTGCATGTCAATTAGTGTGCGGTGAGTGTACTAGATAGTTTGGTCTTGTGCATGTCAATTAGTGTGCGGTCAGTGTACTAGATAGGTTGGTTTTGTGCATGTCAAATAGTGTGCGGTCAGTGTACTAAATAGTTTGGGTTTGTGTATGTCAATTAGTGTGCAGTCAGTGTACTAGATAGTGTGGTTTTGTGCATGTCAATTAGTGTGCGGTCAGTGTACTAGATAGTTTAGTTTTGTGCATGTCAATTAGTGTGCGGTCAGTGTACTAGATAGTTTGGTTTTTTGCATGTCAATTAGTGTGCGGTGACTGTACTAGATAGTTTGGTTTTGTGCATGTCAATTAGTGTGCAGTCAGTGTACTAGATAGCTTGGTCTTGTGCATTTCAATTAGTGTGCGGTCAGTGTACTAAATAGTTTGGTTTTGTGTATGTCAATTAATGTGCGGTCAGTGTACTAGATAGTTTTGGTTTTGTGCATGTCAATTAGAGTGCGGTCAGTGTACTAGATAGTTTGGTTTTGTGTATATCAATTAGTGTGCGGTCAGTGTACTAGATAGGTTGGTTTTGTGCATGTCAAATAGTGTGCGGTCAGTGTACTAAATAGTTTGGGTTTGTGTATATCAATTAGTGTGCAGTCACTGTACTAGATAGTGTGGTTTTGTGCATGTCAATTAGTGTGCGGTCAGTGTACTAGATAGTTTGGTTTTGTGCATGTCAATTAGTGTGCGGTCAGTGTACTAGATAGTTTGGTTTTTTGCATGTCAATTAGTGTGCGGTGACTGTACTAGATAGTTTGGTTTTGTGCATGTCAATTAGCGTGCGGTCAGTGTACTAGATAGTTTGGTTTTGTGCATGTCAATTAGGGTGCGGTCAGTGCACTATATAGTTTGGTTTTGTGTATGTCAATTAGTGTGTGGTCAGTGTACTAGTTTTTGTTGTTTTGTGTATATCAATTAGTGTGCGGTCAGTGTACTAGATAGTTTGGTTTTGTGTATGTCAGTTAGTGTGCGGTCAGTGTACTAGTTTTTGTTGTTTTGTGTATGTCGATTAGTGTGCGGTCAGTGTACTAGATAGTTTGGCTTTATGCATGTCGATTAGTGTGCGGTCCGTTTACTAAATAGTTAGGAATTGTGCATATCAATTAGTGTGCGGTCAGTGTACTAGATAGTTTGGTTTTGTGCATGTCAATTAGTGTGCGGTCAGTGTACTAGATAGTTTGGTTTTGTGCATGTCAATTAGTGTGCGGTCAGTGTACTAGATAGTTTGGTTTTGTGCATGTCAATTAATGTGCAGTCAGTGTACTAGATAGTTTTGATTTGTGCATTTCAAATAGCGTGCGGTCAGTGTACTAGATAGTTTGGTTGTGTGCATGTCAATTAGTCTGCGGTCAGTGTACTAGATAGTTTGGTTTTGTGCATATCAATTAGTGTGTGGTCAGTGTACTAGATAGCTTGGTTTTGTGCATGTCAATTAGTGTCCGGTCAGTGTACTAGATAGTTTGGTTTTGTGCATATCAATTAGTCTGCGGTCAGTGTACTAGATAGCTTGGTTTTGAGCATGTCAATTAGCGTGCGATCAGTGTACTAGATAGTTTGGTTTTGTGCATGTCAATTAGCGTGCGGTCAGTGTACTAGATAGTTTGGTTTTGTGTATGCCAATTAGTGTGCGGTCAGTGTACTAGATAATTTGTCTTTGTGCATGTCAATTAGTGTGCGGTCAGTGTACTAGATAGTTTGGTTTTGTGCATATCAATTAGTGTGCGGTCAGTGTACTAGATAGCTTGGTTTTGTGAATGTCAATTAGTGTGCGGTCAGTGTACTAGATGATTTGCTTTTGTGCATGTCATTTAGTGTGCGGTCAGTGTACTAGATAGTTTCGTTTTGTGTATTTTAATTAATATGCGGTCAGTGTACTAGATAGTGTGGTTTTGTGCATGTCAATTAGTGTGCGGTCAGTGTACTAAATAGTTTGGTTTTGTGCATGTCAATTAGTGTGCGGTCAGTGTACTAGATAGTTTGGTCTTGTGCATGTGAATTAGTGTGCGGTCAGTATACTAGATAATTTGCTTTTGTGCATGTCATTTAGTGTGCGGTCAGTGTACTAGCTGGTTTCGTTTTGTGTATTTCAATTAGTGTGCAGTCAGTGTACTAGATAGTTTGGTTTTGTGCATGTCAATTAGCGTGCGGTCAGTGTACTAGATAGTTTGGTTTTGTGCATGTCAATTAGTGTGCGGTGACTGTACTAGACAGTTTGGTTTTGTGCATGTCAATTAGTGTGCGGTCAGTGTACTAAATAGTTTGGTTTTGTGTATGTCAATTAGTGTGCGGTCAGTGTACTAGATAGTATGGTTTTGTGCATGTCAATTAGTGTGCGGTCAGTATACTAGACAGTTTAGTTTTGTGTATATCAATTAGTGTGAGGTCAGTGTACTAGTTTCTGTTGTTTTGTGTATGTCAATTAGTGTGCGGTCAGTGTACTAGATAGTTTGGCACTGTGCATATCAATTATGTGTGGTCACTGTACTAGATAGTTTGGTTTTGTGCATGTCAATTAGTGTGCGGTCAGTGCACTATATAGTTTGGTCTTGTGCATGTGAATTAGTGTGCGGTCAGTATACTAGATAATTGGCTTTTGTGCATGTCATTTAGTGTGCGGTCAGTGTACTAGCTAGTTTCGTTTTGTGTATTTCAATTAGTGTGCAGTCAGTGTACTAGATAGTTTGGTTTTGTGCATGTCAATTAGTGTGCGGTCAGTGTACTAAATAGTTTGGTTTTCTGCATGTCAATTAGTGTGCTGTCAGTGTACTAGATAGTTTAGTTTTGTGCATGTCAATTAGTGTGCTGTCAGTGTACTAGATAGTTTGGTTTTGTGCATGTCAATTAGTGTGCGGTCAGTGTACTAGATAGTTTGGCTTTGTGCATGTCAATTAGTGTGCGGTCAGTGTACTAGATAGTTTGGTTTTGTGCATATCAATTAGTGTGCGGTCAGTGCACTGAATAGTTTGCTTTTTTCTATGTCAATTAGTGTGCGGTCAGTGTACTAGATAGTTTGGCTTTGTGTATATCAATTAGTGTGAGGTCAGTGTACTAGATAGTTTGGTTTTGTGCATGTCAATTAGTGTGCGGTCAGTGTACTAGATAGTTTGGTTTTGTGCATGTCAATTAATGTGCGGTCAGTGTACTAGATAGTTTTGCTTTGTGCATTTCAAATAGCGTGCGGTCAGTGTACTAGATAGTTTGGTTTTGTGCATGTCAATTAGTGTGCGGTCAGTGTACTAGATAGTTTGGTTTTGTGCATATCAATTAGTGTGCGGTCAGTGTACTAGATAGCTTGGTTTTGTGCATGTCAATTAGTGTGCGGTCAGTGTACTAGATAGTTTGGTTTTGTGCATATCAATTAGTGTGCGGTCAGTGTACTAGATAGCTTGGTTTTGAGCATGTCAATTAGCGTGCGATCAGTGTACTAGATAGTTTGGTTTTGTGCATGTCAATTAGCGTGCGGTCAGTGTACTAGATAGTTTGGTTTTGTGTATGCCAATTAGTGTGCGGTCAGTGTACTAGATAGTTTGGTTTTGTGCATATCAATTAGTGTGCGGTCAGTGTACTAGATAGCTTGGTTTTGTGAATGTCAATTAGTGTGCGGTCAGTGTACTAGATGATTTGCTTTTGTGCATGTCATTTAGTGTGCGGTCAGTGTACTAGATAGTTTCGTTTTGTGTATTTCAATTAGTATGCGGTTAGTGTACTAGATAGTGTGGTTTTGTGCATATCAATTAGTGTGCGGTCAGTGTACTAGATAGTTTTGTTTTGTGCATGTCAATTAGTGTGCGATCAGTGTACTAGATAGTTTGGTTTTGTGCATGTCAATTAGTGTGCGGTTAGTGCACTGAATAGTTTGCTTTTTTCTATGTCAATTAGTGTGCGGTCAGTGTACTAGATAGTTTGGGTTTGTGTATGTCAATTAGTGTGAGGTCAGTGTACTAGATAGTTTGGTTTTGTGCATGTCAATTAGTGTGCGGTCAGTGTACTAGATAGTTTGGTTTTGTGCATGTCAATTAGTGTGCTGTCAGTGCACTATATAGTTTCGTCTTGTGCATGTCAATTAGTGTGCGGTGAGTGTACTAGATAGTTTGGTCTTGTGCATGTCAATTAGTGTGCGGTCAGTGTACTAGATAGGTTGGTTTTGTGCATGTCAAATAGTGTGCGGTCAGTGTACTAAATAGTTTGGGTTTGTGTATGTCAATTAGTGTGCAGTCAGTGTACTAGATAGTGTGGTTTTGTGCATGTCAATTAGTGTGCGGTCAGTGTAGTAGATAGTTTGGTTTTGTGCATGTCAATTAGTGTGCGGTCAGTGTACTAGATAGTTTGGTTTTTTGCATGTCAATTAGTGTGCGGTGACTGTACTAGACAGTTTGGTTTTGTGCATGTCAATTAGTGTGCAGTCAGTGTACTAGATAGCTTGGTCTTGTGCATTTCAATTAGTGTGCGGTCAGTGTACTAAATAGTTTGGTTTTGTGTATGTCAATTAATGTGCGGTCAGTGTACTAGATAGTTTTGGTTTTGTGCATGTCAATTAGTGTGCAGTCAGTGTACTAGATAGCTTGGTCTTGTGCATTTCAATTAGTGTGCGGTCAGTGTACTAAATAGTTTGGTTTTGTGTATGTCAATTAATGTGCGGTCAGTGTACTAGATAGGTTGGTTTTGTGCATGTCAAATAGTGTGCGGTCAGTGTACTAAATAGTTTGGGTTTGTGTATGTCAATTAGTGTGCAGTCAGTGTACTAGATAGTGTGGTTTTGTGCATGTCAATTAGTGTGCGGTCAGTGTACTAGATAGTTTGGTTTTGAGCATGTCAATTAGTGTGCGGTCAGTGTACTAGATAGTTTGGTTTTTTGCATGTCAATTAGTGTGCGGTGACTGTACTAGATAGTTTGGTTTTGTGCATGTCAATTAGCGTGCGGTCAGTGTACTAGATAGTTTGGTTTTGTGCATGTCAATTAGGGTGCGGTCAGTGCACTATATAGTTTGGTTTTGTGTATGTCAATTAGTGTGTGGTCAGTGTACTAGTTTTTGTTGTTTTGTGTATATCAATTAGTGTGCGGTCAGTGTACTAGATAGTTTGGTTTTGTGTATGTCAGTTAGTGTGCGGTCAGTGTACTAGTTTTTGTTGTTTTGTGTATGTCGATTAGTGTGCGGTCAGTGTACCAGATAGTTTGGCTTTATGCATGTCGATTAGTGTGCGGTCCGTTTACTAAATAGTTAGGAATTGTGCATATCAATTAGTGTGCGGTCAGTGTACTAGATAGTTTGGTTTTTTGCATGTCAATTAGTGTGCGGTCAGTGTGCTAGATAGTTTGGTTTTGTGCATGTCAATTAGTGTGCGGTCAGTGTACTAGATAGTTTGGTTTTGTGCATGTCAATTAATGTGCAGTCAGTGTACTAGATAGTTTTGATTTGTGCATTTCAAATAGCGTGCGGTCAGTGTACTAGATAGTTTGGTTGTGTGCATGTCAATTAGTCTGCGGTCAGTGTACTAGATAGTTTGGTTTTGTGCATATCAATTAGTGTGCGGTCAGTGTACTAGATAGCTTGGTTTTGTGCATGTCAATTAGTGTCCGGTCAGTGTACTAGATAGTTTGGTTTTGTGCATATCAATTAGTCTGCGGTCAGTGTACTAGATAGCTTGGTTTTGAGCATGTCAATTAGCGTGCGATCAGTGTACTAGATAGTTTGGTTTTGTGCATGTCAATTAGCGTGCGGTCAGTGTACTAGATAGTTTGGTTTTGTGTATGCCAATTAGTGTGCGGTCAGTGTACTAGATAATTTGTCTTTGTGCATGTCAATTAGTGTGCGGTCAGTGTACTAGATAGTTTGGTTTTGTGCATATCAATTAGTGTGCGGTCAGTGTACTAGATAGCTTGGTTTTGTGAATGTCAATTAGTGTGCGGTCAGTGTACTAGATGATTTGCTTTTGTGCATGTCATTTAGTGTGCGGTCAGTGTACTAGATAGTTTCGTTTTGTGTATTTTAATTAATATGCGGTCAGTGTACTAGATAGTGTGGTTTTGTGCATGTCAATTAGTGTGCGGTCAGTGTACTAAATAGTTTGGTTTTGTGCATGTCAATTAGTGTGCGGTCAGTGTACTAGATAGTTTGGTCTTGTGCATGTGAATTAGTGTGCGGTCAGTATACTAGATAATTTGCTTTTGTGCATGTCATTTAGTGTGCGGTCAGTGTACTAGCTGGTTTCGTTTTGTGTATTTCAATTAGTGTGCAGTCAGTGTACTAGATAGTTTGGTTTTGTGCATGTCAATTAGCGTGCGGTCAGTGTACTAGATAGTTTGGTTTTGTGCATGTCAATTAGTGTGCGGTGACTGTACTAGACAGTTTGGTTTTGTGCATGTCAATTAGTGTGCGGTCAGTGTACTAAATAGTTTGGTTTTGTGTATGTCAATTAGTGTGCGGTCAGTGTACTAGATAGTATGGTTTTGTGCATGTCAATTAGTGTGCGGTCAGTATACTAGACAGTTTAGTTTTGTGTATATCAATTAGTGTGAGGTCAGTGTACTAGTTTCTGTTGTTTTGTGTATGTCAATTAGTGTGCGGTCAGTGTACTAGATAGTTTGGCACTGTGCATATCAATTATGTGTGGTCACTGTACTAGATAGTTTGGTTTTGTGCATGTCAATTAGTGTGCGGTCAGTGCACTATATAGTTTGGTTTTGTGTATGTCAATTAGTGTGTGGTCAGTGTACTAGTTTTTGTTGTTTTGTGTATATCAATTAGTGTGCGGTCAGTGTACTAGTTTTTGTTGTTTTGTGTATGTCGATTAGTGTGCGGTCAGTGTACTAGATAGTTTGGCTTTATGCATGTCGATTAGTGTGCGGTCCGTTTATTAGATAGTTAGGTTTTGTGCATATCAATTAGTGTGCGGTCAGTGTACTAGATAGTTTGGTTTTGTGCATGTCAATTAGTGTGCGGTCAGTGTACTAGATAGTTTGGTTTTCTGCATGTCAATTAGTGTGCGGTCAGTGTACTAGATAGTTTGATCTTGTGCATGTCAATTAGTGTGCGGTCAGTGTACTAGATAGTTTGGTTTTGTGCATGTCAATTAATGTGCGGTCAGTGTACTAGATAGTTTTATTTTGTGCATTTCAAATAGCGTGCGGTCAGTGTACTAGGCAGTTTGGTTTTGTGCATGTCAATTAGTCTGCGGTCAGTGTACTAGATAGTTTGGTTTTGTGCATATCAATTAGTGTGCGGTCAGTGTACTAGATAGCTTGGTTTTGTGCATGTCAATTAGTGTGCGGTCAGTGTACTAGATAGTTTGGTTTTGTGCATATCAATTAGTGTGCGGTCAGTGTACTAGATAGCTTGGTTTCGTGCATGTCAATTAGCGTGCGATCAGTGTACTAGATAGTTTGGTTTTGTGCATGTCAATTAGCGTGCGGTCAGTTTACTAGATAGTTTGGTTTTGTGCATGTCAATTAGCGTGCGGTCAGTGTACTAGATAGTTTGGTTTTGTGTATGCCAATTAGTGTGCGGTCAATGTACTAGATAGTTTGTCTTTGTGCATGTCAATTAGTGTGCGGTCAGTGTACTAGATAGTTTGGTTTTGTGTATGCCAATTGGTGTGCGGTCAGTGTACTAGATAATTTGTCTTTGTGAATGTCAATTAGTGTGCGGTCAGTGTACTAGATAGTTTGGTTTTGTGCATATCAATTAGTGTGCGGTCAGTGTACTAGATAGCTTGGTTTGGTGAATGTCAATTAGTGTGCGGTCAGTGTACTAGATGATTTGCTTTTGTGCATGTCATTTAGTGTGCGGTCAGTGTACTAGATAGTTTGTCTTTGTGTATGTCAATTAGCGTGCGGTCAGTGTACTAGATAGTTTGGTTTTGTGCATATCAATTAGTGTGCGGTCAGTGTACTAGGTAGTTTGGTTTTGTGCATGTCAATTAGCATGCGGTCAGTATACTGGATAGCTTGGTTTTGTGAATGTCAATTAGTGTGCGGTCAGTGTACTAGATAGTTTGGTGTTGTGTATATCAATTAGTGTGCGGTCAGTGTACTAGATAGTTTGTCTTTGTGCATGTCAATTAGTGTGCGGTCAGTGTACTAGATAGTTTGGTTTTGTGCATATCAATTAGTGTGCGGTCAGTGTACTAGATAGTTTGGTTTTGTGCATGTCAATTAGCATGCGGTCAGTGTACTGGATAGCTTGGTTTTGTGAATGTCAATTAGTGTGCGGTCAGTGTACTAGATAGTTTGGTGTTGTGCATATCAATTAGTGTGCGGTCATTGTACTAGATAGTTTGGTTTTCTGCATGTCAATTAGTGTGCGGTCAGTGTACTAGATAGTTTGGTTTTGTGCATATCAATTAGTGTGCGGTCAGTGTACTAGATAGCTTGGTTTTGAGCATGTCAATTAGAGTGCGGTCAGTGTACTAGATAGCTTGGTTTTGTGAATGTCAATTAGTGTGCGGTCAGTGTACTAGATAAGTTGCTTTTGTGCATGTCATTTAGTGTGCGGTCAGTGTACTAGATAGTTTCGTTTTGTGCATGTCAATTAGTGTGCGGTCAGTGTACTAGATAGTTTGGTCTTGTGCATGTGAATTAGTGTGCGGTCAGTATACTAGATAATTTGCTTTTGTGGATGTCATTTAGTGTGCGGTCAGTGTACTAGCTAGTTTCGTTTTGTGTATTTCAATTAGTGTGCAGTCAGTGTACTAGATAGTTTGGTTTTGGGCATGTCAATTAGTGTGCGGTCAGTGTACTAAATAGTTTGTTTTCTGCATGTCAATTAGTGTGCTGTCAGTGTACTAGATAGTTTAGTTTTGTGCATGTCAATTAGTGTGCGGTCAGTGTACTAGATAGTTTGGTTTTGTGCATGTTAATTAGTGTGCGGTCAGTGTACTAGATAGTTTGGTTTTGTGCATATCAATTAGTGTGCGGTCAGTGTACTAGATAGTTTGGTTTTGTGCATGTCAATTAGTGTGCGGTCAGTGTACTAGATAGTTTGGTTTTGTGCATGTCAATTAGTGTGCGGTCAGTGTACTAGATAGTTTGGTTTTGTGCATATCAATTAGTGTGCGGTCAGTGTACTAGATAGTTTGGTTTTGTGCATGTCAATTAGCATGCGGTCAGTGTACTGGATAGCTTGGTTTTGTGAATGTCAATTAGTGTGCGGTCAGTGTACTAGATAGTTTGGTGTTGTGTATATCAATTAGTGTGCGGTCAGTGTACTAGATAGTTTGGTTTTCTGCATGTCAATTAGTGTGCAATCAGTGTACTAGATAGTTTGGTTTTGTGCATATCAATTAGTGTGCGGTCAGTGTACTAGATAAGTTGCTTTTGTGAATGTCAATTAGTGTGCGGTCAGTGTACTAGATAGTTTGGTTTTGTGCATGTCAATTAGTGTGCGGTCAGTGTACTAGATAGTTTGGTTTTGTGTATATCAATTAGTGTGCGGTCAGTGTACTAGATAGTTTGGTTTTGTGCATGTCAATTAGCATGCGGTCAGTGTACTGGATAGCTTGGTTTTGTGAATGTCAATTAGAGTGCGGTCAGTGTACTAGATAGCTTGGTTTTGTGAATGTCAATTAGTGTGCGGTCAGTGTACTAGATAAGTTGCTTTTGTGCATGTCATTTAGTGTGCGGTCAGTGTACTAGATAGTTTCGTTTTGTGTATTTCAATTAGTGTGCGGTCAGTGTACTAGATAGCTTGGTTTCGTGCATGTCAATTAGCGTGCGGTCAGTGTACTAGATAGTTTGGTTTTGTGTATGCCAATTAGTGTGCGGTCAGTGTACTAGATAGCTTGGTTTCGTGGATGTCAATTAGCGTGCGGTCAGTGTACTAGATAGCTTGGTTTTGTGTATGCCAATTAGTGTGCGGTCAGTGTACTAGATAGCTTGGTTTCGTGGATGTCGATTAGCGTGCGGTCAGTGTACTAGATAGCTTGGTTTTGTGTATGTCAATTAGTGTGCGGTCAGTGTACTAGATAGTTTGGTTTTGTGTATGCCAATTAGTGTGCGGTCAGTGTACTAGATAGTTTGGTTTTGTGCATGTCAATTAGTGTGCGGTCAGTGTACTAGATAGTTTGGTTTTGTGTATATCAATTAGTGTGCGGTCAGTGTACTAGATAGTTTGGTTTTGTGCATGTCAATTAGCATGCGGTCAGTGTACTGGATAGCTTGGTTTTGTGAATGTCAATTAGTGTGCTGTCAGTGTACTAGATAGTTTGGTTTTGTGCATGTCAATTAGTGTGCGGTCAGTGTACTAGATAGTTTGGTTTTGTGTATATCAATTAGTGTGCGGTCAGTGTACTAGATAGTTTGGTTTTGTGCATGTCAATTAGCATGCGGTCAGTGTACTGGATAGCTTGGTTTTGTGAATGTCAATTAGTGTGCGGTCAGTGTACTAGATAGTTTGGTGTTGTGTATATCAATTAATGTGCGGTCAGTGTACTAGATAGTTTGGTTTTCTGCATGTCAATTAGTGTGCGGTCAGTGTACTAGATAGTTTGGTTTTGTGCATGTCAATTAGTGTGCGGTCAGTGTACTAGATAGCTTGGTTTTGAGCATGTCAATTAGCGTGCGGTCAGTGTACTAGATAATTTGCTTTTGTGCATGTCATTTAGTGTGCGGTCAGTGTACTAGATAGTTTCGTTTTGTGTATTTCAATTAGTGTGCGGTCAGTGTACTAGATAGTGTGATTTTGTGCATGTCAATTAGAGTGCGGTCAGTGTACTAAATAGTTTGGTTTTGTGCATGTCAATTAGTGTGCGGTCAGCGTACTAGATAGTTTGCTCTTGTGCATGTGAATTAGTGTGCGGTCAGTGTACTAGATAGTTCCCTTTTGTGTATTTCAATTAGTGTGCGGTCAGTGTACTAGATAGTTTGGTTTTGTGCATGTCAATTAGTGTGCGGTCAGTGTACTAAATAGTTTGGTTTTCTGCATGTCAATTAGTGTGCTGTCAGTGTACTAGGTAGTTTAGTTTTGTGTATGTCAATTAGTGTGCGGTCAGTGTACTAGATAGTTTGGTTTTGTGCATTTCAATTAGTGTGCGGTCAGTGTACTAGATAGTTTGGTTTTGTGCATGTCAATTTGTGTCCGGTCAGTGTACTAGATAGTTTGGTTTTGTGCAGTCAGTGCACTATATAGTTTGGTCTTGTGCATGTCAATTAGTGTGCGATTAGTGTACTAGAAATTTTGGTCTTGTGCATGTCAATTAGTGTGCGGTCAGTGTACTAGATAGTTTGGTTTTGTGCATGTCAATTAGTGTGCGGTCAGTGTACTAGATAGGATGGTTTTGTGCATGTCAATTAGTGTGCGGTCAGTGTACTAAATAGTTTGGTTTTGTGCATGTCAATTAGTGTGCGGTCAGTGTACTAAATAGTTTGATTTTCTGCATGTCAATTAGTGTGCTGTCAGTGTACTAGGTAATTTAGTTTTGTGTTTATCAATTAGTGTGCTGTCAGTGTACTAGGTAGTTTAGTTTTTGTATGTCAATTAGTGTGCGGTCAGTGTACTAAATAGTTTGGTTTTGTGCATGTCATTTAGTGTGCGGTCAGTGTACTAGATAGTTTCGTTTTGTGTATTTTAATTAGTATGCGGTCAGTGTACTAGATAGTGTGGTTTTGTGCATGTCAATTAGTGTGCGGTCAGTGTACTAAATAGTTTGGTTTTGTGCATGTGAATTAGTGTGCGGTCAGTGTACTAGATAGTTTGGTCTTGTGCATGTGAATTAGTGTGCGGTCAGTATACTAGATAATTTGCTTTTGTGGATGTCATTTAGTGTGCGGTCAGTGTACTAGCTGGTTTCGTTTTGTGTATTTCAATTAGTGTGCAGTCAGTGTACTAGATAGTTTGGTTTTGGGCATGTCAATTAGTGTGCGGTCAGTGTACTAAATAGTTTGGTTTTCTGCATGTCAATTAGTGTGCTGTCAGTGTACTAGATAGTTTAGTTTTGTGCATGTCAATTAGTGTGCGGTCAGTGTACTAGATAGTTTCGTTTTGTGCATGTTAATTAGTGTGCAGTCAGTGTACTAGATAGTTTGGTTTTGTGCATATCAATTAGTGTGCGGTCAGTGTACTAGATAGTTTGGTTTTGTGCATGTCAATTAGTGTGCGGTCAGTGTACTAGATAGTTTGGTTTTGTGCATGTCAATTAGTGTGCGGTCAGTGCACTGAATAGTTTGTTTTTTTCTATGTCAATTAGTGTGCGGTCAGTGTACTAGATAGTTTGGCTTTGTGTATGTCAATTAGTGTGAGGTCAGTGTACTAGATAGTTTGGTTTTGTGCATGTCAATTAGTGTGCGGTCAGTGTACTAGATAGTTTGGTTTTGTGCATTTCAATTAGTGTGCGGTCAGTGTACTAGATAGTTTGGTTTTGTGCATGTCAATTAGTGTGCGGTCAGTGCACTATATAGTTTGGTCTTGTGCATGTCAATTAGTGTGCGGTCAGTGTACTAGATAGTTTGGTTTTGTGCATGTCAATTAGTGTGCGGTCAGTGTACTAGATAGGTTGATTTTGTGCATGTCAATTAGTGTGCGGTCAGTGTACTAGATAGTTTGGTTTTGTGCATGTCAATTAGCGTGCGGTCAGTGTACTAGATAGTTTGGTTTTGTGCATGTCAATTAGTGTGCGGTGACTGTACTAGACAGTTTGGTTTTGTGCATGTCAATTAGTGTGCGGTCAGTGTACTAAATAGTTTGGTTTTGTGTATGTCAATTAGTGTGCGGTCAGTGTACTAGATAGTTTGGTTTTGTGCATATCAATTAGTGTGCGGTCTGTATACTAGATAGTTTAGTTTTGTGTATATCAATTAGTGTGAGGTCAGTGTACTAGTTTCTGTTGTTTTGTGTATGTCAATTAGTGTGCGGTCAGTGTACTAGATAGTTTGGCACTGTGCATATCAATTATGTGTGGTCACTGTACTAGATAGTTTGGCTTTGTGCATGTCAATTAGTGTGCGGTCAGTGCACTATATAGTTTGGTTTTGTGTATGTCAATTAGTGTGTGGTCAGTGTACTAGTTTTTGTTGTTTTGTGTATATCAATTAGTGTGCGGTCAGTGTACTAGATAGTTTGGTTTTGTGTATGTCAGTTAGTGTGCGGTCAGTGTACTAGTTTTTGATGTTTTGTGTATGTCGATTAGTGTGCGGTCCGTTTACTAGATAGTTAGGTTTTGTGCATATCAATTAGTGTGCGGTCAGTGTACTAGATAGTTTGGTTTTGTGCATGTCAATTAGTGTGCGGTCAGTGTACTAGATAGTTTCGTTTTGTGCATGTCAATTAGTGTGCAGTCAGTGTACTAGATAGTTTGATCTTGTGCATGTCAATTAGTGTGCGGTCAGTGTACTAGATAGTTTGGTTTTGTGCATGTTAATTAATGTGCGGTCAGTGTACTAGATAGTTTTATTTTGTGCATTTCAAATAGCGTGCGGTCAGTGTACTAGGCAGTTTGGTTTTGTGCATGTCAATTAGTCTGCGGTCAGTGTACTAGATAGATTGGTTTTTATGCATATCAATTAGTGTGCGGTCAGTGTACTAGATAGCTTGGTTTTGTGCATGTCAATTAGTGTGCGGTCAGTGTACTAGATAGTTTGGTTTTGTGCATATCAATTAGTGTGCGGTCAGTGTACTGGATAGCTTGGTTTCGTGCATGTCAATTAGCGTGCGATCAGTGTACTAGATAGTTTGGTTTTGTGCATGTCAATTAGTGTGCGGTCAGTGTACTAGATAGTTTGGTTTTGTGTATGCCAATTAGTGTGCGGTCAGTGTACTAGATAGTTTGTCTTTGTGCATGTCAATTAGTGTGCGGTCAGTGTACTAGATAGTTTGGTTTTGTGCATATCAATTAGTGTGCGGTCAGTGTACTAGATAGTTTGGTTTTGTGCATGTCAATTAGCATGCGGTCAGTATACTGGATAGCTTGGTTTTGTGAATGTCAATTAGTGTGCGGTCAGTGTACTAGATAGTTTGGTGTTCTGTATATCAATTAGTGTGTGGTCAGTGTACTAGATAGTTTGTCTTTGTGCATGTCAATTAGTGTGCGGTCAGTGTACTAGATAGTTTGGTTTTGTGCATATCAATTAGTGTGCGGTCAGTGTACTAGATAGTTTGGTTTTGTGCATGTCAATTAGCATGCGGTCAGTGTACTGGATAGCTTGGTTTTGTGAATGTCAATTAGTGTGCGGTCAGTGTACTAGATAGTTTGGTGTTGTGTATATCAATTAGTGTGCGGTCAGTGTACTAGATAGTTTGGTTTTCTGCATGTCAATTAGTGTGCGGTCAGTGTACTAGATAGTTTGGTTTTGTGCATATCAATTAGTGTGCGGTCAGTGTACTAGATAGGTTGGTTTTGAGCATGTCAATTAGAGTGCGGTCAGTGTACTAGATAGCTTGGTTTTGTGAATGTCAATTAGTGTCCGGTCAGTGTACTAGATAAGTTGCTTTTGTGCATGTCATTTAATGTGCGGTCAGTGTACTAGATAGTTTCGTTTTGTGTATTTCAATTAGTGTGCGGTCAGTGTACTAGATAGCTTGGTTTCGTGCATGTCAATTAGCGTGCGGTCAGTGTACTAGATAGTTTGGTTTTGTGTATGCCAATTAGTGTGCGGTCAGTGTACTAGATAGCTTGGTTTCGTGGATGTCAATTAGCGTGCGGTCAGTGTACTAGATAGCTTGGTTTTGTGTATGCCAATTAGTGTGCGTCAGTGTACTAGATAGCTTGGTTTCGTGGATGTCAATTAGCGTGCGGTCAGTGTACTAGATAGCTTGGTTTTGTGTATGTCAATTAGTGTGCGGTCAGTGTACTACATAGTTTGGTTTTGTGTATGCCAATTAGTGTGCGGTCAGTGTACTAGATAGTTTGGTTTTGTGGGTGTCAATTAGTGTGCGGTCAGTGTACTAGATAGTTTGGTTTTGTGTATATCAATTAGTGTGCGGTCAGTGTACTAGATAGTTTGGTTTTGTGCATGTCAATTAGC
Organism: Bathymodiolus septemdierum; assembly: GCA_963383655.1. NCBI lineage: Eukaryota > Metazoa > Mollusca > Bivalvia > Mytilida > Modiolidae > Bathymodiolus > Bathymodiolus septemdierum. The sequence goes on from OY726522.1 coordinate 36,044,116, forward strand.
ATGCGGTCAGTGTACTGGATAGCTTGGTTTTGTGAATGTCAATTAGTGTGCGGTCAGTGTACTAGATAGTTTGGTGTTGTGTATATCAATTAATGTGCGGTCAGTGTACTAGATAGTTTGGTTTTGTGCATGTCAATTATTGTGCAGTCAGTGCACTATATAGTTTGGTCTTGTACATGTCAATTAGTGTCCGGTTATTGTACTAGATAGTTTGGTCTTGTGCATGTCAATTAGTGTGCTGTCAGTGTACTAGATAGCTTGGGTTTGTGCATGTCAATTAGTGTGCGGTCAGTGTACTAGATAGGTTGGTTTTGTGCATGTCAATTAGTGTGCGGTCAGTGTACTAAATAGTTTCGTTTTGTGCATGTCAATTAGTGTGCGGTCAGTGTACTAGATAGTTTGGTCTTGTGCATGTGAATTAGTGTGCGGTCAGTATACTAGATAATTTGCTTTTGTGGATGTCATTTAGTGTGCGGTCAGTGTACTAGCTAGTTTCGTTTTGTGTATTTCAATTAGTGTGCAGTCAGTGTACTAGATAGTTTGGTTTTGGGCATGTCAATTAGTGTGCGGTCAGTGTACTAAATAGTTTGTTTTCTGCATGTCAATTAGTGTGCTGTCAGTGTACTAGATAGTTTAGTTTTGTGCATGTCAATTAGTGTGCGGTCAGTGTACTAGATAGTTTGGTTTTGTGCATGTTAATTAGTGTGCGGTCAGTGTACTAGATAGTTTGGTTTTGTGCATATCAATTAGTGTGCGGCCAGTGTACTAGATAGTTTGGTTTTGTGCATGTCAATTAGTGTGCGGTCAGTGTACTAGATAGTTTGGTTTTGTGCATGTCAATTAGTGTGCGGTCAGTGTACTAGATAGTTTGGTTTTGTGCATATCAATTAGTGTGCGGTCAGTGTACTAGATAGTTTGGTTTTGTGCATGTCAATTAGCATGCGGTCAGTGTACTGGATAGCTTGGTTTTGTGAATGTCAATTAGTGTGCGGTCAGTGTACTAGATAGTTTGGTGTTGTGTATATCAATTAGTGTGCGGTCAGTGTACTAGATAGTTTGGTTTTGTGCATATCAATTAGTGTGCGGTCAGTGTACTAGATAAGTTGCTTTTGTGAATGTCAATTAGTGTGCGGTCAGTGTACTAGATAGTTTGGTTTTGTGCATGTCAATTAGTGTGCGGTCAGTGTACTAGATAGTTTGGTTTTGTGTATATCAATTAGTGTGCGGTCAGTGTACTAGATAGTTTGGTTTTGTGCATGTCAATTAGCATGCGGTCAGTGTACTGGATAGCTTGGTTTTGTGAATGTCAATTAGAGTGCGGTCAGTGTACTAGATAGCTTGGTTTTGTGAATGTCAATTAGTGTGCGGTCAGTGTACTAGATAAGTTGCTTTTGTGCATGTCATTTAGTGTGCGGTCAGTGTACTAGATAGTTTCGTTTTGTGTATTTCAATTAGTGTGCGGTCAGTGTACTAGATAGCTTGGTTTCGTGCATGTCAATTAGCGTGCGGTCAGTGTACTAGATAGTTTGGTTTTGTGTATGCCAATTAGTGTGCGGTCAGTGTACTAGATAGCTTGGTTTCGTGGATGTCAATTAGCGTGCGGTCAGTGTACTAGATAGCTTGGTTTTGTGTATGCCAATTAGTGTGCGGTCAGTGTACTAGATAGCTTGGTTTCGTGGATGTCGATTAGCGTGCGGTCAGTGTACTAGATAGCTTGGTTTTGTGTATGTCAATTAGTGTGCGGTCAGTGTACTAGATAGTTTGGTTTTGTGTATGCCAATTAGTGTGCGGTCAGTGTACTAGATAGTTTGGTTTTGTGCATGTCAATTAGTGTGCGGTCAGTGTACTAGATAGTTTGGTTTTGTGTATATCAATTAGTGTGCGGTCAGTGTACTAGATAGTTTGGTTTTGTGCATGTCAATTAGCATGCGGTCAGTGTACTGGATAGCTTGGTTTTGTGAATGTCAATTAGTGTGCGGTCAGTGTACTAGATAGTTTGGTTTTGTGCATGTCAATTAGTGTGCGGTCAGTGTACTAGATAGTTTGGTTTTGTGTATATCAATTAGTGTGCGGTCAGTGTACTAGATAGTTTGGTTTTGTGCATGTCAATTAGCATGCGGTCAGTGTACTGGATAGCTTGGTTTTGTGAATGTCAATTAGTGTGCGGTCAGTGTACTAGATAGTTTGGTGTTGTGTATATCAATTAATGTGCGGTCAGTGTACTAGATAGTTTGGTTTTCTGCATGTCAATTAGTGTGCGGTCAGTGTACTAGATAGTTTGGTTTTGTGCATGTCAATTAGTGTGCGGTCAGTGTACTAGATAGCTTGGTTTTGAGCATGTCAATTAGCGTGCGGTCAGTGTACTAGATAATTTGCTTTTGTGCATGTCATTTAGTGTGCGGTCAGTGTACTAGATAGTTTCGTTTTGTGTATTTCAATTAGTGTGCGGTCAGTGTACTAGATAGTGTGATTTTGTGCATGTCAATTAGAGTGCGGTCAGTGTACTAAATAGTTTGGTTTTGTGCATGTCAATTAGTGTGCTGTCAGCGTACTAGATAGTTTGCTCTTGTGCATGTGAATTAGTGTGCGGTCAGTGTACTAGATAGTTCCCATTTGTGTATTTCAATTAGTGTGCGGTCAGTGTACTAGATAGTTTGGTTTTGTGCATGTCAATTAGTGTGCGGTCAGTGTACTAAATAGTTTGGTTTTCTGCATGTCAATTAGTGTGCTGTCAGTGTACTAGGTAGTTTAGTTTTGTGTATGTCAATTAGTGTGCGGTCAGTGTACTAGATAGTTTGGTTTTGTGCATTTCAATTAGTGTGCGGTCAGTGTACTAGATAGTTTGGTTTTGTGCATGTCAATTTGTGTCCGGTCAGTGTACTAGATAGTTTGGTTTTGTGCAGTCAGTGCACTATATAGTTTGGTCTTGTGCATGTCAATTAGTGTGCGATTAGTGTACTAGAAATTTTGGTCTTGTGCATGTCAATTAGTGTGCGGTCAGTGTACTAGATAGTTTGGTTTTGTGCATGTCAATTAGTGTGCGGTCAGTGTACTAGATAGGATGGTTTTGTGCATGTCAATTAGTGTGCGGTCAGTGTACTAAATAGTTTGGTTTTGTGCATGTCAATTAGTGTGCGGTCAGTGTACTAAATAGTTTGATTTTCTGCATGTCAATTAGTGTGCTGTCAGTGTACTAGGTAATTTAGTTTTGTGTTTATCAATTAGTGTGCTGTCAGTGTACTAGGTAGTTTAGTTTTTGTATGTCAATTAGTGTGCGGTCAGTGTACTAAATAGTTTGGTTTTGTGCATGTCATTTAGTGTGCGGTCAGTGTACTAGATAGTTTCGTTTTGTGTATTTTAATTAGTATGCGGTCAGTGTACTAGATAGTGTGGTTTTGTGCATGTCAATTAGTGTGCGGTCAGTGTACTAAATAGTTTGGTTTTGTGCATGTCAATTAGTGTGCGGTCAGTGTACTAGATAGTTTGGTCTTGTGCATGTCAATTAGTGTGCGGTCAGTATACTAGATAATTTGCTTTTGTGGATGTCATTTAGTGTGCGGTCAGTGTACTAGCTAGTTTCGTTTTGTGTATTTCAATTAGTGTGCAGTCAGTGTACTAGATAGTTTGGTTTTGGGCATGTCAATTAGTGTGCGGTCAGTGTACTAAATAGTTTGGTTTTCTGCATGTCAATTAGTGTGCTGTCAGTGTACTAGATAGTTTAGTTTTGTGCATGTCAATTAGTGTGCGGTCAGTGTACTAGATAGTTTCGTTTTGTGCATGTTAATTAGTGTGCAGTCAGTGTACTAGATAGTTTGGTTTTGTGCATATCAATTAGTGTGCGGTCAGTGTACTAGATAGTTTGGTTTTGTGCATGTCAATTAGTGTGCGGTCAGTGTACTAGATAGTTTGGTTTTGTGCATGTCAATTAGTGTGCGGTCAGTGCACTGAATAGTTTGTTTTTTTCTATGTCAATTAGTGTGCGGTCAGTGTACTAGATAGTTTGGCTTTGTGTATGTCAATTAGTGTGAGGTCAGTGTACTAGATAGTTTGGTTTTGTGCATGTCAATTAGTGTGCGGTCAGTGTACTAGATAGTTTGGTTTTGTGCATTTCAATTAGTGTGCGGTCAGTGTACTAGATAGTTTGGTTTTGTGCATGTCAATTAGTGTGCGGTCAGTGCACTATATAGTTTGGTCTTGTGCATGTCAATTAGTGTGCGGTCAGTGTACTAGATAGTTTGGTTTTGTGCATGTCAATTAGTGTGCGGTCAGTGTACTAGATAGGTTGATTTTGTGCATGTCAATTAGTGTGCGGTCAGTGTACTAGATAGTTTGGTTTTGTGCATGTCAATTAGCGTGCGGTCAGTGTACTAGATAGTTTGGTTTTGTGCATGTCAATTAGTGTGCGGTGACTGTACTAGACAGTTTGGTTTTGTGCATGTCAATTAGTGTGCGGTCAGTGTACTAAATAGTTTGGTTTTGTGTATGTCAATTAGTGTGCGGTCAGTGTACTAGATAGTTTGGTTTTGTGCATATCAATTAGTGTGCGGTCTGTATACTAGATAGTTTAGTTTTGTGTATATCAATTAGTGTGAGGTCAGTGTACTAGTTTCTGTTGTTTTGTGTATGTCAATTAGTGTGCGGTCAGTGTACTAGATAGTTTGGCACTGTGCATATCAATTATGTGTGGTCACTGTACTAGATAGTTTGGCTTTGTGCATGTCAATTAGTGTGCGGTCAGTGCACTATATAGTTTGGTTTTGTGTATGTCAATTAGTGTGTGGTCAGTGTACTAGTTTTTGTTGTTTTGTGTATATCAATTAGTGTGCGGTCAGTGTACTAGATAGTTTGGTTTTGTGTATGTCAGTTAGTGTGCGGTCAGTGTACTAGTTTTTGATGTTTTGTGTATGTCGATTAGTGTGCGGTCCGTTTACTAGATAGTTAGGTTTTGTGCATATCAATTAGTGTGCGGTCAGTGTACTAGATAGTTTGGTTTTGTGCATGTCAATTAGTGTGCGGTCAGTGTACTAGATAGTTTCGTTTTGTGCATGTCAATTAGTGTGCAGTCAGTGTACTAGATAGTTTGATCTTGTGCATGTCAATTAGTGTGCGGTCAGTGTACTAGATAGTTTGGTTTTGTGCATGTTAATTAATGTGCGGTCAGTGTACTAGATAGTTTTATTTTGTGCATTTCAAATAGCGTGCGGTCAGTGTACTAGGCAGTTTGGTTTTGTGCATGTCAATTAGTCTGCGGTCAGTGTACTAGATAGATTGGTTTTTATGCATATCAATTAGTGTGCGGTCAGTGTACTAGATAGCTTGGTTTTGTGCATGTCAATTAGTGTGCGGTCAGTGTACTAGATAGTTTGGTTTTGTGCATATCAATTAGTGTGCGGTCAGTGTACTAGATAGCTTGGTTTCGTGCATGTCAATTAGCGTGCGATCAGTGTACTAGATAGTTTGGTTTTGTGCATGTCAATTAGTGTGCGGTCAGTGTACTAGATAGTTTGGTTTTGTGTATGCCAATTAGTGTGCGGTCAGTGTACTAGATAGTTTGTCTTTGTGCATGTCAATTAGTGTGCGGTCAGTGTACTAGATAGTTTGGCTTTGTGTATGTCAATTAGTGTGAGGTCAGTGTACTAGATAGTTTGGTTTTGTGCATGTCAATTAGTGTGCGGTCAGTGTACTAGATAGTTTGGTTTTGTGCATTTCAATTAGTGTGCGGTCAGTGTACTAGATAGTTTGATTTTGTGCATGTCAATTAGTGTGCGGTCAGTGCACTATATAGTTTGGTCTTGTGCATGTCAATTAGTGTGCGGTCAGTGTACTAGATAGTTTGGTTTTGTGCATGTCAATTAGTGTGCGGTCAGTGTACTAGATAGGTTGATTTTGTGCATGTCAATTAGTGTGCGGTCAGTGTACTAGATAGTTTGGTTTTGTGCATGTCAATTAGCGTGCGGTCAGTGTACTAGATAGTTTGGTTTTGTGCATGTCAATTAGTGTGCGGTGACTGTACTAGACAGTTTGGTTTTGTGCATGTCAATTAGTGTGCGGTCAGTGTACTAAATAGTTTGGTTTTGTGTATGTCAATTAGTGTGCGGTCAGTGTACTAGATAGTTTGGTTTTGTGCATATCAATTAGTGTGCGGTCTGTATACTAGATAGTTTAGTTTTGTGTATATCAATTAGTGTGAGGTCAGTGTACTAGTTTCTGTTGTTTTGTGTATGTCAATTAGTGTGCGGTCAGTGTACTAGATAGTTTGGCACTGTGCATATCAATTATGTGTGGTCACTGTACTAGATAGTTTGGCTTTGTGCATGTCAATTAGTGTGCGGTCAGTGCACTATATAGTTTGGTTTTGTGTATGTCAATTAGTGTGTGGTCAGTGTACTAGTTTTTGTTGTTTTGTGTATATCAATTAGTGTGCGGTCAGTGTACTAGATAGTTTGGTTTTGTGTATGTCAGTTAGTGTGCGGTCAGTGTACTAGTTTTTGATGTTTTGTGTATGTCGATTAGTGTGCGGTCCGTTTACTAGATAGTTAGGTTTTGTGCATATCAATTAGTGTGCGGTCAGTGTACTAGATAGTTTGGTTTTGTGCATGTCAATTAGTGTGCGGTCAGTGTACTAGATAGTTTCGTTTTGTGCATGTCAATTAGTGTGCAGTCAGTGTACTAGATAGTTTGATCTTGTGCATGTCAATTAGTGTGCGGTCAGTGTACTAGATAGTTTGGTTTTGTGCATGTTAATTAATGTGCGGTCAGTGTACTAGATAGTTTTATTTTGTGCATTTCAAATAGCGTGCGGTCAGTGTACTAGGCAGTTTGGTTTTGTGCATGTCAATTAGTCTGCGGTCAGTGTACTAGATAGATTGGTTTTTATGCATATCAATTAGTGTGCGGTCAGTGTACTAGATAGCTTGGTTTTGTGCATGTCAATTAGTGTGCGGTCAGTGTACTAGATAGTTTGGTTTTGTGCATATCAATTAGTGTGCGGTCAGTGTACTAGATAGCTTGGTTTCGTGCATGTCAATTAGCGTGCGATCAGTGTACTAGATAGTTTGGTTTTGTGCATGTCAATTAGTGTGCGGTCAGTGTACTAGATAGTTTGGTTTTGTGTATGCCAATTAGTGTGCGGTCAGTGTACTAGATAGTTTGTCTTTGTGCATGTCAATTAGTGTGCGGTCAGTGTACTAGATAGTTTGGTTTTGTGCATATCAATTAGTGTGCGGTCAGTGTACTAGATAGTTTGGTTTTGTGCATGTCAATTAGCATGCGGTCAGTATACTGGATAGCTTGGTTTTGTGAATGTCAATTAGTGTGCGGTCAGTGTACTAGATAGTTTGGTGTTCTGTATATCAATTAGTGTGTGGTCAGTGTACTAGATAGTTTGTCTTTGTGCATGTCAATTAGTGTGCGGTCAGTGTACTAGATAGTTTGGTTTTGTGCATATCAATTAGTGTGCGGTCAGTGTACTAGATAGTTTGGTTTTGTGCATGTCAATTAGCATGCGGTCAGTGTACTGGATAGCTTGGTTTTGTGAATGTCAATTAGTGTGCGGTCAGTGTACTAGATAGTTTGGTGTTGTGTATATCAATTAGTGTGCGGTCAGTGTACTAGATAGTTTGGTTTTCTGCATGTCAATTAGTGTGCGGTCAGTGTACTAGATAGTTTGGTTTTGTGCATATCAATTAGTGTGCGGTCAGTGTACTAGATAGGTTGGTTTTGAGCATGTCAATTAGAGTGCGGTCAGTGTACTAGATAGCTTGGTTTTGTGAATGTCAATTAGTGTCCGGTCAGTGTACTAGATAAGTTGCTTTTGTGCATGTCATTTAATGTGCGGTCAGTGTACTAGATAGTTTCGTTTTGTGTATTTCAATTAGTGTGCGGTCAGTGTACTAGATAGCTTGGTTTCGTGCATGTCAATTAGCGTGCGGTCAGTGTACTAGATAGTTTGGTTTTGTGTATGCCAATTAGTGTGCGGTCAGTGTACTAGATAGCTTGGTTTCGTGGATGTCAATTAGCGTGCGGTCAGTGTACTAGATAGCTTGGTTTTGTGTATGCCAATTAGTGTGCGTCAGTGTACTAGATAGCTTGGTTTCGTGGATGTCAATTAGCGTGCGGTCAGTGTACTAGATAGCTTGGTTTTGTGTATGTCAATTAGTGTGCGGTCAGTGTACTACATAGTTTGGTTTTGTGTATGCCAATTAGTGTGCGGTCAGTGTACTAGATAGTTTGGTTTTGTGGGTGTCAATTAGTGTGCGGTCAGTGTACTAGATAGTTTGGTTTTGTGTATATCAATTAGTGTGCGGTCAGTGTACTAGATAGTTTGGTTTTGTGCATGTCAATTAGCATGCGGTCAGTGTACTGGATAGCTTGGTTTTGTGAATGTCAATTAGTGTGCGGTCAGTGTACTAGATAGTTTGGTGTTGTGTATATCAATTAATGTGCGGTCAGTGTACTAGATAGTTTGGTTTTGTGCATGTCAATTATTGTGCAGTCAGTGCACTATATAGTTTGGTCTTGTACATGTCAATTAGTGTCCGGTTATTGTACTAGATAGTTTGGTCTTGTGCATGTCAATTAGTGTGCTGTCAGTGTACTAGATAGCTTGGGTTTGTGCATGTCAATTAGTGTGCGGTCAGTGTACTAGATAGGTTGGTTTTGTGCATGTCAATTAGTGTGCGGTCAGTGTACTAAATAGTTTGGGATTGTGTATGTCAATTAGTGGCAGTCAGTGTACTAGATAGTTTGGATTTGTGTATGTCAATTAGTGTGCGGTCAGTGTACTAGATAGTTTGGTTTTGTGCATGTCAATTTGTGTCCGGTCAGTGTACTAGATAGTTTGGTTTTGTGCATGTCAATTATTGTGCAGTCAGTGCACTATATAGTTTGGTCTTGTACATGTCAATTAGTGTGCGGTTATTGTACTAGATAGTTTGGTCTTGTGCATGTCAATTAGTGTGCTGTCAGTGTACTAGATAGCTTGGGTTTGTGCATGTCAATTAGTGTGCGGTCAGTGTACTAGATAGGTTGGTTTTGTGCATGTCAATTAGTGTGCGGTCAGTGTACTAAATAGTTTGGGATTGTGTATGTCAATTAGTGGCAGTCAGTGTACTAGATAGTTTGGATTTGTGTATGTCAATTAATGTGCGGTCAGTGTACTAGATATATTGGTGTTGTGCATGTCTATTAGTGTTCGGTCAGTGTACTAGATAGTTTGGTTTTGTGCATGTCAATTAGTGTGCTGTCAGTGTACTAGATAGTTTGGTTTTGTGCATTTCAATTAGTGTGCGGTCAGTGTACTAGATAGTTTGGTTTTGTGCATGTCAATTAGTGTGCGGTCAGTGCACTATATAGTTTGGTCTTGTGCATGTCAATTAGTGTGCGGTCAGTGTACTAGATAGTTTGGTCCTGTGCATGTCAATTAGTGTGCGTCAGTGTACTACATAGTTTGGTTTTGTGCATGTCAATTAGTGTGCGGTCAGTGTACTAGATAGGTTGATTTTGTGCAAGTCAAATAGTGTGCGGTCAGTGTACTAAATAGTTTGGGTTTGTGTATGTCAATTAGTGTGCAGTCAGTGTACTAGATAGTTTGGTTTTGTGCATGTCAATTAGCGTGCGGTCAGTGTACTAGATAGTTTGGTTTTGTGCATGTCAATTAGTGTGCGGTGACTGTACTAGACAGTTTGGTTTTGTGCATGTCAATTAGTGTGCGGTCAGTGTACTAAATAGTTTGGTTTTGTGTATGTCAATTAGTGTGCGGTCAGTGTACTAGATAGTATGGTTTTGTGCATGTCAATTAGTGTGCGGTCAGTATACTAGATAGTTTAGTTTTGTGTATATCAATTAGTGTGAGGTCAGTGTACTAGTTTCTGTTGTTTTGTGTATGTCAATTAGTGTGCGGTCAGTGTACTAGATAGTTTGGCACTGTGCATATCAATTATATGTGGTCACTGTACTAGATAGTTTGGTTTTGTGCATGTCAATTAGTGTGCGGTCAGTGCACTATATAGTTTGGTTTTGTGTATGTCAATTAGTGTGTGGTCAGTGTACTAGTTTTTGTTGTTTTGTGTATATCAATTAGTGTGCGGTCAGTGTACTAGTTTTTGTTGTTTTGTGTATGTCGATTAGTGTGCGGTCAGTGTACTAGATAGCTTGGCTTTATGCATGTCGATTAGTGTGCGGTCAGTGTACTAGATAGTTTGGTTTTGTGCATGTCAATTAGTGTGCGGTCAGTGTACTAGATAGTTTGGTTTTGTGTATGCCAATTAGTGTGCGGTCAGTGTACTAGATAGTTTGGTTTTGTGCATGTCAATTAGTGTGCGGTCAGTGTACTAGATAGTTTGGTTTTGTGTATGCCAATTAGTGTGCGGTCAGTGTACTAGATAGTTTGGTTTTGTGCATGTCAATTAGTGTGCGGTCAGTGTACTAGATAGTTTGGTTTTGTGTATTCCAATTAGTGTGCGGTCAGTGTACTAGATAGTTTGGCTTTGTGCATGTCAATTAGTGTGCGGTCAGTTTACTAGATAGTTTGGTTTTGTGCATGTCAATTAGTGTGCGGTCAGTGTACTAGATAGTTTGGTTTTGTGTATATCAATTAGTGTGCGGTCATTGTACTAGATAGTTTGGTTTTGTGCATGTCAATTAGCATGCGGTCAGTGTACTGGATAGCTTGGTTTTGTGAATGTCAATTAGTGTGCGGTCAGTGTACTAGATAGTTTGGTTTTGTGCATGTCAATTAGTGTGCGGTCAGTGTACTAGATAGTTTGGTTTTGTGCATGTCAATTAGCATGCGGTCAGTGTACTGGATAGCTTGGTTTTCTGCATGTCAATTAGTGTGCGGTCAGTGTACTAGATAGTTTGGTTTTGTGCATATCAATTAGTGTGCGGTCAGCGTACTAGATAGTTTGCTCTTGTGCATGTGAATTAGTGTGCGGTCAGTGTACTAGATAATTTGCTTTTGTGCATGTCATTTAGTGTGCGGTCAGTGTACTAGATAGTTCCCTTTTGTGTATTTCAATTAGTGTGCGGTCAGTGTACTAGATAGTTTGGTTTTGTGCATGTCAATTAGTGTGCGGTCAGTGTACTAAATAGTTTGGTTTTCTGCATGTCAATTAGTGTGCTGTCAGTGTACAAGGTAGTTTAGTTTTGTGTATGTCAATTAGTGTGCGGTCAGTGTACTAGATAGTTTGGTTTTGTGCATTTCAATTAGTGTGCGGTCAGTGTACTAGATAGTTTGGTTTTGTGCATGTCAATTTGTGTCCGCTCAGTGTACTAGATAGTTTGGTTTTGTGCATCTTAATTATTGTGCAGTCAGTGCACTATATAGTTTGGTCTTGTGCATGTCAATTAGTGTGTGATTAGTGTACTAGAAATTTTGGTCTTGTGCATGTCAATTAGTGTGCGGTCAGTGTACTAGATAGTTTGGTTTTGTGCATGTCAATTAGTGTGCGGTCAGTGTACTAGATAGGTTGGTTTTGTGCATGTCAATTAGTGTGCGGTCAGTGTACTAAATAGTTTGGTTTTGTGCATGTCAATTAGTGTGCTGTCAGTGTACTAAATAGTTTGATTTTCTGCATGTCAATTAGTGTGCTGTCAGTGTACTAGGTAATTTAGTTTTGTGTATATCAATTAGTGTGCTGTCAGTGTACTAGGTAGTTTAGTTTTTGTATGTCAATTAGTGTGCGGTTAGTGTACTAGATAGTTTGGTTTTGTGCATGTCAATTAGTGTGCGGTCAGTGTACTAGATAGTTTGGTCTTGTGGATGTCAATTTGTGTCCGGTCAGTGTACTAGATAGTTTGGTGTTGTGCATGTCAATTATTGTGCAGTCAGTGCACTATATAGTTTGGTCTTGTGCATGTCAATTAGTGTGCGGTTAGTGTACTAGATAGTTTGGTCTTGTGCATGTCAATTAGTGTGCTGTCAGTGTACTAGATAGTTTGGGTTTGTGCATGTCAATTAGTGTGCGGTCAGTGTACTAGATAGGTTGGTTTTGTGCATGTCAATTAGTGTGCGGTCAGTGTACTAAATAGTTTGGGGTTGTGTATGTCAATTAGTGGCAGTCAGTGTACTAGATAGTTTGGATTTGTGTATGTCAATTAATGTGCGGTCAGTGTACTAGATATATTGGTGTTGTGCATGTCTATTAGTGTTCGGTCAGTGTACTAGATAGTTTGGTTTTGTGCATGTCAATTAGTGTACGGTCAGTGTACTAGATAGTTTGGTTTTGTGCATGTCAATTAGTGTGCGGTCAGTGTACTAGATAGTTTGGTTTAGTGTATGTCAATTAGTGTGCGGTCAGTGTACTAGTTTTTGTTGTTTTGTGTATGTCAATTAGTGTGCGGTCAGTGTACTAGATAGTTTGGCTTTGTGCATGTCAATTAGTGTGTGGTCAGTGTACTATATAGTTTGGTTTTGTGCATGTCAATTACTGTGCGGTCAGTGTACTAGATAGTTTGGTTTTTTGTATGTCAATTAGTGTGTGGTCAGTGTACTAGTTTTTGTTGTTTTGTGTATATCAATTAGTGTGCGGTCAGTATACTAAATAGTTTGGTTTTGTGTATGTCAATTAGTGTGCGGTCAGTGTACTAGTTTTTGTTGTTTTGTGTATGTCGATTAGTGTGCGGTCAGTGTACTAGATAGTTTGGCTTTATGCATGTCGATTAGTGTGCGGTCAGTGTACTAGATAGTTAGGTTTTGTGCATGTCAATTAGTGTGCGGTCAGTGTACTAGATAGTTTGGTTTTGTGCATGTCAATTAGTGTGCGGTGAGTGTACAGGTAGCTTGGTTTTGTGCATTTCAATTAGTGTGCGGTCAGTGTACTAGATAGAATGCTGTCCGTATATTTTGTAGTTTCATATGCAATACTGGTTGTGTGTCACCTTGATTGTTTAAACTATATTTTACTAATGGTTATCTGTATTTAATCAAGTGGTAAATTTGAATATCTATCACGAGGGAATATCTATAATTGTGTCTGATATGTCATGTGACCTTTGTACAGTATTATGTGACGTAAATAATAAAATAGATGCAGATTTAACATATGTTCTAAGCAAAATGAAAAACAAAAGACGACACACTGTCTGAACAATTCCAAAATCAGATATCAAAATCGAGAACCCTCATATACCAATATATGATCCCTTACTTTCCTGGTTTGTTAGTCATATCTTATTGCAGTACGTGAGATTGTACATCTATACAAATTTAATACTGCATTGTTACATCGATCAAGTGCGATTTTAATGCAAATTACAATCTTGTCATGTTTACTAACATTGCTTTCAAAAATATTTAATAACCTGACAAAGTCTGAAATGCAATAAGATCATTAATTCGAATATATTCTGAAGAGAAACGGAAGTAAACTCGGGACTAAATACAAGAAAGCATACAATTTTCAAAGATAATTGAAATTTGATTGGGCGCCTAAACAAATCATGATATTCTACAGCATTGATTTGGAATCATAGCCTCATGACCGTATATTGAGACGAATATGACAAAAGCTCTTCATTGTATAACATGTAACTGAGTTAATTGAAGGTAAAGACATGATATTTGGTTTTTGTATTTTTTAATTATACTATAATATTGCAGTCTATATAGTCGGAATCTCATTGGATCTAAATCTCTCATGTCTCATAAAACAACCTGGAAATGTATTAATTGCTATGGTGGGAAATCCACATCTATATTACACTACCCAATTGTTCATCGGTAAGCAAACCTATTAATCAGTGGTGAACAACCTTATCATTCACCCCTGAACAACAGTTGGAATGCCCCTGTCATGGGAGACAACTATGCCTTAGGCGACAACTCTACCGAAAATGGATTTGTCATCTGCTAAGAAACACTCTACCTAAATGGACGCGGACGTTTCATCCCCTCACTTTGAAAATCCACATATTCGATCAATTAATGAGATAATATATTCATAGGATCCTGAAAACACAAAAAAAAAAAATCGCATGGCAGGTATTGGTGGATAACGTAATTGAACAACAAAGACATTTCATTGCATGACATTTATTTACTTAGATATTTATTATTTTCTTTAAATGAATAATATTATACACATGTCGTTTTTTATTTAAAAAGCAAACAAGGAGCACGGAATATGCAACCTTATAAAACACTATTGACATGGGAAACATCCAATTACGCATAAAGATACAACACGTTGTGTTGAAATCAAAGACATGTAAGCCTACAGCAAAACATATTTCCTTCGGAAGTCTTTCAAATTGTCAGTATTTGTATTGTGCCTTGGTCATTTCAAACAGCATGCAGTAAGTTAAGCATAGATAGATATGTGTGGTTGATAATTAGAATTCAAGAAGGAGAGGCATAAGGAGGACGTATTTTACTTTATTTGTGCTTGCTTACGTATAGTGGTGTCTAACACATATTGTTTTGTGTTTTTGCTTTGTTTGTCTTCGTCTAGTGTACCCTATTTTGTCAGTTTCTCTGGATTGTACATTTTTGATATTCTCTTACGTTTATCATATCAAAAGGAGCACACTCTCTGCTTTATCAATTTGACATTGTAGAGAAGTGTATGTATATCTCTTTTTTTGACTCTCTGTGCTTTGAGGTTTTAACATATTTCTGTTTTTGTTTTAGCTTCAATGCAAACAACTACCTGGGAGTATCACTATTATCATCATCATGTATGGATCATGCTATGCCATTCCTAGTCGTTGGCAATCTGATAGACGGACAGGATAGTATACCAGGTAGACTTTCATATATTCTGTTAATATACGGTTATTTAAATAAAGGCTAAATTTATTTTAATTTTTGTATATCTATATGTACATTTGTGTAATATGCAAATAAGACACTAAGGTAATTGAGTTACCATAGTTATTCGCTTAAAGATGTAATAGAAACAAAATACATTAGTAGGATGATATTGAGAATTGTGAAATGTCTGATAGCGACATGACCACGACTCATGTAGACGACCAAAAGTAGTGTCAATGGTAGTTCACGGTGTTTATTGACGTTAAGTAGGATAATGCGTATTATAAGTTACGTTGAACAATGCTCCAGTTAAATCGTAGGAGTCAATAGCACCTGGTGAAGGAAAAACGTGTTTGTCAATGAGTTTGTCAAATGTATTATCAAGTACCCCTCACCATTGGTTGGTGTCGAATATGCAAAATGTTAATGGAAAATGAACTTTGTACCCTTCAGGAGCATCCTAGTTCACCTTGGTTTTTCTTCTGGAGTTCGTGTTCCTCAATCTTTAGTTTTCAGTGTATTGTTTGTGGATTATTGTCGATTGCCTTTTTTAGAAGGGGGTAAGGGATTGGGTTTTCTGTCCTTCGATTTGCAGCTTCTGATTGACCCCCTTCTTTTATTTCTAAACATTTCATAATGGAATTGCTTCCACAAACTTGCACAGTATTCAGACAATTTATAACTTTGTTTATTTGCCCTCTTAGCACTTGACATCACTTATGACGTCCTTACCTTTCCATGCTCAAATAGTATTAAATTTAATGCACAATCAATGTTGTAAAGCGAATTAAACCCTACTGGTATTTTTTATACAGGAAATGTTTGCAGATAAAATAGTCAATTTGGGGATTGGTAAAAACACAGAGGGAAAAAATCGTGACGAAGTTGTGAAAAGCGAAAACAGTTTATTTTCGTGTCATTATCCTGACGGAATACATGTAATCAGATTGGGTAAAAATAAAGCTTTATTAAATTAGCTATTGAATATTCCTTTATAATATATACAGTCCGACAAAAGTTAAACACCACCTGACTTGTTTCAATAATATCTTTTCTAATAATGAACTTATTTCAAATCGGTTTGCTGTTTTCGTTACCTGTACACACACACTTACTTACATGTGAAACAGGTTATTGATCGATTTTTATTTATGTGTATATGACAGGGTGTGTAAAGTGCCACGTGTACTTTTCAACATTTGTGTTTGCGAACGAAAGCTGATTTTTTTTGTGTAGAGTTTTAAGATTCATTTTCTATTGGTTTGGTATGGTGCGGTGAAAATTAACCATACCAGAAAGGTGGCAAGCTGTTGGCATGCAAAACGGTGGATTTAGCCATAGAAGGGTGGCATACCACTTCAGGGTTAACCATTCCATCATTGTACGACTGATGCAACGTTTTCGTCAAACGGGGAATGTTACTGACCCTCCACGTGCAGGTAGACCTCGCAAAATGACGCCGAGAGAGGACCGGCTCATATCCAGACGGAGGCGGCAACGGCCGTTCAGCACAGCTGGTGCACTTCGTGGTAATTTAGCGTTTGGAGGCCCCATTAGCACACGTACTGTAATCAGACGCCTCCACCATCAGGGAATGCGAGCGCGACGACCCATAAAACGTCCACAGTTGACATTACGTCATCGCCATGCCCGATTTGACTGGTCACAAGATCATTTGGGGTGGACTATTCGCACATGGAGACGGGTCCACTGGTCTGATGAAAGTCGTTTTTTGTTACGCCCTACCGACGGTCGTGCAAGGGTTTGGCTCCAACGAAACACTTCATTTCAGGACATTTGGGGTGGGAGTGTAGCTCTCTGGGGTTGTTTTTCCTTTGACTGTACGTTGGACTTGTACGTTCTTGATGGTAATCTGACAGGTCAAAAATACCGTGACAATGTGCTTGCTCCACGCGTAGTCCCCCATTTCAACAATCATGCGTTGGCTGACAGGCCAATGTTCATGGACGACAACGCTAGGCCACTATAGAGCCCGAATTGTACCACATTTTTACAGCAAGAGGCTGTTCAGACAATTCCATGGCCTGCGATGTCGCCAGACATGAACCCTATTGAGCATGTATGAGACTTTATTGGTCGAAAAATTAACCAACGCAATCCAAAATGTCAAAATATTGACGAATTAAGAACTGATATCTTACAGGAGTGGCAACAGTTCCCCTAAGATCTTGTGCGAAGCATGACGAGGCGTGTTACAGAACTTCACAATAAACGCGGTGGATATACTCGTTATTGATTTTTATGTCTTACACATACGCACAATAGATGCATTTAAAAGTTCTTAAAATCTGAAAACTCTGCATGCTAATGCAATGTTAAAAACTTCCATCAAAGACAAACTGGTTTTACGTTTTTCCAGCGCCTGTTTTGAACCCCATTTTTGCCACGTCATAGTCACGTCTTTCATGACGATAAATACTTCCTAGATTGGTAATTTTAGAGCCCTTGGTGTAGTCTTTTAAGAAGTGTAAGAAAAATGGTGATATCTATTTCATTGTTTTAACAGTATTGATGTAAAAAACATATATCGATAAAAATATAGGGTGGTGCTTAACTTTTGTCGGAGTGTATATTTTGCCTTGGAAGTAATCAGAACGCCCCCTATCTTGATATTTACCGACTTAGATCAGCCTCCTACGAGAATATGTTAACGTAATTGGAAACAAAGACATGAAGCTAGTTATTAGAATAGTTTCACGCAGTTAAAGACGATTGAATATTACGATATCGACATGAAGGGCTAAATTTGACATCAACCCCATCATAATGCTATTCCAAGGGCAAATTAAACCCTTTAAACTAATAAAATAAAGTTATCATTAGAATATGCGACGTCAATGCATCAATTTAAGCACGTCATTGGAACGTAATATTAATTGAAGTGCAATTCTACTTGCATTTAATTTTATATAGTCAACACATATTATTTAGTGTCTGCCTTTTCACAAGTTAACTCAACGTTTTTCAAACTGTCTTCTTTTGTTGTTTTTTCTCTCCATGTTTTGTTTATTTTAATATTTAGCTATTCCACATTTGCACTTTGAATTGTTAATCAAATGAAAAACTACAAATACCACACTATCAGAACAATTCCAATATAAAATATTACACAGAAGGAGGCAAAAACGAGACCTCCAACACAAACATAAATGAGGGCTCACTTGCATGGCTTGGTACAGGCACTCTAAACTAGTTTTATGGGCCTAAACCTCGCTTTTTAGTGATGAGTGAACTGATGCAGTCATGCAAGTTCGTTTGCTTTTATGTCATCTACTTATCGTTGATAATGGTGACAGCAGAGGTACATGTAACGGTAAAATAGCAATCAGAGTTATCAATACAAACATAACACGTAATATTCAAATAAAATAAAAATACGTAGAACGGACACACAATCCAGAAGTGAAACCCAAAAATATGAGGAATGTTTGGGAAAACGAAAAGGGTAAGCAAATACCGGAAATCAAAAGGAAAATAAACCAAAACACTACTCAGAAATATAAAAAATGGGCAAACGAACTCCACAAAACACCGTGGGTGTACGCATTTACCTCAGAAGGGTAAGCTGCTCCTGATCTATTAGTGGTATATTTCGTGTTACTGGTGTGATAAGTCATATTCCATGAAAAGGCATGAATGATCAAAGAAGGAATAGATTGCGATTACGACAAACGGAACTTATCCGTGGTCATCTCAGAAATACAATAACGGGTAACCAAGTCATAATGGCGACCGTCAAACGTTCGAAGTTATAACTTCAACTTTAACAACGTGAAACCTTGATTTATCAAGGAAATCTTAATAGGAAACCAAAGCTCTGGAATATCATATCTTATGAGAAATATATACTCCATATACAGACACTGCTGCAAAAGTTACTTCACAGAAATTGAAAGTTCATAATTAGAAAATGGAAATCCTCTTCTGCTCCATACATGGTAGTCGCCGTTATTTAGTATGTATATAGTACAAATTATATCGATAGAGGAAAAGTTATAAATGATACAAGCGGAGCATGTCTGCAAAGACACGAAAAATACGTAATGGTGGTTGAAACATTGTTAGAAATGACGTTGGTATAGGTAGTTGGGATTCTTGAACAACTATTTTTTTAGATGCCCTTGTATGGAATACTAGGATAATTAGAACAATATCAAGTGGGAATCGTAGATCTCGTAAAAATGAATATTGCATATAAACACTTGTATTACTAAAATGGGCAAATTACAATCCGAACACTTTTCATACATTCTAGAACAGAATTGTTCTATGTGTCAATTCAAGAAATAGTCTAAAAATGATAATGGATATTACATCATGCAGTTCTAGACACATTACACTTATTGATGACGTTGTCTAAAAGCTTTTCCCTTACACCATGACCAGTAGATGAAACCAAATGCATTGACCTGAAATATGAATTCATTTTCAATGGGAATACATTTGTTTTAATTACAATATTTTATCTTTTTCATACTGAATGTTATCTGCATATAGCCCAACTTATCAAGCTTTAAAATCTGATTCAACCCACCATTTCTTTAGAAATGCCTGTACCAAGTCAGGGTCATTACGGTTTTCACAGTTTTCCGGTTGTTGACTGATTTTATCTGTTTATATACTTATGAGTTTTGACTTTCCCTTTGTAAGATTGCTCGGAGTTCGGTAATTTTGTTATTACCCTTATTTAGATACATGCGTCAGATAGTCATTGAAAGTAATTACGTCTTTAACATATTTCAAGAAAATTAATTTATTGTAAATAAAAATATTTTTGGCTGCAAATTGACACACTTGGAAATTTGTTTTCGGTAACTAGAGTATTATATTGCATAGAAAATAATTGATTCCATGCAGTCAAGGATGACATGATCAGTGCGTGATTAAGGTGTAGACCAATATTCATTGGTCAAACAGAGTTATGACAACCAATCAGTTTTAAGCGTATGATATTCGAACCGCATGTTATGCCCGCGCTTTCATTAGCCAAATTGATCTGCAAAAGGATAGACGCCATCATTTTTGTTCCAACAATTTTTAATAGATTTCAATAATTTGCGCTGCTGTTTTGTGTCTGGCGATTCCCGGATTTGTCCATTGTTTGTTGGAGTATATTGCGGATTCGCTCACAAGGTATAAGCCATCTGTAATTCTTTACAAATTATAATTTTGTTATTTTATTTTATTGTTATTTTTCCTTTGTTTACAAAATGGTCCATAAGGTTTTAGTATTTGGTCATTCATTCGTACACAGATTGGAATCGTTTACATATGAAAATCGTAGTTTGGGTTGGTATAATGTAGGCTTGGACGGCACTGAAATTCAAGTTGAATTTATGGGAATTGGCGGTGGCACGTTACGCCCTGGACCAAAGTGTA
The DNA here is from genome assembly GCA_963383655.1 of Bathymodiolus septemdierum. Lineage (NCBI taxonomy): Eukaryota > Metazoa > Mollusca > Bivalvia > Mytilida > Modiolidae > Bathymodiolus > Bathymodiolus septemdierum. Next base: position 36,064,268 of record OY726522.1, read on the forward strand.
TTCAAAGAGAACATTATATGCATGTTTTTAATTCTTTCAATCCAGAGTTTATTTTTGCAAATAGGTGGTAGCAATTTATCACGGGAGGATATCCCAGAAAAACTGGTCCGCGATATTGTGGCATTTTTCAATTATGTAATTACTGTCTACAATATCGATCACGTGATCATTGGTCAGCTACTCCCGAGGTATTCCGAACGGTCAGGGTCAAATTATAATGACAAGGTTTACATTAGGATCTTCTATGGACGCTGGTCTCTCAACCACTATGTCCGCATCTTCTTCATCAATATCTACTATAAACTTCTTCTTGTGACTTCCGGTCTTAACCTTAATGTCCTCATTATGGTCATATTTCACCTCCCGATTTTCCCAATATTTGTCCAGCAATATTTCAAAGCTCTTTACTGTTTTTGCTTGTACTAACTCTTGCGGCAAATCATTCCATATGTCAGTCACCCTGTTCTTAAAGCTGTGCTTCCTCAAATTCTCTCTGCAGTTTCTTTTTTGTATTTTTTTACTATGTCCTCTGGTTTGATCTGTCCTACTCTTTTCAAAAAATCTTTCTGTCACTTCCTTATCATAAATTCCATTCATTATTTTGAATGTTTCAATCATATCCCCTCTTAATCTGCGAAACTTCAGCGTTGGCATTTTGAGCTTTTTCAGCCGGTCAGTGTAACTCAGTTGTTTCAATGATGGTACCTATTTTGTTGCTCGTCTCTGCTCATTTTCTATTAATTCAATGTCCTTTTTAGTGTAAGGGGACCACACTGCCGCTGCGTATTCCAAATTTGGCCTAACCAGAGCTTGAAACAAAAATCTGAAGCTAGTTTCATCGAGGAAGGTGTAAGTTCTCCTAATTAGTCCCATTATGCTATTAGCTTTGTTGACTTTTTGTTGAATATGTATACTGAAACTTAAATTTCTATCTACTAGCACTCCTATATCCTTTTCTCCTTCTGACATTTCCAATTCAACCTCTTCCCCTCCATTGTTATATAAGTGGTAGCTACTTTTGTTCTCTAATTTTGTCTTGTTTGAAACTATCATGACTTTACATTTGTTTGGATATAATTTCAGTAGCCGTGTCTCTGACCATTTTTGGAGTTGGTCTAGATCTGCCTGTAAACCACTTACGTCATCTTCACAGCTTATTTCCTGGTAGATTTTTCCATCATCAGCAAATAAATATGTTGATGCATTCACTTCCCTACTATAATAAATCACATATATCTTGTTATATTGCTATATGATGTACAACAGGGTTTCCCTGTTGTGCATAGTTATAATTTATCTAGGGAGTTCTATGCAATATTCCAACCAGACAATACTATATAGCAACAGGGCATCCCTGATAATGCTATAAGTTATTGCCTATTGCAGAGCTTCCCCATCTACTATTTTATTTTCTGTCTTGGTCGCTGTTATAGTATACAACAGGGCTTCCCTATTGCGTTGACTTGCACGCAATAGTAACCTGTTACCTATAGCAGGGCTTCCCTACTACTAATTTCTGTTCTGTCTTGGTCGCTATTATATTATATAACTGGGGTTCCCTATAGTGCTAACTTGCTCGCAATAGTAGCTTTTCGGCACTCATTGAAGGGTGGATTGAAATCTATAAACTGGCTACACTCAAGTTTAACCAGGGCTTCCCTGATCAAGTTTTCGGTACAACTTTTACTGTTTGCTCAAGCATTTCTATATACTGAACAGGGCTTCCCTGATCTTTTGCGTGATACTAATTTCAATATTTGCTGATGATTAATTGTTGCTTGTTTTATTTTCAAAACTGTAGTAGATAGAATTTCTGAAGAGGGCTTCCCTATTCTGTTCTTGTGTCAAATACTATAATTTTCCTTGATTGCTTCAGATATTTCAGGACAGGGCTTCCCTGTTCCTATACTAGATAATGTTTAATTTATTTAAGTTACAATTCAGTTTGTTTACAGAAACAAACAACTATAATAACTATCACTAAACAGGGCTTTCCTATTCAGCAGACTCAATGTTCATATACTACTCAAACAAAAGTATTGTACTATATCTCAATTATTACCTGTTTATCTGTGCAAGGTTACTGATAGGTTGTGCATTCCATATCCAATTAACAGGGTGTTTAATTTTCAGTTTGATTTTCAGTTTAATTTTTTACTTGTCTGTAGCAGTGCAATAGTGTTTCTTAGATTATTAATGGACAGGACTTCCCTATCCAACCTAGCACTATAATTTAATTATCATTCGCACTCCTCAGACACTGCTACTGCTACTTGTATCAGTTTATACATTCACAAGTTTGCCAGTGTTCTTATTGGGTGCATACCATCATGTAGTAATCCAAAGTTTTCTTTGTATATAATTCTACTAATGTAAGATACTTTATGTGACGCAATCAAATCTTGTGACAGTCTAGGCGATTTCCTGTTGGTACCGTTCAACAATTTAACTGCTCATTGTAATAGTCAATAACTTCACACACTTTATTGTCTATGTCATTTGCTTCTTTGATGACTCGTCTTCTACCTCTGATTTTATTGACCACAACATTTGTGTATTTACGATTGCCTGTTTTTAACCCTTGTAGGTTACTTGTGCCTTATTGTTATTGTTCTTGTCAGTGCCTGTTTTATTACCCTTGTAGACCACTTGTGCCTTAGAGTGATTGTTCTTGACAGTTTTCCTTTGGCTTGCAAAGTTTCTATTCGTTTTGGTTATCGAGTAGTAAGGGCACTCAATGAACACAATTTTGGAATGCCTGTTCACATGTATAATTTTGTCTCGGAGTTCTCTGTACTCAGAAAAAGTGTATTCAACGTTTTTGGTATGGGAAATTCCTAATTCTAATATACTTCCCTTCCTTAAATGTCTTTTCAGACGTCCCCAACCATATCAGGATCACTGGTTTATAGGATTTCTTCGCAGTTCTCAGTAGTTCTTGTGTTTGATTTTCCCACGATACCGTTGCACCACGATTTTTATGTTATACTTGACAGAGTCCGGGACCACTTTTTCCAGGTAAAAACCTTTACTGCCAGTGAAAATTATAGTCTCTCTCTTTAATCCCGTGCTTTTATAAGGTAGTAGAGTTTCTTGTACTCTTTTATCGTTTTGCAGACTGACCTTAATACAATTGTTCTTGAAAATCCAATATGGCCCCGATAAGACGCCTGCTCGTGCCACACCAAAAGTAGGAAAATTTACTATTTCACAAATAATTAGTCCAATTTATCACTGGATAAATGTCCACTAAAGTCAAACTATTAAATATATCTACAGTATCCACATTAATTGCAGGCTGACTAGCAAATTTCTAGGAAAAAACACAAAATTTTATCCTTGCAGAAAAAACACCGCCATGTCGACCGGAAGTCACGTGCTTGTTTACAAGGTAAACAAAACAATTAAAAGCTGCTTTGAAAAACAAAAACAATATTACTTATTGGGAACATCGAGGTATGTGGAAGAACACTGCAAATTTAATGTGCCCCGATCTCGTCCATCTAAAAAAATCGGGCATGGAGATTTATGCAAAGAGTGTCAGAGCGGCGGTTGGCAGTGACAAAAGAAGGTAAACAATATTGTGTTTGATCATGTGCTACATACATCACATTACACGATGAAACAATGCCAGGCTTCTTTCACAATATAAATACAATTTCATCTATCCATTGTTTGTATTTACATACATTATCTTTGTTTTTCAATTTATAATTAACATGTTTATTAAACATTTTAGTTGTCAATATCATTATGTCTAATCAGACATCACATGGGTTATGGTTGGTTCATGAAAAGCTGCATAGGCATTTTTTTATTCATATAATATGGTGGGTTGTGGCACATTTTTACCATATTAACGTAGGTTTGTAAAACAAGCATTTTATTGGTTTGTTTTTGGTATGAAAATACCATTATACGGTTTTTGCCTATACAATTTGTTACAGTGTTTTACTGTGTTGAATGCAACATAAGGCATTCTATTTGTAATCATTTGGTTGCTTTTCATGAACCGTTTTTTCCTCACTTCCAACAGGTTGTGCCACATTTTGGAGTGGGTTGCCTTGCTTGTATGCACTGCACAATTTATTATGTCTTATAATCAGTGCTTTGCTTACATGTTTAATATTATCACTACTGATGGTGGTACCTGCAATTTTGAAGTTTGCATTCCGGGTGGAATTATTTGAAAAATAATTTCTGATTTTGCTTTATTGAAGATGCCTAAGCAGAGGTCCAGAAGAAGAGCAGCTCCAGTTGATCTGAGAGATCTTGATTCTATAGAGTCTTCAGAAGTACAAGCACTTCCCACTACTATCCTAATACCAAAACGTTATGCTGCATTTTAGACGTTTATATATATATATATATATATATATATATTATATAAAAGAAATTAGTAAAAAAAGAACAAGACGGATTTTTCACAACATTCATGTACTAACGTTTTCACTGCTGTTTCCAATTATATGTATATAAAGGTACCCAGCTTACACTCAATATGTAGGATTACGGAGCTGAAGGGTGCTGAAAAATACTCCCCGTCCGAGTTAAAATTTAAGGTTAGGGTTATGATTATGGTGTTTAGCTTTATCTTCAATAATATTTCAGTTATTTCGTGGTGATTAGTTTTATTGTTGGAGGAAACCGGAGAACCCAGAGAAAACCACCGACCTGCCGCAAGTCACTTACAAATTTATCACATAATGTTGTCTCGAGTGCACCTCGCCAGAGTGGAATTCGAACTCTCAACGTTAGTGATAATAGGCACTGACTGCATAGGTTGTTATAAATCCAACTACCTTACAATCACGACTACCACGGCCCTGATACTGTTCTACAAAGGCTTATAAACTGTGACAACTAACCTACATATCCTTTCTCTAGATACAATTATATTCACTGAATATTTCATCATCTTTCGTAGTTTAAACGTTTAACCAGATCTGATCTGCTTCCGATATATTAATGGGAGACCATATAAGTCGTAATGGTTTTTACGGTTGTAATTCTATTAAAATGTAAAGGTCAAAACTATTGAAGATTTCTTATCCCTGAAAACTTTATGAATTTCTAACGAGGGCTTTAATACCTATTGACATCAGAGAAACAGTTTATATCCAATAAGCGGATCTTAACATTTCAAATCCATCCCTTCGATTTGAATTTTCATTGCAAGTCCATGATGATGTGTGTGGAAGGGACCATTTTCCAATTATCTAAGAAAATTAACATTTTAAAAGACATCATAAAACTGAGACATTTAAACTTTGATCAAGCTAAAATTGCCATTACATATACAATTATTTAATGATCTTGACACACAAATGTTCGACAATATCTCTGACCTTATTTTTAAAATCCAATGAAGCCCTGATATGAATAATTAATCAAAGTAATTTCAAAGACTTCGACAAATCAAATACAATCAGGCTAACTATGGATTGACAGCATTTGTGATGGTGCTCTCAGAAATCGTAAACCAACTATTCAATGTTTAATAAACCGCGAAGCTGTTAATGAAAATCGTCAACTAATCTAAACCAGATTATACAAGTATAACCTGTTTGAAAATTGAACATACCATTTAATTTTTAGAACAAAATGATTCCTTGATTTTAATTACGACTATTTCATGTATTCATTAAGCTTGTTTAAAGGGTCGGTGCTTGATGAAAACACTACATTTGCGTAACATTTCTCTAATTCTCAAAATAGTTTTCTTTTATTTATGCCTCACGGACAGTAAATGTCATTGTATATATTGTCATTGTTTTGCTTTTTTTCTCTCTCTCTCTCAAGTCGAACGACTTATAACTTAAGAATTACCTGAAAGTGTTATAAAAGCTGAATCGAAAAATTAACTAGTAATTTAAAAGAGTAATTAATAAATCTGTGAATAGGGGACATGCATAAAAGTACATTGGCTGTCATCTTCCAATCCTATATGAATTTAGTACTTTTATTTTGTAATTCAATGATCAAGAATATATAAATCAAAATAACCTGAATATTCACGGAAACGTTTGCACTTCCTTGTTCTTTGAAGGAAAGGTGGGTGACTTAGAACGCACATATATTCATTGTACTTCCTAGTGGTGTCTCTGTGGACAGATATCCAGGTGAAAAAGTGTGATGGGACATCCTTGTGAATTGTGAAATATAGTAGTTGAAATGCAAAGGATTATTCAGTGTATGAAGACGATAACAAAAGGAATTGTGGTATTCCATTAAAATAGGATTCCAGTAAAGTAGAGATAAGTCCCTTTGCTAGCGCACAATACGGAAAAAAACATGCCGTTTTTCAGGACGACCAATGCGGTTTGTTTTTGTAAAATGCGGGAAAATATTATCAAATACAATGTATTATAAGATACAGATATAATTGGATTAAAATTGTAGCTTTATAATAATATTGACTATTTACAAATATTTAACGCAGCACTACCAACGACACATTCCCGGTTCGATTCTAAAATTATGCATTTATTACACCCTTTTTATTCGAGTTATTTACCTTACGACGGGCAAAATGGTATCCGATCCAGCAAGAGCAATAGAAAGGACAACAAATCGGCGTAAAATTTTCTCATAATTTGTAGATATTTGAACCTTTTCTGAAATAGAAAATTCTCAAGTTGTTAAATCATAAAACTTGTGAAAGGTTTGTGGAAAAATATGTTATTTTCACGAAACGTAGCACGAAATGGTACCCATTTGTCTATCTTAGAGAGGGAAAACTCCTGTGCAACATATCATTTCAGAATCAAAGTCGAAAATGTGCATATGGTCTATTACCAAATGTCAAATGAATCGTTTTGTGAAGAAACATTGGAGGAACGTATTCATTTCGAGAACTTTATATCCAACCGAACAGTAATCAAGACAATTTTTCTTGACTATTCAAAGTGTTCAAAGTAATCTAGTCGTTTAATGACATCATTTAACCTGTTAAATTTACGCAACACAATTACAAAAGGGCATAACAGGTGACGTATCAAAGGAACAAGCCAGATAGAATGAGGACAGAACACTTCGGTAGAAGAGTGCAGAATGACATATTTCAATCTTGCTGTGAGTTTAATTTTATCACTTATCATTCAGACGGTATGGAGTTTTTCTCCCATTTTGTTATCATATTCTACAACTAGTTCATAGCTAAGTATTTATTTCAATGTTGCTTTAATATGCAAAATGTCGCAAGGATCAATTTTGAGTAAATTTCCAGACATTTCATTTACATATTAAGACATCGAATCGTTTCTAACCAGATTTAGTAAATGACATCCAGTCAATTGAAATGTCCTACAAGGAACCAAGAGAGAAACAACAACACAGAGTCTATGAAATGTCACATTCGTTTTCGAATTATTTGTCAATTTCATTATTGAAATATGATGTCATAAGATAGATGATTAGTAATAGGTTGTTAAAGTGCCGCATATTTCCTGTCAATTGAGAGGGGAGATAAATCATCACAGGTAGGACGATTGAAACATATATATGATCGTACGGTGCAGCACCGGGTTTGATTTGTGATCTACCACTGCGACGCTTATGAAATATAGTCTAGTGTAGTTGCAGTGTGGCATAACATCAGAAATGGACACCCGCTGGTTGTACTGGACAAATTAGGATATGTAACTCGCCATAGCAAAGCGAGGTGAATAGGTTCTATGTCCATAGAATATGTAATGCTCTTTGTACGTAAATGCTAATTTGCAGCAGATGCAACTATATTACCACAAAACACATCAATGTCTTCATGAAAGGAACTTGCTTCTTTTTTTTCCATTTTATTATGTCTTACCGTGTTTTTTTGCGATTATCTTTTTATATTGATTTAAGATTTTATTTATCACGTCTTATGGTATATTTTCCTTTTGTTGTTATTAATTTCAAAAATACTGGAAAAAAAATAACAGCAATTTACACCGACGTCTGATAATGTGCTCGAGACAGACTTGTAAACATTAATCGAATTTAATCTAAATTATCATTATCAGCTTCCAGCAGATACCACGTACATTTCACAACAAGTTATACAATGATGTCGCTAGTTATAGAGCTAACAAGGTCATACGTTAATTCTAGTTCGTTAACTTATGACAGGAAGGACCAATGGCATTGAGTACACCGCGAAACAGGACAATAGGCAAGATTAGCGCTGTGTCTTAAGATATAAAGTTTATGTGTATGAGGCTTAACAACTTTGATATATATAAAGGCGAGGTTCACCGAACCTTTCCCCAGTTTTGGATCGAATACACGTAAGCTTTATATTTCAAGACAAAATAATAAAAGTATATAATTATGCCTTGATTGCCTCTTTCAATATTTCTGTCCACAGGAAGTGAACTGGATTTGCAATTTCGTCCCACAAAGCTCAACAGGTAGCATGTGACAAAGATAAAGCTATGATTCGGTCAGTGACAGTATATAGCAAAATATCCAGTCAATGCAGTATTTTCTGGACAGCCATTGTTCATTAATACAGCTTACCATTGATTTAACGTTCAATTCGGTCTTGAATTCGACCTTTCACCTTATAGTGTTTCAATGTCTCAGTTTCAAACCTGTTCACAATATCTGGTGGTCTAAGCATCAGATTCAGCAAATGTTACCAACTTTGTCAATGAGAACCACAACGCTTTCCACTAGAAAATATTGATAGATATATTGCTATTGAACGCTAAATGTGCACCATATCAACTATATTAATGACGAGAAGATACAGCATGTGTATTTACAAACAATAAATTATGTTTGAAAAAAATACGGCACCAATAAATTGATTGATTGTTACTTAAAATTTCAAAATTTAGAATTTTACAAATAATAAGTCTTATATGTAAAATGTTACTCTGAGATGAACCTATGGGCGTAAGCTTTGAGTTTCACAGGAAAACGAGGATGAAATCAATCGGAAATATTTGGTTTGCAACAGGACAGCACAGCTACTCTTATTATGAGCTGCTGGAGATTTTTAGTTCAAGTGGAGTTGCATTCTCAGTCACTTATATCGATCCGGTCATAAAGGTGAGTTGTGTATTTGATACGTCCAGTACAACTAACGCATGTCCTTTTCTGAAGGGTTGTATTTCATGTCTATTATATGTGGTTACCTCTGATAGGCGACACTAATCGAGTGGTGTATTTGAATAACCCCGCACAATCCGTGGAAAAACCGTTTTCTTGAATAGATCATTCCATTCAACTACCGTTCAGTTATTACGGCGAATTGTGTATTTAATTCTCCCCCACAAGCATTTTACAAAAATCTCAAATATCATTGTTGAATTTGAATACGTATCAAAAAGTACACTATACCCATTGTTGTAACCCAATGTTTTCCGGAATAATCGACTGTTAGTATTCGCAAATCTGTTTATTTATTTATTTGTTACATTTTGACAATTACGTTCCCCCAGTGTATAACAAATTAACAGGATTAGGGTACAACCCTATTACAAAATGATTTAATGATGATGCTATAGTGTTGTTTTAACGTTAGACAACACACATACAGAGTAATCATTGCTTGTTGTTTAAAGTGAGCAATTATTCAGCCATATTCAGAATTACAACATGTTATTAAGCCCAATAATAGCAACTAGGTGGAAAGTGGTACAATAATTTGTCTATTATTAGGGATTTTGATTGTAGCATTCACAATAAGATATAATCGGTATTGGGTTTTTTTCTGCAACGACATAATGTAAGCTGGATAACATTGACTATGATACAGATATACAAAAAAATGTATGTTAATACAAAGGTATTGTTTAATAGGCTATTTCTTGTCGTGTTCTGATATTGCGTAAGAGTTTTGCCCGTACTATGTTCGGATCAAATTTGTCCATATTCATACACACACCTTCGTTGTATTCTTATATGCTACTGACGGAAAGGAACGAATGTGATCAGATTGATTTTTCAGTCGGGAAGCTGAATAATGCTTGAATTCGTGTGCACCCTTCTTAATGTAATGATAAAACATTGTTTATGTAGCATGAATCAACCAGCCAGATATTTATTATGGTAGTTCCTTGTAAATTAACAAAGGTCTTGACATTTATTTACAAAAATTACATAATATAAAGTACATTGCTTAATCCATCATTTTAAAGTGCGAAATGTCTTCTTTTTTTTTTTTACTGAAGAACAACAATAAATCAATAAATCACGTCTGAGTTATTGTAAGTTTCATCGGTAAATAATAAATATGATGTGTGACATATACGTCCTGAAGTTCCATATTATTTTACATGAAATTAATGAGAAGAGCAAATGAAATTGACAAGACGTATATCATCTATAACAATGTATATTTATTTGTCTAAGCGCCGCTACAACCAATCAATATTAAAAAGGAAAATGATTTAGTCATCCAAGATTCAGTGCTTTATCTCAACAATAATCTTAATATAATAGTTCACTGATATGATTGATTGTTTGTATAGCTTAATACACATGTCTTTGTTGACGGCTTTCATCGTTCGACCCACACAGATGTCTAGCGAATCCCAAACTTGGCGGATATGGTGGCGGCATCAGTGAGCGGCATTTGAACTTAATGCACATGGTTTGCTTTGTTGACGGTTTTCATGGCTCGGCCCACAGGAATGTCCCTCGAATCCCAAACGTGGCGGATATGGTGTGGCCTCAGTGAGCTGTATGTCAACATAATGCACATGGTTTGTCTTGGTGACGATTTCAATGGCCGGTCCTACACAGATGTCTAGCGAATTCCAACATGGCGGATAAGGGATGGCCTCAGTGAGCAGTATTTCAACTTACATGGTTTGTTCTGGGGACGGTTTCCATGGCTCGACCCACATAGATGTCCAGTGAATCTCAACGTGACATATGCGGATGGCCTCTCGATGAGGGGTGTTGGTTATAGTTGCGTTTTGTCATATGGCATGCAATAAGATCTAGGCTAAGATGCATGTCTTATTTCAAATCCCCGTATTCGTGGTTCTATACTTAAGTTCGTAAGTGGACAAGTTCGAAGGTATCAACGGAATAATTAGAAGCTGTAAATCGTTGACGGTCGAACAATACAATGGCCGAAAGGAAAGGGAAGATTCAAAATAAATTAATTGTCGAAAAAACCTGTACAGAAAACTTCCATTTGAGAAACAAGAACACAACTAAAATTGCAATATAAAGTTGGAGAATCACATTTAAATAACATTGAAGAATAGCAAAATACCTAAGAAGCCAAAATATAAAACTACATACAGCCATTGATAGGTTTACGTTTCTAACAATTCCAATTGCGCCATTCGTTTCTCTGTATTTTCATTCACTACTTTTGCATTCACCATGACAAGAATTGTAAGTATTTTTCGCAGACCAATAAGTAACTTCAATTATTCCATCCCTGTCTGATGCTCAATATCGACTCCAGATTGAGATACTTCATCTATGTATAGATTTGTATTCCTCTGTATAACTATCTTAGAGATGCTCTAAGCTGATATAAGTCACACAATTTCCATATCTCTATAGCAATTTACCGATTTTTTTTCCCATGAATTGCAACCAGGAAATTGCAATAACAATTTGTATATGATATTTTGTAGCATCATATTGTCGTACATTTGTGACAATTCTATGAATAAACAATATTGTCCTTATCATTTTATTGTTTTGATGCGATTCACTTACAGAAGTACTGTACATTGTAATTGGAATGACTAAGTTGTATTGTTGATTAACAAGAGCTTGCTTTGTCATTTTATTAAGAACAAACTATATTTTGCTCAACAAATAATAATTGATTAGTTATGCCACGTGAACGTATAATATATTTTAGGTTTTAACTAGAATATGTTAAAATAAAACAATATTGATTTGATAAGGACTTTCCTGTTGATGATATTAACAATATTTTACAAACAATCACATTGGCTTCCGTAAGAACACATTTCCGGATAACTGGTTTCATGCAATACCTCAAACGACACGTGTACATATAACACCCCACAATTCAAGGACATGGTAACTCTTCAATTTACTGTATAATTTTAACATTAACATTAAGATGAAACCAATCCTAAGCTAACAATGAATGCCGTGTTCCCACTATGGGCATGGTAATTTCGTGATCATGAAAAGAAAATTTAAACAGTGAGGGTCAACAATTCCATGAATATCAACATGACGAACAATCACCCCTCACCTGGACTCATTGACATATGAGGTTGGAAATTGAGATTCTGGCGTTGAAATATATCTTAAAAATTATTACAGAAAAATCAAATTATTAGATTTTTACACAGATTATCATGCGCCGCTACATATGATCATACAATGTGAATTACATGTGTCGAGGTTAGATTATTCCACTGACATTTTTAATACTTTTATATTATTCAGTGACATATAAGATATACATATAGAGAATTTGAATACGTTATCTACAGTCATTTAATCTATAAATGGAATGCAATGAAATTTGTTCATTATGTAATGCACTTTCCTTTTCTATTTATTAAGACGAATGAACTTTAATTATTTTAGTTCTAAGCCCTCGTATCATGCTTTGTTCGTGCTATTGCTGAAAGTTTTTTTCCGCCACACGTTGCTTTGATCCCCACAAATCCTTTTAATTTATTTTAATCTTGGTTTTTTACTTTATTTAATCAATATTACTGCTATTTTCTTGGCGATGCAGTTTCACTTTGATATTTTCTGTACCAAGTTACCTAATCGGTGGTGTAATGGTTAGTGTACTTGCATCGAGTGCCCCCTCCCAGAGAGTGTGCTGGGGTAGAATAGGCACCAGGTTTCTCCATCCTAGAGGCACTAGTCCTCTAAAAGGGGCCAACCCCGCGGGAACCCCGGGGAATAGCAATGTGACCGAGAGCTTCTTCGGCTTGAAGGGGCATCCGTCGGTTGTGCGGGATGTATAAATTAACAACCAACCCGTCCTTCGGATGAGACGTAAATAAAACCGAGGTCCCGTGTTGAGAGATTGCCACCCTCTTCGCACGTTAAAGAACCCAGTGTAACAGCTCACTATGAGCATTATGCTCATGATGAGTGGTTCATAGAAGACCTGTTACACTGGCTAAATTATCCGTCCATACCCATCACCTTTCCTTGTTTCGAGTCCCGTGGCCTTTAATTGTTTTTTTCTCGTCCTAAATATAGCTGAGAAATTGCTCGCTGGACGTTAAACATCAATCAATCAATCAATCAATCAATGCATCGAGTGTGCTAGATCGTTTGTACGAGCCGCGGTCCGGTCAAACTAGACAATAACATTGATATGTGTTGCGTCTCCGATGAGCACATGCACTAAGGATAAAGAGCAAAGATTGGTTGGTTCCGAATCAGGAAAATGTGTCCGAGTGGAGTGATATCCATCGGTACTCTTTCGAAAAGCTGATGCACTACCATATCTGTCATGTATCTTTATTGGGTCATTTTCTTGTTTAGGTGTACGGGGTATGGTGTTTAACGCCACTTTCAACAATATGTCAGCTTTATCGTGGCGGTCAGTTATATTGGTTGAGGAAACCAAGGTGCCCTAAGAAAACCATTGACCACGACGCCCACTCATTGAAAAGAAATATACGGTCTAACACCGGGAGAGGTGCAAGATAGTAAAATAGGTGACACCCGAGGGTAAGATTCAAATGGTATCGGACGAGGCTTGTCCGAGTCGGATACGATTTAAATCTTACCCGAGGGTGTCTCAGATTTAGCAATCTTGCACGTTTCATGGTGTTTGACTCTTTTTCTCATCCTTTTCTATCGTGTCTATATTTGTTTACTGTGAGAAAATATAGAGTCCTCTCCCTTGCTAGTAACTAGCGTAAATAAAAGAAATTACCTCCCTTTGACTAACGTCAAATAACTTTTTATATTAAGTCATTAACGATGGGTTTATTTAAACAAGATGACGTTTCTCAGTTATCTCATCGAAGGGCGAAGCCCTGAAATGAGAGATGACTGAGAAACGTCATTGAGTTTTAAGAAAACATCTTTAATTATTTTATCACTATGATAGTATGTTTATCAAGGATTTGGTAATGTGACGTCATTATAACTTCATATTAGAAAACAGCCATATTACTAATCGTCCTTGACAATGCTTAGCGATTAGCGATAATTTAAATCTTCTCAGCGCTTACGTGATATGAAACATATTGGTTTTAAACATCAAAGGGAAAGTAAACAAAATAGCCATACAAATATTTATCACTCTTGTGGTAGCATTTAATGATATCGTCTATATATTTTATTATAAAATACATTTAAAATACTGGCAAAACACGGATATAGGGCATAAGTTAGGGACCACCAAATTTGAAATGGAAAATATTTTCTACATCGCGCTATTTTCCAGTTAGTAAGTTTTTATCGATCGATCAGTTAAAGAACGACGAAACAGGTTTTTATAAGTTCACCTGTACCTTTGCAAAACTCAAGTTTGTTGGGGATTTCTAACCGGTATCTACACGTGCAGTGCAGTTGAAACTTTAAACTTTCTAAGCTTTATTTCAACATGGCACGTCGAAAACTGTCAGATGCAGAGAGATGGCAAGCGGTTGGAATGGTAAGGGGTGATATGCCCAACAAGACAGACTGCTGAACGATTCAATGTAAGCCACACGATCATTGTTCGAATGAAGCAACGCGTGAACCAAACCGGGAGTGTAACAGAACGTCAAAGGACAGGAAGGCCTCTAAAAATGACTCCAAGAGAAGATAGACTCCTTAAAAGGCTCACCAGACGGCAACCATTCAGCACTACAAACACGCTGCGAAACCGATGGATTGTCAACGGGTGCACTAGCAGACGGACCGTCAATATACGTCTTAACAGCGCAATGTTTCGTGCTAGGAGACCGATACAACGTCCGCTACTGACAATACGCCACAAAACAACAAAGCTTTAATGGGCACGTGACCATATGGGATGGAATATCAGGTCGTGGTAGAGAGTGCACTGATCGGATGAAAGTCGCTTTTTGTTGAATCCAGTTGATGGCCGCGTCCGCGTGTGGAGACCGAAAAATACAACATTTCAACAGGAACATATTGTGGGCACAACTGCGTTTGGTGGAGGAGGTATTACTGTTTGGGGATGGTTTTCTCTGAACTGTAGGATTGACTTGTATGTCATTGATGGGACTTTAACAGGACAAAAGTACCGCGATCTGATCCTGGGCTTATTAGTTGTGCCTCATTTTGATGGTCATCCATTAGCAAGTCGACCAATTCTGGTGGATGACAAGTATAACCAGTATAGTGCAAGACTATCTGCAACAGGAGGCAATAGATCTACTACCTTAGTCATCCATGACACCGGATATGAATCTGATAGAACAGTTATGGGACTATCTAGGACGAAAAGTGAACGCACGTACCACGAAGTGTCAAAACATTCAGGAATTAGGGACTGCTTTGATTCAGGGATGGCAACAGTACCCCCAACACAGACTGAGACGCTTGATTCATGGAATGAGGAGACATGTTTAGGAACTGCACAGGATGCGAGGCGGTTTTACTCGTAATTGACTTTATCATGAGTAATAATGTTGAAAATTTATTGGTTTTCATTTTCCAACCAGATTACACGTGTTTTAGTTGTGCAAGTTTGTTTAACAGAAGTCCAAACTAAAACTTTGTTCACTTACTTTTTTGTTCAATTTTGCATGCTCACTTCTGCGGTTACTTATTATATTGTATTCATCCATGAAAGGTTTTGTTGTGCCCAACTGCAGGTTTTTTCACACATTTGAGAACAATATTTTAGCTACAGTGAAAAACTGGTGGTCCCTAATTTATGGCCAAGTGTATATATCGATATATCTACAATTTACTTCAACAATGGAAGACAATTTTGCGGGAAAAAGCGTGTGTAGCTTGTCTTACCCAGGAACCTGGGTAAGATAGAAAATCTTGTTCACATAAATTAACGAACTACTTAATCCAAGGGGTGAGAAATGGCACTCCATACATCATTAATGTTACTACATAATGTATAACAAACCACTAAATAAAATAAATAACATTCTGCAAATCAACGAATCATTTTCTTATTTCCATTATAAAGGAAACTGTGCTAAAATAAAATATTAAATAGCAGCATTAGATATTAATTAAATATAGTAGAACAACCAAATGACACTCAATTTAATGAATTTGTGGAGATAAATACCACGCGTGGCGTAAATGACTTACTGCAATAGTACGAACAATACCATACCTTACACGAGAGCTTTGAAATAAACGTGCATGTATCATTTAGATTTTGTAATGACCAGCACAATGGTCTTTAACCAACAGACTCTATATTCGTAGCTAGCAGTTTAATATTAGCACTAATCTATGTTTTTATTACTATCAATGGGTCGATACCTCGGTTGGCGGACTATTAGTTCCTAAATAATGTAATTAGTAATCAAGCTAAGGCTCTTCTGCCTCAGGCATAAATAACCTTAACATAATTTGGCTATCCTATTTATACCCTTTGGTTTTTTTGCTCCTAAAGATTTGTTTTTATATTATTTAGCATTCCAGTCTTATCTGATCAAGGTTATTCCGGAAGCGTGTCATGTTCATTAAATTATACATCTACGATTTTATTGATCTAGTTGTTATACATTTATTTGGTAGTATGTGGTCTTTTTGAGTGGAAGCGAATCTATGCAAGTTTTAATAATCATTTGTTTACATCTGTGTTTTCTTTTGAGATCCAGTTATCAAGAGATGGAGTATTCAGATCATATGAACCGGTTTAACCATCTCTCATTGCAGTGTTAGGACAGACGATAGAGTGTCCAATGAAAAGAGAGACAGACGATAGAGCGTCCAATGAAAAGAGAGACAGACGATAGAGTGTCCAATGAAAAGACACAAACAATCATCTACGAAACAAAAACAAAATACATACACACAGAAATAAAGAATGAGCAACACGAATCCCACTAACACCTGGACTAAACTCATGGGCTTCAAAAGAGTAAGCATTTCCTGCTCCATCTCCACCTGTCAAAAATCCAGTGTTAAGTCATGAATGAGAAAAGGACGTGATTATGATACAAAAGGGAGCATATCCGTGGTCATTCGTGACACAGATATTCCGCAAGAAATTTTACAAATGCAGCCTTTGTACGATCTAATTATACCATCTCATTATTAAAATGTCAGAAGCAGTCAAGACTAATGACGCTTGACTTGTATTATATAAATTATGTACTAGTATTAGAACAATTAAAAGACACGTATTTCTAATTGAAAATAATTTACTAAAGTACATAGAAATCTGACAAATGAAGAAATGTTTATATCTCATATATGTTTTCAGTATAAATTATTTAATCGAGTATTTATTTACGTAGTATTTATGTAGTACGATTTTGATAATCGATACTTGTGTATGTTTCGAGGAATACTTGAATATTCAACATTATCTGTAGCTTTAATATTTCACAAGGTATCTGTCGTATCAATATTTAGTTTTCATTATTAAGAATGTAAACTTGTGCTGTTCATTGAAATTATCTTAAAACAGAGTTGTATTACATATTTGTTTTTCCCTCAAATTAAATCTTGTAGTATAACGCCCTCATGTGTCAATAGAGGTGTACTCGATACAACAATATGTGATAAAATGGGTCAGTGACTTGCGACAGGTCGGTGGATTTCTCCGGTTTCCTCCAATAATTTTAAAAAACCGACCGCCACGATATAACTGAAATATTATTGAAAGTGGCTTAAAACCCCATAACCCCCACCCCATATATGATTACAGAAATTATATTATTAAGTAAAAGGGATAGTGTCTATAATTTTAGTTTTTTGCCTTCTGGTTGTTTTTTTTTTTTTTTTTTTTTTATGCTGAATGGTTAGTTCATATATTAAAAAGTTAAAAGTTTGATGACGTGTTTTGATTGAAAATTGTGCTTCAAGTAATGTGAGCGTTGACATTTTAATCACATGTGGAAAGCACTTGCAAGATCCCATAATTTCACTGAGAGAGGAGGTTTGGGCCCATAAAACTAGTTTAACTCCGCTAATTTTGATTGGAGTACCTGTACCAAGCCAGTAAAGTGAACGGTCGTGTATACGTATGTTAGGGGTATCGCTTTTGCATCTTTCTACGATTTTCATATTCTATATTGGAATGTTTCCTATAGTGTGGTATTTTTTTTTTTTTTTATTTCATCATGACCTATTTCATTCAGAGAATTCCTAGAAATTTCGTCATCAGTATTTTACTTTAAGCAGAGTGTACGGAATGGGATTGCTTGTTTTTAACTTTTGATCTAAGAACCATAAGAACCTTATTTAGCTACAACAGATCCCATGCTAGTGCACTATGTTAATTTTTCTTTTATTATATCCTAACAAAATTATTTCTATTCTCTGTGCTATTCGAATCTTTTAAATTTCTCGTGGGAACTATGAGTAGTCTCGCATTCTTTGCCATTTTACCATTTATCTAGATCAAAAACAACGGTAGGTCGCCGCACTGGGAAATCAAACGAGGCGTGATATGAATATGCATGTCATAGAAACCAATTGTCTATAGGAAACGACACATAATGGTATATGAACATATTTTGCAAGTGTTTCCTAACTGTATTAAGTACAAATAGGACAATGTCCGCTCAACAAGTGTGTAATTCATCTCCAGACAAAGACAGTGTAGTCTTATATCAAATAAACAACATAGAAACCGATAAAAACAATAAGTTTTTCGAAAACATGGGATATATAGGGTCTAACACCGGGAGAGGTGCAAGATAGTAAAATATGTGACACCCGAGTGTAAGATTTAAATCGTATCGGACGAGGCTTGTCCGAGTCCAATACGATTTAAATCTTACCCGAGGGTGTCACAGATTTTACTATCTTGCACCTTTTACGGTGTTTGACTCTTTTTCTCACCCCTTTCTACCGTGTCAATGTTTGTTTACTTGTTGTGTAGTTTGGTGCATTGATTTGCGAACCGTATCACAGCCACAGGACCAAAATGCCACGTAATAAAATAAAACAAGATGTTCATTTTACAACTTTAAAGAGGTTCAAAATAATAAAGTTAACAAACTTGTGATAGATTCTACAATAACAAAATATTGCACCTTTTACGATGTTTGCCTCTTTTTCTCATCTCTTTCAGTATTTGTTTACGTTGAGAAAATATAGAGTACTCTCCCTTGTTAGGTAACTAACGTAAATAAAAACAATTACCTCCCTTTGACCAACGTCAAATAAAAAAAATTACAGGCATTTATCGCTGTTGTAGTAGCATTTATAATATATTAATAAATAAAATGCAATACATTGTATTTTATTGTGAAATACATTTAAAATACTGTCAAGACACTATAAATCGACAATTTAATTCAACAATGGAAAACAATTTTGCGGGAAAAACGGCGTGTAGCTTGTCTTACCCTGGAGCCGGGGTAAGATAGAAAAAACTTTTTCACCTAATCTAACGGACTACTTTATCCAAGGCGTGAGAAATATATTTCTACAACAGACTTTACATTATACAAACATCTCTTCTTTATTTATAAGGGCTTGAGTTGGAGAATGGTTTCGGTCGTCGACCAACCTCTGATACCAAGCATAAAAGCATTATCAAACGGTTCACGCCCGATACTCGCTTGAGTGTTAAGATTTTCATTATGTAAGGTAGGGGATTTCACCGGCAAGTTGATTTTACTATCATGAATAATCTTATACACCAGTTACCCAACCACTTAAGGGGCCGTCGTGTTCATGATCGTATGGTAATTGGATTTACAACTACCTGTACATTCAGTATTTTTCACCACTAACAGTGTTGCGAGTTCGAATCCCATTCATGGAGAGGTGTACTCGATACAACATTATGTGATAAAATTTGTCAGTGACTTGCGACAAGTTGGTGGTTTTCTCCGTGTAGTCCGGTTTCTCCATCAATAAAACTGACCGCCATGATATAACTGAAATATTGTTGAAAATGGCGTTAAACACCATAAATTAAACCAAACTTGGCCGAACCCAATCAATTATTTATAATACTCGCATTAAAACCGTGTGACGAGTTCTATGACACTAATGCTGCAAATTGTTTGAAATCACGACATTAATGCCGCTTCCAAATATACACCATGCGAAATGCCGTTAAATTTTGTCTGATTGTATATATTATTCTTAACTTTCTGTCAGTAATGAATTAAGCTATGTCTAGCATGTCTTGAGTGTAATATGCAAATCTACCACAAATATAAATATGTTATTCACCTATCAGTACTCGTAATATTCTGTTTTGTTTCTCGTCTTAAAGCTCTCAGACAAATATTGAATGAAAGTTACTGGACATAGATACCGTAAATCTTATTACTTCTCAATACATGTTAGACAAACGATTAATTTTTTTTTAACTTTCTGTCAGTAATGAATTAAGCTATGTCTAGCATGTCTTGAGCGTAATATGTAAATCTACCACAAATATAAATTTGTTATTCACCTATCAGTACTCGTGTTATCCTGTTTTGTTTCTCGTCTTAAAGCTCTCAGACAAATATTGAATGAAAGTTACTGGACATAGATACCGTAAATCTTATTACTTCTCAATACATGTTAGACAAACGATTAAATTTCATGGTCATGACTAATACATCATTTAGACGTGATTCCGTTTTTTTTATAGAATAAATTTAAAGTGGTACATACGATATCTAGTATTTGAGAGTAATTTATTTGTCCAATATATAATTCATGAAGGAATTCTGAACAAGAAAAAGTGGTATAACATACACGTATGACTGGGTGTGGGGGAATACATATCAGAGATGTTTTCTACTGGATCAGTATAAGACCATATGAATTGATACGGTATAACATATACATTGATACTATACGCAGATTGCAGGTAAATATATTATTTATTTGTACGAGCTTTAAAAACAGGAGAAAAACAAGTCTCTGGTTAGATTTTCTTTACTTTTCGGAGACGAGAGTACAAATGAATTTTATATTTCTCGACAATGTACGTATATTCTGTTTATACTGCAGTTTCATGTCTGCAATAAAAACGTAGATATCTAACTTAGTGCGCAGGACGCGTTTCTAGAAGAACCTTCATCAGGTACGAGTGCGCAGGACGCGTTTCTAGAAGAACCTTCATCAGGTACGAGTGCGCAGGACGCGTTTCTAGAAGAACCTTCATCAGGTACGAGTGCGCAGGACGCGTTTCTAGAAGAATCTTCATCAGGTACGCTCAAAGCCAAAATATTTGAAAGCCAAATACTTAAAAGTCGTTAGTGGCCAGAAAACCAAAGGGCCTAAACAGAAATGTCAAACAATATTAGATCTACACACAAACAAAAAAACAAAAACAAATTGGAGATATTGATTTGCACTGATTGCATCTAAAAACAATTAACAGTTACGAGATTCATACCTCTGAATTACTTGTAGATATGTGGTTAATGTAACTATTATATCTTGATCTCCTTTGAACAACTATGTACTAAAACACCGACCAGTAATGAAAATTGCACAACGAATTCCGTTCAGTTATCTTTTAACAATTTCTAAATACTTGAAGTTATTCTCAGTCCTCCTGTTGTGGTCTGTTCGTGTTGTTTTCCTAAATGTTAGCATATATTTTTCCAAGCATTGAGATTTATATTATAATCGGATTAATAGATAAGTCTTTATTTTGGTATCCATTCTTTTAACAACTAGCGGTAAACCCTCTTACTATTAATTCAGGGTATTTAAAAATAGATGATGCAGTAGCGTCAAAACTTTTAAACATCAAGAATTATCTTTAATCCCTTTGTTAATTGAAATATATATCTATTAATTTAACAACTGATGATATGCCCTCTAACTATCAAGCCCGTGTATGTGTCATAAACTCTTAAATATCAAGCATTAGATTAAACGTATTTTATTGTTAACTATATAACATTTGGATCGGACACAAGTTATTCCAACTTGCACAGGTCCTCTCCACATATTTACATACAATTTTATATTCCATGCACCAGCAAGTAATAATGTATAAATAACAATTACATTTTATAACAACATTGAGAAAAAAAAGAAAAAACGGGTTTTTGAAATTATATAATATATTGAGTTATAACAGTACAGAATTGTCATATTCGTGGGGGTAAATCAACAATGGAGAAAATGTTCACAAAAGAAAATAGTTAAATTCAATATATGAAGTATGATCACTGTGTGGTAAAATGTTTCGTTTGTTTGATGTACAACTGCACTGATTTGAATATTTGTGCATTTTGTTCCTCAGATAAGCTATCATCGCCAAATAGTAAAGTTTCAATAAGTAAACTGTCAAGAAATTGCAGATTATTTGTCAACTGTTCACGAGCTTCAACATATAAACAACACTCTAGAAAAAAGTTAATCGCATCCTCTATTACCTATCCACAGACACAACCTGGGTCATTAATTAAATTTACCCTAAAAAGGCCGGCATTCAAGTTACTAGATCTATGTCTTAGTCTAGTGTGTAGGACATTTAACACTCTACAACCATATGAATAGTATCTAGATGGTTTCAATAAATTAACATCATTTATTAGTGACTTTTTAAAACTACTAACTGTCGGGGCACTTCTTATCTCTGGTGTCAAATTGTTCCAAAGTTTGATCGAAGAAGGAAAAAATGAGTTGCGATACAATTGTAACTTAGTAAATGGGTTACTATAATCTGTTTGATTACGCAAATTGTAAGCATTTTCGTTTCGCTCAAAGGGTAATAGACAAACGCATAAATACGAAGGTGCATTGGTATTTCGAATTTTGTAAAACATATTTAATTTTCTTCTTCTTCGACGGGAGTGAAGTGGTTCCCATCTAGTTTCGAAATCAAGCATTATTCTTTAATCTCTTATACATATATATCCATTAAATTAACAACTAATGATAAGACCGTTTACTATTAATCCCGTGTATTCAAACAAATATGGATGATGTATGCAGTAGCCTCATAAGCTCATAAATATCTAGAACTATTGTTTAATTCCTTTAACTGAAATATATATTTGTATCCATCAACTTAGCAACTGGTGGTAAGCCTCTTTACATTAATTCATTGTCATATAATAGATGGTGTATACATGAATGAGTGCTACAAGCTCGTAAACATTTAGAATAATTTTTCAACTCCTTGTTAATTGAAATAATTGTATGTAATAGGGAACACATAATTGATTTCAAACGCAGTGGAAATGTATTCATTTAAGTGCAGTCATGGGTTTTTGCTTTTCATTTTATTTTTACAATTTTTCTTTAAATATCATTAGTATACTCTGTAATATTTGAAAGGGTGCTAAGGGTGGGTATCCTTGTTATATTATGGGGAAATATGAATATTTGTATTAACTTTCGGATTCTAGAATACACAATCGCTTGATGATAATAAGGAAAGTACTAAGTATTATATATACCACGAATCTTACAAATTAACTTATTTAAACCAACGAATCCTAAGGATGAGTTGGTTTAAATAAGTTCATGAGTAAGATCCATGGTATACGGTATATGGTTTGTAGCTGAAATCAATATCAATGCTTTCGTGGAGGTCCGCAAAATCATGGAATAACATCAATATCTTGATGTTATTCCATGATTTTCATGTTAGACCATGGTTTGTAAAAGTTCACTATTTTTAAGTTTATTACTGCATAAAAACATCAAAGGAAAAACGCGTATTTATGTTACAACAGATGTTACAGTTATTTTTGTAAATCGATTATGTTTATCAATATATTTATACAAAAGTAGTAAGGAGTGGATGAGTAAGTTAGTGATTGTAGTTTATCACAAATTGACCACTTGTCCAGCTATATCATGGAGGGAACAATGTACATGTCGATGAGATAATGGTGATGTCCGTTATGTACTAGACCAATATATTTAGTTTGGTTTTTATAGTGCTAGCTCACTGAAACAACAGTCCGTGGGTAGGCATGTCTCTCTACTCAGACACATTATTCTGGTTCCAAGCCAGACGGTATTTACTCTTACTTATTATTGCTGCATGCTTAGCAAAGGAGTAGTAAACATATATTTGATAGTCTTTGGTTTGACCCAACCGGGGTTCGAAATCACGATCTACCACACTAGTGTCTAGCACGGTAACAATTATACGCAACCGACGCGGTGCAATATTCTATAGATTAATGTCAACAATTGCCCATTCGGATTTTTCTAACGTTTATTTGCGATAAGGAGATCGAAATAATGCTGAATGCGCACAGCGTGTGTTGAAAATTCTCCATGTTTCTTGAAATGCGTAGAATTTCCTCTGTCGTCTGACATCATTATAAATTTTGATGAGACAAATTCGGTTTGTTTGAGGTACAAACATTAGCAACAATAAACGATGTTTTTGACAGAACTAGTAAACTCAATTACTACCTGATCATTAGCATCCATAGCAACAACCGATAACCATTTGTACGGGTCACAGATGTATATTTAATTATCTTCGAGCTCTTGGTCCGACAGTAAGGACACAACATCCTGGCCAAAAAGAAAAGGGACAAATGGACAAATTACGATCTAGAAAACAATATATAGAATACTAAAGACCGAGCATCACGAAGCCCACAAAAACCCGTACCCCAGTATACGTAATTAAACAGAAATAACATAAATAAAACATGAACCACCTACAAAACAAATGGAAATCAAAACGAATAGAACATCAGTTTGACTTAGAAATCGTAGCGGACATCACAACACGAGAAAGATTTGATAAGTAGACAGACTGTTCAATATCAAAACGACAGAGACGTTTCGAAATGAAAAAAAAGTTACATGCAATATCTCTAGAATGCAATTTGCTTAAGTAATATAATTCTGTCTTCACTGTCTCTCTGATTTTTTTCTTTTGGTGCAAATAGTTGAATTGTTAATATATGGAACGTTTTCTGTTAATTGTCTTCATTTAGTTTCTTAGGAATAGTCTTTTTTATGCAAAATTGAAAAATTAAACTAAATCACGATAGAAGAAAAAATTGTGATGTAACCAAATATTTAATGAATGTGTGCAATTTCAGGCGAAATGTAAAATGAGTATCAAACAAATTGCATGCATTATCTTTAACAAACCCATTACTTCTAATGAATGGAAGAGATAAAAGGCTCTATAATCATATGTTATCATTATATATTTGATTGAGCTGATGTCTTCATAAACATGATAAATAAAAGTCTTATTCATTTAGTTAAAAACAAATCACATGTTAATAAGTTGTTTTTGAGCCAATTATTGATACACAACTGTATATTTACTATGAAAACATTTGATCGTCAACATTTTCTAGTACTGTTTTTGAGAATATTAAAAACTACATGTAATCAAATAGAAGACATTTGTTCTGCATAATAACCATTATTTGAAATAAAAACGCCATTCCTTCTTTACTTTATGTGTGTCTTAATTGTAATAGTAATGCAATATATATATATATGGTCTTTAACCAACAGATTCTAGCTTCCTAGCTAGTAGTCAGTAAACGACGAGCATTGCTTGACCCTGTTATTGTACTGTCCATGTTTATGTTGTCATTCATTTATGTGATAGAATGTGGTGTTCTTGAGTGGAAGTGAATCTGTGTAGGTTTTATCGTTTGCTTCAATATGTATTGCCGTCGGTGAGCCAGTTATCAAGAGGAGAGGGTTGGGATCCCATTAACCCCGCCATATTTTTGTCCCTGTCCCTGCATTTCCACACTCGTATGTATTGATCTCTTTTGTGTTCAATGTGTACAGTTAAAATTAGAAGGGGTTGTTCGTTTTGTTGATATTGGTGGAATTGATGACCACTGTTTAGGTTTCCTTTTCATAATATAAATATGGAAACGACTATACGCCAAACAATGAAGAATTCAATAACACTGCAAAATATGAAGAAAATATAATACGTTCTATGTCACAAAAGCTCTTACAATAAAAACGTAGATATGTAATTTAGTGTATATGACGTCTTTCTGGAATAACCTTTATCAGATACTTCCACATTCTAAGGAGTAGAAAGCCATATAATTTAAGCGTATTTAAGAGCAAGTAAACCGAAGTGCTTCAACAAAATAGATTAAATCGGCTAAGGTTACATATGTCTGAGGGAGATTGAAATCAGCTTAATTAAATTACATTATTGAGAAATTGTAATTTCAAATGCAAATATATCCAATACACCATATCAGACCAAAAGCACTGAATACTGGATGGATGATACGCCATTTTTGTTTTTGTACGTTGGATTTAGCAAACTATATAAATACCTATGTAAATGATGTACATGGTTAGATATACAACTAGGAAAATTGTAATGTATTGTTTCTCTTGGTAGCGGTTTTGTAAAGTAGAAGATTGCTGTGTGAAGTGTTTTCGTCCATAATCGATCATCAAAGGACTTAGAAATAATTGCGTAGACGTAGAAAATGTCATCACTAGCAGCAATTTGCTTTATTTTCTAATGCACCATGAAAACAAATATAAAACCTGGCTTTCTCTTATTAGATTTTTGCTCCAACAATACATCACGAAAATTTGAATTGTTGTTTTATGGCTTTCTAGGTTTAATTTCTGTAAAACTATTAATTTTATTAAATTGTTTATACGATCCTTTAATAGAATAAATAGACATGTTTTATTTGAAAACGGTTCTTTGGAAATTTAATTCAGTGTCCTATGCTATTTTATAAATTTCTTTTGTAAACAAAACAAAGACTGTCTAGGTTTATAGGTGAATAGAATGATGTCCTAATCAAAACACTAATTTGGTTTGTTTTAATAAATTGGAACTATATATATACAGACATGACACAAATGCGTAGGTTTGTTCAACAAAAAAACAGAAATATTACTTCCTGTTAGCAGCATTTCAAATTGTAAATGTGTCTCAGAAACACGCACACAGATAAATATTGTAAAATTATCAAAGGAGATCCACCTGCAGTACAAATTAGATGCTTTCAAATTACAAGATACTATACACAAAGAAAAAGTTAAGCACCCTCATGTTTTTTTTGAAATGACAAATGATACGACAAGTATCACGAGATTACTGACCAGATAATCTCAAGAACGCAATGGCGACCTGTTAAGACATTGCATTGACTGTAAGAAACCACACAAAAAATCAAGAAAAATGTTAATTTAATGAATATTTAATCCCAATATCACAAGGCCAGTTTGTGCAGTAAAACATGTCCATTTTAAGTATTGATCTTCACAGTTCAAAAAGCACGATAAGATTGTCATGTCGCGTTCAAAACGTCACTTATGAATCACTTGACGACATCTATTGTTCAAAGTTCAGTACCAGGTGTAACCCCCACGTGCTTGGATGACGGCCTCAACCCTGCGTCTCATCCCTCCAGTTAGACGCCGGATGTCCTGTTGTGATAGCTGCTGTCATTCCTGATGCAATGCTGCTTCCAACTGACGAATGTTTTGCACAGGAGGTTCCCGAGCCTGTATGCGATGGCCTAACATGTCCCAAATATGCTCTATGGGATTCAAATCCGGGCTCATGGCTGGCCATGGAACAGAAGTCACGGCTTCGCTTTGTAGGTAGGCGATTACTGCTCTTGAACGATGAGGCCTGGCGTTGTCATCCATATACACAGGTCTTGTAGCAAGTGGGTGGTTGTCAAAATGGGGGACAACAACTGGTTGCAAGACGTCTCTGATGTACTGATCACCAGTTAGGTTGCCTTGTATGGTGACTAAGTCCAGCTTGCAGACATGAGAGATACACTCCCAAACCATTACTGAGCCTCCACCGTAAGAGACAGTTGGCTGGATGTTCCTTGGGGTATAGGCTGTATTTTTGTGTCTCCAAACCCTCATCCGGCCGTCGGTTACATGAAGCAGAAACCGGCTCTCGCCTAACCAATGGATCTTGCGCCATGTCCTTAAATTCCAACCACGTCGTACTCAGCACCATGCCAAACATGTTCGTCGATGTCGGTCTGCCAACAGTGGACGTTTAATGACTCCTTGACTTAATTCCCGCTGATTTCAGACGGTTTCTAACTGTTCTTGTTAACAAACGTCTATTTGGCAGCCAGTGTTATTTGAGTACGGGACTGGTTGCGAATGGCATCCGTCTAACCAAACGCTGCAATACCCTGTCGTCACGATCAGATGTTACCCGTTGTCTGCCGGATCTTGGCAAGTCTTTCACATTATTGGCTTGTGTTTGTTTTCTCACCAGTCGGCTGACTACAGTATAGTGGTAGCCCATCTGACGTCCAATAGCTATGAAGGACATCCCTGTTGTATGCATGCCGATTATTTGCCATGTTTGGGCTCCTGATATTCGCCTTCGTACTATGCTTACTGAGAATGAATATTATTTTTAAAACACCGGACTTAAATACCCAAATTCGAAGCGTGGACATACTGAATTTTGAATAATGCGTGAGAGGCATGGTTCACGTGCATGATTAGTCGATATTAGACATAATGGTCACACCTGTGTGAGCACATCTTTTTAATGGAACATTGTTCTTGCTATAATCAATATAAATATTAAAATCTAAACTTAGTGTAACTTATTATGTTTTAATATATCAGGGGGTGCTTAACTTTTTTCTTTGTGCATATGTCATTCATTTGATATTTTTGATTGGTATTACACATCCGGGTAGCGCAAAGGCCTTCATGTCCAGATCGCATGGTTAAGAGTGGTGTGCCAGTGACGATATGTATACTACCTTCAGCAATATGAAGTAGAGCATTAATAGCAACACCGATATGACATATATAAACGTTAGAAATTACCGAAGGTGCAATACAAAAAGGACAATCCAGAGAACCTGGCAACATAAGACGAAGACAAACAGAACAAAGCAAAAAAGACAACACAATATCGTTTTTATGATATCATGCTTCTAAAATGCAGTTGTCCCTTTCTGTGAATAATAGAACACACATCTTAATAATTAAACTCTGCACAAAAAAGAAACGCATAAGGGGATCTTAGATATTTTAATACATGTATTTTAAATCAACATTTTTCAGTTACACTTTTAGATATCGACTCAGAATTTTATTATTGAAAAATTAACAGCCCATACTTCAGAGGATAAGTAAAAAAAACGTCCGGTTATCACAGTTCAGCACACTTCCGGTCACGTTAAAGTTAGTACCGTGTATAACCACCACGCGCGGCCAACACTGCTCTGCACCTCCTCGGCATAGACTCAATCACATTTCTCACATTGTTTCTTGGTATTGTTCGCCATTTCTGTTACATTTGGCGGAGTTGATCGATGGTCTGAGGTGAAGGTTGTCGCTGGCGCACACGTTTATCCAGCTGATCCCATAGGTGTTCAATGGGATTCAAGTCCGACGATTTGGAAGGCCACGAAAGCACATTGATGTTGTTCTGCTCAAGGTAGTCCATTGCTACACGCGCTGTGTGTGGCCTAGCGTCGTCCTGTTGGAATAACTCCCTCTGTCGGTCAATTAGGTGCAGGAGGTGAGGATGGAGAATTTCGTTTATGTACCTTACAGCCGTTAAATTTCCCGGGACATGTACTAGGTCTGTTTTGCGGTCATTTGAGATAGCCGCCCACATCATGACACTACCTCCACCGAAGCTATCCACTTCCTGAACACAGGAGGAAGAGAAACGTTCATTCCGGCGCCTATATACACGTATTCTGCCATCACTCTTCTGCAGCAGAAAACGAGACTCGCCGCTGAACCAGATTCTTCGCCAGTTTCGGAATGTTCAGCCCCTTAATATGTTGCACCAACGGACTCTTTCACGTCTGTGTAACGGCGGCAATACCGCTTCGAAATACGGCCTTCTGGGTCTAATGTCATGCCGTCGAAGCCGGTTGCGGACTGTTTGTGCGCTGATTTTTAGCAATCCAGGTATTCTGGCTGCTGTGGTTGATGCGGCAATGGTTCGATTCCGTAGATGAAAGACCCGGATGCACCGATCTTGCCCAGGAGTAGTTATGCGAGGTCTTCCACTCCTTTGGCGTTCATTCGTTGAACCAATTTGTTGGAATCTGTTCCGTAGCCTGGAAATGGTGCTCTGGTTAACATTCAGAGTTCTTGCTACCTCATTTTGGGACTCTCCGGCTTGGAGACGACCGATAGCGATATTTTGAGTGACAGGGTCTAACATTGGCATGGCAGCATATCAACTTGGTAATAAAAGTCAAGCTTCAAACTTGGTCCTTTAATACGCTTTAGTTTAATAGTTGAATTAACCACGAAATGCCCGTGAAAAAAGTTACCGAATTTTCGGTGCGATACATTGGATATTAATTTTTCAGAGGCGCTGTGCACATGTGGCAGAGAGCCAAATCTAATGAACAGGCATCTAAAATTTAAAGCTTACCTTTAAAAAATCAATGATTAAATTGGCCATTTAATTTTACCTGGTAAATTGCAGAATTTGCATTTTTAAAAATAAAAGTGGGTTAAGCGTTTCTTTTTTTTAACAGTATATTTTGATACAACAGATGATGCACCTATCCTTATTTAGCTATACTAGATTGTTCTGTCAATCACAATATACGACTATTTATGTTTTCCCCAGACAATATTTCCCACTCAAAATAAGAACAATATAATCGAAAGACATTTGTCAATTTATTTAATACTTGCTAGTAACAATTTCTCTTATTTCAACCATAATTAGTTCGTTGTTAATAAACACTATAATGTCGCCATGTCAACAATACAAAGTCATTTGGTGTATAATATCACTAAATAATTGAACACCGTATCGGATGCAGCCTTCCTATGTTAATGTGTTATTTACTCATCACAACCACTGTCTTAATCGTCTATGGTTCTTTTTTTTTTAATCACCCCGGTCGCTACAAGCAAATCATGCAGTAATGAAGGAGCAAGTGCAAAGACTGGTTGTCTCAGAATCAGGATAATCTGTCATGTGACATATCTACTTACGGACAGTTGTTTAAGTGAGCTACCACTTAAAACATCAAACGGAGTGTGTTGGTCTAGCATATCACCATTTCTTTAGAAATGCCTGTACCAAGTCAGGGTCATTACGGTTTTCACAGTTTTCCGGTTGTTGACTGATTTTGTCTGTTTATATAATTATGAGTTTTGACTTTCCCTTTGTAATATTGTTCGGAGTTCGGTAATTTTGTTATTACCATAATATCACGGGCATAATCATCATTTCATTGACATGTAATTTAGAGAAGTAACTGCTTATCCTTCCTAAGAACCTAAGCTCAACTCCCTATCAGTGCTTTTCACCACTTAAGTTGTGAGATCGAATCCCTTTTAGGGCGAGGTGTACTCGATAGAACATCGTGATTTTGTGATAAAGTTTGTTAGTGACAGGTCGGTGGTTTCCCCCGGGAACTCCGGTTTCCTCCACCAATAAAACTGACTGCTACATGTTAACTCAAATATGGTTGAAAGGGGCGCTAAAACCATAACTTTAAAAAAGATAGAATCTGACTTTCACCTGAATTCATAAATTAATGCACTTGATAAAGTGTGGTGGCGGTGTGCAAAAACTCTTTTTCTTAAGTGACTCACAGAATCAGATCTCTAATACTGTGAAACTGCATACACTCGATCCATTCAAAAATAAATTTGTGTTAGTCTAAAAATATAATAACTAATGATTACTCTAAGCAACCTATTGACGGTTTCTATAATAAAGCTGTCTGTTTTCGAATACATTTATACAATGTGATTTCTAACGAGGTCGAATAACTGTTTCTATCTTTTACGACCTTAAAAATTCTATGACATAAAATACTAACAAAAAGGAACATGAAACATTAAGATAAACAGTAAATGCATCATTTATATGATCGCTGATGCAAGTGGTGCTTGACTGTAGAAAATTGAACTGAATGTGAGATTAGACAAGAACGTATCAAAGACAAATTAAAAGACATACAGAGGCTAAAGCCTTTAATATCTCTTTCATGTATATTGATGATGTTTTATCAATTAAAACTCTAAACTTTGCTACATGTTACTGGATGCCATTAATATATCCCAAATGACTTGAAATAAAAGAAACAACGGAAAAGGTTTCCTCGGCCTCATTTATGGCCATTTACCTCCACTATGACATAAATTATCAACTTTCTACCAGACTCTATGAAAAAATAAGAGGCGTCTTAAATTTTACCATGATAAAATTTCCATATCTTGATAGTAATATACCAACCGTTCACGTGTATGGAGGTGAGATTTCATAACTCATGCGTTACGTTCGACCTTATAGTTTGCATTAAGATTTTTTTTTCACACGTCTTCTGGGTACTAAGCTATTAAATCATGAATTTTTAAAGAATCGTCTCATCTTATCTTTCCAAGAGTTTTTCCGAAGATATCAATACCTTGTTGAAACATATCCTGTCACTTGCGTACATATGATGAAAGATGGTATTGGCAATGAGTTTTTGGTACAAAGACTATTGATTCCCTATTATGTCTTATGGTCGGATTCTGTACTATCTAATATTTAAATGATGGTTGAGGCTGTCAGATCTCTGTAATAAATAGCTATTATTATGCATATGACAACGTCTGTGTCACGTAGATTAAATATATTTGGTATAATGTTCAAGATTATAGCGTCTTTATAATAATGCTGTTCGACCGGTTATATGTGAGGGGTGACATTCTTTTACTCACATGTGGAAAACGCTTTCATGACCGCATTATTTCTCTAAAAGGGGAGATGTGGGCCTATATAACTACTTAGACCACACC
This sequence comes from Bathymodiolus septemdierum, assembly GCA_963383655.1. NCBI lineage: Eukaryota > Metazoa > Mollusca > Bivalvia > Mytilida > Modiolidae > Bathymodiolus > Bathymodiolus septemdierum. The sequence goes on from OY726522.1 coordinate 36,097,022, forward strand.
ACTATTTATTGAAATGCCTATACCAAGCCTGGAAATTGCGCAATCAGGTATATGTGTTTTAGGAGTATCGACATTGCCTCTTTCTACGATTTTTTTATTAGATATTGGACCTCTCCCGAGAATGTGGTATTTGTTTTTTTCAAATTGTTTGCTACTTTACAGTTGAGTGGTAAATGGGTCGGCAAGCTCTATTTTGAAAGTTTATTCTTGTTATATAATACATGTTATACAGCCTGTACTCTTAGTGATATACCTTTATAATGTCTTAAACGCACTCATCCCCAAAATCAGCTCTCCAAACACGTAATGATTTCTAGGAAACCCCATAGAGTACTTTCCATTTATGTGGACATTAGGTTGATTGTAATCCCAGAAATGATAAAGGTAATATAAAACTTTCCAATTACCGCCTATAATTTTCACAAATTGTGTTTATAAAACAAAGGAAAGGATGATCAATGACCACCTGTTATGGTTTCTTTTTGCCAATTGCCCTTTTGATAATGTAGATTGTGTATTCCAACAAGGGCAATGCACTTTTATTCCTTTGCAATACATAAAAAAATTGTTTTCATCATATAGATGGTATGTCTATGTTTTACAAGCGCGGAAAGACCTTATAATACAGCTAGAAATAACGAAACGAGAAGAAAAAGGCAAACTATAATTTTGGGGACAAAACAACATAAAATCGAATAAATGTAAAATACATTTGTAAAACAGGATATCCTCAATACAGACCATGAATGAAACCTGTTTTATGTATGACACCCGTTGTGGAGATCTCATTTACAAAGCATGTGCATACTCAAATTCGGGTCAAATGATGTAACATTATAATTTGAAAATAAAGCTTGAAACAATGTATAAGAAAATTAAAGGGATTGGTTTGGTTTGGTTTATGGGGTTTAACGCCACTTTCAACTTTATTTCAGTTATATCGTGGTGGTCAGATTTATTGGTGGTGGAAACCGGAAAAACCACCGATATGCTGCAAGTCACTGACAAACTTTATAACATAATGTTGAATCGAGGACACCTCGCTTGAGCGGGATTCGAACTCACAACATTAGTGATGATAGGCACTGATTGCACAGGTAGTTGTAAATTCAACTACCATACGATCACGACCATGATACCACTTAAAATTAAAGAGAGAATACCAACAGTACAACAACACATACAGTCTGGACAGTAAATTTTAAACATAACCTTCAACTTACTTAAAAATCACCAGTATTTGGTAGAAAATAAAATAACATCAATTAAAAATATCGATATAAATAGAAAATATTTGTACAGGTAGAAAAGTGAGCATTGAGCGGGCGTTGCTATCCTGTTCGAAGCGAGTGCAAATACATTTTATATTTGCCGACAATGTACGTATATTGTTTTTTGTTTTTTTTTTTTTTCTTCACAATTAATATCTTTAATGAAATCTTTACATTTGTTAGTGGAAAAACATAAGTACCAGTACCTTATCCTGGCCTCGTTAATATTAGCAGCATGCTATAGATATATAGTGTTAGTCGTGTTAGTACAATACAATTAAATTTATCAATGAAAATGAATACGGATTTTGAGAGTCATTTCATCAATATATAAGTGTTTCTACTTTTAGTCTTGTAATATATATAAATGTACGTATATTGTATTGATCCTGCAGTATCAAAATGTCCAGCGAAAAAACTTAAATTGTCTATATAGAGCAGCAATATGAGTAGTTCCCATCTTTATAACGGTATCTCTGAAAATGACGCGCTTATACTATTACCGTTTCTTATAATTGCTTTTCATGAATCAGGTAGCAGAAAAAGCTATATCTTGGTTATTGACCGTATATAACAAAAACAAAATGTCCAGTCAATGCAATTTGACTGCTCAAATGGAACCAGTGCAGGATAAAGCCAAAATAAATCATATTTTTTAAACAAACAAAATTAAGTTAAATGGAGAAATCAACATGTTCATATTAAAATAGTTAAATTTTATAATCAGTAAAGCAAATTATGCCTAAGCTTATTACAAATATCCTAACGTGACATCTGCTCGGTCATGCAATAAAGTCGGTCACTTATTTTGATTTACAATTCTCGTGCAGCACGAGACCAATGACGTCATTCTGTATATTCATAACGTACATAAACACAGAGGGAATTCTTTTCAACGTCGAAATTACAAGATGAGATTAAAACAGAGAAGTTTGAATTGAATAAATTCCATGCAAGTAAAAAATATCCTTTTTACTCATGTCTTTTTCCCCTGATCATTATGCTTGTTAAATATGTTTCTATCGATGGTATTCCCCAAGCATTTGTATTTTTCCGGTTTGTTGACATAATCGTTATCACAGTTCATAACCGTTTCTGGAATGTAGGCCAAGCAAATTGTATTTTAAAATACTTTGAAAATATGATGATTGGTCATTCAGATTCCACCATTTTCTAGAAAATGGCCGATTTTACCGGGAAAATACATGCAAGTGCTCTCCATTAGTCAAAAATGGCAGATTATTTTGCATTTCCACTGCTGCTTTAATAACAAATATACCCCTTACTTCTTGGGGTAATGAAATGAAATTCACAGAGAAGATAGAAAAAGAATTAATTTAACAGCAATAATCAAAATTTATAGCATAAATTGAACAGAGAATTAAATTAAACCAGACAGAAAAATGAGATTATCTGGGTAAAAAAAACCTGTCATTATTACAAATAGCATCAACTAAACTGTATTGTTACCACTCTGTGATAATAAATGTGATTACAATAAATTGAAATCAGTCATTAATTGTTTTACAAAAATATGGCAGGATGTAGTCAGTCTAATAGATTGTATTGACAAAAGCAAAAACACAAAATTCACTGGATTAAATACTTTTTATGTGGGTAAGCAAGTTTAATATTTGCATCAAATAATTAATTTTTATTACTTCAATTTCAAACTATTTAAAAAAAACATCTTTTGAAATTTTTCAGACAAAACAATTACACTGAAAAAGCTAAAATACTGTACTTTCTTAATCTGGTTTACTTTTTAAGTTTGGTTGGCCTATGACAAAATCATGTGCTTTATTGACCTTTGACCGACTTTATGTGACGTAATAGGACGCCATTTGGAAAAATGGTAGTAAACAAATATGGGTCAGTGTGTAATTATTATCGATCTTTTTTCCATGGAACTTTCACATGTGAGCAAGAATAGATGAGGAACATAATTAAAAAGAAAAAAAATGTTTACTTTTCAAACATGAAAAAAATAATCAAACATTATCCAATGACTGACCGACTTATTGTCAGACGAGGATATATTAACTTATTTATAGAATATGCTAAAAATTTTAACAGATAAGATATAACCTAGTTTCGGGCAGCTTATGCTTAATAAACTGCGATATAACAGAGTATACAAGTATAACGTGTTCTAAAATTGAATAGAATCCTTATAATTTAAATTGTACAGCAAAATTTAATGATTCCTCGATTTTATTTACGATTATTTCATGGGACTATTTGAATTTGTCGTTGGCGAATGAATATCTTGGCGACGTCACAATACCAACCCAGGTTATCAAGTACAACCAATGTTACTCCAAGCATTTAAATTGCAGTATTCACATCAAATTAAATTATACAAATGTATGCTAAATATATCATTACAAATCCAACAATGGTAGTCAGATATCACTTTATATTGTATCTGTACGACATAACTGAAACTCAATTGATATTTCCTATGTAAAAAATAATAATGAGTTACAACGAGATGAAGCAAAAACTGATCCAAAGGTTCTGATTTTCAAAAAGTTAATTTAATTATATTTATATGTAATTGGAAACATATTTTAATTTAAATTAATTAAAATGTTCAAAATTATACATTGTGAGCCTCTTAACAACCTTAAACACCCACCGTTACTCATTTTCAAACATTTTGTAACGGATTTAATCCTATATTGGTAAGATATTTTTCTGGGACTAGTTTTTTTTTAATGTACATAATTACGTAGTAACTATTTTTCCTGAATTTTTAAAGCATATATATGGATATATTGTAAGCTAGTCATATTTCTATTGAAGATAGGCGGCATTTGAAATGCACTATGTACCCTCTACAAGCCATACCACTGACAACTCCGATTATCAACATTCCATCTCAGCGTTCACTGTAATAGTTTCACGATTTGTCCTAATAGTTACGACTATCTTGTTTGATACAGCGTAATCATGTTTTTTTTTAATATAAATGTAAGGCTGTATGTAAATAAAGGTGTACACTCATTGTCATATCGGCGACAAATATCATTCGGTAACATGATCAAGTAATGAAATAATTTATGAATTAATGATGTATTGTTGATGGGTTTTTTGCCGAAAAATTTGTCAATTTTGTAATTTACTACTTTGATATAGTTTTTGCTGAATTGTTTCCGTTGTATGACCGATTGTGCTGTATCGTGCATAAATCTGGATAGAAATGAAAGACCATTGTCAAAACGATATCCACTAACGTGATAGTGGATAGAAGTTATTAAGGTACATGTTAATACGAGAATGCGAAGCAGAATTAGAAGGCTGGGAAACACGCTTAAATGAACTCATATGTTATTTGAATTAGACATTGAATGTTTTCATCCTTTGGCCTCGCATACAATGTCATTGTGAGAGGACGGGCGTTTGAATGCCTAAGCCACCAACATTGCTTATTAGATATATTTACAGTTCCAAATTATGTCATATTATTAAAACTAAATTGATCCTCCCTCAAGAATAGATGGCCTTAGCCGACTTTGGCTATCTCGTTTAGGCGGTTTGGTTTTCTTGCTCCTAAAGATTTTAAATTTATTTGGTTTTTAAATATTTTTGCTTTGAGCATACACGATGAAGGTCATTCAAGAAATGTGTCGTGGACACTAACTGAAAATTTGATATTTACGTTTTCATTAAGTGTTATGTATTTCTTTTCGTTTGATAATAGGTTTTTCCCTTTAACTATATATGTAAGATATAAATAAAGTTGGGTAGCCTGTTTGAATAGTATGCATATTCTAGGTTTTAATTAGTAACATGTATTTTTTGCACGAGAAAAATTTGGCGGTAATTAGGGTGGGGTATTTTAATTGACATATAAAGGCCTGTTTGAATAATTTCATTATCGAAGGTGCTCATATAACCCGAATAATCCAGTCGTTGTATTACGCTCCCACTGGTCGCTACATTAAGACCTGGATGCATTCATTGATAAAAATCCGTCAAACCGAAGATAGTAAATCGCTATGACTTATGGGTATTACGACATCGCCATTAGACATGCATGGCGCGTAAAATAGGAGGAACTAAGCTAACTCGAATGATCCAGTCGTTATATTACGCTCCCGCTGGTCACTTTTTGTTTTTCTTTGAATTTAATGGTGTAATTGTCTTCTAAATTTGCAAAGGCACAATCCTTCTCCATGTTTGTTTTGTCAATATTACAAACGGAAGTAAAGGAAGTCACTAATGCGTATATGCGCTAATATCTGATATTTGATTGACCGTCTGAACCAGACAGCAGCTGACGGAGTTTTCCCATTGGGCGCGTTCAAGTCCTCATCTAGCGATAGTGCCGATAGAGGGCGCATTATTATTTGAGTTAGTGCTCACAGTAACTGCGATCCGGAAGTTAGTATAAGCTTTTCGCTGCAGAGTTGATTTTATTTTAGTACATTGTCATGTTTGTAATTAAGTTTTAAATGTACTGTAAAATATTTATCGAATTAAAAGTTGCTTCGTAAGAAAAAAAAAAGAAGAAAAGTTACTGCGAGCAACCAAGCCTAATTTATGTGTTGTCTTTTTATTTGCCCATATGAGTTAGACAAGAAATAATTTAAATTCGAACGAGCTAGTGAGGGAAAATTTAAATGTTTTTTAAAGATTCCAGTGCATTGTCTGTATTTCGAGAAGTGAATAGGTTTGATATGAATTGACAATAATCGATATTCTTGAGTATAATGTGGGATTTCGTTTTGTCTTACTTGTAGTTATATTATCTTGCTTTGTTCGATATTATATTTGATTTAATATGTTATTTTGTCTACTCGGATTTTTTTAGTTCTCTTTAAATGTCACTGATATTTTGGTCATATTTTTATAATGATCTGTTTCTATTTGATTTGTTTCCTGTTTGTACTGCATAATGTCTATAAATATGTAAGACTTCCATTCTAGAGTAACCATTACCACAGTTAAAAACAAAAAGAAATATTGCCAAGACTTAGTCTCCTCTCTAATATGAATTTCACGTCAATATAATCGTGGAGCTTGTTAAAACATTTTTATTTTAAATAGGTTTATTAACGTCTCTCACGTATAACGTTACGTTATAATGAACACCTTGAGGAGAGTTTGGAGTATGTAGCATGCATCTCGGTTTTCCTATGTTATCATTATTTACAACCTTACATTAGAGTTATTGAAAAGATAGAAAATGACGAACTCCTCTGATAAAAAAGTAATGTATGTGTTAAAGGGTCTTTATCTGCCATAAATTTTTGTTACCCATAAAAACTATCAAATATGATTGATGCCTTAATAAAACGTGTTTCTGTAACTTATAAATGTTATGAAATGTACGCGCATCGGGGAAAAACCGTGCAACTGCTCGTGTTTTGAGATCGATCAAGAAATGGACGCCATCTTATTAATTATCGACATTGTTTACGGAGATTGTCGAATCGTCATTAAATTAGTACAACAATGCAGATATTTCTTATATTTTGTGAATCTGCTTTTAGCCGGTGTTAATTACGGACAAAGAACCATGCAAGTTTGCAGTTAATAAGCGACAAAATACAGATTATTCGTTTTTACCTGTCACTAGTAAGGTCAGTTGCATACGGAAAAAGTGAAGTCAAATTATTTGCTTGCAAGGAAATAATTAACCGATGGTAATTTTCGTACTCAAAAGGCGAAAAGTGGTTCCATTAGCTATTTAATGTGAAATATTTACCTTTATTTCATCATTTTAAAGCTATTTACCAATTTCCAAAACATATAATTGTTGGGGTCAAAGTCGTAGCTAATGCCCCTTTAAGTGATTAACATGATTTATATCCAGCAGGCGTACAATCCATACGTGAGTTTTTCTAGGAAAGACTATATAACTTTATTATTCTTTATTTATACAGGAAGTTGACATATTTTAAAAACAACAATACAATAAATAAATTAGCAAAGACAAAAAACAAACAAATAAGCGGACTTGAGTTTCTTGCATGACAATTTAGTGTGTAACGCCGCTTTTTCTCCAGTATTTCAAATATATTATGCTGGTCAATTGTATTGGTGGTGGACAGCAGAACTCGACGAAAACGACAAATTTGTTGAATATATATTTGCTAGCTGTAAGTGCCTACCTATCTATGCAAGATCTACAGTAATACAATATATTCTTGACTTTCATTATATAGTGCTTCATCTTTCATTTTGATTGTTCAATATTTCTAAACATTTGATTGTCCAAATACATGTACCTTAAAATTATGCTATTTACTTCATTTCTCCATTGATATTTTTGTGGAAGTTGATCCAGACAGTGTCAGCTCATCTTAATTTAGAAAGCTTTAAAGATCATAGTCTGGCAACTATCTTCATCTCAATAGTGGTCGGAAATAGGATCGTTTCGGTATATATATCATTTTAACAGTATAGTTTGTGGTTCTCTATGACAGTTATAGAATGTGCCTCAAGCTTTTTATGTGGCATTTAATAATTTCTACATATCTTTACAAATTATTTCAAATGATATATGCTCGTCTGACAATAATTCGGTCAGTCATTGGATAATGTTTGATTATTTTTGTCATGTTTGAAAAGTAAACATTTTTATCTTTTTAATTATGTTCCTCATCTATTCTTGCTCACATGTGTAAAGTTCAATGAAAAAAAGATCGAGATTAATAACACACTGACCCATATTTGTTTACTACCCTTTTTCCAAATGGTGTCCTATTACGTCACATAAAGTCGGTCAAAGGTCAATAAAGCACATGATTTTGTCATAGGCCAACCAAACTTAAAAAGTAAACAAGATTAAGAAAGTACAGTATTTTAGCTTTTTCAGTGTAATTGTTTAAGTTTGAAACATTTCAAAGCATGTTTTTTTAAATAGTTTAAAATTGAAGTTTTAAAAATTAATTATTTGATGCAAATATTAAGCTTACTTACCCATATATAATAAAGTATTTAATCCAGTGAATTTTGTGTTTTCGCTACATTCTGCCATATTTTTGTAAAACAATTAATGACTGATTTCAATTTATTTCTTTAGAAATGCCTGTACCAAGTCAAGGTCATTATGGTTTTCACAGTTTTCCGGTTGTTGACTGATTTTGTCTGTTTATATAATTATGAGTTTTGACTTTCCCTTTGTAAGATTGTTCGGAGTTCAGTAATTTTGTTATTACCTTTATTAATCACATTTATTATCACAGAGTGGTAACAATACAGTTTTGTTGATGCTATTTGTAATGATGACAGGTTTGTTTTACCCAGATAATCTCATTTTTCTGTCTGGTTTAGTTTAATTCTCTGTTCAATTTATGCTATAAATTTTGATTATTGCTGTTAAATTAATAGTTTTTCTATCTTCTCTGTGAATTTCATTTCATTACCCCAAGAAGTAAGGGGTATATTTGTTATTAAAGCAACAGCGGAAATGAAAAATAATCTGCCATTTTGTGACTAATGGAGAGCACTTGTATGTATTTTCCCGGTAAAATCGGCCATTTTCTAGAAAATGGTGGAATCTGAATGATCAATCATCATATTTTCAAAGTATTTTAAAATACAATTTGCTTGGCCTACTTTCTAGAAACGGCCATGAACTGTGATGACGATTATGTCAACAAACCTGAAAAATAAAAATGCTTGGGGAATACCATCGATGGAAGCATATTTAACAAGCATAATGATCAGGAAAAAAAGACATTAGTAAAAATTTTCTTTTTTACTTGCATGGATTTTATTCAATTCAAACTTCTCTGTTTTAATCTCATCTTGTAATTTTGACGTTGAAAAAGAATTCCCTCTGTGTTTATGTACGCTATGAATATACAGAATGACGTCATTGATCTCGTGCTGCGTCAGAATTGTAAATCAAAACAAATGACCGACTTTATTGCATGACCGAGCAGATGTCACGACACGATACCTACAGTTCCTATAAGAGTCCCAAATAAACCTCGTTTCTCAAATTCGGCTAAGAGGTCACCTCCCTTGACCACTCGAAGAAAACATTCGGTCCGTTCGTACTAGTATTTAGCTTAACTTAATTTGGATAAGTGGAATACTCGGCTTTTTAAGATAAAGTGATTGGTTTCTCCGATTCACGACAACGCAGTTCGCTTGTAGTTGAAAATGTTGCAGCTGAGTACATTGTGTCCTCCTATGTTCACAAAAACCCAATAACATATTTTTCATCCGGCCTTTTTTTTTCTTTTTTTTTTAATTTCAAACTGATACTCTAATTTGTAATTTTTCCCGATTTTGATTAGCATGTTTATTCCCTTTGGTTTATTTGCTCCCAAGTCTTAATTTGTTTGTTTTTTTCCTATCATTTGACTGAGTATGCCTAAGGAATGTTATTCCGTGTAAGCGTGTTGTACCTAAGGAAGGTTATTCCGCGTAAGCGTGGTGCGTCTAAGGAAGGTCATTCCGCGTAAGCGTTGTGGCGCCTAAGGAATGTTATTCCGCGTAAGCGTCGCGCGCCTAAGGAAGATTATTCCGCGTATGCGTGGTGTGCCTAAGGAAGTAAATAAAGGTAATAACAAAATTACCGAACTCCGAACAATCTTACAAAGGGAAAGTCAAAACTCATAATTATATAAACAGACAAAATCAGTCAACAACCGGAAAACTGTGAAAACCGTAATGACCCTGACTTGGTACAGGCATTTCTAAAGAAATGGTGGGTTGAATCAGATTTTAAGGCGCCAAACCTCCCGCTCTCATTACGGTTCAAAGGTTCCGGCTGTCACTGTAACAGTATTTAAATACAGGAACAAAATAGGTAAAATAGTAGTCAAAGCAGTACCATATTCGGTGACGTAAATGTCAAAAATATTTTTACGTCACACATTGACAAAAAAAATTCTTGACATTTTTGACTTCTTTATCTTTATACATTTTCACTATATGAAAATGCATCGCTTATAATTTTTTCTGCAGAGACGGAATATATTTCGACAAGATATTGGTATCGGAATATAAACTTTTTAAGAGATCGAATAAGGCGAATCTTTTTATAGCCCTGGTCCAGTAGCCTGTTTCTCAGATGAAGATGACGTTTCAGGAAATCAGAATAATTGCTACTGGCCCTTGCATAGCGAATCAATTGCGAGATGTAAACACCATATGCAGGAGAAGCTGGTATATTGCTGCACATGTTTGGAAAATTTATGATTTTAAAATTGAAGTCGTCCCGCTTATCATAAATTTTAGTACTGAGTTGACCACTGTCGTCAAATTCGAGGTATAAGTCCAAAAATGATGCGGACGAAGCTGTATCGGTGGTCTCTTTAACTTCCAGCTCTGGAGGGTATATCAATGGAAGAAATTCTGCAAATCTAGAATTATTGATAGATAAAACGTCATCAATATACCTGTATGTGAAATTAAAGGCTCTAGCCTCATGAATCTTCTTATCTTTTACAAGCTTTTGAAGAAACTCCGACTCATATGAGTATAAAAATAAATCGGCTAGAAGAGGGGCACAATTCGTACCCATTGGTATGCCGACGACCTGCTGAAACAGTGTCCCTCCAAAGGAGACAAATATGTTATCGATGAGGAACTCCAGCATACTGATCACTTGTTCCTCGGAGTAGCATGTTTTACCTTTATGAATTTTGTTTGAAAAATATGTGGAATTGTAGCCTAACACAACAAATTTTGAGCCATAGTTTCTATGACTAAAAGCTTTATGAATTGTTTCTTTTAAGCGGGTTTTTAATTTGTCATGCGGTAGGGTGGTATATAGAGTTGAAAAATCAAAAGTTTTGATGGAGGATACCCGAGAGAAAGATCTTGATTTCAGGTTATCCAAAAGATCTTTAGAGTTTTTCAAAATCGGAAGGTTATTCCGTGTAAGCGTGGTGAGCCTAAGGAAGGTTATTCCGTGTAAGCGTGGTGCGCCTAAGGGAGGTTATTCCGCGTAAGTGTGGTGCGCCTAAGGAATGTTATTCCGCGTAAGCGTGGTGCGCCTAAGGAATGTTATTCCGTGTAAGCGTGGTGCGCCTAGGGAAGGTTATTCCGCGTAAGCGTGGTGTGCCTAAGGAATGTTATTCCGCGTAAGCGTGGTGCGCCTAATGAAGGTTATTCCGCGTAAGCGTGGTGCGCTCTAAATTATATTTATGCTATTGTTGGTTATTTCAATTGTCATATGTGTTGATCTCTTGATAAATTATTATCTAATATAAAGGTTATTGTTTTGAAAATTAAATTTAGCTATTTTTGGATGTATTTTATAATGATTGTCAACGACATATCAATATATTTCCTTGAACGCTATATTATATTATTATATCTATAAACTATTCAATGATTGCAATGCGATTAGCTCACATATATGTTTGAACTTTTATAAACACCGACATCTGTTATTACTATATAATTACTATATATTATTTATCCTCGCCTCCGTCAAATTTCGACTTGACAAACCTTAATAATGGTCACCGACTCGTAAGTCCAAGTACATGTACCAAACAGTCGGGGCAACATCCTATCTGTCCAACCATATGTTTATATAGCTCGTTCACTGCAACTACCATATCATCCGATTGATAACCATTTTATATTAACATAGATATGAATTGTCAACATCGTGTGCCAAAATCATCCTGGACATATTGGGTAAATAATTTCTTTTCTTCATCCTGTTAGAATATGCAATTTCCGTCCGTATTAATGTAACTTGTAGTGTAAAGTGCATTTGTATATTCTGCTGGTTTGATGGGTATGTTCTAATAGCAATTTGTTTAGACAAAACTTTGCTTTCCATTTTGATTTTAATTAAGAATTAAAAGATAGGTATCACATTTAGTGTGTATGACGCGTTTCAGGAATAAACTTCATCAGGTACGCCCACAGTCACAATAGTGGAATGTCAAATGATTTAAACGTATTTAAAAGCAAGAAATCAAATGGACATAAACCGGATTGCCAATGTTATCTTTGCCTGAGAGAGGAGAACATAAGATATATTAATAATAACATTAAGTAAGAACAAACACAATCAATTACATTCTGTATATTCATAGCGTACACAAACACAGAGAGAATTCTTTTTAAACTTCAAAATTAAAAGATGAGATTAAAACAGATGAGATTGAATTGAATAAATTCCATGCAAGTAAAAAAGATCCTTATTACTAATGTCTTTTTTTCCTGATCATTATGCTTGCTAAATATGTTTTAAGCGATGATATTTCCCAAGCAGTTTTACCTTTCCAGTTTGTTGATGTAATCGTCATCACAGATCATAACTTTTAAAATACTTTGAAAATATGATGATTGATCATTGAGATTTCACCATTTTCTAGAAAATGGCTGTTTTACCGGGAAAATGCATGCAAGTGCTCTCCATTAGTCACAAAATGGCAGATTATTTTGCATTTCCACTGCTGCTTTAATAACAAATATACCCCTTACTTCTTGGGGTAATGAAATGATATTCACAGAGAAGATAGAAAAAGAATTAATTTAACAGCAATAATCAAAAGTTATATAATAAATTGAACAGAGAATTAAATTAAACCAGACAGAAAAATGAGATTATCTGGGGGAAACAACATGTCATTATTACAAATAACATCAACAAAACTGTATTGTTACCACTCTGTGATAATAAATGCGATTGAAATAAACAGAAATCAGTCATTAATTGTTTTACAAAAATATGGCAGCATAATATATTGCATTGACAAAAACAAAAACACCAAATTCACTGGATTAAATATTTTATTATATGGGTAGGCAAGTTCAATGTTTGCATCAAATAATTAATTGTTAATACTTCATTTTCAAACTATTTAAAAACAAAAACATCTTTTGAAATTTTTCAGACAAAACAATTGCACAGAAAAAGCTAAAATACTATACTATCTTAATCTGGTTTACTTTTTAAGTTTGGTTGGCTTATGACAAAATCACGTGATTTATTTACCACTGACCGGCCTTATGTGACGTAATACGACGCCATTGTGAAAAAAAGGTAGTAAACAAATATGGGTCAGTGTGTCAGTATTATCGATCTTTTTTCCATGGAACTTTACACATGTGAGCAAGAATAGATGAGGAACATAATTAAAAAGAAAAAATGTTTATTTTTCAAACATGAAAAAAATAATCAAACATTGTCCAATGACAGGCCGACTTATTGTCACACGGGGATATTTAAGTGTTGTTTCCAGCTTATGCTTTTCCTTGGTACTGCACAGCTTATTATTGTATTAACTCTCTAATCTACAATTTCCGTCAGGTAGCCTAAGCAGAGTTGGTGTTATCCCTCCCAATGACTTTTTTTTTCTATTCTTTTTACTACGAGTATATCTCACGTAACCATTCTAAAATTTCATCGTGTGCACTAAATTATATGCATGTGATAATCCATCAACGCTTTACAATACATGCAATATAAAGGACTAGAGCTGCATTGCTGCGTTTTTAATTGTACCACCACTCTTAGATTCATTACTCATCTCGGTATATCATGTGAATAGTTATTTGTTGTTGACTTTCTAATATCCGGACATGTGTAGTATGAATATCCCATCGAGTTTTCTATTAAGAGGATCAACATTTACGTCATGATTTATCAATAATAATTATTGAGCTGCTTATTTTAGATTTGTAGGATGTTTAGGTGAATATAGTACCACCAACATGATGAGGAAATGAACATTTAATAACCATGATCATTTACATAATATCTGCAAAAATCTGAACACAATTTATATTTAAACTACTATAAGATTTTACTTCCGTAAATATGCAGGGCAGGCAACTTGTTTATTATCAAAGATAAGGAGGGGATGTCGTGGTCGAATGGTAGTTGGATTTACAACAACCTATGCAATCAGTGCCTATCGTCACTAAAGTTGTGAGTTCGAATCCCGCCCAGACGGGGAGTACTCGATGCAACATAACGTGATAAAATTTGTCAGTGACTTGCGGCAGGTCGGTTGCTTTATCCTGGTTCTCCGCGTTTCTTCCACCAACTAAACTGACCACCACGATATAACTGAACAATTGTTGAAAGTGGCACTAAACACCATAATCCCAACCTCTAACTTTAAAAGACAGGGATAGAAAAAGGACAAACACCTTTGGATGAAACGTTTGAAGATACCAAAAAGGTAATACGAAAACCGTAAATCGAAGGACAGGTAATATTAAGGCTAAAATAAAAGGTCAAAATACAACCAAATGATCTAAAAATACTACACAGAAAACAACTACAGATTCATCAACACGAACTGAGGTTATCCCACATTATAACAGTTTAAAAACTAAATAGAAAATACATACAATTTGTTAGAAGGACAGAGGATTTTAAATTGAGTTGGACGAACTTATCGTATGTAATTTAATTCAGAGACTGATGTGTGGGTCATAATTGCGCTTTATCGACAATAAGGAAAGAATCAAATTTAAATGTCATTTAAAGGACATTGCTTGGGTTACATGTAACTAACAAATATATTATTGTTATATATGTAAGCAAATCTAAAAAATCAAATTAAAGAAGAATGAAATGAAAAGATCAGTAAAATATAATTATTTGTATTTTATTTCCTTTTGTTCTAACGAGGTATTTTTTCGACTGTTTGTTCGAGAACCGAAAAGAAGATCTCTTGGATTCTTTCATATAGGATTCAGTAACACTTCAAATTGAGGAATAGCTTGAATAGCTTTGTAAATTATTCAGATTATATATATTTCAATATATAATATTTACAGTTACGTCGATCCGAAACAAAAACACCACAACAAAGTAAAGTAAACAACATGACATTAGTATTAACAATATGGAACTCCTACAATATTCGGAATGGTTAAAATGGTTCCCTTTATATATGGCACATATGATAATAATTCTCTTAGCCAGTAATGGAAACATGACTATAATTGAGACGCTAAAATTCCGTACGGATTAAGCACTTAAGTAAATAATTTCTGACACGATGACTAAAGATTTACTTTAGATTATCCCCTATTCAAAAATTAATGATCGGAAAGATACGAATCGGGAGAAAATATTTTACAGGGATTCTCGGGAGGGGGAACCGTATGTTTATCCGTATACATATCGTCATAATTCCAAATAAAATCGAAATAGAAAGCAGATCTATCGAAACCTCGTTCTTAGTTCCGTGTTGTGATGTACGTTACGATTTCCTCATCAAACGGTGTTCGGTTCGTCTTTACCTCCAGTTGTTTGTAGGAAAGCTCAAGTCTTATTTACGTTATTTGTGTTTGTTTGGGTATAGTGGTGTCCATCACATATTGTTTTGTGTATTTTGTTTTGCTTGTCTTCGTCTTGTGTGTTCAATTTTGTCAGTTTCTCTGGATTGTCCATTCTTGATTGCCCCTTCGATTTACTCTAAATCGGTTTCACTTTGATATATTAGGGATAAGATAAAAGTGAAATACCAAATTAGAGGGAAAAGTAAGGAAATTCATAAAAACAACATAACACATACAATTAAACGGTATAAAATAATTGATTTTGCAACACGAACGTTCTCACAACAAACCGAAAATGAAACCAGATGCGTCAAGATGAAAACTTCTCTTGCTCCATTCATAGCAATGATAGTAAGCTTCTTCTTTATAGCGCAAATTGATTCATAGTAATCATTGTTTTAATGGTGAAATCATGTCTATATGTGGTTTAATGTCAAATGATTGTATTACAAACTGGCGATTGTCTAGATTTTAAACTTTATACCAGATATTAGTAAGCTTAAAAATAGGATTACAAGGGTACGTCATTTTATTTCTAGTTTTATTTTATCTTTTGATCAGACAGTCAAATTGACATGTTTGATATTAAGTCTAGATAGTTCATGGAGCACAGGAGGGTCATTGACATTGTATATTCAGAGGTTATGCTTAGTAATATCTATGATAATGATTGAATACAACTGACTTTGTTGTGAAGGGAATGCTATTTGGTAAAGAGAGAACAACAGCTAGTAAGAGACAATAGAAACGTAGATATCAAATGTAGGGCTTTCGATGCGTTTCTAGAATCACCTTCATCAGCTGCATGTACGCCAAAGACCACAATCTTTGATAGCCAAAATAAATTAAAAGCAATGAATGTAATGTTCCATTAAAGTGTGACAGTTTCTGCAAACAGGGCAGAGGGCAATCAAAAGCAATGCTTTGCACAATTGGCGATACATAATAAAGATCGGTTCAACTGCGTTTCCGACGATCTGATCTATATAATATATATTCATCACCTTCGTAAGACCGGGTGATATTTTAATTCATTAGTTTCAACCGATTAGCATTGTCTATTGCATTACGATATTATTCATCTTCTTATTGTCAACATGGCAATATATGATTAACTGGAGAGGATATTGACCTTTGTTTACAAGGCCAATGCAAAGTGAGCGATCATATATTTGTGTGTTAGGGGTATCGATTTTGCATCTTTTTACGAATTTTTTTTAATTTCTAAAACATGATGAAAAAAGGTAACTGACTTGAAAATCAAGATCACAGCGACAAAACTACTGAGACGATAGTTTCTCATGGTACAGTATATAATACTACTGTAAAACGCTCTTAAGCTCTCTTCTTTTCGATTCCTCTTTGCCACGATTACAGTCTTTGAGTAAGTGATGATAATCAACACATGGTTTCATGCTTATACCCCAGCTTAGAATAGTGTATAAAACAATCCAAACAATGAAAATGTAAAATAATTATGAATTATTGGAAGAAGTGCCATTATACATTGTGCGGATTTCCCATGTTTTTAATCTAGTCAGACTTGTCTGACAATTGGATGGGAAGTATGTGTACCATTATAAGTCTTAAAACTTCTAAAGGTCAGATAATTCAAGGCATATAATATAATGTATTATTTGAATGAGATCCAGATAAGATAGTGTTTCATCAATTATGTTATTGAAGATTGTCACCTCTGATATTTAAATATGTCGCCATACAGGAAGCCATCACTTTATTTGGACATACACTGCTTCATATAAATATATTTACTGAAAGATTTAACACGGTGAGTCTGTGGTATGTATAAACTCTATTGATATTCTAGATTATATCCAATACAATTTTAGTTTTTGTAATGTGTCCGTTGAATCATAATCCAGCAGATTTGGGTCCATAACAATATTAATCCCCTTCACGTTTTATTGAAGTGTCAAGCCAGAAAAGTGAGCGGTCATGTATTTGTATGTTAGCTAGGTGTGTCGACTATACCCCTTGTTACGATTTACCCGTTGAATTGTTTGTTTTTCATCATATTTATAACAACGTTAGAAAAGTTCCAAAATCTAAACTGAAATTCTTAGACACAGAGGGAAAATGAATGCCCCTCACATGATCACTCACTCTATTGGCTTTGTATGTACACTTTATTAACAGTGGCTGGATTAATCTTGTTGTCACAAACGTCAGCATAGGTAATTATGCTAGTACAATGTTCGCTATCACATTTAACAGGTTGAGAAGATTTGTTGTAAAGAACACAATGACACAGTCTTGAACATTCATTCTTGTTACCTGTGCATTGATCCTATGTTTTCGTGATGAATAACTGTTATTCAAATATTTTTTGATTTTCATATAGTAACAAAAAAAAAAACATTATCCCTAATAACCATTTTAATGTAAGTTCGTCGTACTCCTGCAGTCAATATATTGGTTTTAATTCATTGCTTCTGCCTATTTTGCTCTAAATTGACCATTGACGATTTGATAGGTATAGGTTGAAATATTTCGTAGGCGGTGGGATTATAAAAGCACAGAGATATCACATTTAAAAATTAAGTAATCATTGGTAGTTGAATTGGAAATATATATATGAATATATATATATTACAAGCTAATTGGTCTTTTATTAATATGGAACAAAATAAATTTTTGACCATTTATTGGAATATGATATAATTTAGATTTTTTAAAAAGTCTTTAATATATAAGTTAACAATAAAAGGACATATCATGACATTCAACTGACATACTATCATTTGTGTCCAATTTGATTTGCCTAGTGCCAATTCGACAATCGTTGAAAGACACCTGTACTTAAATCTATCAGAGCTACAATTGGCACGATGCACAAATGAACAATACAATATATAGCATGTGTCATAGTTCAATATTTACCTCAAAGTACCCCCTCTATCACTCTTAAAAACTGTTTAAAAGGGTTGGTAAAAGAAACAGTACCTCTTTGATAGCGTGTGTCATAGTTTAATATGTACACCTAATTGTTCCCTTTATCGTCACCCAAGTACCTCACTGATAGCATCTCCTGTAGAGATTGTGTCTAGTGCATATCACGTGAGAACTGATAATAAATTGACACTTCTTAAGACGACCAGACATTTCAATTATTACCTATGTAAGGGGTAGCATGTTTTTCTTTTTCGTTTTCTTTTTTCTGTTGATTATTGGATGTGATTGCATCCAATCGGAGGAAGTCGGTGACCAATCTGCTGAACACAAAAGATTGCTGTTGAATAATCCACTAACAATAGATGACCGATTGATTGATCTAGAAAGAAAACTTCAGGCAGTGAATGGGAAGATGACTGCTTTAGAAAGCGAAAATAGTCTGCTTAAGTCTACAATGGCATCAAATACAAAGACAACAAACTCCAAGATTGAGACGATAAAAAGTCAACTTGCAAACGGAGGTATGTTCCATAATCTTACTATGCAAAGTATTATGATCTTATTGATGCCAATGGATATTTTCCTTTGTATGTAGATTTATTCTTTCCTCCATCACCGAGCAGACTTTTATCGGACTTTACTGTATGAGTTATAAGAAACAGGAACTGCTTAACATTCGCGAGTACACGTTTTTATGTATTTAGTTTTCTGTGGTTTATTTTTTGTTATGTTTGTCTTTGTTCTGTATCTGGTTCCCAATTTGGTCTCTTTGTTGTCCATTCTTGATTGCCCATTAGGTTTTCTTTAAAACTTAGTTTTACACGTACATTCTACGTGTGAATGCTTTCGTGTATTCATATATTAACAACTGTGTTCACCTTTAACACGATCATATTGTATACTACGTTTGAACTTGGGAATCTTTGTTACATTTCTTTTAGATTTTTGAATTATAATTTAATAAAAACCGATTCCATATTAATGTACTAATACTTCTGCAGCAGTGTATGTAATGCGTGCTTTACCGTTTCTACTGTTGTTGTTATACAGATGGACTCTATATTTGTAAATCTCTTCACAGTTGGTAATATGTGTTGGTCTTCAATATGTATTCGTGCATAAGTATTATCTATATGTGTTTCAACATATGTGAACTTTAGAAGGTCTGATAATTTATATAATCTTAGTTAATAAGTTCTGTTCTGGTTCTATAGTAATAATAAATCAAGCAACACGCATATTTTTATCTACTTACGAAATGACGCTATTCATTTAACTACAGTGACGCCATTACTTAAAACACGCTCATTCAAAGAACACTCTTTCTTACGTAAATGCCATATTCTATGGGTGAAAGCCCATATGACACAGGGTCGTGCGAGATTGTCTCCCATCGGTAAATGTTCAATTAAAAGTACAGATTTGTTCAATGTCAGTTGGAACCATAATAAACGACATGAAGTATTTGACGTCACAATGAAAGTTGCTCCCAAGAATGGCCTTCAATATATGAGTACTAAACTATTAAATCAAGGTTCCTTTTAAAGAATCGTACCATCTTATCTTTTAAACAGTATTTTGGAGAATATCAAAATCATGTTGAAAAGTATTGTGTCAGTTGCGAACAGATAACGAAAGATGATATTGTCACTATTTCGTCATACGATGGACTTCTCTACTATATAATGCTTAAGCAATAGTTTAAGTCATCGTCCTTCTTTAGTTGAACTAGTATTATACATATGACACATTCTGTGTAACGAGGGTTAAATGTTTTATGCATAATGTTCAGGATTATAACGTTCTTTATAACAGTGCTGTTCGCCTGGTTATATCTGAGGTTTGTCATGTTGCTCACATGAGAAAAGCACTTTCAGAACCGGATCATTTCACTAAAAATGAAGTTTGGGTCTATAAAACTAGTCTAACACCACCGCTTATTAATGAAGTGCCTGTACCAAACCGGGAAAGCGAACGATCACGTGTGTTAGGAGTGTCGATTTTGCTTATTTTTGCGAATTTTCTCATGAATTTTGGAGCTGTTCCGACAGAGTGGTATTTTTTGTTTTTTTGTTTTATCCAGTTACTATCGTATTTTAAGAAATAAATTCTTGCATTCCATCAAAATTGAAGATAGGGATATCTACCTGCTCGTTTTGCATTCTTTACCTCCGTTCCACTTCGCTTCATTCCAGAAAAGACAAAATGTCTTACACTTGTGGAAAATGTCCCGATCTTCATTACGGACTCATGTAAGAACGTGTTACTCAGATGCTAATTTGTTCATCATTTCCGACGACCGTGTTTTATATGATAAATATTGTTTGATTGTTTACAGGTGGAGTGGTTTACATTCGCTGGGGAAGAAAGGATTGTCCACTAATGAACGAAACTCAATTGGTATATTCAGGTATGATAATATATTTGATTATAAAAGGAAAAGTTAAACGGTGATGGTCAACAATTCTACCATTATCAACAAAACAACCTGCTCTCATCTCAACTCATTTAAAATTTAATCAAATGCACGATATAATGACGTCGGAAATCTAGATCATGGTTTGGAACATGCACAAAGATGTGGCGGGATTTAACCGATTAATGGGATTTAACCCCCCTCTTGAAAATTGGATCGCCAACAGCAATACATATATAAACAAATATTAAAACCTGTCCAGATTCGCTTCAACTCGAAAAGATCACATGCTATCACAAAATTAATGGCAACACAAGCATGGGCAGTTCAATAGCAGGGTTAGTAAATGCTCGTAGTTAACTAACTACTATCTATGAAGGTAGAATATGTTGATTAAGAGCCATTACTCTTAAGACAAAAACATAACTTATTCTTCTGATTTAATATCATAAGCATCTAAACAAATAATGTTCTTTGTGGATACCAGAATAAGACATGGTTCTACGTAATGGAAAGTAGTTCCTCCTCCAATAGTGGTACTCGTGGAGCAATTCACGTTAACATTCCTTAACTTCCCTTTATATTAGTAACCATCTAGCAAGGGAATCATGATGACAAACACAAGCTCTGATATATCTGACAACTTCATATACTCCATTCAAAATATTCCACTTGTTACAAGGTGAAATCACTCGTGGAAGACATCTACATTTAATATAATATATTTTACAGACAAACATTCTAGTCTGAAATTATTACAAATTTTTCGCTTGCCACAAAAAGATCATATGACTATTAATTTTGGCATTTCCTGTTTTCGCAATCTTCACATTTAGTAGGAAGAAAAGTTTGAAGATACCAAAGGGGTAATCATAATCCGTAAATCCGTATAACACGAACTCCACAACAAACCGGGGGTGAACTCATGTGCTCGGGAAGGGTAAGCTGTTCCTGTTCCATTAGTGACACCCGACGTGTTCATTTAGTTACAAACTCGGTGATAAGTCACGAATAAGGAGAAGACCGGGAAGCGCTTAAGACAAGTGGAAGATATCCGTGGTGATTAGTGACTCAACGTATGGAGTTTACATATCAAAACTCATACGTTATTATAGAGCTTGCGCCCAGTACATTAATTTTCTGAACAGCTCAGCTGCTGGCACAACAGATACTCAAACAAGGCTACTTTGCTCCTATGTTGAAGTCATCGCTGCAAATATTCTAAGGTCGTCATCACAATCTGGTTGACCGTTGCGATATATCAATATCTCAAATGACAATAAATCTTTAATCTCTTAAGTAGATGTTTGCTTCCCTCTATCACTGCGAAGATTTTAACCGGACTTGATTATATATGAGTAGCACGCGAGTGTCTTATAAAACGCAGGAACTGCTTACCCTTCCAGAGCACCTGAGTTCATCCCCGTTTTTTTTGTTGTGGGGTCCGTTCTGCTCATCGCTTTAGTTTTTTTGTGTTGTCCTATTATGTGTTTTTTACGTTCTGAGTACCGTGTTGTGATGTCCGTTACGATTTCCAGGTAATAATGAGGTTCGGATCGTTCTTACTCCCAGTTGTTCGTATGAGGACGCATGTCGTATTTACATTATTTCTGTTTGTTTGCATATGGTGGTGTCCAACACATGTTGTGTTCGTTTTGTTTTATTCGTCTTGTGTACCTTTTTTTGCCCGTTTCTCTGGATTGACCTTTTAGATTGTCCCTTTGGTATTCTCTTACGTTTATATATTTCATATTTTCACCAAGTCATGGTGGAGACCGTAAAACTTTCGAAGTAATGAGTTCAACTTAACCAATAGGAATCCTTGTTTCAGTATCTTCGTTGTTAGCAGCAACCCTCTATCAGGAAAATCCTGATAGGAATCACAAGCTCTGGAATATGATATCAACTGAAAGACATATACTTTCTAATATGACGGCCTATATATCGTCAACCAGTATATGTCAGTATATATCTGCCTTTAGCACCTCCGCACTCAAATTATCGATTGGAAACAAAAAACATAATTTAAAAAGTTTCTGTAATGAATAAAAGCATACAAGGTCGTTTCCGTGAGGTCATACACAACAACTACACATTGTATTACTTTGCTTAAATGTATACACAAATATGCGATGAATACGCACTCGATCTGGGGTTTCCCCCGACGGATGTTCCGGCCACCTCTCACGTCAAATTTTGACGACGTAAACACCCAATTTTACTTATTAAATATGTTTTGTGTCATTAAAGTAATTGAAATAAATATTTGAATATATTATTACTTACACAATAAGAGTTTGATTCAATATATGTGCTCAAATTGGGCTGATTCCGTCATCATACGTGAAGGGGACTAAACGGAACAGCCGTTGTGTGGCGGATTCTAAGGTCGCCTAGGGTCATAAAAATTACCGTATTTGTCATATTAGAAAAGAAATAATTCATGGCAGCCGTAGATTTGTGTACATTTAACCATGGGTTGCGCATTTATATTCGTATTTTATCCCTCGGGAAAAAATTATCGAATATAAATGTCCAACCCATGGTTAAATGAGCACAAATCTACGGCTGCCATGAATTATTTCTTAAACATACGCAGGTGCTGTGTTTTGGTGTTTTTTTATACATTTTTTATTGTTGTCTGAATCAATTATTGTGTTATGCAATGCCCTTCATCGGATACGCTTAAATTGAAATTCAAATTCAAAAGATTGGAAAGCCAAAGTATTTAAATGTTTTTGTGAATTATTCTAATAGTACGTCTTTTATTTGCTGTATAAAAAATGCTATTATAAAATTCACCAGCTATCTTCGTATATGCATATTCACGGACTAAGTATTGACATGATTCCTGTGTGATTTCATATATACAGGACTGTGGTGCATACAAACCTAAGCATGCTCCTTTTGTTTCTTTACATATTCATTTTTTTCAAACGTACTAACGAAATTTGTAAATTGTCGTCTTCCAGTGACGTAGTTTCAAAATACATTGACGTAAGTTAATTACTTATTTATTTTACTTTTTTAAGTACTTAAGTTGCTAAAATCAACATACCCTCAAATTGGAAAAATCCAGTAATTTAATTGCAATGCAATCTCCGTCTACATAGAAAAAACAACGGTAAGCACAAATGCTTTTTCTTACTGTCACTGGTTCGATACCTCTGCAGGTGGACTATTATTACTCATGGGTATGATCAACACAGTAGTGGGTATTTCATGTTTGATGAGATATATTTATTACTGATTTTGGTTATCATAATTATACCCTTGGGTTTTCTTGCTTATAAAGATTTATAAGTTCTTTGACTTTCCATTCATTTGACGTTTATTGTACCTGATGACTGTTCTAACAGAAAGGCGTCGTGTTGTTTACATTTTTATTAACTAACGTTTGATAAAATTATTTTGCTATGACAGGTATAGCAGGCGGAGGACAGTATGGTGAATCTGGAAGTGGATCAACCTACCTTTGCTTGCCACACGATCCAGATGTTTCCCCCATCAATTTTTCCATACGCACTCGACTCCGCTTCCTATGTAGCTCGTGTATGGGGAGCAGAGTATCAAATTTCGTATGGAAATGTCAAAGTTGATGATGACGTGCCGTGTGCTGCTTGTCTCGACACCAAAACCGTCACTTCTATGATGATTCCAGGAAAATCCTCATGTCTTTCTGGGTGGAGAAAGCAATACAGTGGATATCTCTGTGCAAACCACTATGGTAATCCAGCAGCATCTGAGTATGCCTGTGTGGATAATGATCCACAATACTTTGAAGGCAGGAGACAAAATTTAAACGGAAAGTTGTTTTATCCTGCTGTTACTGTTTGTGGCTCATTGCCATGCCCTCCTTATGAACACTCAAAATATTTGAAATGCGTTGTTTGTTCTAAATAGTAAATATTTTTAAAACAGCTTAGGAATTCTATTTTTAATTAATAGCCCACAGAATGAGTATTAAAACAGAAATTCAGTTTCACCCCCTTTTTGTGGGTTTTGTGTTGGTCAATCTTTAGTTTTCTGTGTTGGTCAATCTTTAGTTTTCTGTGTACTAATTTGATATCATTGTTTGTCTTTTTGTCATTGTTCATTTGGCCATTGCACTATCTGTCTTTTCTGGATTGACGGCTTTTGATTACCTCCTTGCTTTCTTCAAATGATTCTATCAAACATTTTGATAATCACGACAATGATTTGCTACCATTGACAACAATGATAGAAAACAAATTCTTTGTGATTTCATTCTTTGCAGATTTACAAGTTTCATTGCATTTGGTCCTTTTGATGCTTGATTACAGCAACACACCTGCTGTACATTGAATGAATGAGTCGGCTGATAAAGGCTATATAAATCCGAGACAATATAATTTGTAAGCAAT
The DNA here is from genome assembly GCA_963383655.1 of Bathymodiolus septemdierum. Lineage (NCBI taxonomy): Eukaryota > Metazoa > Mollusca > Bivalvia > Mytilida > Modiolidae > Bathymodiolus > Bathymodiolus septemdierum. Next base: position 36,122,242 of record OY726522.1, read on the forward strand.
TTTGGTGTTTGAACAGAACCGAAATCATGTCCAGTATCGTCACGTCTTCTCACACTATCCGTTACGCGATCATGGCACCTGTCGCATTGTTGATCCTATGTTTTCATGATGAATAACTCTTATTTTAACATTTTTATATTTGCATATAGTAATCAAAAACCGGTATCACTACCAATCAATTTAATGTAAGTTCGTTATACTTCTCCAGTCAATATATTGGTAATAATATATTGCTTTTGTCGATTTTCCTCTAAATTGACCATTGACCATAAGCTGAGATATTTCTATTTTTATTATGAAAGCACAGAGATATCAAATATGAAAATTAAGGTAATTATTGATCGTTGAGGGTTAGGAGTTGTGGTGTTTTTAACACCATTTGCAACAATATTTCAGTTATATCGTGGTGGTCAGTTTTATTGGTGGAGGAAACCGTAGTACCAGGAGAAAACCAAACTAATTGGTCTTTTATTAATATGAGAAAAATCAATTTCTGATCATTTATTGGAATATGATATGTTTTAGACTTTTTCCTAAAACTCTTTAGGATATAAGTAAGCAATCTGTAAAATGACATATAATGCCATTCGATTGATATACTATCATCTGTGCCCAATTTGATTTGCCTAGTGCCAATTCGGTAATCTTTGAAATACACGCGTACTTAAATATATCAAAGCTACAATGGGTAAGATGGACAAATGAACAGTAAAATGTATGACATGTGTCATAGTTCAATATTTACACCAAAGCATCCCTTCTATCCTCCCTCGAGGCAGTTTTATACCCTGTTGAAAATAGTTGATAAAATAGATAGTGCCTCTTTAATATCATTTATCATAGTTCATTTACACCAAAGTGCCACCTTTATCGTCCCTAAATACACTCTAATACATTGGTGAAAATCATAGTAAGTACCTCATTGATAATATCTCTTGTAGAGATTACGTCTAGTGCATTTCACGTAAGAACTGATAATAGATTGACACTTCTTAAAACGACCTGATATTCAGTGGTTACCTATGTAAGACGTAGCATGTTTTTCGTGTTCGTGCGTCTGTTGAATACCGGATGTGGTACCATCCAATCTGAGGAAATTGGTGACCAATCTGAATATTCCACTAGCAATGAATGACCGATTGATTGATCTAGAAAGAAAAATGCAGGCAATAAATGGGGAGATATCTTCTTTAAAGAGCGAAAATAGTCTGCTTAAATCTACAACGGCAGCAAATACAAATTCCGCAAACTCCAAGATATCTTCTTTAGAGAGCGACAATAATCTGCTTAAATCTACAATGGCAGCAGATGCAGACTGCAAACTCCACGATTGAGACGTTTCAATCCACAATTTCAACAAATACAAAGACTTCAAGCTCCAAGATGTCTTCTTTGGAGCGAAAATAGTCTGCTTAAATCTACATTGGCAGCGAATACAAAGACTACAAACTCCAAGATTGAGATGATAAAAAGTCAACTTGCAAGCGTCGGTATGTTCTTTAATCTTATTATACAAAGCATCCGTGTCTATTGATGATCTTATTTATTTCTTCCAAAATAATGTTTGAAAGACAACATGGAAATAAACTTGATTTAATAGTTTAGCACTGCACTCAAGATTGAACACCATTCTTCGGCACAACGTCCATTGTGAAGTCAAATTATTCATGGCGTTTATAATGTCAACTGCGAACAGATGACGAAAGATGATATTGGCACTATTTTGTCTTATGACTTCTTTACTGTATAATTTTTAAACAATGGTTGAGGTCAGCGACCTTCTTATATTAGACTAATAAAATACATAAGACAATTTATCTGTAACGTGGCTTAAATACTTTATGTTCAGAACTATAGCATTTTATATAATAGTGCTGTTCGCCCAGATGAGATGTCATTTTACTAAAACTTGGAAAGAACTTTCATGACCTGATCATTTCACTAAGATGGGAAACTTCGGACAAAAGAACTAGTTTAATCCCGCCGCTTTTTTTTGAAGTGGTGTACCAATCTAAGAAAGTGAGCGGTCATGTGTATGTGTGTTAGGAGTATCGAATTTGTCTCTTTCTGAGAATTTCTTTTGAATTTCGGAGCTGTTCCGATAGACTGGTATTATTTATTTTTCATTTTATCCTTTTACCATCGTATTTAACGAAAGAAATAGGTTCTTGTATTCCATCAAAATAAGATAATTTGCCTCGTTTATCCTCGTTTCGCTTCGGTCGATTCCGGATAGGACAGAATGTCCTACACTCGTAGAAAATATCCACGATCTTCATTGCAGACACGTTTCAGAACCTGCTAGTCTGATGTTCATTTGTTCATCATTTCCGATTACTATATATTTTATGATCAATATTGTTTTTATTGTGAACAGGTGCAGTGGTATACATTCGCTGGGGAAGAAACGACTGTCCAATTTTGAACGGAACTCAATTGGTATATTCAGGTATTATAATATATTATGATTATCAAAGGAAAAGTTAAAGAGTAATTGTCAGCAATTCTACCATTATCAACAAAACAACCACCTCTCACCTCAACTCATTAAACAAAATATACAAAAATGCACGACATATGACGTCGGAAATCCAGATCATGGTTTAGGACAGGCACAGATATGTGGTGGGTTTAATAGGATGTAACCCCCCTCTTGATAATCGGATCGCCAACAACAATTCATATATAAACAAGATAAAAACTTGTCCAGTTCGCTTCAACTCGAAAAGAGCACATGCTATCACAAAAATGAATGACAACACAAACATGGGAAATACAAGAGCAGGGTAAATAAATGCCCGTAGTTAACTAACTACTAGCTAGGAAGGTAGAATATGTTGATTAAGAACCATTACTCTTAAGACAAAAAAAAACAAATATTACTGATTGAATATCAATCTGTCATAAGCATCTAAAACATTAATGTTCTTTGTGGGATACCAGAATAAATAAGGGTAATAACAAAATTACCGAACTCCGAACAATCTTCCAAAGGAAAAGTCAAAACTCATAAGTATATAAACAGACAAAATCAGTCAACAACCGGAAAACTGGGAAAACCGTAATGACCCTGACTTGCTACAGGCATTTCCAACGAAATGGTGGGTTGAATCAGATTTTACGGCGCCAAACCTCCCCTCTTTCATTACGGTTCAAAGGTTCCGGCTGTCACTATAACATCATTTATAACAAAACTGGAATAAAATAGGTAAAATAGTAGTCAACGGAAAGTTCCTCCTCCAATAGTGGTACTTGTCGAGTCACGCATGCTAAAATTATGTAGTTTCCTTTTTAGTACCAACCATCTATCAAGGGAATAATGATAGGAAGCAGAAGCTTTGACATATCGTATCAACTTAGAGATATATACTGCATTCGAAAAATTGCACTTGTGAAATCACTCATTGGAGCTATCTGAGACCTTTTTAGTAGGGATGGCAAACCGTTCAGAATTTACTAACCGGTTACTCGAATAATCTTCCGAACGATTACTCGGTTAACCGGTATATATCATTGTTCAGATGTAATCTTGCAAGGGACAAATCAATAAGGCGATATCAACAATAAACTTATATTACATAAAGAATTACAAACATTGAAACAAACAAAACTTATCTGTAGTTCTTTTTTTAGATTAAGATTAAACATTGTCACGGTCTATTGTGTATCTGCTTGTTCTGGTATGTAGTTTTTATTAAGAAAAATAACATGGTCCACGACAGAAGAAGATATTCTGTTTCTTAATTTAATGACGAGTAATCCTGTGGCTGAGAATATGCGCTCAGACGGTACAGATGTTCCGGGAATACTGAGATACTGACGCGCAAGCACTGACAATCTGGGATATTTGATACTGTTTTCTTTCCACCACTTTAATGGATATACGTTAGGATCACACCTCTCACGCGTAAGCCATCCAGAAATATCTGACGAATGCTTTAGCTTTAAATGATTAAGCATATTGCTAGTACCTCCCGTATATGTCATTTCTGAATTGCACAGTTTGCATTTCACAATTGTCGACTCCACATCTCGTTTGAAATACGACCAAGCTATCGATTGTGGTGGAGGCATTTTGTAATGAAACTTCAAACATTTCAAATTGCAAGCTAATTAGACAGATGAACAGTTTTTACAATTGTTGTGATTAGTTATGGTTGTAAAAACACAGATGCCCGAGGGATAGTTATCGTGACTTATCACAGTTATTTAATTATTGGTTTAATCCGATAGCTAAGTTTATTTACTGTTACACTATACATGTACTTTAAATATTTTTTTAACTTTTATGAATTGAGAAAACAGTGATAAGATCGAGATATTTTCATCATATTTTATCAAAACTTAACGAATAATCGAATCGCAAAATAGCTAACCGGTTACGATCTTTCCGACGGTTAACCGAGTAATCGTTGCCATCCCTACTTTTTAAACATCTACATCTTATATAATATTGTTTTTACATACAAACATTATAATCTGAAATCATTACTAATGTATCGCTTGTCACGAAAAGGACATTAGACTATTGATTTCGGTACCTCCTGTCTACGCAATCTTCACATGTAATAAAATAAGGTGTTTTGGGAGGGTTTTTTTTTCATTTTTCATTTTGTCTGAATCATTTATTTTTTCTTATTTACAATGTAAACTTTAATAATTAAATTGCGATATCTAATTTAGTGCACATAGCTCATTCCTGGAATTCCCTTCAGCAGGTACGCTAAAATTCAAGTTCAAAAGATTGGAAAGCCAAGGTATTCAAAGGTCTTTGGGAATTATTTTGTGATGACACCCTTCTTTACTATATAAATAATTCCAGGATAAAATTCCACATATATTTTACTTCGTACATACATCATTCCATGGTTATTGCATGTATACACGACTGGTACATGTAAACATATCCATTCCCCGTTAGTTTCTTTACATATTCATTTTTTTTGTAAATTGTCGTCTTCCAGTGACGTAGTTTCAAAACACATTGACGTAAGCTAGTTACTTATTTATTTTACTTTTTTAAATTTAAGTTGTTCAAATCGTATTGGAAAATGTCCGTAGTTTAATCACAATACAGTATATTAATCTATATAAAAACAATGGTAAACATGAAGGTTACTTTTTGTTATTGTCAATTGAACTCTGCTGCTGAAACATTAGTCCATATGGGTTTCATCAGTTGCCAGTGCTTCGGCCCTACATGTTTTATTAGATATATATATATTTTTGTTATCTTAATTATACCCTTTGATCTTCTTGCTTCCAAAGATCAAAAAACTATTTGGCTTTCCAATCTTTTGACGTTTATCGTACCTGGTGAATGTTATTCCTGAAACGCGTCGTGCAGTTTACATTTTTATTTACTAACGTTTGTACAAATGTTTTTGTGATGACAGGTATAGCAGGCGGAGGACATTATAGCGAATCTGGAAGTGGAACTTCCTACCTTTGTTTGCCGCACGATCCAGATTCTGCTCCATCAAATTTTCCATTCGCACTTGACTCCAGTTCTTCCTACGTAGCTCGTGTATGGGGAGCCGAATTTCAATTTACATATGGAAAGGTTAAAGTTGATGACGATGTACCATGCGCTGCTTGCTTGACACCGAAGCCAAAACATCTATGGTGATTCCTGGAAAAGCATTATTTCCTTCTGTGTGGAGAAAGCAGTACAGTTGATATCTCTGTGCTAACTACTATCGTCATCTAGCATCATCTGAGTATGCCTGCGTGGATGATGATCCACAATACTTTGAAGGAGGAGGCAAAATTTAAGCGGTAAGTTGTTTTATCAAGCTCTTACAGTTTGTGGCTCATTGCCATGCCCTCCTTATGCAAGCGCAAAATATTTGATATTTTGATTATCACGACAATACTTTATCACATTGACAACATTGATAGAAAAAAATACTTGGTAATTTTGTGATTTCATTCTTCGAAGATATTCAAGGAAAATTGTTTCATTGCAACTTTGTAGAGATCGATGACTAATGGAGTATGCCCTCCATTGACGTTGAATACAGCAGCACATCTCCCGTACATTGAATAAATGAATCGGCTGATAAAGGCCATGGTTAGCGTTATGATGATTAATGTCACTTTCAACAATATTTCAACTATAATGTGGCGGTCAGTTTTATTGGTGGAAGAAACCGGAGTACCCATAGAAAACCACCGACCTGACGCAAGTCACTGACAAACTTTATCACACAGTGTTGTATCAAGTATTCCTCGTCATGAACAGTGTTCAAGCTCACAACGTTAGTGGTGATAGGCGCTGATTGCATATATAGTTGTAAATCCAACTACCATACGACCACGACGGCCCCTAAAGGTCATAGGATTACGAAAGAAAAAACTAAGGTGGATGCATAGAGTTCAGCAGCAGTTACCGGCCTTTGTTGGATTTCATTAAGTCGTCTTTGAATATCATTCCACATATATTCAATCGGGTCAAGACTAAGTGCAGGCCTCTATGTTGTTTTACTGCAGAAAGCATCTTGTGGTTCTTGCAAAAGGAGCACAGGCGTTGTCATGCTGTAAAGTGTAGTACCGATGATGTGCACAAAATGGCACAACATAAGGTCTCGAACGTAGTCTATGTAGCGAGCTATTGTACCGCTCTTACATATGGCTGGGCCAATGTTCTGAAAGATAACAGGTTCAAATTTCAATACGAGACCCATTCCATTCACCATGCTGTTTGGGTTTCCCATGAGTCTCTTGCTATGCTACATGCGTCATAATAGCGTTCACCACATCTTCGCAATACCCTTGTTCTACCATATTCGAACCAATGACGTAGTGATACTTCAACTAATATATCTATACTATGAGATTGTGTTTTTGAGCTCACTCCACTAAAATAAATGTAATGGTTAGATATAATTCAGAGAAAATTGATTGGGCAATCAATTGACACAGGCAACATCGGATACAAGACACAAAACAAATGCAAACAAAAATCAAAACACATACAGATGGGCAACACAGACCCCACCTACAATCTGGTGGAACCCATGCTACACACACAATTAATCCGGCAAAATCTTGTCTGCGATAGGGAAAAGTAGAAATCTGCATAAAATGCAAAATATGCATTGCCATTTGAGAAATGAATATATATTTCGGAACGATCAATCAGTTCGTGACGTCCACCAATTAACCTTTATATCGATGATTTAATCCTAGAAGCAGCGTAGTTTTGTTGAGTAGCTTTTGCGTCAGCAGCTGAGGTATGTCTAGAATAACCCTATTGGGCACAACCCCCAGAATAACGGATGAATTGTGAAATGTAAGCCGCATACGCTCGTGCTTCTGGAATATTGCTGCATATGAATGAGATATCGACAATTGGAAAAGTGAAATCATCACATGTCTCGTAAAATTTTGTTTAAGATCTTCCTCCTATTCGGATGTAAAGGTAATGGTCGAAGTAGGAACATACTTTTGAGTGTTGGTTGTATCCTTTGCTTCAAGGTCATGTGGATAGATAAGATGCAGATATGCGCCGAAAAGAGATTCTTCAGCGAGAGAACATCATCTATATAGCGGGAACTGGATTTAAAGGTGTGGTCTAATTGTCCATCCCTACTCTTAGAAGCCCTTATAATATCCACATTTGATTAACGCCACTTCTGGGAAAGAAGGTATAATGATACCTCTGTAGACCCGTTTTGACAGTTGTTAGAATAGATTGTTTGGTTTTTACTTCTGTACATCTCCATTAAAGAAAAAAAAATGTAGAATTCTAATTAAGTACATACGTCACGTTTCTGGAATAACCATGGAAAGCAAAATAATTTAAATGTATTTGTGAACAAGTAACCAAATCAATATTGTTTTACGGTCAGCTCTCTTCTCGCTTGAGGGTATTAGTACAGTATTGTCAGCAACAGTACAAGAACAAATCAAGCCACCCATGTTGAATTTGTTATATGTACTATGGTACCAAATACATCGCAAGTCATGTCCTTGATGTCTTTACAAAGATGTTTAATCATCTCTGGAATAAATTATAGTCTTACCATCACGAACCACAAGAACTTGTTGAAAGTATATTTTGGGACACAGAGCTCTGTTATTAAATAAATAATGTTGCAATGTGAAATAGATTACGTAATTCTTTTTTTTTATCATAAAGTCAGTCGAAATCCTTGTAAATATGTTTACCTACTTTCTATTTCGAGTTGGCGTTTCCTAATTATCATCGTTAACCTCAGCCTACACAGTATGGTTTTCGTCATATTGCTGTTAATGACCTGCTTTATTGCAGGAGGTATGCGTTTTTGTGCGTCCTAATGAGCAGTTTGTTTGAGAACATTGAATAATATTATGACACTTAATTTATTATTTCCTCCATAGTGTTTTTGATCTTTCAAATGGCCTTGCTTCATTTCATGTCCTTAAAATCTTAAAATAAAAAAATCCATAGATATCTAATTTAATGCACAAGACACGTTTCTGGAATAACCATCATCAGTTACGCTCAAAGTCGAAAGACAGGAAAACCAAGAAAAACTTGAAGACTACAAAGGAGGAACTAGAAACTGTAAACAGAAGAAAAACAGACCAAAATGAACAAACCTTACACAGATGCGAAAGATTGAGTGACACGAACGCCTTAAAAACCGGTGGTGAGATCGGGTGCACCGGGAGAGTAACCAGTCACTGCTCCACCAGTGGCATCCGTCTTGAGACTCACTTTACAAACATGGTAATATGTCATGACGAACGAAAGGACAAAATAGTGATTACAACAAACGAAACATATTGTGGTTATTTGTGACAAAGATATCAACCTAACCATCAGAAACCCTTTTGTTCAATAGCTTCATTGTTGCCAACAATACTCTATCAAGAAAATCTTGGTAGGAATCTCAAGTTCTGGAATATCGTATCAACTGAGAGAGATATACTTCATATGCAAGGGCTACTAGGATGTTGGTATATATAAATATGTGAATGGAAAGTGAACAATGAGAAATTAAAATTAAATTTATTGTTTTAACCGGTCCTCATTGTCATTTTCCTGGTATCGATCAATATAAAAAGCAGACCTATCTGTATCTATAGTATTCTCTATAACAAGCTCATTGGGAATCAGCATAATCAACAAACTTAGAATTATTTAGTGAAAGAACATCATTTGTATAGCGGAACGTGAAATTGAATGTTGCCGACTGTAATGTTGCAACCCCCCCCCAAGAAAAAAGCATATCAGTTGTCAATCAGAAAATCGAACATCTTGATGGTGCCAGTTTCCGAGATCTTGTGGACACATTCAGAACGTTTTCATACAAAATTACATTTGTCCCTTCCTAAGATAAAGTTGGTTATTCTTTTTTGTTCAACACAATTGAATTATTTCTTAAATAGTAGTTTTGACTGGGGAATAGGGTGTGTAGAGGTGAATATTGGCTAAGTCCGTTTGGTTTTCATTCTCGTAAAGATTTTTTTTCACAATTATTTGGCTTTCCATTCTTTTAAATCTGAGCGTACGTGATGCAGATTATTCCAGAAGCGCGTTGTGCGCATTAAATTAGATATCTGTTATTTTATTCCATGTGTGAGTAACTATAATATAGAAAAAAAACAATGTTGTAATGAACGCGAAGTCCTTGTCTTTAACTGTGTATATTTATGACAAATAACGCGCATTCGTGAGTTACTGTGTTATTTGGTCATTCGTGACATATTTTTGATAATGAAACTCGTCAATTAGTTATAGTATTTATTATATAGATAAAAACAAATGTTTGGAATCGAATTTAATATAAAATTAGTTTAATTGCACTATATTACGTGTGTAGCGTAGGGTTACACTATCATGTGTATCGCTTCACAAAACATGGCGCCACCCACCCACAACAATAAAATAATTAAACTGCTTACCTTGAAATATTATTTTAGTTAAAATTGAAGCGTACACGAAGTCAAATAACGTCTATTTTTTACGTTTCAAACTGGAAGTCTTCATATGACGTCGACAACGAAATCGTGCGAAATATATCGAGAGTGAAATAAAAATGGTAATTTCACTAGTGAAATTATCATTTTTATTTAACTCGGAAATCACGTATGTCATCGATATCTATATAATAAACTATATTTAATCGTCTTGGTTTGCACCAAGCAGCTGAATATTATAGGCATTTTCTTTTTTTTTCTCTCTCAATATATTATAATGAATCCCAAATTCCTATTCTTTAATAAAACGACAAAGTTCTTGATTTTATTTATGTAATAATACTTATAGTTGACATTCTTTTATGGTGAACGTATTGTTCATTGAATAATAAAAGAAATTGTGAAGTTGCGAAAACTGTCTGGTTTCTTCGACAACATGAACAGTTTACACTTTTGAACATATGTGGTTATCAACAATAAATATAACTTCACGACAAAAACTAATAAAATGGTTTGTTAAAATATATTTACAGACATGCCCGCAAGTCAACAGTTTTATCTGCATCATTAACATGTTTGCTTAAAGTGCAGTAGACTTTGTACGAATATAATAGTATCATATTTTGACAATTATAGAACTAACGTTGTATAAAACTCGTACAGAGATTACTTGAATGGATTTATTTACTCAGTGATGAACACCAGTGAGGTTCGTGTTGATCGATCTTTAGGTTTGTGTGTAATGGTTTGTACATCATTGTTGTGCTTTTATTCTTAAATATATGCATTTGTAAACATTTGTATATGTGATCAATTATCTTAGCAATCGCGCATCCTTTTGAAAAATGACAAGAATGTGCTTCTATACGACCAATGAGAGCGTCCGTTGTAAGGAACAATAATAGCGTGCTCTGTACAAACCCTGTATACGAACAATTCGAACGTTCGTCTGAGTAACAAGTTGAGTGTATCTTTATGCCAATATTATCATTCGCTTGTCCCAATTTTAATTCGTTCTATTCGTTCAAATTTTGATTGCGTTCGTTCGTAAATTGTTCATCAGGGATTTTTTAATTTGCGCACATTAATTCAGAAGAAGACTTGATATAATAAGTGTTTTGGTAATAATGGATCATGATTACTTTTCAGCTTATTAACTGATACAGGAACACAATATATTTGTTTATTTAAAAAGGTGATGTGCTCCCTATGAAATTAACATATGTTGATTGGTTTCACTGTTGATTACACTTCAGGTTTTGTCTTGTATATTTAAACCAATAATGGCTTTGCCTAATACAATAAAGGATTCATTGAAAATATATTGTAACAATGGTATCGATTGCACAAAACTCGGTAATATATCACTGCACTACTGCACTACGACAATTTGCTCTAATGACAACAACGGATCCCCAGATTATTTTAATAATATAACGCGTCCACGGGTGGCTCGTAAGGATGAGTCCTGTAGATGAGGGGTAAAGGGTTGTCAGGAGAGTCTGTCTGCAAACCATTGTGAGGTAACGTGTTTGGAGAGTGCACCCTCCCCTGAAGTTTAAATACCATTTTATATTTCATAAGAGAATACTGCCACAAAAAATACATTTTTCGTCCCTATCCAAGTCTCCATACTTTTTCAGGTACATATAAAACGCGCTGTCCTGGTTGGCCCATTTCAACATTATTTATACATAGTTTTTATATATAGTGTTGAGCTTGTTCTCTTCCGGAATATAGCTGAAACATTGCTCGCAGGACGCTAAGCAATAATCAATGAAGCAATCCATTCCGGCACACCGTGATACCCACTGTATAGGTTATCAACATACTCCAATTTGGAGAATGATAGGTATCATGACATTTTGGCCTCAAATAGTTTTTTTCTGTGATCATTACAGCAATTTTATTCCGAATCATGCAAGTTTTGACGTGATGGGGAAAAAAGGAAATGCATAGACTTGATTGAATGAAGATGTCGTTGTTTTAGACTTGACTAAGGAGATGACTTAAATTTATTACACTATACTTTACGTATTGACTATTAAATCTGTACCAAATTCCTATTTGAATTAAATTTCATTTCACTGGAATCATTAAATTAATTGCATGAAAAGATAAGACATTAGTATAGAATATTAATTTTAGATTTGACGTCAAGCAAAATCAATATGTCCATGGAGAAGGAAATGTACCAAGGAAGGGTTAGACTATTTTTGAACAGTCGTGTGTGTATCTATATATATATATATATTATATATATATAAACGTCTAAAATGTAGCACAACAACATCAACAAAGATGCTAAAATATAACAAAAATAACTAAAAGTCTACAAAAAGACTATAATTATAATCAAATGGACGGATATTTCGCTTGACCGACAAGCTTCATCAGCGTCTGTAATCTGATTTGAAAAATTGTCACGTGACCATCAGTTATCGTGACGTAAGGATCATAATCTTGAACTTTATACTTTATATTATTAAAATATATATGCACACTAATTATATAGAATATGAAAACAATGTGAAAAAGTAATGATGAAATTTACCAACTAGCTAAGGACCAGGCACTGGTTAAAAAGTTAAAAAACAACAAAAGATTTCTCTTTTTTTTTCCTTGATTCTGTTTCCAACTTGGATTGTGGTTAATGAAATAAATTTTGGATCTATCAAAGTCATCCAATGAGTACCCCGGCGACACAAAGTGTTGACTCACGGGCAAGAGCGTCTTTTTCGTATGGTCACTTCTGTGTCCATTCATTCTTTTGTTGAATAGTTTGACACTTTCTCCTACGTGTATTGCGACCCGCAGACGTGAAAGTCAAGGAGGTAAACCACATTAGGTGTTTTGCAATTGACATTGCAAGAGTTCTTATATTTCTTTCCTGTCGTCTTACTATGGAACGCTTGTGTGTGTTGCAATTGGAGACAGCACTTGCAACGCTTGTCACCACATGGTTTACACTGGCCGACCGTCGATGAAGGTCTAGATACCGCAGCTCTGACCAGTGTTTCCTTAATGCTTTTAGGTCGCCGGAACGCTACAGCGGGTGGTTCAGGTGGCTTTATATATAATATATATAAATTTATCAGTCGACCAGTATATGCTAAAACAACATAGTCACTTCAGTAGTAGACCAAAATCAACCCGGAAGTAATTAAACAACAATTGATATTCAGGAAATTCAAATGTAATCACACAGTCGAACAATGGTATATATAATATTGACGCACTGTAATATAATCCAGAAATTCTTACATCCAGTCAGCAGTCGACATAAGTATGTCATGAAAAAAAATAGGATCAGTTTGCATCATCGTTTTCAATAAAAAAAAAGCAACCTCTCATTTGATCTCTTCTGAAATTAGAAAAATGTTCTCAAATAACATATAGATCATGTCATGTTACACTAAGAGATGAAACACTCGTTGCCACTCAAGCGATCTGTTGAAGGCACAATCAGTAGCAAATGAGAATATGACCCGGAATTTCACACGGGTTAGCACCTCCTATCTAAATAATGCGACTCCTCGAAAATTTATAATTAGCCGGGTCAGTTACCATAGTAACGATTTCGAAGTTCATATTATAAATATATCTACCAGCGGTTGAGACGATGGAAATGCGTATGAATCTACAACTGTATAATCGGCACAACATAATTACTGAAGTGGCAATTAAATGTCATGATTCACTTAATTTTGCATGGGTAATTTGAAGGACAAGAGCTCTGTCTGCTTAAACATTATCGACAAGAATGTTTCAGCAATACCAAATCAAGGGAAGTAAGTATGTTACTATTCAGGAAAGGAAAACCTACAATTGGAAAATCGATGTCATCAGTTTTGTAATAATTCCTAAACGGACATTTTTGTTACTGAAAAAGGGAAAATTCTAGGTGAAATTATCAGTATCAATAGTATCTGAGATTGCGTTTGCCAGTTCACTAAGTAGACGTATATATTAAATCACTAAAACTAGGTATTAATTGTACTCCACTTCTAGCCGACTTATTCCAATATTAGTAAGAAGCGAACTACATACTTGGGTTTTTCGAGAGAAAACATTACAAATCCTTTAATTTTAGAATAGTTATGATGTTTAAAGCTACTCCCGACATTATTTCGGTTATATCGTGGCGGTCAGTTTTATTGGTGGAGGAAACCGGAGTATACGCAGAAAGCCACCGACATGTCGCAATTCACTGAAACACTTTATTACAAAATGTTATATCGAGTAACCTCGCCATCAGCAGGATTCAAACTCCCAAATTTATTGGTGATAGTACTGATTACATAGATAGTTGGAAATCCAACTACCATAGGATCACGACGGCCCATATAATTTTAGCCCCCGCTATACAGACGATGTTCTTTCCTTCAATATAGGTATAATGCCTTTTTCAACAATTAATTTCTGCATGAAACTAACAATAATAAAATACAGTTATTGATATGGACACGTACTTTCTTTTGTGGACCTAGTGTTCTAGTGTTCATTTGTGCAATTTTAAACTCATTAACATACCAGCTTGAACATTTTGCTATTCAAATGTCAATCATAACACAACCGTAAAACCATACTAGTATTTTAACCTCGGAAACCAGGTTTCCATAATTGATATCAAATATCAAATTTTGACATAATTGGTATCAAATACGAACAAAGTAAGACATTATGTATTAGTTATTTTTCAGGTTTTGGTTCTAATAGCTAATTCGCCCATATGTAATGAATATCTCCTGTTTGGAGCGATTTGCCGAAGCCATCCATTAATTGTATCTGCTATATATATATCGATACTTGGATAAGCGTTTTCAAACGGTCATATCTTATTTTTTAATATTTCGCTAGAATCATAAAATATGATTTTACGGATCTCGGTGATTATCTTAAAACATCTACAGTTGGAGTGTATTCTCCAATTACATATTTCTAGGTCACTTAAGTGGCCCAAATGTTCACCTAATATCTGTCTGATTTGTAATTACTTGCGGTAGGTTCGTTATTTGTTTTTTTTTATTTGTATTTCGAGAATATATTTTAAAAGTTCACGTACTCGTGATTTCTGAACATAAATCATGTCAGATTTGAAATACTTGTATATACTGATCAATTACTTATTTAAAAATGCTGTTGATATTTTTTTTTAAATAAAGTTTACCGTCAAGAGTCATATATATTAATTATATAATAAAATAGTGTGATCACCGTAGCCGTGTGGTTAGACGAAAATTTTGAACATAAGAAACCCAACAGGGACACAAAATATTTACATCACGTTTTTAAGACTTAAATCGTAAAAGGTTCAAGTTCTCATCAACAAGAACAAAAAAATAAACTGTAGATTCTTAAAATATAATCCACTGTCCGAACAATAGTGTGACGTCAGGGAAATATAATATATAGATAGATCATTGCTGGTTGGAAAATATCGTTTCACATAATATTTCCGTCGTTCCTATACTATATGGTAGACATGTGCGAAGTTAATAAATAATATTAACATATTTAAAGGGAGATTGCAATATTGTGGTTTTCTTTATTTACAAATTATTGCACGGTCCATGTTGATGCTGTCATTCATTTTTGTGATAGCTAGTGGTCTGTTTGGATAAAATCGAATCTGCAAGGTTTATTAGTTGGTTTATATCTGTGTTGTGAGATCTATTTATCAAGAGGGGGTTGATGGAATCCCATTAACAGGCTTGACCGCGTCACATTTGTGTGGCTGTTCCAAGACAATAATTGTTTTGGTAAATCATAAATGATTACTTCTGTGTCAATGCACCAAGATTTTCTCTCAAATCCTATGAATTGGATTCCTTGAACATCAAATACACCAATTATTTTGAACCTGAGCAACAATGAGGCATCTTTGTATGTAACTTAGTAGTATATCAGTACGGTTCAAGTAGCATTTCAGGTGGTGCTACCGGAAGTGACGTCACCAAAAGTCACGTGACCGGAAGTGACGTCACCGGAAGCGGCCCTGACCGGAACCGGAAGTCACGGAAGTGATCGTGTACGTATGCGCAACCGTTTCCCGCGAGGTTTTTTCTTACTAGAGTAGTACAAAATGTACCATTGCCCATGACCGACATGGCTACCGGAAGTGACTTGACGCCGAAGGGGTCCCTTTGAAGGGTGCGCGCATGCGCAACCAGAAATTGCGCAATATTCGCTCTAGTGGGGCCTTTTCAGCGGAAATGAAGTCACCCGTAGGGTTCCCCTGGACTTTTCCTATATAAGCCCATGGGGTGCTCTCTAGGACGTTCGCGTTGTGTACACATGCGCAACTTCCATCATTTTTCCCGTACTTTTTCAAACCGCAACGTTTGAAATGCAATGTTACTTGCTTTTCTAGTACATGACGTTATAAAACATTTCATTTTCCCGTACATTTCCCGTACTTTTTCAAACCGCAACGTTTGAAATACAACGTTTGAAATATCAGTTAGTGGAGGTGGAGGAGGGATAGACGGGGAGGAGGATGGTGGGAAGGAGGATGAAGAGGGGGAGGAGGAGGTCTCTTTGGGTGTAATTATGGCTAACACAGAAATCTTTCATATTTTCCATATCTTTTCACTATTCAACTTACTTTTCTTCCATAATTTCCCTAACTTTTCACTATTTTCCAAATCTTCACTATTCAACCTACTTTTCTTCCATAATTTCCATATCTTTTCACTATTCAACTTACTTTTCTTGCATAGTGAAAAAATCTGGAAATTATGTAAGAAAAGTAAGTTGAAATGTGAAATGATTTGGAAAATATGGAAGAAAAGTAGGTTGAATTGTGAAATGATATGGAAAATATGGAAGAAAGGCAAGTTGAATAGTCAAAGGATATGAAAAATATTGAAGAAAAGTAGGTTGAATAGTGAAATGATATGGAAAATACAGAAGAAAATTAGTTGAATAGTGAAAAGATATGAAAAATATGGAAGAAAAGTAGGTTGAATAGTGAAAAGATTTGGAAAATACAGAAGAAAATAGTGAAAAGATATGGAAATTATGGAAGAAACGTAAGTTGAGTAGTGAAAAGATATGGAAGATTTCTGTGTTAGTCATAGTTACACTCAAAGAGACCTCCTTCTCCTACCTCCTCCTCCTCTCTTCACCCTCCATCCCACCAACCACCTCTCCTCCCTCCCTCTCGTCCTCCTCCTCCACTAACTGGTATTTCAAGCGTTGTATTTCAAGCGTTGCGGTTTGAAAAAGTACGGGAAAAACTACGGGACAATGAAATCTTTTATAACGTCATGTACTAGAAAAGCAAGTAACGTTGCACTTCAAACGTGGCGGTTTTAAAAAGTACGGGAAAATGATATTGCGCAACTTCCGATTTCGTATGCGCGCACGACACGGACGTCCTAGAGAGCACCCCAAGGGCTTATATAGGAATAGTCCAGGGAAAGCCCTACGGGTGATGTCAATTCCGGTGAAAAGGCCCCACTAGGGCAGATATTGCGCAACTTCCGGTTGCATATGCGCGCACCCTTCCAAGGGAGCCCCCTTCGGGGTCACGTCATTTCCAGTAGCCATGTCCGTCATGCGCAATGGTACATTTTGTACTACTATAGTAAGAACAAAACGCGGGAAACAGTTGTGCATGCGCACGCGGTGACTTCCGGTTCTGGTCACGGCCACTTCCGGTGACGTCACTTCCGGTAGCACCTCCTGAAATGTTACTTGAACCGTACTGATATACTACTTAACTTAAAGTGTTATATTAATTTAAGAAATCATTAGCAGTTGATATCCGTCCGTGTAATAATTCTTCAGTGTCATTATAGTATGTCCAAAAAGTTGCAAGCTAATATGGCATACGATTTGAAGATTTAGTTAGCCAATCAACTTTTACATAACAGTGCATTACATTTGAAATAGCACGCTTTCCCCACTACCCATCTTTTTCCAAACCCCACACCACGCCCACCAATTTAAATGCACTACACACATTTATGTAATCCTAGACCTTACTTATCAAGCACTGATAATGAAAAAGGATTGTCGATGTAAGTCTAATAAAGGCAAATGATACAAGTTTACAGAGCTTCCTTCTCCATCAGGTTATCATTTATATTCTAACAATAATTGTGATATATGTAAAGTACAATTACAGATGTAATGTATGAGAGAAGATATGCTTGAATTAGCTTATTGTCAGCGAAAATAGTTTTGTCTTCATCAAACTCCTAATTTAATCTCAAGGTTTAATGTTGCTTGTCCTTTTTCCGCTTTTGTATGTTTTGTTTTGTTATCTACTGCTTTTTATGTTTTGCTTTGCTTAATGTGGTTTTTTTTTGTATCTGACATCCAAAATGGCAGGTGTGAAATGCAAAATGATGTTTCATGTTAACCTCTTTAATTGATACATTTAACACAGAGATTGTACAGAGTAATTATGATGAGTTTTACCATGCTAGGTCTGTTTCAATGTTCATTTCACGAATATTACGATTGTTCGTATAATATTTGTTGATATCGAACTTCCTTTACGGAACGACCTCTTAACCTTTTTGCAACATCCAAATATTCCGATTCAGGAAGGAAACACAGCCCCTGTCCCTAAACGTTAAAACATTCGGTCAATATATTGTAATATTAGAAAGACGAAAACGTATCCTCTTTTTCTTCCTTTCGGAATGTAAGTGTCATTTGTCCATTGTCAAACTGTACGGACATAAATCGTTGTGGTACATATTGTCTCCTATGCCGTGCTGCACCATCATGTGAAGTAGAGCCACAATCGCATCTTGTATTTTCTGTCAGATTCCTCATTCGTTGGAGTGGCTGGAAAGGATGTCCTTTACATATACGGCACCTCATCATCGATTTAAAACCATGTCTATACTTTCTACTGAAAAAGCAGTAGATAATTGGATTGACACAGCTGTTTGACAAACCTAACCACTGACATGCGGGTACAATGTAATCAAAAATGAAGTTCACATATTGTAGATTGCTGGGAGTATTAAAATGTAATTGAAAATATACAGCATATAGTGGTAGTCTTGAAAAAGCAAATAAACTGACAATGACCGCAAACATTTTAATGACTTTGACTTTCGATTTATTAATTGTTGCAAAATTGCTTGCTATTCCAGGTGCACGTCTTGTCCATACTCGGTACACGATTGAAAAATAGCAAACTATGATGAACGAAAGCGGAAGTGCGTAGCACATGACGAATAATCCAACAACATAGTATGTTCGCTGAAGGTTATAATTAGGCCAAATCTGGTGGCACATTGGAATAGTTTGGCTGTCATATTCGCTATCAAATTGTTCATAGAAGATGACCAATGGTAACGCAAGAACAAGACCCATAATCCATATAAAGATTATCATTACACGTGATGTACATGTGTTTATTTTCGATCTCCAGGTGTTGCAAATAGCTGTGTATCTGAAAGTAAAAAATGAAGCTAAATTTAGCATCTATAATTTGAATATCCAATACTTTTGATTTTAATATTATCAACTATGTTTGACTATATTGACTGGTTAGCACAGTAAAGATCTTAATAATGGTGTTGAAGATAAATTAAAGTTGTATGTAAAATGAAAGATACTTTTTGTACATACGACAGCGTGTCATACTAGATTGATCAATTTTTGCTCTTTCCGAGTTTGCAGCTCATAAAATTATTTTGGCTATACCCCGTTTTTAATCCGGACAAATAATAGTAGTTATATAGTGTGTGTTTTAATGCATCTCTGGTCTCTTTGTCAACGTAACAAAAGAAATGATGTACTGAAATATCCTACCAAAGTATTTTATCAAGACTATAGATGTAGTAGTTAATATAGTGTATATTCTGGCTGCAATCGTAGGCTACTATAATTTACATTCACATATGCAATCAATGCCTATTGTAGATGAATTTATGGAATACATTTTTACTCATTAACCCATAAACGAAACTGACCACCATGATATTGAAAAAAAATCGAACGTAACATGTTAACATATCAAAGCAGGACATATATCTTAATATCTCTCTGAAAATCATTACTATGTGCACTTGTTTTTGTATTGTCTCGATAAACTGAACATTTAACGAAGGCAGCATGACTATGTACTAATGCGTTGTTTTTGCTAAGGTCATTGTGCTTAACTCCGCTTTCAACAATATTTCAGTTCCATCGTGGCGTTCAGCTTTATTGGTGGATACACATAGCCATTAGCGGGATTCGAACTCACAACTTTAGTGGTGATAGGCACTGATTGCATACGTAGTTGTAAATGCAACTACCATATGCTCACAACCACGACAACCCCATTCTTTGTTTTGACTTGATTTATTTATTTATTGTATCTTTCAGCAATATTTCAGCTATATCATGGCGACCAGATTTAGTGGTGGAAGAAACCGGAGTATCCGGATAAAACCACCGACCCTGGGCAAGCAACTGGTAGACTTTATCACTTGCGGCTGCGAGTCAAGTGCACCTTTCTTGTAATTTACAAAGCCGGGCGCGAACCCACGCCGTATTGGTGATAGGCTTGTATGAGTTGTTAGGTAATTCAACTACCTAGCTCATTGAGTCACCCTCGTTGTTTTGCATAAGAATTATATATATACTATATGCTATGTACATCGTCCATTACATGTAGAACCAGAAAACAAGAAATAGTGTAATGAAGCAGAAAATAATGTGATTAACCTAATCATCGTGGGGTAATTTAATAATTTATTGATTAACATGGCACAAATAGTACTTAAAATATATAATAATTTGATAACTGACATATTTTTATTATACATTATTTCCATAAGCTATTTAATTTCTCGTAAACTCTTTGTGATACATGTTTTTGTCAGCTTATCAGTGTTGTATGTCAATTAGGCTCACGATATAAATCGACATTTTGAAATAATAGTTCTGTTGTTGTTATTCTCATATAAAAATAAGGAGTTGCTAAAATAAATCAAACTCACATAGCAATATTTGTATTTGCCCTGGTAAATTTCATTTTTATTAGTGTTGACAGATTACAGATTGCCTTCATTCTTTTTTTTTCTTTTTTTTTAAGCGCATTAAATTTGTATTTCCGGTCTTGTACATCCGGTTTATTCTTTTTCTGCATTCCGTTTCCTATAATTGTCTGGTCGTAGTATTGCATTAACAGAAAATAACGCCATAAATCCATGCCCATTAACCGATTAATTTGCAATGATATTAAGGCTTTGCACTATAATGAAATGCGAAATATATGTGGATAGTTTATTACATTGTAACTATTGTCTAACTTATGCCATATTAGGGGGTCGTCGTGGTCGTTGGATTTCCAACAGCCTGTGCAATCAGTACCTATCACCATTAACGTTGTGAGTTTGAATCCCAGACAGGCGAGGTGAACTTGATATAACATTATGTGATAAATTTTGTCAGTGACTTGCGGAAAACAGTGGTTTTCTCCGGATACTTCGGTTTTCCACCTCAATAAAACTAACCGCCACGATATAACTGAAAAAAATAAACACCATAGTCCTACGGTATGCCCTATGCAATTTTATTATATATCAGTAGATGATAGTTTATCACATTATAACTATTGTCTACTTATACAATGTTATTATATATCAGATGATAGTTTATGACATTATGACTATTGTCTGCTTATACAATGTTATTATATATCAGATGATAGTTTAGTTTTTGTTATATGAATCTGAGAGTTTATATACTATAAATGTTTTTTTGTTTTCTATGTCATGACACAGCTGGACCTGACGATTTTCCAAGGAGTCATTCATAATATAATTATGGTTTATTACCTACGTATTATTATATGATAAGTTTTATCCCATTACTAAAACTGTAGCAATTTTCTCCATACACCTCTGCATTACGTTGATGAACGCCTCAGAATAACATATATTTTTTTCTACTTTGTAAATTATGAGGGGTTATTCTTTTCATATAATTCAACTGATTCCCGTCCTTCGCATTGTTCGGTCTTTTGCTTGCTGTGTAGTGTTTTGTAAACCATTGTTTTCTTGTTGAGTTTCAACGTCACGTGATAGCGAATATATTTTAAATAGAAGGTGAATATACGAAAATCACTATAAATAAACATAAGCGAGGTGTACTCGATACAACATTGTGTGATACAATTTGTCAGTGACTTGCAACAGGTTTTCTCCTAGTAACACTGTCAACTATTATTAGATGATTATGTAAGTTCTTAGTTTGTTCTCCCTTATCCATACTTTATAGATAAAAAACACTTTATAATGAGCTAAGGTCAAAGGTTATCTAACATAACATCGACAATTGTACAAGAAAAGATTGAAGATATCAAATCAGAAGTCGTGAATAGAAGAACAGACAATACAATGATAAAATGGCCAAAAGATAAAATGGCCAAAGATAAAATAACAAACAATAATCTACAAACCACTACACAGAAAACTAAAGATCGAGCCACACGAATGCCACCGAAAAACGGAGGTGAACTTGTGTGCTCTGGAAGGATAAGCAGTTCCTGCTCCACTAATGACACCCGTCTTGCTACTCTTGTTACAAATCCGATGATATATCATGAATGATGAAGGCATCAAATAATGATTACGAAAGACGGAACATATCTGTGGTCATTTGTGACACATATATTCCGTAACCAGATCATGGTGGCGACCGCAAAACTTTCGAAGTGATGACTTCAACTTAACAACAAGGAATATATGTTTGAATTGTTAGTCTATGCTATATTTTATTTCGATTATTCAGCTTTTTGTTGCAGAGAAACGAAAAAAGACAAGATGACAAGAAGTCAAAACTGGTATCAGCTACGCTGTACCGCTAACTAGTCTGTAGTCCGTTATAAGCTGTTACCACATGTAGGTGAGATATATATTGGAAGTTTAATAAATGCTTAATATGGGTTTTCATATAGAAACTCCCGTGATACCCAGCTATAAACCATACGCTGAACGAGCTAATGAAGCACATTAGGCGAATATGTCGAATAAAGTTTATCGAATGTTAGAATAGAAATATATACAGATTAATACATGGGCATTTCCATATTGGCCTGGTTATCATCCCGAGACACCCATATTGGCCCGAAACGGAGTCTAGGGCCAATATGGGTGGAGGGATGATAACCAGACCAATATGGAAATGCCCATGTATTAAACTATTTATTACATACTTCCGACATCTAGAAAAGAGACACCCATATTGGCCTGAGACGAAGTCGAAGCCCATATTGACCCGGGCCAATATGGGCCTCGATATGGAAATGATCTTGTAGTAATCCAATAACCGGTTACTATCCCGGGGTGTGAAAATATGGACAGTTTACTTCCGGTCATATTGGTCATACAAAAATGCCTTTATTTGAACCAAGTATGTAATAAATAAAAGTAACGTCTACATGTAATTTATCAATCAGGAAACTTTCGCAAACACACATGTTAGACATGTTTTAATGAGACTTTCCTTGACATAGTATTAGAGACCTGCAGCTGCAATGCATTAAACAGGAATCTTAGGATACACTGTAGCGTAATTTGTTTGTTAATTAAAATCTTGCATTAGCAGCAAAATAACTGGTTCTTACAATCGATTTCAAACATACACATGTATTAAATAAATCTGTGTTATTACAGCTATAAATGTTTTATGGTTTCACTCGGCATAGTTAATAACGTAACAGTGGGCGTTAAGGCAAAGTGTAAGACCAGCATAATCTGTTAATTACTGATGTAAACATAAAGAACTAGTTGAATTAATTGATTTGTGCATTTTGTCCTGTTATCAGGTCAAAAAAACGATACAAACTGTAACGATTCACTATCTAGCTTCAACAGAATAATCAGACTAGCTTTGCACATTCTTAGTCGTATGTTTTATCAACATGTCTCTGTTGCTGGCTTGTATGTACCATCTTTCCCTCTATCAACAGAGATGGTGAATTGTGAATAGCTTATGATTGACAAACATTTGAAGATACCAAAGGGGTAATTAGAATGCAGTAGATCGAAGGATAGACAATGCAATCAAAAAGGACAAACAACGATCTACAAAACATTACACAGAAAATTAAAGACCACTACTTAAAACCGGGATGAACCCAGAAAGGGTAAGCAGTTTCTGATCCAGATGTGACACTCTTGTTACAACCCCGGAAATCATTCATGATTGGGGAAAGATCAGACTGGCCTATGATTGATGTGAAATATATTTGCGATATGAATCCATCTATTGAGGTGGAGATATTTCGAAAAGTGTCAGCAAATGATAATTATGTAATCCAGAAGAGATAAAAAAAATATATCGACATGTAATATAATTATGCATATCCACCTTCATTATAGTGAGCCGATTTATATGGTAATTATCAGGACTTGCAACAACTTTGTAGCTAATTCGTAACTACCCGATTTAATATGAGATAAGAGTTGTAACGAGCTGATCCGTGAAATCCCCGGATGTGGGTAGGCTTCCCCATCAACCTTAACACACACACACGCGGTGGGTGTTCAGGCGGGAGGTCAACGACCTTATCCATTTGGTCACAATGGCCTTCACTGTTACATAAATGCATTGTTTATAAAACTATTGTGGTAACATTACATAGTACAACAGAACATACATTTCCAATACAGCTTTCAGTTTATTTACTAAATTGTATTAATTACCAATATGCGAGTCGCTTTTGTTTAATCAGAATATATTGAATTCAAGATTCAACTCGATTGTTATATTCCACTTTCATTTATTTTCAAAATCAAAAGTCATCTTTATAGATTTTTAGAAGGAAATTGTCTTTTTTTTTCTCCATTAAAGGATGCAATAAATATTGAAAAATAATTTTAAATGATAAAAGCCTCTTAAATTAGCAACATGTGTCAAGTTTAATGTACATCAAGGACATCTTAATTACGCACTTCCCTTTGCCTATTTTCAAGTGACAAAAGGAACGATGTCTCGGCATAGCAAAATTAAAAAGCTGTTACTGTATCTCGAAGCATGTTATTAAACGCCATTATTACAGTTCGCTCTATGCAATATTTCATATATACATCACATATATAAGAAATTCCTGAAGGATGTTCCGCAATTGTTTGATGTAAATCAAATCACATCCGCCAACGGAATGGAATTATTATCACAATATACTGTTTTTTTGTTTTGTAAGCTAGTCATAAACATTATATACTTGTATATACAGGAGGAAATTAATTAATTTTCTTTTATTTCATCTATTTACAGTAAAGCTGTGCGTCTGTTATTTACTTTCAATGCTGTCATTTAAATAGGGGAAAGTAACATCGATTTTGATTGTATTCATTCATACATTTTCTAGATTCACATAAAAGCAGAAGAACAATTTGAAAATACTAAAGGGGTAATCAGAAGCCGTAAATAGAAGAAGAATAAACAACACAATGGTTAAAAAAAAACAAACACAAGGACAAATAGTGATACAGAAAAGACAACACAGAAAACTTCAGATTGAACTACTCGAACCCCGCTAAAACAGGGGTTGAATTCATGTGCTCCGCAAGGTTAAGTGACACCCGTCTCGTTAACACTGCATAGCAAAATACAACATTCCCTTTATTATTAAAGTCTTTTATATAACCTTTTTATATATATATATAAAACGCTCTAGCATCGATACATACCTGTCAATGGCGATTGCTGCTAGTGTGTTGACAGATGCGCACACCGCTACATGGTTTATATATGGTGCTGTTTTACAGGTAAATGCTCCAAAACGCCAACCTGAATTTGAAAAAAAAAAAATTTACCCAAGCTTATAAATTTACAGATATTACAGATATGTCAATTTCAAAACCGGCATTGCTATAACAATAAAGATGTCAGTGGAGGAAACCGGAGTACCCGAATAAAACCAACGACCCGTCGCAAGACACTAACAAGATTTTATCACATAATGTTGCATCGAGTACACCCTGCCATGCCCAGAATTCGAACTCACTACTTTAATGACGGTAAGTACTCTAAGAATAAACATGTAGATAAACAACATTATTTCTTTAGTTTTATTGGTTGAGAAAACCTGAGTATCGCCATTCGGAAAAACCACGAGCCTTACAAATGTAATCGACAAACTTTGTGCTTTATTATGTCTTATCAAGTACACGTCGTGATCGGAGTTAACTGTAGTCATAATAGGTATACCTATATTTTAATGTTCTAGGATATATGCATTCATTATTCTTTTCCGTTAATCTGAAAACGGATATTAGTTTAATTTGTCGTCAAGTTATAATTACACTGCCGATTAAGTAATCCATTTACATTGGAAATCGTGTCTGTTCAACATTATAATTTCTTAAGGAAAAAGGGCACGCTGAAGTATATTACATAGTAACAACACAGATGATAAATGAAAATTGCGTAGAAGAGCATATTTTCAAAACATTAGTCTGATAACACAATATGTACAGCCAAGATTTTATGAAGCTTTTTTTATGGGGGGGGGGGGGGGGGGGGGGCATAAATCCAGCACATCTGACGGATTTTCATTTCGGTGAAGTTGCGTCGCGCTAGTGAGAGATTATGCATTCTATTTCAATGTTACATGCATTTTTCCTCTTTATGCTTTTTTTTATATTAAAATGAGCTCAATTCCTACAAATTTCTTCTCAAAAGAAAACATGTAGCTTATCTGTAATTACGTATAAACTCAAATATGATATTTTATTGCTACATGTAAAACATGCAAGTATATGCTTATAGATAAGATTGATTTTTTTATTGATTGATTGATTGGACTATTTTATGTTTTTAAACGTAGGTATTATTTCAGTTATATTCATTACGAGAACAAGATTACAAACATCAAATTATGAATGTAAATAGGTGACACTTTTATGTTTCTGTAAATAGGTGACACTTT
This sequence comes from Bathymodiolus septemdierum, assembly GCA_963383655.1. Taxonomy (NCBI): domain Eukaryota; kingdom Metazoa; phylum Mollusca; class Bivalvia; order Mytilida; family Modiolidae; genus Bathymodiolus; species Bathymodiolus septemdierum. The sequence goes on from OY726522.1 coordinate 36,149,051, forward strand.
TATGTTTCTGTAAATAGGTGACACGTTTATGTTTCTGTAAATAGGTGACACGTTTATGTTTCTGTAAATAGGTGACACGTTTATGTTTCTATAAATAGGTGACACTTTTATGTTTCTATAGATGCACGTTGAGATCTTGATTGTTGCTAGTAAAAGTAGATAGATATGACGTATAATCCTACCTTGCCACAAGTCACAAATTATCACTCCCAACAATTTGTCCTTATTATCAGCTGTTACAAGTGATTTCTATGAGGAGGATATGGCTATATTTGTCAAATACAAAACAATCCTTTAGTTCCAGTCCATACCCTGAACATCACATTTTACGAGTAAAAACAATATAGTTGTCTAACATTGTGTAATAGGTTAATCGTAGTATTCTGGTTTTTCCAAATTCGGTATGTAAAGCATAGAATAAACAAGGTAAAAGTGTAGAAAATCTTTCATTTTGCTATCAAATTCTTTCGACAAAAATCATACAGAATAATAGTAGTTCCTAGTGTATACCAAGTTTATATCAAATAAAATATATTTATATTAATAAAATAAAGCGTTTGTAAGGTGGGGTGATAGCTTTGTCAATTTGAACGAAGAATACCACAGCTATCTACGTAGGCTGCATAATACTAGCACTTATCATATAAAAAAATTTACAGTTTCTAAATAAGGTAAATATCATTAAATATAAGGTTCTCTTCCCTCAGATATATGTGACATTCGCCGATTTTGGTTATCCTGTTTATTCCCTTTATGCTTTCTTGCTCCCATAAACCTTAAATTATTTGTATTGCTAATCTTTTGGCTTTGAACGTTCCTGATGAAGGTTATTCCAGAAACTCATCGTGTACTAAATTTTATATAAGTGCTTTTATCATTAGTGTCCTTAAATATTGCATTTCAAAGCTAAAAAAATTAGAAAAATTGCAAAGTCAATGTTTTTTTTTTCCTAAATAAATAACATTTGCCGTAATTGTAAAACAACAAGTAAATGAAACAGAATTAAAGAACTACCACAGCAATCTACATAGACTACATTATTAGCGTCTTTAAATAATGTATTTCAAAGATAAACTAAAGACAATGAGAAACTTTTCAAAGCCAGCGTTTTTTTCTAAATAGATATACACTTGCATTAAAGCAGAATTAAAGTAAATAAGAATACAGATCCTTGACATATTTCTACGTAGGAGAATCTGGTCATTGAACTCTACATATGAAACAGATGTACCGATTGGCTACCATCGTAATGAAGTGACATATCATGGCGCTCGTGAATGACAGAAAGACGTTACATATTTATAATTAATACCGGTATTTTAAGGCATTCTAAAGCCATGGATTGTGTCAAGCCGACTTTAGGATGAGCAACATTGAAATACCTTTCATGACAGTAAGGGGAAGATCGGTAGTAATTTGTTATCATCTATTATATCCTAACGTGACATCTGCTCGGTCATGCAATAAAGTCGGTCACTTGTTTTGATATGCAATGCTCGTGCAGCACGAGACCAATGACGTCATTCTGTATATTCATAGCATACATAAACACAGAGAGAATTCTTTTCAAGGTCAAAATTACAAGATGAGATTAAAACAGAAAAGTTTGAATTGAATAAATTCCATGCAAGTAAAAAAGATCCTTTTTACTAATGTCTTTTTTTCCTGATCATTATGCTTGTTAAATATGCTTCCATCGATGGTATCCCCCAAGCATTTGTATTTTTCCAATTTGTTGACATAATCGTCATCACAGTTCATGACCGTTTCTGGAATGTAGGCCAAGCAAATTGTATTTTAAAATACTTTGAAAATATTATGATTGATCATTCAGATTCCACCATTTTCTAGAAAATGGCCGATTTTACCGGGAAAATACATGCAAGTGCTCTCCATTAGTCACAAAATGGCAGATTATTTTGCATTTCCACTGCTGCTTTGATAACAAATATACCCCTTACGTCTTCGGGTAATGAAATGAAATTCACAGAGAAGATAGAAACAGAATTAATTTAACAGCAATAATCAAAATTTATAGCATAAATTGAACAGAGAATTAAATTAAACCAGACAGAAAAATTAAATTATCTGGGTAAAAAAAACCTGTCATTATTACAAATAGCATCAACACAACTGTATTGTTACCAGTCTGTGATAATAAATGTGATTAAAATGAATTGAAATCAGTCATTAATTGTTTTACAAAATTATGGCATGATGTAGTCGGTCTAATAGATTGTATTGACAAAAGCAAAAACACCAAATTCACTGGATTAAATACTTTTTATGTGAGTAAGCAAGTTTAATATTTGCATCAAATAATTAATTTTTAATACTTCAATTTCAAACTATTTAAAAAACACATCTTTTGAAATTTTTCAGACAAAACAATTACATTGAAAAAGCTAAAATACTGTACTTTCTTAATCTGGTTTACTTTTTAAGTTTGGTTGGCCTATGACAAAATCATGTGCTTTATTGACCTTTGACCGACTTTATGTGACGTAATAGGACGCCATTTGGAAAAAGGGTAGTAAACAAATATGGGTCAGTGTGTAATTATTATCGATCTTTTTTCCATGGAACTTTACACATGTGAGCAAGAATAGATGAGGAACATAATTAAAAAGAAAAAAATGTTTACTTTTCAAACATGAAAAAAATAATCAAACATTATCCAATGACTGACCGACTTATTGTCAGACGATGATATATGTTTCCTAACAGTAAGATGAGATTGCATCATTACTGATCATTACTGTAAATTTAAACATTAATCCAATGTTTTAATACTCGAAAAATGATATTCGCATCGGTGGTGTAATGCGGTACGTCTAAACACCGCCAAGGAGTCCTTGGTGAACCAAGGACATAAAAAGTGCACCAAGGACATGAAGTATTGGATTTCTTTACTCATTTTTAGCATATTATGATTGAATATGAATTTACTATAACGGTATATGTAAAAATCCCGACGAAATTAATTAGGAAATGAGGTTTTTATTCATTCTCTTTGATATGCCGACAATCACTGGAGCATATTACATCTTGAAAGATATTCGAACAGCATGTGATCTTCGGTAATGATCAAAACAAAAAGATGAAAAGAAATCGGCAATGTCTATAAATGCATGTAAATAAAAATACAATAGATTTTTTTTTTAAAAGGTAATGATAATTAATAATTAAATGTTGTTAGACCTAATTAGTTATAATGAGGTAAGTGATAGTTTGTTAAAAAGAAAAAGTAATTGCTTTTGTTTTGTTTTTTTTCGATAACGTCTAATTTGATATATTTTCAATTATGTTTCTTGTGTGTACACTAGATTGAATTGTGAAGGAAGAAATAATTGTTGTTTCTGGCATTCTTTTTTTCTATGTTCCGAGAAAGTGAATTGTGTGTACATATTTATCACTCAAAAAACTTGAGTAATTTACAAAAATATATAAAAAATAAATTGTCTTGCTCCTCCACAATTACAGTTTTGTAACAATATCGATATCATAATTGAATTTTTGCTTCGAATTATCATTATGTGGCGTCGGTGGGGTTCACCAATACCGACTCTCAACAAGTTTGAATCCAGCTTAGAAAGACTTCGTATGGTAACTATTTGTTTTTATCTCTATATCCGATTCTGGCCAATAAGTTTTATTTTCCTTCCCAATTTTCTTTATTTTAATCATTTGGAATTTTTAATTCATGATCCGTATACTTTGTAGCTCAATCGATTGCATGGAATTTGGATGCGTGTCAAAACTCTGTTCCTTAATCTTTTCTGAAGAAAACCCAAGAAGAATTACAATTTAGTAATGTAAAACGAAATTTGCGATTTTTACTAAGTCAGGCAGATAAAATTAAAACCCAAATATTAAACAGGACAAAGAACCATTTAAATGATGCAAAATTGGAAAATATTAGCTTTATTGTGTCTCGTTCTTCACTGCTTTGATAAAGTTTTACCTATAGTTTTACTAATTAGAAATGATAGTAATTTGAACAAAACTTAGACGAAATCTAAAGTACAAATTGATGCACATATTCATAAGTTTAAATAATGCTTTTAAAAATTATAAATAGATATAATGGTAGCTCATTTGTTTAGCAAAAGCAAATAGACAGAGATTACATTTGACCATATACATCCACGGGGTCCGTTCATGCAACTTTTTTTTTTAGCTTACTATCAGTTTTAAATATTTTTGTCCAAGTCATTTATTCGACATGTTTTTAATTTACTTCCCTGAATTTACTTCAAAGGAAGTTATTCTTAAGTTTATAATCAGTTTAATTAACCTGAATGTATGTTAATGACCTATCTCTTATCAGCTGTCTTTAAAGGGGTAGTGATGCTATCGCAGGGTAGCATTCACTTTAGACAGGAATTAATTAATCTAATCTCATATGTAAAAAGGAGAGGTTACAGTGCTATGTCAGAGTGCAGCAAATACCAATTATTACTTCAGACTGACTATGTAAGACTGAGAGAGAAATAAGATCATTTATATATTTATTCACATTTACTATCTTACATTGCCCTTAGGGAATCTTCTCAGATATTTTTTTTAAAACAAAAGATTCTTGTCCCGTCGAGTGTTCTGACGGCTGTTGTAAGACAATCGCTGCCTGCGAAACAGTGGTTGACAGAAACTCAATGGGTTTCTACTGTTAAATGTGAGAATTCTTGTCCCGTCGAGTGCTTTGACGGCTGTTGTAAGACAATTGGTGCCTGCGAACAGTTGTTGACAGAAACTCGACGGGTTTATACTGTTAAATGTGAGAATTCTTGTCCCGTCGAGTACTCTGACGGCTGTTGTAAGACAATTGCTGCCTGCGAAACAGTGGTTGACAGAAACTCGACGGGTTCTCTACTATCAATTTGTAATGTAATGAAATGTTAGATTTCATTGATTAAATATTAAGTTGAACAGAACTTGGGGGATAAAATGCTATTTTATAAGACTGGCCAGTGATAAAATGCAAGGAATGGCCATTGCTCAGATGAAGATCCTCGGAGATTTAGCTGAGTAATCCCCCAAGTTGTAAGATAATGATTTGAAAAGTGGGAGTGAGGAGCCTTCATAACGCATGTAAAAGTATGAAAAAGAAAATAATCGAAACAATAATATGTACACATAAAGTTAATAAAATATAATGAATTGTTCGGAGACTGACGCTAACACAGTATAAAGTGAAAACGAAAAAAACATCTCTCTTCAAATGGATGAATATTTAAAGTTTAAACGTCTTAAGATAAAAAAAAACTGTCACTTATCCAAATCGGATACAAATATCAATTATAATCCATCTCTATTAAAACAAATGTATATAATAAGCACACATCTTCCTCAGGAAAAGCTGCACTGGTCACATGTTTAAATATTACAAAACAATATTCCTAGTTCATCCTCATAAATATTGACGAAAGTACCAAAATAAATCCGTCTTCAATGATGGAAGTTATAAAGTAAGTTCTTCAATAAAACAACACACATCAGAATTACAAATCAAAGTGTTGCAAACTAATACCGATTCCCTTCTTCACAGGAAAAAACAGCACTCGTCAAACGGCTGAATGTTCGGAACTCAGTGTTACACACTAAAGCTAATACCAGTAAATATCGTTAATAAACAAAGTGAACATTTATTTGTGTTCATTAAAAGTGCCTAAGCTAAAAAGTTAGGATGTGAAATCTCTCGTTATCACTGCGTGAAGAATTACTTAGACAGTGCCAAAGCCTTCTGTGCTTTCTAAATTGTTTCTTTAGATGTTCGTATGTAACGCAATAACTATCTGATGACCAACGACCAAGAGTTTTAATGAGATGGTCTTGAATGATAACAGATCCTGCTGAAGTACTGACAACCAATGCGAAAAGAGTGTCCGTTGTAAAGATTCGAGTTGTCTCCATAAATATCAAGAATATGTTTCAGACTTGTGATGAACAATTCTCTGTCTAAAGCACATCCATCTTCTTTAATGAACAACGGATCTGAAAGGCAAAAAGGTGCTTCTCTACGCCTCCTGACTGCCAGGTACTTTTCAATGGCAAAGAAAGGACAAATAGTATGATTAGAGATGTGCAGTTGGATAGTGACCCCTTTACGAAAAGGGTCTGATTTGGAGGCTTTCAAATGTACATTGGCGTACGGATAAAAATTTTCAACACCTGCTACACATAGATTAGTGGTAGGATCGAAATTTTGCAAAATCGTAAATTCGCCACTCCTAAAAAATCCAAAAAGTGCCAATGTACATTGATCTTTTAAGCCGTGAACAGTTGTTGATAGTGAAATAAGGTAAGACATGAATGATCGAACCGGAATTATCACTCGCATGGCAAAATTAAAATGTCCCAAAAGCTGTAGAAGTTCACGTTTACTACGTCTCTGTTCAAAAGCTGCTTGATGAAATCACAAATGCGTATTACTTTCTCCTGTGGCAAACGGGCCTCCAGTTTTTCCGTATCAAGAATAATTCCCAAATTTTCAATAACTGTACAAGGACCGACTACTTTATGCTTAGCAAGCGGAATATTGAGTCGCTTAAAAAGTGTAGTCATTAACGTCATAGTTATTTTTGCACAAGAGTCGGCTCTATCTATAGTCAAGAAATCGTCTAAAAGATGAAAAATAAATTCCATTTTAAAGAGGTTCGTAGCAATCCAGCAAATAACTCTGGATAAATGATCAAAAATAATCTGCGAGCTTCTACAACCAAAAGCAAGTCTATTGAAAAAAATAGTATTGTGTATCCCATTTTATACAAAATAAATGCCCCTGATCTTTACGGATACCAAGCTGTCTTAAAGCTGATTCAATATCAAATTTTGAACAAAGCGAAAAACGACCACGTTCCCGTATAACTTTAATAGCATCGTCTATTTTTACATACGTCAACGAACATTCTTCTCATTAAAGACGAACCTTTCCCCCCCATTCATTTGTTTTGCCATAATCTATAGAAGCAAAACGTATATATGCAAAAAGTGATTGTGTAATAAATTCATATATTTAGAATAATAAGAAAAATAAAAAGAATTACCATCAAGTTAAACAACCGTACGCCTGACAAGCCATATCGACACTGAATGAGGACCCTGGTTTGTCACGCTTGTTTTGGGGCGTGGTGGTATTTAGACGTCACGTGATACTTGGTATTGAGATGCTATCAAAATGGCGACTTCCATGTATCGTTGACAGAATTTTAAAATCGATTTCATTCCATTATCCAACATAATAAAATGCTAATATACATATAAACATCCATATTTATACATCAGGAAAAACATATAATTTTTTTTTTTTTTGCGAAGTTTCCCTTTAATACCGCTAATATCGTCGGTATCATGGGTGACCGATAAATCCAAAATTAATCGTTTTTTCTTAGAATATTTCCCTTCTGGTAACCCTAGAGGGCTTACTCGCCCTTCCATGTACATATAGAATACTAATAGATTTTCTTTCATCTTTGTTATAATTTTGTTAAATGAAGACTTGTTCGTTCCGAAATTTCGGTAGATACTTTGTTTTGCCAGAATAATACAAACGATAAAACAAGTATATATCGACATTTCCGAAAAACCAGTATTCTTGAAACCATAAGTATATCAGATAGTACCTATTGTACCTGGTGTTGTTCACCTGTCCATCTTCTTCACTATGGTAATGTATGGTATCACTTAATGTCCGTCGTCTTTTCAACTGGTTGAAGTTCTATGTTTCACTTAATGTCCGTTCATTTTTCATTATTAAATGAAGACTTATTCGTTCAGTAAAAAATTTTGGTAGATACTTTGTTTTTTCCAGAAGTCAGAAAAACAGAAAGGAAGACTATACATCAGACTAATGAAAGACTGCGGCAGAAAATCACAACAGAATACAGACACCGTAACAGCAACTTGTCATGATTTTACAGTTCCTGTTCCTCAGCGACTTGCCAAAAAGCCACACCAAAATAAAGGACCAAGAGTTTGTCGTTCACAAAGACGTTTTTAAATCCCAATTTGACATTCATTATCTCTGTGTTTGTTTCCTGTTATGTAAATGTTTGTTTTATTTCTATATTTGATTAAAGCATAATGAAATATCTTATATTTATAGAATTTTATTACAAATTAAAAAAATATATATAAATTCCACAGAAAAAGAGAAGGAAAAAAACAGAAAAGCACACAGAATATAATTAAATAAGATTTTTTGTAACCAAGTGAAAACGAAATTGACAAAGAAAACACATCAGAAATAAACTAATTAAAAACCCCAAAAATACAAACCCCTTCCAAAAAACACAAACATACAACAATAAAAACCAAGTGACAAAAACCACAAACATATTTAAAAAAATCAAGAATAAATCTATCATCTTGCACCATTGATAGTAGGTGATCATCCGTATATTGATATGGTCATATAGCGGTTCACTGGTCACGGTCATATAACGCCTCACTTGTCACATAAATGGCGGTGCGTTTAAACACCGCATAGCCCGGGCTTAGTGCACTAAGAACTAACATAAGCACTAAGCCCGTGATGGAATGGTTTATATGGCACCAAGAACACATTTTTTCTTAAAATTTAGTTTAATAACATTAGTGTTAAAATTTAGTTGACTTAGGTATCATAATAAAAAAAAGTTATAAGGAGATTTTTGTGCACGCGTCAGCTTGTGTCCAATTATCACCTGATGAATGTTGTTAATCAAGCGGAACTTCTTCACACCAATTAATTATTGTTGAATTAACTGTTGAATATGCATAGCTACTGGGTGGAAAAAATGTCTTCGATCTCGTTTGGGTCAGACAATATGTAAAGCTAACCTCTTTTGTTCTCCATAAATACAAACCGTTACGAAAACGTTAGAAAATTTTAAGAAATTGTAAAGGAGTATTAAATGCAATTTCTCTCTGTCGTCGGTCTTCTTATCTGTTTGAAATTGAAAGATAATTCATAAATCGTATTAAAAGTTTTGAAAATGTGGCGTCCGTGGAGCTTACTTAACCTTCAAATGTATATGACAATAAATTACTTCTTAATAATTCACAAAAAGAAGAATAGTAGTTTATTAAAATAATAAATACATAAATAAGCAAAGTATCAATTGTTCCTATTTTGGAAATATTTTTATACGCACCACTCTAGTATGCAATTTTTCATATATGCAAATGTCAAAAGTACATATTATTAAGGTACACGGATCACAAAGTTAAAAGTTTGCAAAATTTCACTTTTTTCTAGACAGTGTTTTTCCTGAAGCTACTCGTCTCTTGTACACAAAACATATTAAAGATAATGTGTCCGAATATTTAAAGAATTCATAGGCAGCACCGATAAACAAAGGTCGGAAATTATTTCAAAACTTTTCGGAAGCAACGGACTTGTTGCAGCAGAAGACGCCTTCGAATTTGAGTCCAAGTCAGAAAACCTTATCTCAGAGAATCCTGAATTTGCCAGATATTTTGATTCTAGACTTAAAATCTGACTCCTAGAACACGTCAACAAACCCCAAAAACAACTTCAACAGGAACGCCTATGGACTAACAACAACTGCGAGTCTATCAATCACGTCGCAGTCAATGCAATGGCAACCCCAACACAATTATTCGAAGCTCTCCTCAAACCTACACAAAACTACTCACCACGAATGCAAGAAGAACGGCTGATTATAACATCAGCAGCAGTTGCTTACTCTTGCCAGGCAACGGATTACTCTCCCGATATTTATCGTTGCCCCTTTGGTATCTTCAACCTTTTCTTAAGGAAGTCCCTTAAACTTGATTGCTTTTTGCTATATATATATTTTTTAATATTGATATTTGTATTGTTTGTATCTGAAACTGATATTCTATTTTTGTCTTTGACTTGTAATAAATTGCAGATATCTAATTTAGTAGACAAAGAGGTCACGATCCAACCTACTCATAATTATCTTCACAAAGAATAAGTCGGTGAATAATAGACTACAGAGAAACAGCAAAGCTATTGTTGTAGTGTTCACAATGAGACAGGTCTGGAAAAGATGTAAATACATTTAAATGTATTGACCAACTAAGTTAATAAAACAAGTCACATTATATATTAATACTTAATAACTATTAGGAGTGTCATCGTGTCCACAGGCGCACGTGGCACGGACTTACCACCACCCTTTTTTTCTAATTTTCTGTTTACATATTTATTTTCAATAAAATTTCTTTATTTCTTTATTATTTCATCTCTTTTTCCTTATTTTAACTTGTTCGTGTCAATATTCATACAATCTTATGTTAACATCAAATTGCATGTGTCGACCCTATATAGATACTAATAATCCACAAGGCATACAACTTGGCAGGTTTAAAAATCTTACCCCTGCTCGCTTCGAGTACATTTATTGCATCTTATGATCGTGTCAAGCTGATTGATTTGGTATATTCGTTCTTCAGATGTACAGTTCCTAAATAATATAATTTATTAAAAACTAAATGTTGAGATTGTTTGGTTCATTTGCAATGAATGACATTTAAATTATATGGTTTTCATTTCTGTTGATTGTTAGCTTTCATGTTGGTACCTGGTGAAGGTAAAACTTAATTCTGTTGATTGTTAGCTTTCATTTTGGTACCTGGTGAAGGTAAAACATTTTACAGAAACGTGCTGCGCGCACTAAATTAGATATCTACGTTTTATATTTTTTATTTCATTTTATTTTTATTTTCTTTCATTTTTTTTCTCTCATGATTTCTATCGATGTTATTGAATACAATTATAGATACAGCTTGCTTCTTCGTCTACACCAAAGGATAAACAATAACAATTACAGATTTGCTGAGCTTGATGTTATGTCTTAAAGGAAGGACAAGAAATGTGTGTATTTTATCCAAATCGAGAGAAATCTGAGAAGAAAATACAATATCCGTTCTACTAGATGAACAATTGACAAATAACGAAATCCATGGGTCAATCAAGTGTTAAATGCCAATATGACATTTCTCCTTCCATTATGTTCCGGAATACATCCCGGAAACTTATTACGTGATTAAAATCAGTTTACTAGACTTTACTTAAGAGATAAATAGAAATATAAATTGCTATGGTTTGTTCATTGTAGAAGTCGTAATTGCTGGACGATTAATTGTCTACTAGTCTATGTAAAAACATTTCTAGACATGGTCTATTATTTAATAGTATTAGCTTATGAAATTAACCAAATAAGTATTCCTTGTACAAAATTCATCATGGACCTTTCAGTTTGAGTAACTGTTATCTGAGACTATGTGAAAGATACAGCTGTATATTCTACGGTTTGCTATGCACGTACATGTTATATATAGACCGGCGTGGTCGTGATTGCATGGGAGGTGGATTTTCATCTATCAATTCAATCAGTGTCTATCATCACTAAAGTAAACAGTTGGTTTCCCAAACGTGGCGGGGTGCACTTGCTACAAGCTAATGTGATTACTTTTGTCAATGATTTGAGGCAGGTAGCTGGTTTATCTCCTAGTACTCCAGTTTCATCTACCAATATCACTGAACCCAAAATATATTGAAATAATAGTATAGTAACTATAGAACAATATTGTCGTAACTTTGAAAGTGGCGTCAAAAACCAATAACACTACTTTAATTACAATTTCTTTGTGCATTTCAATTGATGTCTTCTTCGTCAGGTTGGTTTATGGTATTTAACGCAACTTTCAACAATATTTCAGTTATATCGTGGAAGTCAGTTTTATTGGTGAAACAAACTGGAGTATCCGGAGAAAACCATCGACCTGTCGCAAGTCACTGACAAACTTTATCACATAATATTGTATCGAGTACACCTCGCAATGAACGGGATTCCAACTCACAACATTAGTGGTTAGGGTCACTGATTGCACATGTAGTTGTACATTCAAATACTACCATACAACCACGACGGCCCCTCTTTTCTTCGTAAACAATTTGATTAAAATTGTATACCCAACAGTATGGAAGTCTAGATGTGTCAACTCTTATACAGTGTCATATAATTTGTCGCCTTTAGGGCTTTGCTTGTATGTTATCTTCAACAACATTTACTCCACAATAAGACGTGTTCAAAATATTTTGATAATTGATGTTGATCAAGACCACAATATGACTACAGTAATTCCTTAATCTCGTCAACAGCGAGTAGACACATTGACACACATCATTAGGGTTTAATAAGAAAGAAAAAAACTATTTTTTTCTAACATCGTCGTTAATGGGCATGATAATGATGGACAACGGAAGTCATCGCTGTATTGCCCTAGTTTTTTAATCTGCTTTTGTGCAAGTTACAAATACTGGACAAAATCTGATTTATTTCAAAAGAGTATGTAGCTCCTGATTGAAATCCGAGATATTTAATTTCTACGATGGATAGACAAGTTCCTTCAGGATATTACAAGAAGCAGCACAGACCATCATATTAAGACCTTTAATAGAAGAGAATAAATTCAATGTTTATTAGTAATAAAGATCGTATATTAATTAAGAACATCCGTTGTTGTCCAAGACGTGGGCAATATTTTTTTTATCTTTATTCTTGTGTAGATTTAACAGCAAGTATATATGGACGTGACTTGATTAGCTGATCAATGCTTATACAGGTTCATGGAAAGACAACTTCGGCATGCAAAGATCGAGAAACAAAACCACAGTCTTGCTGCAATAAAGCGCCATGACCAAACGACAACAGAAACGGTAGATATTTTCATTAATCATAAAGAACCAGTAACATACTCTCAATCGATCTAATGAGTGAGTGATTGTTGTTTAGCGTCAACTCAATATTTTTTTCAGCTATATCATAGCGAGAACAAGTTAATGTTTAATGAGATGATGATGAGGTTCGCTTTGTACTAGACCAATATGCTTAGTTGGAATTTTTTTTTATATTGCTAGCTCACCGAGCAACAGTCCACAGATAGGCATGTCGTTCCACTCGGACACATTATCCTGATTCCAAGTCACCCAGTCATTTTTCTTTCTCCATAATGCTGCGTGATTAGCGGACAAGCGACACGTATCAATTTATAATCTTTGGTTTGATCCCATCGGGGCTTCAGGCAAGCACGCCTAACCATGACACCACAGATGCGGTTGAAAGGTTGGTGCTCGATCGCTTTTATTTTCTTTGTAAATACGTCAGACAGTTATCTGTGCCTTGCAATAAACTGTCTAACTGTACAAATGCATACAGGGCATGAATATTTCATGTCATGAATGTAACAAAATTGGTCACAAGAATATAATAGTCGTCATTGCGGCAATAAGATCACTATTTTGTCTGACAGAAAACATTAATACAAAGACAATATATCGATAAAAAGACAGCTAATGCATTCTAAATACATGGAAATTATATGTCTGTCTAGAACATCAGCAAAACATACGATAAAACAGGGGGAAAATGGGACTTGCATTTAGTCATGGTTATTATATAGCTATATTCATCTTAGATATGTAGTTTTCATTTTAATATTGTCATGAAATTCAATTTGCTTTTTCTTGTCAAACATTGCATTATATCCATCGTTAACATTACCATAGCAAAAACAGCTAACGTCGTATGTAACTTTTATTAATTGAGTTAGAATCAAGCATAGAAAAGCATGAACATAATAATTGTTAAATATTACAATTATATTGGTTCAAAATACATATTTTTGTATCGGGAGTCGATATACACATTTACTAATAAATTACAATTTCGTGTGGTCGTTTATATCATTTAGATAAACTTTTCGTCCGGAACTGATTGATTGGTTCATAATTTCCAGCCACAAATATTACATATTTAGAGAACTAGTTTAACAATATGACTGAAGAAAAGTTCAACTATGACATCGACTTTTAATTGACAGTGAAATGTATGAGAAGTTGGTTAGGGACATACAACAGCATTTGACAGCAGCTAAATTGTGCCCACTCAGGTACTACTTGATGGAATTTTCAAGCGTACAGAAAGCATATAATTATATAAATATTTAATGTGCCTTCAAGGCAATTTTAGTACCACGATTTCAGTTTGTCTATTTGGCCTTGTCCTCGTTTTGTTTTCGTTTGTCTTATTCAGATCTTATTTTTCTTCAGATTTCAAACCAAAGACAATTTGAGCAGTAGCATAAACATATGTAGACAAACAAATCAAAATACTGAACAATGTAAGATTCCACAAAAGTCCAGAATTCCAAAATTACATTAAAATGATACTCTAATACACTTTATACCTATCTCTACATACACATATTTATTATATATATTTCCATATAAATTAATTTTAGAGTCACATGTCATTTTATACGTGTTTTGATTGGTATAAAAAGTTAAGGTTATTTGTATATGTACTGAATCTTAGAATAGATGTCGTTCTCAAGGCGTCGCGTGCCGTTTTCATCAGGTGATTTTCTTTAAATGAGGCACCTTTGGGGTTATTTAAATTTATTTACGATTATTTGCCTTATTTTGAAAAAATAAATATATTTTTCAATATCATAGCAAAAAAAGTTGAATTGATTTCTGCTTCTGCTTCTGCCATGTAATTGCCTCCATCATGTTGAAGATTATGCAATGAATTTTTGGACTGTGCATTTTAGTTGAACTAATCAAGTGTGTGGGATAATGATTTAATGGGGCTTATTTACAATTAAAACTACAAATGTATATACATGTACATGTTGGGACTGCCTGGCGGCTAAAGGGACACAATCCTGGCCTTAAAGGCTTCAGGTGTGTCCAGCTCCACAATGTCTGGTGGCAGCAGATTCCAATCCCTCACTGTTCTTGGGAAAAATGACATCTTTATGGTGTCAATACGACAGGATTCTATTTGAAATGCCCTGTTGTGTGTATTTCTAGAGCGTCGACAAGGTGGTATTAGTCTGTTTTCTTTGGTGATGGATACTAGCTCTCTATCAATTTTGTACATCATCATCAGTCTTGCATCTTTTCTCCTGTTTGCCAAAGGTCTCCATTTGAGTTTCTGGAGCATGTTGCTGACACTAGATCGGTTTCTCTGGTTGCTGACGACATATCTAGCTGCTCTTCTTTGTACGGCTTCAATTTTGTTTATTTCTGTTTTCGTATAAGGATTCCAAACAGCACTGGCATATTCAACCAACGGGCGAACAAGCGTTTGGTAGGCTTGTTCTTTAATCCTGATTGATGGAATTTTCAGGTTCCTCCTGAGGAATCCTAGAGTTTTATTTGCTTTGGAGGTTATATTGTTTATGTGCTGATCCCACTGCAACTTATTGGTGATTGTTAATTCAAGATATTTATCTGATGTTACTAGCTCTAGAGTGTGACTATGCAGATGGTAGCTTGCCTCAGTCTTCTTTGTTTTATTTGTTACTCTTGGGACATTGCATTTATCTGGATGGAACTTCATACACCATTCATTTTCCCATTGGCCGAGCTTATTGAGGTCTTCTTGAAGTGTTGATGCCTCATCTTCATTTGCGATAGTGAGGTATATGATGGTATCATCAGCAAAGAGTCTGACTTTGGAGGTTAGTCTTGACTGGAGGTCGTTGATGTAGAAAAGGAAGAGTCCTTGTCCTAGTACTGAGCCCTGGGGTACAACAGAGTCAACACTTACTGCTTCCGACGAAACTCCATCTAGCACTACTGTTTGTTGTCTATCTTCTAACCAGTTTTGGATCCATCTTGTTGTTTTCCCATCAATTCCATAGTATCTCAGTTTATGTATTAGTAGACTGTGGTTTACTTTGTCAAAGGCCTTGGCAAAATCGATTATAAGTATGTCGGTTTGACGGCCTTCTTGAAGATTTTGTGAAATATCGTCTACAAATTCAATGAGCTGTGTCTCACAGGAACGGCCTTTTCGAAATCCATGTTGTAGTGGATATAAAATGTTGTTTTTTTCTGCATGTTGCATGATGTTTCTTGCAATGATATGCTCCAGGATCTTACAGCAAACAGATGTTAGTGAAATTGGTCGATAGTTTTCAGCTGCAGATTTTAGTCCTTTTTTGTATACTGGGGAGACATTAGCTGTACGCCAATCTGCTGGTACTTCTCCTGTATCTAAGGATTTTGTGTAGATAAGTTGGAGAAGAGGCGAGATCTCATCAGCTAGTTCTTTGAGTATTCTTGGTGAGAGGTTGTCTGGTCCCTGTGCTTTGTATGGATTAAGGTTCTTTAGTAGTTTTGTTATTCCATTTGTTGTGATATTAAATGGTTTCATTGTTTGATGTTTAATGCTAGGGTCCATTCTTTTAGATTTTATAAACTCTTTTTTCGTGAATTTAGAATTTGCTGAGAATGCAGATTTGAATTAACGGTTAAGTATGTTAGATTTTGAAGCTGGATCACAAAACAGTTTGCCATCCATCATCAGAGAGGAAATTCCTATGTTGTTCTTACGTTTGTGTTTTATGTATGTCCAGATTTTTTTCATTACCGAGTGTGGTTCTTCCTCCTTTGGTGTTACGATATTTTCAATATATTTCCAGTATGATTGTCGTGTGATCTTTTGAGTATGATGTTTAAGTTTGTTGTACTTTTCTTTTGTATTTTGGTCACCTGTCTTCTTTTTCTGCTTGTAGAGTCTTTGTAGCTTTCTCAGATTTTTTCGAATTTCTGTATTTATCCATGGTCTGCTGTCTTTGACCTTAGTTCTTTTTTGTTGAATGTGTTTTACTGCAGATTTTGTTATTGTTTCTTTGAAGACATTCCACATATTGGTTACTTGGCAGTCATTGTCCTTGAACATATTTGATAAGGTGTGTTTGATGTTTTGCAGGTCTATTTTCATTCCATATTAGTTAGCTTTGTTGTATAAAGGAATGGTCCGTGGTTTATCTTGTAGCTTGACTGGTCTGAAGTCAAATTCTGTGTATACGATGTCATGGTCCGAGATGCCTGGTATGGTGTCGGTTTTGATAACTTTACGAGGATGGTTTGTGAGAATCAGATCCAGTGTGTTTTGTTGGCGTGTTGGTTCTTCCACAAGTTGAGTTAGAGCATTGTTGTTCAGTACATCCATGAAATCAGTATGTAGATTTGGAGCAGTAGAATTTGGCTTCAAGGTGTTTTCCTTCCAATTCCATCCTAGGAAGTTCATGTCACCTCCTATGATTAATATCGCGTTGTTTATAGCACTGGCTCTTGTTACTGATGTTTCGAAGTTCCTTATACTCTCTTCGTCTGTCACATTTCTGCGGTAGTATGCGCATGTGTAAATATTTCCATTGCCTTTAAGGTTCATTTTGGCCCAGACGAGTTCACAGTCAGTGTCTAGTTCTGGCACATATTCACTGTTGTACTCATTTTTAATGGCTAGAAGTACTCCTCCTCCAGTACGATGGTTTTTACTGTTCCGGTCTTTCCGATGGAGAATATAGCCCTTCGGACATATATCAGAGTCTTTGATGTCTTTATCTAGCCATGTTTCTGTAACTATGATGATATCTGGCTTAATACTGTCGATAACATTTGATAATCTACATAGTTTGGATTTGATAGATTGAAAGTTGATATTTACAATTTTTAATGGTGAGGCACATTTCGGTGGTCCTGTCTATCTAGTAGGTGTTGATGAATGAAGAGGCTTTATATTTGTTCTGTCTGGACTCTGTGGTGGTAAATCCAGGATGTTGCTGTTTGATAAGGATGAAGTGATTTCAATACTCTGATAGTCGTGCACTGTATAGCTATAGTTGAGGTTATTACAGATGATGCAATGCCAACTAATGTTAAGCTCCGAGTCTCCTAGCTGATCATAGGATAGAGTGTGGATGTTTTGACAGCCTGCATGGTACCACTGGTCACATGTCTCACTTATAACCCCTCTTTCCTCCCAATTTACAGTTTTGTCACAGGTGCCGCATAGGTATTCTCTCTCGGTTCTTGGTCCAGGGTTCAAATGGATGTCATTTGCATTTGTGAGCAATAAGATGACTAGGTAGACAAGGAATGTTTTGTAGTGGTCATGTTGGATTTTTCCGATTTTCTGCCTCCTTTTTAATATGCATACTATTAAATGGTGGTATTCGTTGAAGCAAGGCGATTCTCTAGCAAAGACAAAGTTTGTTTCTTCAGTACCTTCAATTATGAGTAATATTCTTGGTTGTAGTGCGAGGATGGTGGCAAACAGGAGTAGAGTGTGGAAGGTTATGACAAGTCTCATGATGAGTTTTGACCTGTAGGTAAGACTATTGACATGTATGGGTGTTGTTGGTAGGAGCAAACTATCAAGCTGTATTGGATAAAGGTCTGCATTGAGTTTTGGTTGATTGTAGTAAAGGCTGATAAGACAACTCACCTAAACCCTTTACTACAATATCTGTGTTCAATGATATCCATTCCGTCGCCTGATCTATATTTGCTCCGTGTATATATACGATCTCCTACAGTTTACATGTATCGCTGTTTTCAGTGATGTAGGCGGTAGCTCTTTGTTGTTGTTAATGTAAACAGATTTTCCCGCCAGGCAGTCACAGCATTGACTGATGTTTTTGTCTAATCGGAAAAGGGGCAAGCCAAATATTTAATAGAATTGTGTGCAACAGTAATGTAGGGGTATATTAATACGAAAAATACAAGAGGATATGGGTGGTATTATACTTTCCCGTAAATTTTTTTTTGAGCTGTCACTTGAGGACGTCCATCTTATCCGACATGCGCAGTCCAACTATAAGGATTGATCGAAATTATTTGTTCGGTTCATTCGAAATAACCCCAATCGTGTTGTACACACTCTTCCGTAATCCGCTACGCGGTTTACACGGTGTATACCACCTGATTGAGCTTATTTCTTCATGAACCGAACAAAAATACGATCAATCCTTAAATGTAGCATCAACTTTTACGTGGTTTGTTCCTGGAAATTATCAATTTATACAATTATACGCCTTATACCATCGTATCTAATAACATGAGTTTGCTCAATACAAATGAAGAGCATTCTTAGTCTAGTGTCATTTCTTTTAAAGTTACTTGAGTACGAAACATAATATCATAAACGATGATTCATGTGTTACAAAAGACCGGTTCTCACTAAAGATGCCTTATTTGTAGATAGTAAACGTTAGTGAAACCCAAAGGGGCCACGAATGAACAATCACGAATGGACAATCACGAATAATGGACAATCACCAATTGACAATCCAGTGGCTCAGCCAACATTGGGTACAATACACATATGGAACAGTTCTGACTACTCCAATATTACCCGGAATTAGGACGAAACGTTGCATTGGTTATAATCAATTTCATTTCGTCCGGAAGTCCACTTGTTTATTACCGATTTAGCAAAGGAGACCCCTGGGCATAGTTTTGCACTGCGACGCACGACGTATTCGACAGAGTGTTTACATGGTTACGCGAGAGAAAAAGAGACAATTGGTCGTAAATAAATGTAAGAAACAACCGCAGGACCAATCAAGAAAACGGACAATCCAGAGAAGCATAAAACATTGGGCACAGGACACAGAACGAAGATAAAACAAAACAAAATATACACCATATAAAGCTAAGATGAAGAGCAACCCCGACCACATCACGAAACGGGGGGTGTACCCAGGTACATATGAAGGGTAGGCAGTTCTTGTTTCTTATTGAACTCCCTACGTGTTAATCATGTAGCCAAGTCCGGTAAAAGTCTTGTCGGTGACAGAGGAAAACAATAAAACTACATAGCAGGGAACAAATTCACTGCCATTTAAAAATATATATTTTGCTACGATCAACCAGTTTGTGACAACCACCGTCGATTTTTTTTCATAACGATGACTTTATCCTAGGAGCAACGCAGCCTTGGTTTAGTAGCTTGTATGACAGAAAATCATTGTATTACACGTACATGAGTGCCTCCTCTTTGGAAAGTAAAAGTGCAATGCTCTTTGCTGCTTGTGCTTCTTATTGGCAACAGTTTGCTTAGAAGTTGTAGTTGATGGGTGGCATTAAGGTTAAATATTCCGACCCCATTATTTTAATTTGTAGCAATCAAGATATTTATTGGTAGGCCCATGCCAGCGCCAATTTTATGCGTTGTAAAGTGAGTAAATCTCCCCCGTGTCATGAATAATACAAATGTTGTTGAAATACTGCCCTTTTGACATCAAACAGCATTCAAGGAAAAATGAACATAATTTACATTTCTTCACTAATTACTTTCATTGTTTTCGATGATGCATGAGAATATCACATGTAAATGTCTTCGAAATACGACAAACAATCCTGTATTATGATTCACACCATTTCAATGTAAAGATAGTAAGCAGCTTAGATATCTACGTTTTTATTCAGATATAGCAGAATATTGTAAGCATATTTAACAAACATTGTATGGGTTAATGGGTAGCGTAAATGGTGAATGATGAATATATCAGATTGGCAGACCGTATTTACCGGACCATCATGCATGTCATTTGGTATTAAAACATCCTTACAAACAACTAATAAATGTTTGATGATACCAAAAGGTTAATTAGAAGCCGTAATTGAAAGAAGGAAGGTTATGAGATACTAAAAGGTTAATTAGAAGCCGTAAATGGTTGAAGAACGATTTGAAAATGTCAAAAGGTTAATGAGAAGCCGTAAATGACAAACGAAATTCGAATATCGTAGCAGACATCACAACACGGAACTGAACATGTGAAGAGGTGTAATGAGACAGAATGAACAACAAGAACCTAGTAAACCCTGTGTTTTCTATCTAGAAGAATGTAAACCGCACAGACTTCATCCTGGTATTTCCACAGTAAACATGTGCAAACCATTTGTCAATATTTAGTACAGGCCCATAAATCGAAAGTGGCGGGGTTAAGCTAGTTTTATGGTCCCAGATCTCATCTCTTAGAGAGAAATGATGCAGTCATGCAAATGCTTTCCACCTGTGAGTATAATGCCAACCCTGACATCTAACCAGGCGAACAACTTTGTTATAAAGAATGCTATAATATTGAACATTAAGCGTAATGTTTTTAATTTTTGTTGCACAGAAGTTGTCATTTGAATAATTTAAGTTCGATCACAGAGGGCCGATAACCTCAACTATTATCTAAATAGTAGATGGTATTCAGATAATTGCTTATTATTACCGTCTTTATGTTCATTAGTTGAGCTGAAATACCACCCAGTTTTAGTTGTAAGAGGTAATTTTAATGGATGAGAAAGTAACTGATTGTTGTCTAACGCCCAACAAATAATTTATCATGTATTTTAAAAAGACGGATGAGAACAAGTTGGATTTGGTGGGATGGTGAAGGTGCTTTCTTTGTTTACGCTTTTTCTTTTGGCGTACTCGAAAATAATGTTCTACCGTTTTGCTAAATAAGAGGAAAACGTGTACAATGTTATGGATCTTGTAAAAGAATCGCCGAGTAAACCAACATGAAACTTGCGTTTATAATTATGTTATACATTAATTTCGATAAAGCATTAATGTTGTAGCAATCGCTAAAAATAAAATACGAGTAACGGTTTATAATGTTCACTATTTCGAACAATTTCGTTTAATTGGATGGCTATGGCAATGGTTTAAGTAAAGATTAATGTCGCTATTCAAAGAACTGCTATTATCTGTTTTTCTTTTAAAGGGAAAACCAACATTACAAGAGTCTATAATTATAGTTTCGTATAATGGTAATGTCTAGCACTCATGATCATTTGGTTTCTAGCTTTGAATATACAATTTCCTCGTAAAATGTTCTGAGATGATGAATATGTGATATTATTATGCCCCACTCAATGCTAAAATTATTCGACCATAAATGAAAAATATGCAATGTTAAATGTGGGTCAAACGGAAGTTGACAATCCCTTTTCTACTGACTATAGATAATTACGACCATTTCGAAAATAAACCGAATGTTATACTGGAAAATAAGTAAATGCGTATGTAAAAAATTGACAAGATTTCATATTATTGTAGTTTTATGATATTAATTCAATTACATACCGCATTATCGTGGTGCCTTCTATATTTTGTTCATATTTTATCTCGTGTACATTATTGTTTATTGTCTGAAGGTTTTGAATGTTTAACTTACTTACTTTCTAGGTTATTGGGTTTTAGTGTTTATCATCGTTTTCAGCATTTATATTTTTCAGATTTTTCGTAGCATGCGTAACTACCAAGCGTATTGTAGGAGGAAAGCCCCACAGACATAACGAACATACCGATGAAACCTTCATCTTAGGTAGGTGTCTGAAAACTTCAAAACTCGGGGTGTGTATTGCGGTACGAACTAACATCAGTACCTCTACGTTTGGGATTAGACCCCAAATTGATTATTCGCGGTCACAGACGTCCTATGAATTTATAGAATAGTAAGAACTGATGTGGATGTAACTGCTGACGGACTATTAGTCCTCGATGGTATAATCTGCCTAGTAGTCAGTGTTCCGGTGTTGCCATGATTTAATTCAACATCCGAATGTTAAAAGGTCCTCTAAACCAAGACCGTTACAAGATACTTTTAATGATTTACTTTCTAATATACAGAAACCTCTTGGAAATCATCACATTCGTACAATCTTATTTTCACTACCTGTAAACTACCTCAAAGATCTTAGGGATTTTGGACTTGCCAAAGGAGGCGTAAATCCTTTTTCTCCTAAGTACAGATTGTCTAGTATTATATGTGACGTGGCGCCTTTTCGTCTTTTAAAACCAGTTCGATCTGAACCTCTTCATGAAAAAAACACAAAATTCCTCCATATTCCGTTTGCTAACAAACGAATCAATGCTATTAACATCAGCAACATTCTTAATAGAAAAGAGGTCGTAAAAGAAATTTCGCCTTATTTCAAAAATCAATCTGTTCCCATTGTCTCCTATAGCTACACTAACAGCATTGGCCGTAAAATGTTGAACTACAAAGAAGCATTGCAAGATATTAACATAGAAGAGTACTTCAAGAACCCTCTGACTTGTGACTGTTCCCACTCTCCTTTGCAATACATCCCATCTGGACATGTAATCACTGATGATCTGAATATCATTCAACATGAGAGTCTTCGAAAGGTGATTTCTCATGGTCCTAAATTCAGGGAACCTCAACACATCAATTGGAAACATAATTTCAAGATAATTATGGATGCTGTTGAAGATTATGCCAGAAGGTGGATAAAGAGAGAAGTAGACAAATATCCTGAGGTAGAGTCCTTGTTAGACTGGGTTAGAACAATCAGGTCTCTAGTACAAGGTCGAATTCGCAAACTCAAAAAGTGTGCTAATAGTCGACCTAAGTCTGTATTTAAAGACCAAGAAGTTGCTAAGTGTCTTTCCTCTTTTCATGACAAATATGTTATCGTTCCTGCGGACAAGGCTTCCAACAACATCGTGTTTGTATGTAAATCATATTACTACGAATGCCTAATCAAGGAATTAGGCATAAATAACAACACCTCTGGTAATACCACATACAAACCAACTTCGCTCGACTAAGATGAAATCCTAGCTAACCACAGATCCTTCATGACCTCTTTAAACATTCCCTCTGGTAAAGAGTTTGAAGATTTACCCTATTTGTATTGGACACCTAAACTCCATAAGACACCATACAAAGAAAGGTATATAGCGGGATCATCAGCTTGTTCGATGAAAGAATTGTCTATTCACCTGCCAAATATTCTGTCTGCAGTAAAAGAGGGACAACAGAAATATTGTGAAACTGTTTACTAGCGTAGTGGCATAAATCACATGTGGATTTTGAAAAACTCTAAAGATCTTTTGGATAACCTGAAATCAAGATCTTTCTCTCAGGTATCCTCCATCAAAACTTTTGATTTTTCAACTCTGAATACCACCCTACCGCATGACAAATTAAAAACCCCCTTAAAAGCAACCATTCACAAAGCTTTCAGTCATAGAAACCATGGCTCAACATTTGTTGTATTAGGCTACAATTCCACATATTTTTCAAACAAAATTCAAAAACGTAAAAATGCTACTCCGAGGAACAAGTGATCAGTATGCTGGAGTTCCTCATCGATAACATATTTGTCTCCTTTCGTGGGGCACTGTTTCAGCAAGTCGTCGGCATACCAATGTGTACGAATTGTGTCCCTCTTCTAGCCTATTTATTTTTATACTCATATGAGTCGGAGTTTCTTCAAATTATTGTAAAAGATAAGAAGATTCATGAAACTAGAGCCTTTAATTTCACATGCAGGTATATTGATGACGTTTTATCTATGAATAATCCTAGCTTTGCAGAATTTCTTCCATTGATATATCCTCCAGAGCTGGAAATTAAAGAGACCACAGATACAGCTTCGTCCGCATCATTTTTGGACTTATACCTCGAATTTGATGACAGTGGTCAACTCAGTACTAAAATTTATGATAAATGGGATTACTTCAATTTTAAAATCATAAATTTTCAAAATATGTTCAGCAATATACCAGCTTCTCCTGCATATGGTGTTTACATCTCGCAGTCGATTCGCTATGCAAGGGCCAGTAGCAATTATTCTGATTACTTGAAACGTCATCTTTATCTGTGAAACAGGCTACTGGATCAGGGCTATAAAAAGATTCGCCTTAATCGATCTCTTTAAACGTTTATATTCCGATACCAAGATCTTGTCGAAAAATATTCTGTCTCTGCAGAGAAGATAATAAGCGATGGATTTTCATAAAGTAATATGGAAAATGTATAAAGATAAGGATTAAGTAATCGTGGTTTAGACATGACCTCATTCAACATCTCATTTGAAATCAAATTGTGTAAGAAGATGACCGTTTAGTTAAACCGTTCTGCAGAGACGATAATAAACGATGGATTTTCATAAAGTACTGTGTTGACTACTATTATACCTAATTTGTCCCAGTATTGTTAAAAATGCTGTTATAGTGACAACCGGAACCCTTTAACCCTAATGGAAGCGGGAGTTTGGCACCGTAAAATCTGATTCAACCCACCATTTCTTTGGTAATGCCTGTACCAAGTCAGGGTCATTGCGTTTTTTTTTCAGTTTTCCGGTTCTTGGCTGATTTTGTCTGTTTGTTGACTTATGAGTTTTGCCTTTTCCCTTGGAAGATTGCTCGGTGCTCGGTAATTTTGTTATTACCATTATTTATTAGATATATCTTCCATTGAAATTTACTGTTCCCAAAATAATGCAATTATCAATAAAAGCGATGTTGTATAGCTGATGTTAGACGATTATGCCTATCTTGTTTAGGCCCTTTCCTTTACTTGCTTCCAAACACTTTTAAGTTATTTGGGTTTCTAATCTTTTGACAATGAGTGTCGTACATGGTGGATTTATTTTTCCAGAAACGCGTCGTGTACGCTAAATTCGACCACACACTATCACAGAAATGAATGACAACATACACATGTTACAATAGCAGGGTCAATGAACACTCTTAGTTAACTGACTCTACTTCTATTACTCTTAGGACAAAAGTGTAATGTTCTTCAATTTGAATACAATATCTGAAAAAGCATAGTAATAATGAATAAACTGAAGAATAAAAAAGCTAAAAATCATCATATGAAAAAAAATAGTTAAATAAAAGCAATAAAATCATATATGTAATAAAATACGATTTCTGCATAATATATATTTTATGACACAAGTTAATTTCTTTACAAAAGCATAAAGTGATATCTCCAGGGACATTAAGCAATTAATTGACACAACAGCATAGTTGCCGTTACCATACATCAAGTAATAAAAACGTAAATATCAAATATCTGTTTCTGGAATAACCTTCATCGGGTACGCTTCTAAGTCAGAATATTGGAAAGCTAAATAATTACACAGTTTTTAGGAACAACTACAACAAAGGGCTGTATGGGATAAAACTGTTCCAACCTAAGCCAGTACAGGAGATGGACGTTCTTCGCTATATAATATAAAAGTTTG
The DNA here is from genome assembly GCA_963383655.1 of Bathymodiolus septemdierum. Classification (NCBI taxonomy): domain Eukaryota; kingdom Metazoa; phylum Mollusca; class Bivalvia; order Mytilida; family Modiolidae; genus Bathymodiolus; species Bathymodiolus septemdierum. The sequence goes on from OY726522.1 coordinate 36,174,894, forward strand.
TCTTATTCTAGAATGAAGTAGACAACATAGTCTCAAAAGAATGATGTATACGACACAATCATCAAACAATTGGTGTCGAATGATTACTGTTCTTACTGTAGGACGAAGCATATCTGCCAACCATTCATTTTGATGTCATGAATTTGTTACATTCGTGTAATCGTGTAATCGTTCATGCAAAACATGTATTTATATGTACATCAAACCATATCAAGAAAAGATGTAATCGAACAGACCTTTTCAGGGGTGGGGGTTTAACACTATAAGTCATAGTGTACGTACACACGTGCAATTATTCCATGAATAGATAAAGATGTATCTAACATGGGCACCTCATGCAATATTGGAACAACTAGATGGTCTGATATCGATATCACATGACAAAGCATTCTGGAAATATATGCACTAACATTATTAATTCTAAAAAATGTTGGTTGCTCCACTATTGATGTATATCTAAATCGTTACCTTATCTTTTGTATTGTATTTCGTCTACAAGCCCATAGCACGCTTAGGGATATTTCATATAGCTCGAAACACACAAACTGAAATTTGCTATAGCAAAATGAAAGACAGAAAATACCTTACTGTCCGAACAATTCCAATATCAAATATCAAAATAGTGGAAAGAAGGTAAATCGATATCCCTGACATATAAATACATGACAATAACAAAATTAGGATGAAAATAACAAAATCTGTAAAACAATAACACAATCATTATGATAATGACAACTGTAATTGAAGCTCTACACTAAATACTCTAATAGTCTTATTATAAATCAATGTCATTCCTATAATTTGTTGATTCTTTACGGTTTCATTCCAATTATATTCTGACTGTTGCCGTCGTGTCTATTATCGTTAGCCATGTTCACTCGTAGCTCTTTGCTACAATAACTATATATGTGAACTACTATACTTGCTGATGAATATGTTCTTAGCAATTCATGTTAATTTGTTACAAAACCGCAACGTAAATCCTTATTTATTTGCTTTTCTGTTTTTGTTTTTCTTTGTCATGCAGAACTAAACGTTTGAGAAACTCGAATGGGCAATCAAGAATGGACAACCCATAGACATTGGCAACATTAGTCAGACAAGACACAGAACGAAACAAAGACGCAACCAAAAATGTGTGAAAAGTTGTATTAGTCCTAACTGGTTTTTGTTTCTCTCTCTCGCTCTTACAAATTCTTATATTTACTGCAAGCAGGTAAAATTTCACATTTGCATTTACCATAACATCAACAGATATTTGTAATATCTGTTTCCCTATTCATCGCAGGTAAGCTTATACACATTAGCAGGTCAAGATTTCAAAATATTGAGCCTAAAGCGATGGTAAATAGAAAATATTCATTGCATCTCGAAAACATGTAATGTATATAAATACTTAGCTGACTTATTTGCGTTCGTTTTAGCCCGTGAACAACATAATGTAACCTATCTATAAGATTGTGTTACATCATACAGTACTTCGAAGTCATGAAACTATCACCAACCCTTAATTTCCATTACTCGTTGCATAGGATGTCAATACCTTATTAACTATACATGGTACTGGTGACAATTCCCAGGGCTAAGCCCACAGAGATGTTCCGTGCGTTCCCATGTACTGTCCTCTGGACAGGGCGAGGTATCAGGTTAAAGTACTGACAACCTGACAGTTGATCAAAGTGGATGGGTAAAGGTTTAGACAGTACCACGCTCCATGCACCCTAAAGACCTCTTCCCTAGACTTCAAGAAAGGTGTGCGCATTCTAGTGCCAACACAGCTCTCTCTCTCTCTCTCTCTCTCTCTCTCTCTCTCTCAAGTATTCCCAGTGGCAGTCAAAATTGGTCTACATTGTCGCCATTTTTGTCCAGTTAATAGATGTTGTTGAACTCGTTCTCGTCTTAAATGTGCATCTAACGCATTTCCAATGGATGTTGAGCAACCAACAATCATTCTATCAACCATGCAGCAAATTAACAAAGATACTGTTAACTAAAGAGGCGCTTAGTGGTAATGAGATACCTTATGTATGTCTAGACTAAAGTGAATAGAACGGTTTATCAATGTAGGCATCACTTGCATATGAATAGTGTAATTTTGATTTGGTCCTCTAATAATTACTTGACCAGACAAAACAATAATTGTACGCAGTATTGTAACTAGAGGTGATCGCGATATGTCAAAGCACTTTTAGTTCTTAAATTAGCAATGTCGTAATGACATCATCTATATATAATTGGCGTCAATAGTTTCGTATTGCACTAGACCAACTATTTCTTCCAATTATCTTAATATCCATTTAAATCAATCTAAGTAATAGCTTGGTTTTCCAGTTCTTTAAATATGTTATAAGGAAATATCAGAATGTTATATCTAATTCTGTACAACGTTTAATGACAATGTTTATTATATTGGTCAATGTTATCTAATGCAATCAAACCAAAAAGCGTTCTACCAAATAAAGTGATATTGCCTCTTCGAAATATGGCGGGAGAAATCATTTATATTGTACCCAGTCAATAATTAGTTTGATATTTTTCATTAGTCAATTATGTAATCGGCGAATATTTTACTGATTAATCTATTCATCTGATAACGTCTTATATTTCTCTAAATATTATAATATTATAGTCGTTATCTTTATAGAATAGGACAAAGGCAAGATATCATTCCTGGGGGAAGCAATCTAACTTAATACGACAAAGGTAAAATGACATTCTTCGAAGGGACCATTTAGCTTATTAAGACAACGGTAAAATGCCGTTCTTGGAAGGGATAATTGAACTTATTAAGACAAAGGTAAAATGCCGTTCATAGAAGGGACAATTTAACTGGCAAAGACAAAGGTAAAATACCATTCCTGGAAGGGACAGTCTAGCTTAATAAGACAAAGGTAAAATACCATACCTGGAAGGAACAATTTAACTTACTAAAGCAAAGGTCAAATACCATTCCTGGGAGGGACAATTTATCTTGAAAAGACAAATAAGGGTAAAAACAAAATTACCGAACAATCTTACAAAGGGAAAGTCAAAACTCATAAGTATATAAACAGACAAAATCAGTCAACAACCGGAAAACTGTGAAAACCGCAATGACCCTGACTTCGCACAGGCATTTCTAAGGCAGGACCAGGATTTTGAACGTCATATGTCATGGTCTTTTTTTTATTTATTCAACGAGTTCAGTTAAAATGAGAGAAATTGATGACCAACACTGGTTAAACTTTCTTTCCATAATTTGGCTTGAAATGTGCAACCTATTTTAATCTGGAACATTTAATTGATCGACTTATGTAAGGTGTTGTTGCGTTGTACAAATACTTAATGGTAGACATGCGTTCTTTGTTTTCTTCTGGAGGTGGGTAATAAAATGAAAAGCAAGGAAATTCCACATCGTCTAAACAGTTTAACTCCTATTAGAATATCGTATTAACAGTGGCAAAGTCGATAAAACAGTTTAATAATCCTATTAGAACATCGTATTAACAGTGGCAAAGTCGATACCCCTAATACACATTCATTGTCACCGCTCACTTTCATGACTTGGTACAGGCGCATCGATATATATTGGAGGAGTTTAGCTTGTTTTATGGGACCATACATACATACATCTCAAACAATACAATGAAATCACAAAACAAAACACAATATTACACAACATATCCACAATAAATTAGATTGAGTAAGAATATTACATAAAATGTTAATTTAAAATATTCCATTTGTGTTGATGTTCATCTATCTATTCAAAATATCACCGATCGTGAATCAATGCGAATTTCTGCAGAATAAGCGACATTAGCACAATGTCTTAAACATAAAGTTTATCCGTATTCGGCACAAACCTGGGGGAAAGGTTCGGTAAACCTCGTCTTTACCACAGTTGGTATGACACTCCACTATATATATATTGCCTAGGGTTTTATTGAATGAAATAAAATGAATATTAACAATAAGGTGTTGTGCTTAAAGCACAAACTGCCCATTTTAATTTCAGCCAATAGAATTTAACTTATTAATTATTTAATAAACCATAATAGAAGACGTTGTCGTGTATAAATATATTTCTCTTAAATTCAAGTTGTTCCCCTTTAACGCATATAACAAATAACAATAAAATTTAATAGCGTCTACTGCAGGTTTTCTTAGTTCAATCGTGCTGTGACAACAGCTATGTCACACAATTTAAAAAAGTAGACATGCTATGCTATTCGTATTGCTTAATCCAGATTATTGAAAAAAATAAAGTTGTTTACATATGTTAATTTAAGTCTGCCACAAGTGGATTTCTATAATTAATATCTCTAAAAAAAAGTGCAACGCAGACAGACTGGAATCAAACACATTCCAAATGTTGACAGCACACAACCATTTTAAACTAAAGCTTAATATTAAAAAGCATAGAAACGACACCTAAAACTAGACGAACATTTACGTTACATTACACCGACAGTAATTAATTTTGAAACTCAAATTTCTAGCTAATAAATTAACGGTAGAGAAAAATCGAAGGGACAATCAAGAATGGATAATCAAGAAACATTTGCAACATTGGGTACATAGGATACAGGACGAAGACAAACAACACAACACAGAAAGCTAAGAAGATGAGCAACACGAACGGCACCAAAAACTGTATTGGTGGTGAACCCAGATAACCCCGAAGAGTAAGCAGTTCCTGCCTCTAACAGATATTCGTCATGCTACTCATATAATCAGGACATGTTGAACACAACTATAAGCAAGCAAACACAAATAGTAAATAAAACATCGTCCTTCCAGTAAGCAAATAATTTGTGCTGATAGTCTGATTATATATTATATATATCTTAAATCTTGTGCAAAATTCAAGGGAACCAAATATGTGTTTGTTCTGAAATGGAACTATTGCTAATTATATTGATGATTAAATGCTAAATGGCACATTATCACAATCATTAGTGTACTCTTTTGTTATTTACTTCTCAAATTCAATGTCTTCACACATTTTGTAATGTACGCTACGATTTGGGCTGAATAGTGATGGTCGGTTCCTCTTTTTTCCCATCTGTATTATAAGGTCTTCATATTTATTTAATGTTATTTGTATTTATGTACGTATTCTGATGTTCAACACAATTAACATCTAATATGATGTTCGTGTCGTTTAAATGTAACATGATGGGTGTCACTAGTGGAGCAGGTCACTAGTGCCACCCCCGTTTTTAGCAGAATTCGTGTTGTTTAATCTACTATTCTGAGCAATATTTTTTGTCGACCATTGTTTGTCTTTGTATCACTTTACTTTTTGCTATTGTATTATTTGTCCTTCGAAGGACGGATAATCTAACCTCTTTGGTAGATTCAAGCTTTTCTCCAGTGTTCATTGCTGAATTAAAGATACGTTTCTTTTTCTTTTATCAAATGTGTTCAACAAAATGATAAGAATCACAAGCAATTCTTACAGAAACAAGAGTAATGATAATACGTTATTGATTCAAAACAAATGGAAACATAAATAAATAAAAAAAAAAAATCAGTATGACATTGACAATTTAATTGAAGCACTACAATGCATGCCTTCTATATGTCATTTTCAGAATCTCATCATCTGATTATTTTTTGTACTGATTCATTGTAATCTATAATTGAAACCGCAATTTCAATAATTAATATTAGCTAATAAATGTCAGTAGAAATTGTTCCTCAACAATATGCGTTGTCAATAACAAGACGTGGTGATGGGTACGTTGTTATTAATATATGTACAATCAAGCCTGTATGTAAAGAGCTACATGTGGAGTTGGAGAAAGTGTCCTTCATGAACAGATGAGGGTTATATAGAGTATCAAGTTATATGACCTATGGATGACTTCTGTGGATCGATTGACTTTGTTTTATTTGTTTGTTTGTTGTTGTTGATTGTCCAGTGGCACATATTTCATGCAACAAGTTGAATAATATCTACGCAAATGTACATACATGGGGGATGGATGTGACATTCGGGACAACGAACTTTGTAATTCTAAGCACAGAAGACTAAATATTGAACCTTACCGAAAACTGGGGATAACTCGATTGTAATTCAACTAGATCAAATGCTAATTATAATAATATTCATTTGAAGCAATTTAATTATTGGCTTCCTTTCTCGTCTTTTTAAATACAAAAATGTGTGCTAAATTAAATTTGCAATTGGTATTTCATTTGTACGACATTTCGCCGCAAAAGTGGTCAAAATGATAAAACGACACCATTAAAATTGTTCTACTAAAGACAATATCAAATAGCTTTATATAATTATGGGTAATTCATTTAAAAATGATGAACGTATCAATACTGATTGCCATTTGTCTGAACTGGTTGATAATCTGGTTATCCAGGAATTGTCTCCAATTTATAACCTATGTTAGTCGTCATCCTTACATAATAATACAAAGATAAAATATCCCAAAGGTATAATTTATCATAATTACATTTCATGGTCCTTCCTTTTATCTTGTCTGCACACCATATATTTAGAAATATAAATTTGGTCTGGTATACCTATCATTTCTCTCTCGATTCATGAAGTAAATAGTAAAACCACATGAAAGATTAGCATAGAACAAAAATAATTGAGTGAAGAGCCAAAAATACAACTCTGTTGGAACAATTTCAAAATCATATATCAAAATCGTAATTAGAAGCAAAATCTGTAAGAAGTGTTTGAAGATACCCAAGGGGTAATCAGAATCCGTAAATCAAAGAAGGTGAGTGAGTGATTGTTGTTTAACGCCAACTCAGCAATTTTTCAGCTATATTATGGCGAGAACAAGTTCATTTTCAATGAGATGCTGATGAGATTCACTTTGGTCTAGACCAACGCGCTGAGTTGGATTTTTATAGTGCTATCTCACTGAAACAACAGTCCGCGGATAAACATGTCGCTCCACTCGGACACATTATTCTGATTCCGAGCCAACCAGTCTTTGCAACAAATACCAATTTCATGGTATTTGGTTTGACACGACCCGGGCTTGAATCTACGACCTACCACACTCGAGGCGATCACGCTAACTATTACGCCACCGATGCGGTTCGAAGAAGGACAGACAATGGCCAAAATAATATAACAAAAGGAAACACGACGATCTATAAAACATTACACACAAAACTAAAGATCGATTAACATGAACCCCACTAATTACCGGGGTGAACTTAGGTGCTTCGGAAGGGTACCAGCTCCAGTATCACTAGTGGCACACGTGGTGTTACTCTAGTTACAAACCCGGTGATAAGTCATGAGTGAGGAAAGGACCGGAAAGTGCTTACAACAGGTGGAACGTATTCATGGTCATTTGTGACACATATATTACATAGCGGTTAACCAAGTCATGGTGGCGACCGTAAAGTCGTATAATTTATTCTGAAGTTTTACGAGATTGTGCTGTATTGTAATTCATAGATTTGTAAACGATTGTACAGTGAAGGTACACAGCTGTCGTGTTTATTGTTATTTCGTGTGCTATGACTATGATCGTATCTGATGAAGGTTTTTCGTAGCCGCATCTTACGCACTAAATTAGATATCCACGTTTTTATCATGAAAAAAGGCAGAAATAGCCGTGATATAAATATCCAATAACGTAGTCTCACCCTCATGTAGTACCCCTAAGATCGTGTTATTTAAATCATTATTTTGGAAATATTCATTGGTCTTGTATTTTAGATATTGCCTACTTTCATTTCACCATATCAATCAAATAATTGTACTCATTCAAACATTAACTATTCAAAACTCGGAGTTAATGGCTATATTTTTTAAATGACACTAAAATACAAACGTACAACTTTCACCATGCGACAAAAGTGATGATATGAAATAAATTATTTTATTTCTTATTTTAATTTTTCATTATGCAAGTTTTTTTTTACCCCCACAGTTTGCGATAATTCGGTTAAATATTTGGTCTGAGCCAGCTGTATCAGATATAACATTATTTACATTATAAGAAATAATATAAAAATACATTCTTCCATCGGTGTTAATAGGTTCAGTGATTAAATATTAGATTACCAGAACATTTCAAATCCTACTTCAGTTTAATAGGAACAACGATTATTTCAAAACAAACAACCTACTTTAGCAACTCGTGAATTGGAAAAAAAAATCACAAATGCTCTTCCATTGATTAAGAACCACTGGCTTCTTTGATGTCGGAGTTCAATCTCTCAACGAAAATAATGAAATCTACAAAGCATTAAATATCGCGGTAATGATATTGAAATAGAGAGATGTTCTAGTTTTTTATGTGTACTTTCATGACTTATAACTGGGTTTGTTAGAGTAACACAACGAGTGCCACTGATGGAGCAGGAACTGCTTACCCGTCAGAAGTACCTGGGTTCATCCTCGATTTTTAGTGGTGGTTCGCGTTACTCGATATTTAGCGTTCTCTGGTGTGCTTAGTAGATCGTTGTTTGTGCTTTTTCTGTTGGCCATTGTGTTGTCTGTCTATCTTCGATTAACGGATTCTGATTACCTCTTTGGTATCTTCAAACACTTCTTGAAATATTAGATACCGGGAAAGCAATTCCATTGCATGGAGGTGGATGCATTTAAAAATGAACATTCTGTTCTCTGATTGGTTAATTGAGTGTTGCTAAACGAGAAGTGAACAGTATTTCAGCTATCTATATACATCGCATGACTAAGTTTACATATAATCTGTGCTCTGCTATTTTGAAATCAAGTAATCAGTTGGGTTAACTGGAAAACATGCTAACCTTGTTCTTGTCAACTTAATCTGTACTCAAACTAACCAACCAGAAAAATAAACAGCTTCCATTTCCATATGACAATGTCCTTGCCGAGGAGAGAATTGCAATTCCATCTTTTATTCGCTAGCATAATGGGTTGCTTTTTAACATGTGCGCACCACGTATTTCTGGGAATTTTTTTATAAAATCAAAGTCAAAAGATAGGAAAGCAGAATAATTTAAATATCTTTGGCAGCAATAAAACCTAAGAACCTAAATAGGATACCCAAAATGGGCCAAGGTCATCTATGCCTGACAGAGGAGAACCTGGTGGAGAAGTTCTGATGCAAATTGCTTTTACCAGCAACGAACATTACGGTCTGAAAATACGGATCACCCATTAACATCCAGTGTTTGTCGTTATTTACAGTTGAGGTTAACCAAGAAAACAAGATGCACCTCTCAGAAGAGATGTGCCATTCGACTGGATGCGTTACGTCTTAATTGATATTCAAGGGATTCCTTCCGCGGATTTCGTGGTTGATGTTACATTATCAATTAACGCAACAGTGTTGCACTTGTCGTGAAAAATAGATTAAATCAAAAAATATAATGACAATTTCATTTCAAAAACGTACTTCAGCTTTAATACAAACACCGAATCAATCAATTAAACAAACTACTTCAACTCAAATGACAAATAGAAAAACATGCATTTGTAATTCTACAGATATTTTACACTAATACTATACCGCCTAGTGAGATTTCATATGATATTTGGCTTCATTAATGTTATTTCAAGGATAGTTTATTACCAAGCTTTATATCTCCTTCTTTAATAAACCTGAAATAGAGTGTGGTTTAAGTCTCTCAGGTCTTAACATTTAAAATGTTGCATAGCACAATCTGTTGACATATTTTGCCGGTTCAATGGCCAAAACACAGCTTGAGTACGATGACATGTTCATGTATATTTAATATAAAAGTAAGCATAAGATCGTATTATGGAAATTAACTTGGAATTTAAAACTATAGACAACAATATATTATGAAAGTACTGTCCATTATCAGAATAATTTCAAGAAAGGTTTGAAGATACCTAAGTGATAATCAGAAGCCGTAATGTGAAGAAGGGCACACAATACCATGGTCAAATGAAAACAGACAAACACTACACCGAAAAACAAAAGATTGATCAACACGAACCCAATAAAGCGGGGTGAACTCATGTGATCCATAAGGGTAAGCAGTTCCTGCACCACAGTTATATTATCTTTTTTTTTATATTATACTCCTATTGTATAATAGTTAGTGTTAATTCATATTCACGGTCAATAATATTTCAACGGGATATCATTCAGCAATTACTAAAAGGAAAAGGAAAAGTAATTACGCTGTTTTTGTCTCGGAGACGCATACCGTACACAAAAGAAAATATATCTAAGGAGTATATCATAGCAACACGAAAATAAATTTAAAGATCAAATAAAGATACTCCCAACACTGCAACAGGGCTTGCATCAAGATACTGACGAAGTATATCTGTTTTACGAAACATTTGTCATTGCTTTGTTCTAGTGCATTTTTATTATCCTTTATAGAAAATAATACTTCCGTGGTGGTTTTTACACTATGCGGAGGTTATGACGTGATTATCATACATAAATATACGATCTCTTACCCAAATAAAACATATGTTGAAGAAATGCATTTGTTAGAGTTATGATGTTTTAAGGCACTTTCAACATCATTGCAGTTATATCGTGGCGGGTCAGTTTTATTGGAGAAGTAAACCGGAGTACCCAGAGAAGCCAAAACTTTAGTCGAAATTGGCCTTGATTGCATAGATAGTTGTAAATTAAACTACCATGCAATCACGATGACGGCTCCGAAAAGCATAAATATAGTTCAACGTTCTCGAGCCTATTTATTCATATTGAATTAAAGAAATATTATATTTTGGGAATGTCAAATAACAAATATAAATAAACAGTAAAGGAAATTATCCAATGTTTCCCTCCAATAAAAGATGTATATATATATACGTTAATAATATAAATAATGTATATGACGTGTCCTTGACGCTTTATTGACACATGACCCTTGCTTTGGTGTGGTTAAACATGCATAATGTATGAGTATTTATTAGAAACGAAACGATATTGCAAATCCTGATTGAAAAAAGCCACATAAATAACGAATACTGACGGATTCTGTAAGCTCATATTTGCCATCAATAATAAGAATTACTTTATTAAAGCAATCGCTTGGAATGAGGTCAAGGGACAGTTACCTGTTGTTTTTTCTTGTAATCACACCTTTTTAGATGAAGTACCTCTTTAGTTTTTTCCGTTGTCCTATTATGTGTCTTCACGTTCTGAACTCCGTGATGTGATGTCCGTTGCGATTCCCACATAAAAACTATGTTCGTTTCGACATTACCCAGTTGTTTGTAGGTCTTGTCATGTCTTATTTACGTTATTTGTGTTTGTTTACGTGTAGTTGTGTCCAACACATTTAGCGTTGTGTTTTAATTTGTTTTTCATCGCCTTGTGTACCCTGGGTTATTAGTTTTTCTGGATTGTTTATTTCTTATTGCGCCTTTGGTATTTTCTAACGTTTATTTATATCCTGGCTACTTTTAATGGATATACTGTATATTTTTTATGATTATAATACTGTGGGTGCTTGCATATTTCATACTTGTAAAACCAGAGAGGAAACCAGAGGAGCTAGAAATAGAATCTAGGTTATTTTTTGCATTGCGGTGCAAACACCATCTCAAAGGCGTGCCCGGTGTATGTTTGTCATACCACGCAATTTGTGCTATAATTAGAAGATGTTATTTAGGAGCGTTCGCTTGCACAAGTGACCAGACAAAATTCCCGACCACATAAAGCAAAAACAGTAGTTCAGAATATAAATATGGCGGCAAACACGTCCACTATCGTGATAATAATATATATATTGTGCAAGCGAACGCTCCTAAATATATTTATAGACCATGCAACTAACGAATTGGATATGTAGTCACAGTCCACATAAGTATCATTCTCATAATAATAGTTAGCAGATATTTCATAATGTTCGGTTTCTTCTTGGTTGTCATGCACAGACATCTGATGAAATTAGTGCTGAAGACATGTATATCCAATCAAACGACTTTCTGACTAGAGAAGATACCACTCAGACATGTTGACGTTTGTTTCCCGATCACATGCAATTTATCAATTTAAATTAAAGTCTGCAAACTACGTAGAGTACAATTAAAGGTTTTAATATGTTACGTCTGTTCCAAAATATGCTGGTATCAATATTGACCGAGAAATTATGGTGGAAATGGTGCTTATGCTGGTGTTCGAGGAAAAAAGGGGCACCTTTTATGCAGTCAATTCCTCCTGCAATATCCGTTCACATAATTGAAATAAAAAGATGGCATATTTTTAATTAAAACGTACATATATTATTTAAAGCGTGTAATGCTTCCCTGGAATAGCATTCATCAGGAAAGCTCAACTCCAAACCATTTGAAAGCAAGATACCTTAAAAAGTCTTTGGGAGCCAGACAAGAAAAAGACAGAAACATGATCGCCAAAATCGCCTAATATCACCTAGGCATGAACCTTCGTTTTAATAATAATTACATTATTTAGGAACTATAACTTTCGATAAAAATATATCTAATAAACCATGCCATGGACAAAACAGTGACTACTCAGCGGATGACACCATCGGTGACAAATAGTTCACTAACAGAGGTATCGACTCAGTGATGGTAATACCAAAGTAGATATCAAATGTAATGCATACCACGCGTTTCTAGCTGTACACCTCATATTACGGAATCATTAAAGATGTTTCCCCCATTTTAATAAATATTTTGTTATTTTCTCTTTAACCTAACGTGTGTAATGAACTCCTCCAACATGTTGCAACGCAGGTCCTAAAAATTGCAAAATATTTACACACATCGTATAGCTGTATATCTCTCAGTGAGCAAAATGTTGTAAATGTGGCAACCCGGTCATTTAAATATGTACCACGTCTTTTTCTTTGATGTCAATAAATGTGATAAAAAGACACAGAAATTAAGTTAGAAAATAGTTTTCATGAGGTGTGTTTTTTCTTTAGCTAATTACATTTGAAGTATATCCTATCAACAAAACCTGGCAGCAACACACTAGAACCGCAATATCCTACAGAGGAAACCCATTAAAATGCTAAATTTGTAGAATCTACCCACTATATTTCATGTCTAATAATTACTGACCGTCTTCAACAAGGTGAAGATTATGTCATAGGTTGCATAATGACAATTGAAAAAGGTTACACATATTTATAAGTCTTCACTTATATGTCCATTCGGTCTACGAACAATACTTCAATGAAAGGTAGCTGTAAAAAGGTGGCTCTAGGATAGGCCTGTGGACGAAGTTTAAATTGTCAAAACGATGACATAACGGATAGTCCGGTAGAGTTGAAAAAATTACGTTGTAGCGTAAAACCAATGTTCACTACTAACAAACGTGCTCATTAGATGTTGCTACAGTTGCCTTACCTACAACGAGTGTAGCAAACTCCACGAATGAAACACTCAGTTACGTCAAGTCATAAAGACGAGACACACATATATATATATATGCTTGGTCCGGCCGCGAAATAATTATGTCCTATTTTTATTCCCTGTGAGAGGTTCATTCAATCGTTTAAATAGTTAAGATATTTGGCATAATGCTCATTAAGCAACAACCAGCGGATCAATCAACATATTAGGAGCACTACTGTAGTATGCATTTTTCTCTAGATATGCATGCGGTATTTTTGTTCAATGCAAGACAGTCAAGTGCTGTATTAAAAAATCTTTATTATTGCTTAAATTGATATCTTATATATTCATTGCTTAAATAGTTGAAAAGAATCGCAATAATACCATGAACGACAAAAACATCAATGTAGATTACTTTTACTTGAAATAATAAAGTGTTTCTAATGTTTGTAGATTTTGTTTTCACCACCGACTTATTCTACTGGTATCGAATACGACATACCGGTAATCATTGGCTGTGATTTACTACTCTATTTGTATTTTAATCAACAAACCTTCGGACATACAGATCCCAAATGACATTTGACCGTAACAGAAGATCTTGCAATTTATGATTTAATGCATATATTAAATGTCGCAACCTTTGGATGAAACATGACATATCAGTCCTATTCATGGAATTCAGATTAATCACACTAGTCATATCCCTAGCGTGGTACAACAATGCACTGCTGTCAGCTTATTTCAAAACACTAGCATTTAATCTATTTGCATAATTTGATTAACTCAATATTATAATTGCAATTCAAGAAAATCCAGTCATCTGTCACATAAAATGTCAGTAAAGGTTATAATTAAGCTACGACTTGTGTTCTATAAGTTTGACCACAAAGGGCTATTTTGCAAATAATATACATCAGTTTTACTTTCAACAATTTCTTGAATAGAACAAAATTTGAAATTGATGAATTATTGAATACTGTATGATCGTAATGATGATATGTCTTCAATTTACTAGATATATAACATGCAAATATTACCTACATTTTGTAATAAAACCGTAGATATCAAATTTGGTACGCGCGACGCATTTCTCTGATGAATGATATGATAAATAAAAAGGAAAACATTAAGGATTGGACTTTGATTAGCAGTGAGATAAATCTCGGGAAAACGAGTTTATTGTGTGGAGTCCGAAAGAGGTATAATTAATTGTCTCTTGTTCTCCCTCTATAGATTCTTGAATCGGCAATCCTGCATTCTTGGAATATATCATGATAACTAACAAGCTGGTTTTGTCCATTTATCTACACATCAAAGCTGACAAATGTAATAAGCTTAGAACAAACAAAAGACTGAACGGGATTACTTACTCAAGATAATGTTTCCCAACAGACTTTCTCTGAAATCGCCTTTGAATATTAGTCTACTTATAACGACCATATTTGATATGTTATAGGCATACTTGACGACAGTTTTGTAAAGACGATTTACACATCATTTGAGTCAATCATCCAATCATTGCTATACAAAATGTTGTTTAAGTAAAATAGTGGCTCTCTTAGATGTGTTTTCTTACATCATTTGGTGTCTTCAAACTCTTTAGTCAATCATCCAATCATTGCTATACAAAATGTTGCTTAAGTAAAATAGTGGCTCTCTTAGATGTGTTTTCTTTACATCACTTGGTGTCTTCAAACTCTTCTTGAATTTGAATATATGTTTTTTTATGTATTCAAGATAAGACATGCCACGAACTAAAAGGTCATTAAGTGTTCATTTTTCATTTTGAAAACAGAGGCCACACAATTACGTTTTGAATTACAGCAGAAAATGCATTATTATACGATATGCCTTACGTTTGAAGCAAAATTTCAGTAAAATACTTATTTCATAGGCTTCTTGATACTTTGAAATTTAACTAAAATGAGGTTTATATATCAGAAGGATTATATTGACGATTCAATGTTGCATTGGTAGCAGTTAACGTTATCAGTATTACCTCCTTAAGAACATACAACTAAGCCATGACGAAGATAACAAACGAACCACACTATTCATATCATTTTAGTAGCATATAACGTCTATAGATATAGAAATATTGCTGCTATCGCTACTAGCTACAAGCTTATCGCAGTAGTAAGCACTCCCACTAATAGTAATTAGTATGTATAGAGGATTATTTTGTACTATAGCATTAAGAACATTGTCTCTATTTAGAAACACATTACTATAAAGGTAAAAAAAGAAATAATTATAAAAATAATATGGTTGTGAATCTGTGCATGAACTGCTTATAGATTGGGTGAATGTTGATATCATAGTATTATAAATTATAACGCTGTTCGTCCGAGGGTTGACATTTTACTCAGGTGTGGAAAACACTTGCATGACCACATCATTTGATCAAGAGGGGAGGTTTGTGTCCTCAATAGTAAATTTTAAATCAGCTTAAGGGAATACCACGCATTGAAATGTAATTTAATTCTGCTCATATCCAACGTTTCGGCATCGCGCCTTTATCAAGGATAGCTTTTCTATCCTTTGATTGAGAGCATACACTGTGAAATAAACACGCAGATATACAATTTAGTCACACGGTGAAATAAAAACGTAGATATACAATTTAGTCAAACGGTGAAAAAAACGTAGATATACAATTTAGTCACATGGTGAAATAAAAACGTAGATATACAATTTAGTCACACAGTGAAATAAAAACGTAGATATACAATTTAGTCACACGGTGAAATAAAAACGTAGATATACAATTTAGTCACACAGTGAAATAAAAACGTAGATATACAATTTTTTCGCAACGTTCCAGATACAAACGCGTCATAGATATCTACATTTTCATTCTTGTACGGTTATAAATACAGAAATATCCGCCTATGTTGAACATTTCAGTTTCTTTCGTGAGAGTTGCTTTACATTTCAATAGCTCCTCATTGACAAAACATGGTGAGCATAATTTCACAATATCAAAGCCAAACATAAGAATGTATTATATCAATGATAACCTGATATCATTGAGCGTAAGAAAATCAGTTGGTGACTTAATCATTAAGTTAATGATATAATAGTCAACCTCCATTTGTACGACGCAAGCCATAGTATCGGTTGATGTTCCAAATGTGTGTTTTATTGGAGTTGGGAAATTTTCACTTAACGATTTGACCGTATGGTCATATTTTTAGATCTTGATCTATATGTCCTCGATGCCATTAACGAGTATTTTTTCTCACATTCTTTTATATTCATCACTGTAGATAATTTCCATTACCACTCCGACCCTTTGTAAGCAGTGCGGTTAATAATAATGATATCTTCATTCATTAATATATTCATTGCTTTCTACATATTAAGCAAATGGAAACCGCAGTACCCAGGGAGACCACAGACCTGCCGCAAGTCACATAATGTTGTATCGAGTACATCTCGCCATGAGCTAGATTTCGAACTGACGCCGTTAGTGGTGATATGCACTGATTACATAGGTAGTTGTAAATCCAAATATTGTACAATCATTACCACGACAACCTCATACTTTGGTATATACTGTGAAGTCAACATATACTCAGGGACGTGAAAACATCACAATCGAAAACATTTCAGAATAACAGCGATATAGCTAACTGTAAGAAACAATCATAGATAAAGACATTATGCCGAAGCGAACTGAAGGATTTTCTTCGCTCAATTTAAAAACCTTGCAAAAAAGATAATTATTGTCGATTGGCTTTAAGACTTAGTTATTTATTTGGGGGGAAAACAAAGACGTTTTCCACTTTTGATCATTAATGAAAACGTAGATTTTTAAATTAGTGCGGACGAGGCGTTTCTGGAATAACATTCAGCAGGTGCACTCAAGCTCAAAGAACTTATATCCCCAAAACAGAAAGGGCAAATTAATGATTTTTTTTTTAAATCGCTTAATGTTGAGGCGGCAATGCATCACTGATTATATTTTTGATATATAATATATTATCTTTGTTCTTGTATTTTAAGTTGTTTGTATGAATACAAACAATATATATATTAATTTTGAGTATTTTTCATCCATCGTGTATGTATTGAACGCCATTTGTATAACACTTTTCTATTTTTAAAATATACAATTACAAAAAAAGTTCTCTTATGGTTTTAATATTAATTAAGAACAGCAATTTAACTTAAAACTAAATAAAAGTATGTTTGCAATGTGACAGATACCATACTCATCTACCCCGAATCAATAACATTTGTCATTTTGTTCTCCATGATTGAATTATATTTAGGTCTTGACATAGTAATTCCTCACGTACATATAATATTATTCAAATGTCATAGCAAATGTAGTTATCAAACCAAAGAAGAACTTGCTTTTATATAAAACTATTTGTCAGATTTTAATTATACCAGAGCCGCATTTTTACAGCTACCTTTCATTGAATTATTGTTCGTAAAACTTTTCTTGCCATTAATCTGAAATTCTGCTGAATTGACTATATAATATAGTTGAAGTAGAA
This sequence comes from Bathymodiolus septemdierum, assembly GCA_963383655.1. Classification (NCBI taxonomy): domain Eukaryota; kingdom Metazoa; phylum Mollusca; class Bivalvia; order Mytilida; family Modiolidae; genus Bathymodiolus; species Bathymodiolus septemdierum. Next base: position 36,192,672 of record OY726522.1, read on the forward strand.
TGGACATATAAGTGAAGACTTATAAATATGTGTAACCTTTTTCAGTTGTTATTATGCAACCTATGACATAATCGTCAACTTGTTGAAGGCGGTCAGTAATTATTAGACGTGAAATATAGTGGGTAGATTCTACAAATTTAGCATTTTAATGGGTTTCCTCTGTAGGAGATTGCAGCTCTAGTGTGTTGCTGCCAGGTTTTGTTGATAGGATATATTTCAAATGTAATTAGCTAAAGGTTATAATTAAGCTACGACTTGTGTTCCATAAGTTAGACCACAAAGGGATATTTTGCAAATAATATACATCACTTTTACTTTCAAAAAGATCTTGAATAGAAATAAATGTTGAAATTTATGAATTATTGAATACTGTATGATCGTAATGATCATATGTCTTCAATTTGCTAGATATATAACATGCAAATATTACCTACATTTTGTAATAAAACCGTAGATATCAAATTTAGTACGCGCGACGCATTTCTCTGATGAATGATATGATAAATAAAAAGAAAAACATTAAGGATTTGATTTTGATTAGCAGTGAGATAAATCTCGGGAAAACGAGAGTTTATTGTGTGGAGTCCGAAAGAGGTATAATTAATTGTCTCTTGTTCTCCCTCTATAGATTCTTGAATCGGCAATCCTGCATTCTTGGAATATATCATGATAACTAACAAGCTGGTTTTGTCCATTTATCTACACATCAAAGCTGACAAATGTAATAAGCTTAGAACAAACAAAAGACTGAACGGGATTACTTACTCAAGATAATGTTTCCCAACAGACTTTCTCTGAAATCGCCTTTGAATATTAGTCTACTTATAACGACCATATTTGATATGTTATAGGCATACTTGACGACAGTTTTGTAAAGACGATTTACACATCATTTGAGTCAATCATCCAATCATTGCTATACAAAATGTTGCTTAAGTAAAATAGTGGCTCTCTTAGATGTGTTTCCTTACATCATTTGGTGTCTTCAAACTCTTCTTGCATTTGAATATATGTTGGTTTTTTGGTATTCAAGACAAGACATGCCACGAACTAAAAGGTCATTAAGTGCTCATTTTACATTTTCAAAACAGAGGCCACACAATCACGTTTTGAATTACAGCAGAAAATGCATTATTATACGATATGCCTTACGTTTGAAGCAAAATTTGAGCAAAGTACTTATTTTATAAGCTTCTTGACACTTTGAAATTTAACTAAAATGAGGTTTATATATCAGAAGGATTATATTGACGATTCAATGTTGCATTGGTAGCAGTTAACGTCACCAGTATGACCTCCTTAAGAATTTACAACTAAGCCATGACGAAGATAACAGACGAACCACAATATTCATATCATTTTAGTAGCATATAACGTCTATAAATATAGAAATATTGCTGCTATCGCTACTAGCTACAAACTTATCGCAGTAGTAAACACTCCCGCTAATAGTAATTAGTATGCCTAGAGGTTTATTACGTAATATACCATTAAGAACATTGTCTCTATTTAGAAACACAATACTATAAAGTAAAAAAAAAATGATTATAAAAATAATTTTATGGTTGTGAATCTGTGCATGAACTGGTTATAGATTGGGTGAATGTTGATATGATAGTATTATAAATCATAGCGTTCTTTATTATAGCGCTGTTCGTCCGAGGGTTGACATTTTACTCAGGTGTGGACAACACTTGCATGACCACATCATTTGACCAAGAGGGGAATTTTGTGTCCATAAAACTATTTTAACTCAGCCAATTTTTATTGAAGTGTCTGTACCAAGCCAGGAAAATGAGCAGTCATGCATTTGTGTGTTAATTCAACGATTTGTTGATACAATACTTTTATCTTACTAAATAAATGTTTTGTGCGGTCAACCCAAATCGACATTCCGTATGCCTTACAATTACTGGAAGTCTTTCGTATTGAATAATTAAACCTCTAATTTTGTTATTTATTTCCGATTTTACCATAAAGCATGATAATTAATATTTCAAAGACGTTGGTTAGAGTGCAGTATCAAGCCAGAAATTAGATTTCATTCAGCTTCGGTAGTTATAATATCTTGTTTATGGAAACGTGAATTTAACCAGAGGTTCGTGTTGCTATTTTGTTGGAAATACAGACAGTACAATGATCTAAAGAAAAGTGACAAAAAGACAAACAATGATGTACTTCAAAATATTGAAATAGAATAAAGATTTTATAATGATAACCGTTCTCAGCCAAATTCGATAGGCTTTGCATTTTTGAACATTTACTTGCAAACGAACCAGCTATTATTGTAATGTTCTTATTTATGATTTTGGTATGAGCAGTTGCATATTTCAAGGTATAATGATATTACATAACTTGAAATCCACAATGAAAAAAACAACTTTTCGCTATAAATTTTATCATTTTAACAGTTCATGAAACTCGTATTGAATTAAATGTTTTCCTCAATAGTAAATTTTAAATCAATTTAAGGGAATACCACGCATTGAAATGTAATTTAATTCTGCTCAAATCCAACGTTTTGGCACCGCGCCTTTATCAAGGATAGGTTTCCTATCTTTTGACTATGAGCATACACGGTGAAATAAAAACGTAGATATACAGTTTAGTCGCAACGTTCCAGATACAAACGTGTCATAGATATCTACATTTTCATTCTTGTACCGTTAATGTTGATATGATAATATTATAGATTATAGCGTTCTTTATTATAACGCTGTTCGTCCGAGGGTTGACATTTTACTCAGGTATGAAAAACACTTGCATGACCACATCATTTGACCAAGAGAGGAGGTTTGTGTCCTCAATAGTAAATTTTAAATCAATTTAAGGGAATACCACGCATTGAAATGTAATTTAATTCTGCTCAAATCCAACGTTTCAGCATCGCGCCTTTATCAAGGATAGCTTTTCTATCCTTTGACTGTGAGCATACACGGTGAAATAAATACATAGATATACAATTTAGTCACACGCTGAAATATAAACGTAGATATACAATTTACTCAAACGGTGAAAAAAAACGTAGATATACAATTTAGTCACATGGTGAAATAAAAACGTAGATATACAATTTAGTCAAACGGTGAAAAAACCGTAGATATACAATTTAGTCACATGGTGAAATAAAAACGTAGATATACAATTTAGTCACATGGTGAAATAAAAACGTAGATATACAATTTAGTCACATGGTGAAATAAAAACGTAGATATACAATTTAGTCACATGGTGAAATAAAAGCGTAGATATACAATTTAGTGGCAACGTTCCACATACAAACGTGTCATAGATATCTACATTTTCATTCTTGTACGGTTATAAATACAGATATTTCTGCTTATGTTGAAAATTTCAGTTTCTTTCGTGAGAGTTGCTTTACATTTCAATATCTCCTCATTGACGAAAAATGGTGAACATAATTTCTTAATATCAAAACCAAACATAAGAATGTTTGCTATCAATAATAACCTGATATCATTGAGCCTAAGAAAATCAGTTGTCTCCGTTATGGTGACTTAATCATTAAGTTAATGATATAATAGTCAACTTCTATTTGTACAACGCACGCCATAGTATCGGTTACTGTTCCTAATGTGTGTTTTATTGGAGCTGGGGAAAAGTTCACTTAAGGATTTGACCTTATGATCATATTTTTAGATCTTTATCTATATGTCCTCGATGGCTTTAATTGGTATTTTTTCTCACATTCTTTTATATTTATCACTGTAGATAATTTCCATTACCACTCCTGACCCTTTGTAAGCAGTGCAGTTAATAATAATGATATCGTCAATCATTAATACATTCATTGTTTTCTACATATTAAGCAAATGGAAACCGCAGTACCCAGGGAGACCACAGACCTGCCGCAAGTCACATAATGTGGTATCGAGTACATCTCGCCATGAGTTAGATTTTGAACTGACGCCGTTAGTGGTGATATGCACTGATTTCATAGGTAGTTGTAAATCCAAATATTGTACAATCATTACCACGACAGCCTCATACTTTGGTATATACTGTGAAGTCAACATATACTCAGGGACTTGAAAACATCACAATCGAAAACATTTCAGAATAACAGCGTAAGAAACATTCAGAGATAAAGACATTATGCCGAAGCGAACTGGAGGATTTTCTTCGCTCAATTTAAAAATCTTGTTAAAAAGATAATTATTGTCGATTGGTTTTTAGACTTTGCTATTTATTGGGAAAAATATGAAAGACGTTTTCCACTTTTGATCATTAATGAAAACGTAGATATTTAAATTAGTGCGGACGAGACGTTTCTGGAATAACATTGAGCAGGTGCGCTCAAACTCAAAGGATTTATATCCCCAAAACAGAAAGAGCAAATTAATGATTTTTTTCTTAAATCGCTTAATGTTGAGGAGGCAGTGAATGACTGATTATATTTTTTATATATAATAATTTGTCTTTGTTCTTGTATTATTAATTGCTTGTATGAATACAAACAATATATATATTAATTTTGAGTATTTTTCATCCATCGTGTATGTATTGAACGCCATTTGTATAACACTTTTCTATTTTTAAAATATACAATCACAAAAAAAGTTCTCTTATGTGACAGATACCATACTCATCTACCCCGAATCAATAACATTTGCCATTTTGTTTTTCATGATTGAATTCGATTTAGGTCTTGACATAGCAATTCCTCACGTACATGTAATATTATTCAAATGTCATAGCAAATGTAGTTATCAAACTAAAGAAGAATTTGTTTTTATATAAAACTATTTGTCAGACTTTATGCATGTATGATCCAGATTTTGCCCTTGGGCTTTTATTTTTCCTGAAAAAGTTATTAAATGTTGCATGTGTAATTCTAGAAATCTCCTTATTCAAGCAAAAAAAGTATGTTTTACAGCAAAATATGTTTTTCCAATTTCCACATGATTAAAATAAATTCAGGTTTTTACCCCGAAAATTCTTTCCTTGAAATATTATCAAAATATAATAACAATCTCTAGGTTATTGAATAAACAAACCAATACTTCATAACATTATCTAGATATATTAGCTCAACATTCTTCGTGAGTGAATTTAATCGAGGTCTATGCAGTCAATGTTATCTGCAAATGAAATGTTTTTAAGTTCTGATAATATAACTATTCATAATTAATAACAAGTTATTGCAAGAAGTATACAAATGTGACAGACAGACCATCGGTGTTCTTTGGTGTCCTTTCATTAAATTTTTCAAAGTTTGTATTATGTTGATAGCATACATTCCATTTAATTTGAATTGATAAAAGTAGGTTTGCTTCATACCCCGACCTGCACCCGGAAATGTACAGTTATTGCCATTTGAGAACGACACTTTACGACAGGAGAGATGATTTCATTCTTTAGTGAGGTTCTAATTTGTAATTTTCTGTGTAATATTGTGCGGACAATTGTTTGTCTTTTTCTCATTTTTTTCACTCGGCTTTTGCATTGATTATCTTTTTTTTTATATTTACGACCTCTGATCACCCTTCTGGTATATTCATTTTTTTTATCTCAAATATTATGTTTTTAATAGATTTTGTGGTTGACTGGGATTCAGGATTATATGACCAAGGGTCCAACTATTCGACATGGGAACTATTTTTGTAAGAGTGCTCACACGCCGAAAAGCATCCTCATCGTATCGATAGAGTACAAAGCAGGCTCCATGGTTATTTCATCAAAACGTAGATTGTTTTTGCCATGAATCAGATGAAAATTGTGTCACTTTGTGCTAAACAACAACTACTCACTGATTGCAGTGTCGTAATCATAATGCCGCCATTCCCTCATTCATGACTTATCACCGGCTTTTCTACAAGAGTACCACGACTCGTGACACTAGTGGAACAGGAACTGCTTACTTTTACGGAACACTCGAGTTTACCCGGGTTATTAGTGAGGTTCGTGCTTCTCAATCTAGTGAATTGTATATCATTGTTTGTCTTTCTGTCCCTTTCCCATTTGGCCATTGCAATATCTATCTTTTTCTTGATTTACGGCTTCTGATTACTCGTGTGGTATCGTCTACATGCAGCTGTTCTAGATTACATACTAAGCACATGTGTCTTTATTTTATCAGCAAATTAAATAGAAAAACTTGATTTCCTTGGATGCATAGAATGTAGCAAATTGATATTAGATTGTTAAATTAAGCAAAAGATGCATCAACTTGTATTACATAAAAAAAAACAAACATCGATATTTTGCAAAGAAATTCATTCTATAAAGAATGTAAAATTCCTTGGATGTGTTTTTGTAACCAATTAGTATTACATTGTTAAGTCATAGATATTTTCAAATATTGAAAGCATCAACTTCTATTTTATAGAAAAAAACAGATATCGATATTCTGTGAAGAAATACATTCTTATATCGAAAGTAAAATTCCTTTGGTATATATATAGCAACCAATTAGTACTACATTGTTAAGTCATAAATATTTAAAAATATTGAAAGCATCAACTTTTATTTCACAGAAAAAAAACAGATATCGAGATTTTGTTAAGAAATGTATTCTACAAAGAAAGAAACACGAGAAAACCAATCAATGTGTTAATGCTATTGAACATGCAAGTGACAATAAACGAAAGAAATTAAACAAAATCTTTCTGCTGTTTGTTATTGGAGAAAAATGGTATTTTCAATAAAGGTCTGGAATTAATTTGACAACCTACTTTATGTTTATATTTATTGAGAGCATCGATCTTTATCTTATGGCTTCTTTCAGGTATTAGGTATCTCTTTCCTGTTATCATTGTGTTTTGATATTCTAATAGCACCACCGCTGTATTTTGTGAAATGAAATATCCTGCTCCATACACCTAAAACGCAATTTACTTCAGCCAGTAACTCCCTTTTCACTGGTGTCAATGATAATTAACTCCCGTTTTACTCGCTTCAATGTGAAATCACTTCCATTTTACTCATGTCAATAAGAACTTCCATTCATATATAATCTATAAATGTTATTGTGCACCTACATGATGAATTATTGTTTATACAGTTTTGGTGATAAACACAGCCGAAGCAATTCGTAGATGTTAAGCTCATACTCAGTTCAGAACCTGGATTTCTAACGCCATATGTCGTGGTATTCATTTTTTTTTTGTTCGGTGGAATGCGGTTAGAGATGAATGTTCTCTTTGTTGATTATGAAAAGAACAGTGATGGTCAACCATTTCACCAATAGTAACGGAAAGAACAATCACCTCTCATCTCAAACCACAGAATATACACACACACAAACATACATACCACGACATATGGCGTTGAAAATCCAGGTTATGGACTGAGTATTTGCTTAACTTGTAAAGAGGAGATATAGTTCTTTGTTTTCGCCTTTCCTTCTTCGAATAATGGCTTCTCATTACCTCTTTAATATCTTCAACCTTTTGTACAAGCATACAGGAAGAAAAAGTCACAGATGAGCGGCGCAACTGTTTCTTGTTGATTTGCTTAATGGTTACATCTATGCGTTGAATGTCTTTCTTTGATCTGAGCTAAATATGTATCTTCCTAGATTCTAATAATGAAATTGGGGCATTTCCTTGTTTAATTTAAATAAAATGAGGATACTTCCTTATTTCTTTTGAGGGAAATGTGGACACTTCCTGGTCTATTCTTAGATAATTAAGCTTTAACCATTTTTATCCCATTAGCAGGTGATACATTTCCATTTCGAATGTTCTTGTGTGATGTACCATATTTATGCAATGCTTTTCTAAAAGCGTTCATTAAGAACGTTAGATAAGACTATTTAAAACCAGGAACAAACGACGATCAAACAGTAAAATAGCATGGTAAGCTGTTACACGAAAAGCTTGAAGTTACTAAACAGGTAATCAGAAGCCATCAATCAAAGAATACAATTGCTATAAGAAAAGGGACAAAAGATCTAAAAAATAAATAAGACAAAGTAAGCTAAAGATTTCGCAACATGAACCCTACTAAAATCATGGGTTTAACTCCTGCTCCACTAATGACACCCGTCGCGGTACTCTTATTATAAACTTAGTGATCAATTATGAACGAGGAAAGGACCGGATTGTGATTACGACAAACGAAGCATATCCGTTGTCTCCAATTCCATTATACTTCTACCTATTTGGATCCATAAAATATAGAGTTAGGAGCTACAACACAACACAGAATATTATAGAACTAAATAAAATATAGGAATCATGTTTAATAAGAAGAATTTTCACAAACTGTATACAAATTTCGGCCTTTTTCTGCTCCATTTGTAATACGTCATAATCTATTATATTCAATATGCAATTTTATGCAATTGATGTATGTACATTTGTATAATAATTGTGTTATCTGTTATATTTAGAACATATCGTAAGTAATGTTTTGTGCTTTCTGTTTAATGCAATCTAAAACATTCCATTTATTTACGTTCTCTGTGTCACAGTAATCGTGTGGAATTCAATTATGAGCTTAACCCGTACCAGAAAATTAGTTTTGCTGTAACACGCAAGTCTGTTGACTGCTACACGTTCATCCTATATGTGGGAGTATAATATATATTATTACATGCTGGGAAAGTAATTATAGAAAAGTGTTATCAACGTGCCAGACATCACAACAAAATAACAAATATGAACAAGGAACCAACGACTAGATCCTTGTCACGATACTTGCCAGATTAATTCACAGACTCCGTAATATACAAAGTAATAAAATATTCCGTACTTTTGAAACATAGTTAAAATAGGACAATGGCAAAGACGCTATGCATCATCAGACAACAATCCCGAGAAACACTTCCCTCGGGAAAATTTAATAATTAAAAATTAGTATCATCTCGGGAAATATAGCTTCCAAAGCATAAAAAGACAATATCAACATCATGCTCATATTACTCATCTTCGCAGTATTTATCTTGTATAGACACACGACGCGTTTCTGGAATTACCTCAATCAGGTACGTTCAACGTCAAAAGTTGGAAAAGCGAACAATTTAAAAGTTTTAATTATGGTTGACATGACTTACTTATTAAAAACTTAACTGTTTAAGAAACGTTCAACACTTCAAATGTATCAATGTTATTTAAATCAATATCGTGCTTTACAGATGGAGGGAAGGTGTGGTGAGTGGTCACGATTGTTAATTTCTGACTGACCACCTACTTATTAACACTAACGTGTGTCCATCCCCCGTGTAATACATTATTCACGATTTAGCTACAAAATGCTGACAACGAACAATAGCATAAATATCATTATTAAATAAGCAAAAGGTTTAAATATGAACCTATAATAAGATAATTCTAATGACAAAATATATATCGAATTCAGTGCGCACGAAGCGCTTCTGGAATAATCGTACATCTGATAACTTGAACAGATAATACATGAATGTGTAACTTGAACTGAAACGGAATCAACGGAATATAAGACGACATGAAATACTCTCACACGAAAGGAGTGGTACCAGCATATCATATTTAAATGATCGAATACCAGTTTTATGCTCACACTCCAAAGGTCGGCGTTCAGTTAGAACAGTTAATCCATTCTTACGATAAGAAATATTTGACGATACCAAAGATGCCGTAAATCGAAGAAGGACATACAATGTAACGCCCAACAGAAAAAAGGACAAATGGACAAACAACGATCTACAAAACACTACATAGAAAACTAAAAATCGAGCAACACGAACCACACTATAAATATCAGTCTTTATCACAAAATATAAACCAAGCGACTTTAGTCTATCTTAGAAGACGTAACATAGATTTCAGATGACCTCCCTAATTTGTCTTACTTTTTCCTAACAATAATTACTGACAATCAAACGACGACATTAACAAATAGTCATTGATTAATATTTGTTTTAGTTATACAATCAAGGAATGAATGACATCCAGACATCAACATTACTACTATCGGTTAATATGTTCTAATTCAGCAACACTTTATTCAGGAGATATTTTTATATGTGAAAACATCTTTTGTGAAATGGCATAAATAGATATGACCCATAATGCAACAACATTGTGGGTTGTTTATGTAGAAAGCGAAATTCATTTAAATAAAAAATAGTATTCACTCTTTTGAAGTTGGATGTTGGTCAATCATTGGTCGTTTTAGCTTACATTGCGTAAAAACATGTAAGCTTTTCCTTCCATCCCTTATCATAATTGAATAATCTATTTTAAAATTGTACTGAACGTTTTAATTAATGATCTAATTATATTAGTTAATGCAGGAACACATATTTTCTGATATCATAGCACGATCTTAGCTGAAACTGTACAGGAATAGTTTCTCTGAATTATTTCTTATCTGAATTCCAATATGATGCTACTCTATAATGTAAGTTTATGAATGGAAGAATGAAAAAGTAAAAGTAACAGATAACTCAAAGCTAACTATTAAGGGTTGCTGCAAGGTGTCTTATATGTATGCGTACAAGGAACGTGACATGTCCCTCTTTAACCTGCAATGAGTGTACAAAGCATTATTAAAACCTGAGCCACTCATTTATATCTCCAAGGACTTCGCCTTTGAAAGGGTTGGACCGCGTAACTGAGATATTAGATCATATTTCAACACCCGAAGCGTTGAGATCATACAAATACAGTCACAAACAATGACCAATATGTACGATTATGCATGCCAAATTAAGTATTTTTGTGTATTCCTTGTTTTGTTATGCATTGTTGTAACAATTGGTGACATTATGTGAATGAATATTTTATCCGTTTACTTCGTTATCCTCATCTGAGAAACTAAATAAATCATCAAACATCAACATGACAAAGATGACCGGATGTAGCACTTATCGATCAGATAAAATGTTTGTAACAATTTGCACGACTCAGTAGTATGGTAGAGGCATTTAATGAAAATCATATAGATAACCAGGTGGCTATCTAAGATTCGTGTTTCCATTAGATATAGTTGTCAACGAAACTTGTTGTTTTTTGCTGATATTATCACCAAGTTCGATTTTAGCAACTATCGCGGGAAACAATTGGTAGAACAAACTAAAAAAAATCTAGATTGGACATGTTGAAATGGAGATGATCACCATGATCTGGTAATTCGTTAATTGTGTGAGAAACGTTATCAATATTTTTGATAAATGACATAAACGTAGAGCACAAAGTAGAGTCAACAATGATGAATAAAAACATACCACACTGTCAGAACAATTCCAAAGTCAAATATCAAAATCGTAGAAAAAGACAAAATATATATCCCTAATACACAAATACATGACCACTTACTCTCCAGGCACTTCAATAAAATGTTGCGTGGTTAAACTAGTTTCATGGACACAACATTGAGGTATATATTTTATGATGTAAAGCAATGAGACTAGTTTATTTGAACATGCTTAATCTCCGGGATTTTCTAGAGCTTGTCGTTTCTTAATTAGGCTATTTAAGATAAAACGAAAGAGCTTCTTGACAGCGATGGTTTGTAATGTATGCCTATGTAATCAATGTCTAAAGCCACTGTCGTTCCGTGACAAGATAATTGCTTACGACCTTTTATAAACCCGTTTGACAGTGACGAAGTGAACGTTGTTTTATCATGTTCATGCCCTTTAATTTAGCTGCTCCGAAGGACTTGAAAGACATTGAAATCATTTGGCTTTGCCATCTTTTGACTATGAGCATACCTGGTGAAGGTTATTCGAAAACCGCGTCGTGTGCATAAAAATATATATTATCTACCTTTTTATTACTTTTTTCATTGTCAAATAATGTAAAATATGACCGCAAATTATATATTCAAATATGGAATAAATTGTCAAATGCTATCTTGATTATTGTGACCAAAAAATCCTTTGCTGAGAGGTAGAGACTAGAACACTGGTCATCTAAACACTCAAGTTCTATAATGCAGAAATGAAAATAAAGATATCCAATTCAGTGGACACAACGGTTTCTGGAATAACCTTCATTAGGTAGGCTCAAAATGGAAATATCGGAATACAAAATAATTTAAAAGTCTTGGAATATCCGAATACCAAAAGGTTAGCCACAATTGGCTAAGGTTACCTATGCATGAAGATGGAGAACCTTAGTTTTCATAAAAATTACATTATTGAGAAACTGTGAATTTCAATCATATACATAAGCTATATCAGTGCCGAATAATAGCTATACTGATACGACATTGTTCTCTTTAAAACTTTCATCGTGTATTCAAATAGTTAATCGCCATATTCATATGTTAAAGTATTACATACTTAATTGCAGGAAACATTTTTAATCTACATAGAAGTCCTTTGAACTTGCATGGTCTCTTTTCATAAGAAATGTTTGTAGATACCAGAGGGGTCATCACAAGCCATAATTCGAAAGACAGACAATACAATGGTCGCCAATATACTACATAGAAAACTTGAGGATTGAGAAAGACAGACAATACAATGGCCGCCAATATACAACATTGAAAACTTGAGGATTGAGAAAGACAGACAATACAATGGCCGCCAATATACAACATAGAAAACTTGAAGATTGAGAAAGACAGACAATGCAATGTTCGCCAATATACTACATAGAAAACTTGAAGATTGAAAAAGACAGACAATACAATGTTCGCCAATATACTACATAGAAAACTTGAAGATTGAAAAAGACAGACAATACAATGGTCGCCAATTTACTGCATAGAAAACTTGAAGATTGAGAAAGACAGACAATGCAATGGTCGCCAATTTACTACATAGAAAACTTGAAGATTGAAAAAGACAGACAATGCAATGTTCGCCAATATGCTACATAGAAAACTTGACACCCACAATAAAACGGAAGTGAACGCAAGTGCTCCGGAAGGGAGTGCAAGTCTTGCGGCATTAGTGGAACCCGTCGTGCTTCTCTAGTCCAACATTCGTATTGGACGTGATAGTGATTACTACCAAGCAGTAAATCTATGATTGTTGTTTTCTCATCATCTTAGGCATATTTTGGTTATCTTGTTTAGACCCTTTAGTCTTCTTGCTCCAAAGACTTTTAAATTATTTGGCTTTTTAATGTTTAGACTTTGAGCGTACCTGATGAAGGTTATTAATGTTTAGACTTTGAGCGTACCTGATGAAGGCTATTAATGTTTAGACTTTGAGCGTACCTGATGAAGGTTATTATTGTTTAGACTTTAAGCGTACCTGGTGAAGGTTATTAATGTTTAGACTTTAAGCGTACCTGATGAAGGTTATTAATGTTTAGACTTTGAGCGTACCTGATGAAGGTTATTAATGTTTAGACTTTAAGCGTACCTGATGAAGGTTATTAATGTTTAGACTTTAAGCGTACCTGATGAAGGTTATTAATGTTTAGACTTTAAGCGTACCTGATGAAGGTTATTAATGTTTAGACTTTAAGCGTACCTGATGAAGGTTATTAATGTTTAGACTTTGAGCGTACCTGATGAAGGTTATTAATGTTTAGACTTTAAGCGTACCTGATGAAGGTTATTAATGTTTAGACTTTAAGCGTACCTGATGAAGGTTATAAATGTTTAGACTTTAAGCGTACCTGATGAAGGTTATTAATGTTTAGTCTTTAAGCGTACCTGATGAAGGTTATTAATGTTTAGACTTTAAGCGTACCTGATGAAGGTTATTAATGTTTAGACTTTAAGCGTACCTGATGAAGGTTATTAATGTTTAGACTTTAAGCGTACCTGATGAAGGTTATTAATGTTTAGACTTTAAGCGTACCTGATGAAGGTTATTAATGTTTAGACTTTAAGCGTACCTGATGAAGGTTATTAATGTTTAGACTTTAAGCGTACCTGATGAAGGTTATTAATGTTTAGACTTTAAGCGTACCTGATGAAGGTTATTAATGTTTAGACTTTAAGCGTACCTGATGAAGGTTATAATAGAAACGTATAGTGCGCACTAAATTTGATATTTATGTTTTTATTGTTCAATCCTACAAATTTCAGAACCGTGGAAGTATATAATGTATATTCGTTGTACCAAACTTGATAATGTATGAATATATATTATTTCATTACTTTTTCCGTTTACTTTGGCACGAACTATATTTTGATTAATATTTCAAAGGTAAGAAAACTATCTAGTGTTTGAAATGTCACCTATTTTTTCCCCTTCAAATCATTACATTTCTAATCATCTCTATTCCTTTCCGATTTGTTATCCATAATTGCTACAAAGAAAGCTAAAATATCACAGTTGTGATGAAAATTAAAAACAAATTGCTCTTTACAATCGAAGATAACCATTATCTGTTCGTACAAAAAATACACCACTTATATATACAAGTACTTTATTGGTAAATGAAATCAGTTGCGGATTTAAACTATTTATAATCTTGCAAGTGTTGTCAATATCTGAGTAAAATGTACACTCTAACATATACCTGGGTTAACATCGTAGTTGTAAAGAACGCATAGTCTTCTAGTTGAACTTTATTGATGATATATGTATTGTTTGTGATGTAGATGTTGGCATATGCCTATTAGCTCTATGAAGGATAGCCGATTATAATGATCATCATTAAAATAGTATATGATATACTTATATACAAGGCCATCGGAAGACATAATAGGAAAACAATGGTTAACTTTGAATCAAAATCTAATTGTCAACAACATCTATATGTAAGTGATAGGTTACTTACCAACATGTGAAAAGCTTTTAGAAAGTTTAAATAAGATTGATCTTTTTAAAATTGTTGGTGTTTAACGTCACTTTCAGCAATATTTCAGCTATATCATGGCGAGCAGTTTTAGTGGTGGAAAAAGCCGGAGTATCCGGAGAGAACCACCGATCATGGGCAAGCAACCGGTAAGCTTTATCACTTGCGGCTGCGAGTCGAGTGCACCCTTTTTGTAATTTACAAAGCCATGCCCTATTGGTGTTAAAATAAGACGTGATGATTCTGTAAAAATACTAGTTTAGTAATCGTAGAACGGTGAACGTTGTATCATATCCAGTTACAAACTGCAAGATCGAGCGTAACGGACGAGTTGAAAAACACATACTCCATTCTCCGGAGTGGTCGGTTCATTTCTATCAAGCTATGGATAATTTAGAAAGGCAAAATTGAAGTTGTCTCTTTTCTCCAAAAGTTTAGTAGAACGATGACCATTGGTGTTGAACTTGAGATAAAGGACAAGAAATAAGGCAGATGGAAGCTTGGCTTGTTCGTGGAGTATATTAATGGAATTCAATAAGCAAAATTTAGTCTTGTGATTGACAAAGACATCATCATTATGCTTCACTGTGAGATCAAATGCTTTAGCTTCTGTAATTATTTTGTCTTCGATATTTTTTTTGGCATAAACTCTGCCAAATAGGAGCACAGGAAAAGATCGACAAAAGGAAGGGCACGGATTGTTCCCATGGGGATGCCAATGTTTTGTTGAAATATGTGTTCTCTCGACTTCGCAACATATTTTCTCCAACATACCGATTACTTTATTTTCTGTTTCACACATTTTTCTTCTGCTTCCTATTTGACAAAACAGTTTTATTCCGTGACCCAACACAATAAACTTGTAACGCTGCTTACCATTTTCCAGTAAAATACGTTGTGCATGATGTCTTTAAAAATGCCTTTAAAAATTGCACACTTAATTGCAGATTTTTGTTCATTGATGTTACTACTTGAATAGACGTTGTCACAGTATTATTGTAGTTTTCTGTATATGTATTAGAAGAATTCTTCAACTAACAATTACAAATACAGTTATTCATTTTTATATATAGCGGGGACCATAGGTCACGCCTGCACAAATGTATAATATAATGTAGGATTTCTCGTCCATTACACACTGCATTACATAATTCTAAGAAGGAATAGCATTTCATGAACAAGGATACAAATGTACTGTTTTCCTTTAGTAATTTAAAACAAAAGTGGAGACACAACAATTTGTAATTTGCATGGTATTATCAACAACCATCTACCAAAAACGAATTACAACTCTGGAATATAACTGATGATTACTTGACCGATCCCACGGGAAACGTGGATTGCCACTTGTATAATGAAACGGAATTGACGGCAAACTTAATTACCTTATGGCCCTTGGTCACATTAGGTAGAGACATTTTAATATCCGGTCTTGCTAATTAATATTCATTAAGTCTTGCCTAATTAAATCTAAAGCAAAATATACAACACTTTCGGAACAGTTCAATAGAAAAATAACAGAAAGAGGCCAAATCGATACCACAACACACAAAGACATGACCGCTCACTTTTCTGGATTGGTACAGGCTCTTAAATAAAAAGTGGCGGGGATAAACTATTTTTACGAACCCATACCCTCATTTTTTATTGAAATGATATGGGTCATGCAAGGGTTTCCCACATATGAGTAAAATATTAAACCCTGGCATGAAATATTATAAAGAACGCTGTACTTTATGCATAAAATATTTAATCTGAAATTGTCATTATGTATAACACTAGCGCTAAAGAGACCCGGTGGTCTCAGCCATCAACCAATCATTAGATAGTATGTATACAAGGTCAAATTATCACAGGAAACAATCTTTGGCTCGACTGCTGATGCGAGTGTCTCCTTGTTTTCCCAACGATACTCTGGTCTATCACTTTTCTGTATTTGTAGAATTGAATGTATGTTTATATTGTGTTCGTAATAATTATTACTATATCATCGTGTGTCTGGTATGACAAATAGGGTATTTTGCAGAACTATATAAATAATATGATTATTTACAATTGTAAATGGGTTTATTGGCGTTTATCGCCATTTTCAGTAATTTGCCATCTAAAACAAATTCAGTAGTGTTATAATTGTGGTCAGAAGTCAATAGCACTACTCATTCGATCAAACATAACCACAAAACAATGGTATAAGAGCAATATAAACTACAAGAAAATTAATAGAACCAAGCACTGGATCTTACGGTCATAAAACTTTTTAGAGTACGATTTATGTACTCTTACTCCAAAATTGGCCAATTAGAACAAAGTATTTATTTAATGAAGTGTCCTCATTGGCTTTTTTCGATTACGAACGCGAACATTTTTTCACTTTACCGTTAGACAAGATAAGCAGAGAAGTAAAACGTTCTATATACAGTCAAACCTACAAATGTGGCATTGATGAGCAGTTGTCCTTTATATAGAGCTTGAAATTATATGTACTATGTATTAGTTGGACAAATTAGACTGCTCTTAATCGACAGTGATTTGATATATAGATGTGCCCTTTATAGACAGTGATTTGATATATAGAGGTGCCCTGTATAGACAGTGATTTGATATATAAAGGTGCCCTGCATAGACAATGATTTGATATATAGAGGTGCCCTTTATAGACAGTAATTTGATATATAAAGGTGCCCTGTATAGACAGTGATTTGATATATAGAGGTGCCCTTTATAGACAGTGATTTGATATATAGAGGTGCCCTTTATAGACAGTAATTTGATATATAAAGGTGCCCTGTATAGACAGTGATTTGATATATAGAGGTGCCCTTTATAGACAGTGATTTGATATATAGAGGTGCCCTTTATAGACAGTGATATGATATATAGAGGTGCCCTTTATAGACAGTAATATGATATATATAGGTGCCCTTTCAGGAAGGTTTGGCTGTACATACATTTAATTTAATATTTAAAAGCATGCACTTACCACTAAATATGTTGTCCAGTAGTGTTAATGGCATACAGAATAAGGTCACTAATATATCAGCAACAGCCAAATTTACGATGAATACGTTCGTAACGTTCCTCATCCCTGGATTTTTTAGCACGACGCAAATAACCAAGCTGTTCCCAATTAATGCAATGATAAATATTAATCCATAAACAAAACATAAGAGAACAATTGTAAATTCTTCATGAATTATCAAAGGCCACTGTTCCGGATGACTATCGGAATGATATTTGTTGAATTCGGAAAAGTTGGACACGTTGAAAGCCATTGAAAAACTGCGTAAAGTTGTGTTTTCAAACAAAAACGAATTTGAGACTGAATAATTTGGCATTGTTTTAATATAAGCTGATGAAATAAGTTCGTTCGCCTCAAAATTAAATGGTTAGTCAAAATGCTCCGTAAAGTGTATAATGATTGATGTAAACACTGGTTAATTTGTAGATACAGAAGTTATCAATTCAATATCATAGTTGTATTTTTTTTCTACATTTAAGCTTACTTTAAGAGACATCACATCTTTATCAATAAAAGTAAATATTTTATCTAACCCACTCCTAGCACGCCGCTGTTTATCAACCAATCAATGTAATACATTCTAATATTGGTCGTCTTTTGTCCGCCTTGACAGAAGGAGACATCCTGGTAGAATAATGTAATTATTATATGTTAATATCATATTGATGTCACATGATATCTTAAATAAAATTAAATTAAATCGAATGCTGCAATGTCATCATTAGGAATTAATATCCTGTTGGAATGGAGATTAATATACAAATTGATAGATGAAAATCAATACAAACAGTGGTGTCAAGTTCGTCATAAAGATAAGTATAGTATATCTTGGCTTGACCGAAAAACTAACTGATCAATTAACCAATTAGAAGTGATTTAATAGATCTAATAAACAAATCAGATATTGAAAAGGGGATTCACCTAAGCGGTGAAAAATAAGTATTAATACTTGAATTACAATTATATGGTGCTTTCTATTAATTCTAATGCAATGTAATGGTGTTCACGTTTACTCGCAAAAAATAAATGGAATGTTTTGACCGTTGTTTAATGTCAAGTGAACTGTATGTAAGGAATAGCTGTATTGCATTTGACACGAATTACTGGTGTGAATTGGAAACTTGACGGTCGCAAATACAGTTTAACTTGGAGACCCGTAACAAAATTATTATAATTCAGATATACATTTATTTATTGATGACGAGAACTATCTTACAGACATTAAGTCATGCAGGATAAAATGTCGCAGTGTGATTCGACAAATAAAAGAGGAGATAAATGCTAAATTCGGCAAAATTTTAGGACTGCAATAGACCAAGTGAACCAAACCGGCGTCCAATCCCTAAGAGCTGTTACTAATTTTATTTGAATATGGGTACAGTTTTATTTCAATACGAGCCATTATTTTACGTCTCGGTCCGTGTATTTGTTTTGTTTCTCCCGCAAATTCAGCAGATACCTTTGTGGGAGGGTATACTCAGCAGTTCAAAAAGTATGTTCTCTCTTTTATACCCTGGAGTTTTCTCATGAGCATATTATTCAACAGCAGTATTTCATCAAACGATTGGTATTCCAATAAGTACACATTATGCTCCGCTACTCGCCAATTTGTTTCTACACACTTATAAGCAGATGTCCTTCAAGGATTTCTCAAGAATAAAGATAAATCAAAATAGCACAGACCTTTAATTTCACCTTCCGCTATATAGAATAGTCTGAAGATACCAAAGGGGTAATCAGAATCCGTATATCGAAGAAGAACAAACAACACAATTACCAATGGAAAAAGTACAAAAGGACAAACAACGATCTACAAAACATACATGTAAAACTACAGATCGAGTAACACGAACTCCACTAATAACGGGGCGTCAACTCATGTGCTCCGAAAGGGTAAGCAGTTCCTGCTCCACTAGTGGCACCCGTCGTGTTAATATAGTTACAAACCCGGTTATACGTCATGAATGAGGAAAGAACCGGGAAGTGCTTACGACAAGTGGAACATATCCGTGGTCATTTGTGACAGATATATTCCATAATGGTCAACCAAGTCATGGTGTCGACCGTAAAACTTTCGAATTGATGACTTCAACTTACCTATAGATGATGTTCTGTAACTTAGCAATTCTCAATTGTGCTTATTACCTTCACCTTTGCCTTGAAATCGAGAGCGGTGGAAGATTAAAAACTAAACTCTACGAAAAACCTGATTACTTTACTTTTGTAAATAACAAGTTCCCTTTCATCAGTAGCAACATTCCAAGACCACCTGCGTATGGAGATTGCATTTCACAACTCATACGTTATTCAACGACAATGCTGAGCTGCTGACATAAAAACTATGCAGCCAAGGCTACGTTGCTCCAAGGTTGAAGTCATCGCTAAAAATATTTTACGGTCGTCATCATGATCTGCTTGAGTGCTACGAAATATCCATATCTCAAATTACAATGTATCTTTTTCTTTTTCTTTCCTCTATCACTCACAAGACTTTTACTGCACTTGACTATATATATGAGTAACACAGCTGGCGTCTTATAAGAACTGCTTGCACTTCGTGAGCTCATTTATTAGATTTCCGTGTATATTTTCTAGTGATTCTGGATTGTCAATTCTTGATTGTCCCTTCGGTTTGTTTTCCAGATATTATAAAGTTATCTGAATTAACTGTAACAATATGTGACTGAGAATGTGTTAAGTAGTGAAATGTGTGTATTACAAAAAAAAAAACATCAAATCCTACGTCTTCTAACGTTTTGCAATGTTATTATTGTAATCGATTTGGAAATTTAATTTTCCATTTTTGCAACCTTAATAAAGCGTATGAATATTTGACATGTTTTAACGATTTCCTCATTTCTATTGTCGTAGGTCAGAAGAAAACTGTTTTAACGAATTCATTTTGTCAACAAATGTTATCGATGATTTACTTGATGCCTAATTTTTAGTTTTATTTCCTCTCATTACGACTTGAATTTCAACTCATTTTCGTTACCATGAGATAATTGAGTATTTCTGTTGTTATTATTAGATGGATACTGTTTAATTTCCGTCAAGTACATGTGTACCATGATGCTATTATTATTGCCCCTATTAGCAACTCATTGGAAACCTATAAGGAAAGTTGTCAATTTCGTTCGATTTCCGTAGATTAGATTGATCCCCGGGGTTCAATTGGTGGGACATGTGTAAATAATGATTTACGCATGTTCCGCAATGGCTTTTTTCGACTTCAACCGATTTAATGTTTCCAGCAGCAAAACGCGATTTTATATGAAATGGCATGTTTACTTCAAATATCTAACAAACATGCAATATTGTTTTGCCCCTGTGCAGTAAAGTTCCTGCAATTACTGCAACGATGCGTCATTCTCAATGTGTTGGTTGTGTTTGTGCACGAGGGAAACACCAAATGCTAGTGTTCCGAACTTGGTTTAATATTGTTATTATGTTTGCACTATTGTCTAAAACATTCAACCTTTTCAATCGTCATTATCTTTGTTCAGAAGCAATTTTAGTTTTAACACTCGACATTCGTTGTCAGTAATAAAGGTGAACGGTCTTCACTCTTTTCATTGTAGTCAATAAATTTCCTTCATCATTTACTGGATGACAAATGTTTCGTTTCATTTTGTTTTGTTTCATTACAACTAACTTCCATAATACCTAGCTTTCGTAACCATGAAATTATTGCGTATTTTTGTGGTTTTGTTTTTCAATCGTTTATTGAAGACTTGTAAATGAAATATAATTGCCTGAAGTACAATGTGTACCGCGGCGCTATCATGATTGTCACTATTAACAAATTATTCAATTTTGTAAGGTTTTATTATAGTAGGTTCAGCCCTAAGGACATGTGCCATAGTCTATCGTAAACAAACTAACACTTAATACGTGTTATTTGTGCCAGTTCACGTAACAAACATTTGAAATAATGACAAATCCGGAGATTTTGGTTATTTCCCCTCTGATAATTGAAACTAAGGTGAAATACAGAGACTAACAAACTTTTACGGGTGTCCTTTATCTGCCAGTCAGCGTTGCGTTCAGTGATGTGAATAACTAATATATATAGGGTTTCCGGTAACGTGAAGTTTTAATATACCAAACAGGTAATCAGAAGCCGTAAAACCATTTGATGGACAGACAATGCAATGGTCTTTAAAACACCACATATTAAACTAAATTTATCAACATCAACCGTACTGAAAACCGGGAGTGAACCCTGGAATGATAATCAGTTCCTGTTCTACGATTGGCAATCGATTGCTTACTCGTGTGACAAATCCGCCGATAAGTCACTAAAGAGGATCGGCCGAAGTTGTGGAATCAGTCGTTTGGAATCATTAGTTCAATAGTTTCCTTTCTAGCCTCAATCAAGGAAATGCTGAAAGGAACTACAACATCTGGAATATCGTATCAAATGAGAGACATATACATCATATGCAGGTGCTACCGGAATGTTGATACATATACATGTAAACCGTAAACCACTAATGTATTTAATTTCAACACACAATAGCGTAATTTGAACAGGCGGAAAGATGCATACACATTCTGACTTGTGATGTATGGAAATGCCTTTACGGCAATGTTTCTGTTATGCAGATGTTCAGATCAGTACCAAAAATATAAACTCTATACAAGACAATTCGATAAGCATTCTCACCTACATCATACAAGCTATTTGCAAATTCATGGCAACCCAAGCAATTGAAAATTAAGGATATATTGCGTCTTCTGTAATGTGTATTTGCACCCCTACCCCCTCTTGTTATTTTAGCCGTATCATGTCATATTACTTTACATAAGGGAACAACCATTTAACATGGGGACGATATGTGCTATGATTTGTGTTTTATTTTTTATTTTCCTGTCACCACTTTTTACAGAAATTTTGTATTTTTCGGAAAGATTGGAAATAATAATCATCTGACCCTGCAACATTGCCCGATAGTGGAATTTTTTGTTTAATATGGGGACAAACCATTAAGAATTTTCATGTCCAAAAAACTGATTTTTTTTTGTCTCGTGTGTACAACAGTCCCGGGTTCTGCAGAATACATTACACCCCCCCCCCCTCCCCCCCCCCCCCCCCCCCCCCACTGCAAGCTTCCTTAGAAAATTGTCCATCATTTTTTTCTATTCAATTCTAAAATAAATTTGTTCTAAAAATGCATGATACAATTTTTTCTCATCAAATTCGTAATTCACAGCTATAACCACCTTACATAAATAACTAATAAGCGCCTTTTAATTCTGTCACGAATCCATGCATTACATGCAGGATCTACAATTGAAATAATGCTTGCAGAAAGATTTATTTTAAGTAATAAATCAGTCACAATAGCTGCATTAACAAACTCTGACACAGTTTGGTACCGTTTCATTTATTATAGGATTTCTAATTATTAGGCAACACTACCCCCAGGTAACTTGGTGCAAAAACCTAATAAGGTAACATTATTAAAAACATATCATTTTCAAAAGTTATAATTATATTCGGTGCATTTGATATTTTTACCAGATTGTATTTCAAACAGTCCTACGAACTTCGGTGAAGTACGACTTCTTAGCATGTAACAGATAATTACCATTAGTTCTAAGATTAGGACACATGATTTTCGTACTCAAAAATTGTCCAATCAGAACAAAGTATTTATTTGATAAAGTGTTCTGGTCGCCTGTTTTTGTTTATTCAGAGTACATTTTTTAGCAGATAGTATTTCAGACTGTCCTACGAACTTCGATGAATTACGATTTCTTTGCATGGAACATATAATTACCATTAGTTCCAAGAAAAGGCCACACGATTTTCGTACTAATAAATTGTCCAGTCAGAACAAAGTATGTATTTGATAAAGTGTTCTGATTGGTTGTTGTTCGATTAAGAGTACAAACTCATGCGCAAGCTCAAAAGTTTTGTGACCGTCAGCTCAGACATTTCTATGGCAGATGCTTAATACAGAAAAACGTAGATATCTAATTTAGTGCGCACGACTGGAATAACCTTCATCAGGTATGCTCAAAGTCGAGAGATTGGAAAACCAAATGACTTAAAACTTTTGGGGAGTAAGTAAACCAAAAGGCCTAATCATGATAGCCAAAATCAGCCAAGGTCACCTATGTCTGTGGGATGAAAACTTTAATTTTGATATTAATTACATTATTTTCAGAAACTGTAAATTTCTATAGCAAATTTATCTAATAAACCATATCTAACCTTAAGCAAACGTTGTGCATACGTATTACATATTGACTTACATGGTTTATTCTAATGTATGTAATTAATTAAAATTTCCCGCAACGATATCTCTAATAAAAACACACAAGAAAAACGCTAAGATTACGTCTAACATCAAACAGGGATAATTTGAGGTCAATACCTAAGATGTTCTTGACATAAATGCTTCAAATATAGGCAACGTGACTCGTGTCATTTTAAATGAAGCGTCATTGATATTCGTTCTGAACGAAATATATCATAGTGGCATTCAATGAGCACCGTCACACGAACACGAAATCATTTTGTTAGAAATTGTAGCAATGGTTAACAGTTAAATGTTCTCAGAAAACTAAAATTTACTCTTTCCAAACAAACTCTATCAAATATGTATCTTACCTTCATAAAGTCAACATTAGAATATGCTTGCGAGGTATGGGATGGGTGTTTTGAACAAGAAGTAGCAAAACTCGAAAAAGTGCAGAGAATCAGCTAGAATAGTTACAGGACTAACAAAATGTGCAAGTAGAGACTCTCTTTACTATTAAACGGGATGGGAACCTTTGTCTTGTAGGCGTAAATCTCGGAAACTGACAACATTTTACAAAATGCATAATAAAGTATGTCATCAATACTTGTGTAATTGTCTACCTCCTACAGTATCTAATATCAGTGATCATAATCTCCGAAGCAATGAAAACTATACAAGACCCAGAAGTAGATTCAGAATGTCTTTGACATCCTTTATGCCATCTACTGTTTCATTATGGAACAATTTAGATCTAAATGTTAGAAATAGCCCAAATATATCATGTTTTAAATCTAGAATTAAAGAAAAAACTGTTAAATCTCCGGTGTATTATGGTGAAGGGTTCAGAAAACTAAGCATAATCCATGCTAGACTACGACTTCAATGTAGCTCATTGAATTCTGATTTATATCGCATAAACATTACAAATGACCTCAAATGTCAATGTGATGCACCGTATGAAGATTCAATTCATTATCTAATGGAAAGTCCATTATATCAATACGAGAGATATTATCTTTTTAGAAACTTAAAAGAAACCAACAAAAATATATAAACATTACTCTTTGGAAACGATGAAATTAGTATAAACGAAAATTCTAATATCTTCAATAAAGTTCGAGCATATATTAGACAAACAAAAAGATTCTAATCAGTGGTCGGTCATCTGGTTTACATCAACATCAATTTATTTCCCATGTTTCACTATAATGTGCTAAATATTATTTATGTTTGTGTATGTGCTATTTTTGTTGACATTAGTATATGTGTATTATTTGTAGGGAGAGGACAGTCCATAAGTTGTGATAACTTTTTGTCCAATCCCATTGATGTTTTTTTTTTGCAATAAAATAATATTAAACTAATGGTTCGACCTATAATGAACGTTCCGATATGCCTTTAACTGTAAGTCAGTTGCGACAGTAGTCTGTAAAACATATATATATAACACGAGTCTTTGTCAAACCCAGTTATATATTTCCTTATCTGGTGTCAATCATCTCAATGTTTCAACGTTATATAACTGCATCGGTTATGTAATGGTTAGAGTCCTCATCTCGAGTGTGATAGATCGATCGTAGGTTCGAGCATCGATTGGGACAACCCAAAGGCTATATAAAAATAGGCATTTGGTGCTTTTGCGCTAAACATGTGGCATTTAAGAGAAGAAAAGACTTGTTGGCTCGGAATCAGATTAAGGTGTCCGAGTGGAGCGACATGTCTACCCATGAACTGTTGTTTCAGGGATAAGCACTACAAAATTCTACTAAGGGTGTTGGTCCAGTACAAAGCGGATTTATATAGTATAACTAATCGTAGATTTTGAATATCAAAATAAGACCACGAGTGACCAATGTACGCATAAGGATTAAACGAGTGGGCGGAACTTGTTTTTCCGCCCACGAGTTTAATAATTAATGCGTATTCGGTCACGAGTGGTCTTATTTTGATATTCAAAATGTATGATTTAGCTATGCTGTTTATTATATAGACTTTCAAAATTTCTTATATATTAATTTTTCTATATGTATATTTCATTCCACGCGCATGAACCTACGAGCAATGATACTAACGGGTTCAGCTGGAAGGATCTGCCATCTTAAAAATGTGAAATCCTACATGTCATATTTACAACAATACACAAAAGTAATTAAAATGACTACCTTGAAAACTTATTTTAGTTAAATTAGATCACAATTGAAGCGTACACGAGGCCAAATAACGTCTAATCTTTATGTTTCAAACTGGAAGTCTTCATATGACGTCAATGACGTCATGTTGGTTGTGTGCCAAAGTCGTCAATAACATTTTGCGAATTTTTTTCAGTTTACAATCGTATGTGTATTCACCGTAACACTACAAGGGACGTTACCACCACATTTATAGTTGTGTAAAAGTAGTTCCTGCGGGAAAAAACTGATATTTCACATGTGAGATACTGGAATTTATTTCACGGATAAATTCCCATAATTCACACCTATTTATTTAATAACATGATATAGCTATAAAATTGCCAATTTGGCGTTAAGCAATAATCAGTCAACGTTATATTTTTATATGCATTGTAAGACATATCTAGATAGGACTGTTTTCTACTGAAGACTCATATGTTCTTATAGTCCTCAATGGGAAAATATAGTCAACACATGTAATCGAATGGCTTTCATGTGATATAATGATATGGCTTGATGGATTAGTAGAATGATACCCCAGTAAAGGAACAAGATCGGCAAATCTTACCCGCATGTGGATGAGATTTCTCCACTTTTCAACCGTATTTGACTATATTGTTCAATAAAATACGTCTACTTAATTAGTGGCATTTGGGCAAATTGCGAAAGAATCTATTCATGCAAATGAAATATTGAAATTATTAATACTCAGTGGCAAATAAACAAGAGAAACATATATGTATGATATTCAATTCCATACCAAGATAAAACATCTAAATCAGAAATGTTTGTGTCATCATTATTCAATAAATACCAAAGGACGAAATAATGTTAGGGGCCGTCGTGATCGTATGGTAGTTGGATTTAGAACTACCTGTGCAATCAGTGTATATCACCACTAACGTTGTGAGTTCGAACCCCGTTCATGGCGGGGTGTACTCGATACAACATTATGTGATAAAGTTTGTCAGTGACAGGTCGGTGGCTTTCTCTGGGTACTCAGATTTCCTCCACCAATAAAACTTACCGCCATGATATAACTGAAATACTGTTAAAATAAAAAGGGCGTTAAACACTATAACCCTAATCCTAGAGTAACCATTGCCAGGCACGTTCAAATGCAAATAATAGGTTATCCTACCTCAGGCATAGGTGATCTTAACCAATGGTGTGTGTCCTGTTTAGGCACTTTGGCTTTCTTGTTCCCAAGGACATTTAGCTTATTTGGCTTTCTTGCTCCCAAGGACATTTAGCTTATTTGGCTTTCTTGCTCCCAAGGACATTTAGCTTATTTGGCTTTCTTGCTCCCAAGGACATTTAGCTTATTTGGCTTTCTTGCTCCCAGGAACATTTAGCTTATTTGGCTTTCTTGCTCCCAAGGACATTTAGCTTATTTGGCTTTCTTGCTCCCAAGGACATTTAGCTTATTTGGCTTTCTTGCTCCCAAGGACATTTAGATTATTTGGCTTTCTTGCTCCCAAGGACATTTAGCTTATTTGGCTTTCTTGCTCCCAAGGACATTTAGATTATTTGGCTTTCTTGCTCCCAAAGACATTTAGATTATTTGGCTTTCTTGCTCCCAAGGACATTTAGCTTATTTGGCTTTCTTGTTCCCAAGGACATTTAACTTACTTGGCTTTCTTACTTCCAAGGACATTTAACTTATTTGGCTTTCTTGCTCCCAAGGACATTTAGCTTATTTGGCTTTCTTGCTCCCAAGGACATTTAGCTTATTTGGCTTTCTTGCTCCCAAGGACATTTAGCTTATTTGGCTTTCTTGCTCCCAAGGACATTTAACTTATTTGGCTTTTTTGCTTCCAAGGACATTTAACTTACTTGGCTTTCTTGCTCCCAAGGACATTTAGCTTATTTGGCTTTCTTGCTCCCAAGGACATTTAACTTACTTGGCTTTCTTACTTCCAAGGACATTTAACTTATTTGTCTTTCTTGCTCCCAAGGACATTTAGCTTATTTGGCTTTCTTGCTTCCAAGAACATTTAACTTATTTGGCTTTCTTGCTCCCAAGGACATTTAGATTATTTGGCTTTCTTGCTCCCAAGGACATTTAGATTATTTGGCTTTCTTGCTCCCAAGGACATTTAACTTATTTGGCTTTTTTGCTTCCAAGAACATTTAACTTATTTGGCTTTCTTGCTCCCAAGGACATTTAGCTTATTTGGCTTTCTTGCTCCCAAGGACATTTAACTTATTTGGCTTTCTTGCTCCCAAGGACATTTAGCTTATTTGGCTTTCTTGCTCCCAAGGACATTTAACTTATTTGGCTTTCTTGCTCCCAAAGACATTTAACTTATTTGGCTTTCTTGCTTCCAAGGACATTTAATTTATTTGGTTTTCCAATCTGTTGAATCTCAGTGAGAAAGCCAATTAAAATCTGTTAGCTAGTGCAATTTTTCTGTTATATGCAATATTTTGACTACCTCTAAACAAGGCAGATCTATGAACGTCTCCTTCTTGAGGCGTGTTGTGTATCTATTCTGTGTCAAGCAGCCAGCAGTTGCAACACTCAGGAGGGCTTTTGTCTCGCGGCAGAGATGCCTGCAGCAGCTCCTGCATGCTTGGAATGGTCGTTGGTGGTCTTGTACAATCTATATTGTTATCTATCGCGTCCTCTCTCCTTTGTCCATGTGGCAATCAAAACATCCGTCCTCTGAACCCCTCCCCAGGATCACCTAAGCTTCCTAACGTGACTTAGTTATATAGTTTCTCCCCTTTGCCCAAAGCAAAACATCCGTCCTCAGAACTCCTCTACAGAATTAGCTAAGTTTCCCAATGTGACTTAGTTATATAGTTTCTCCCCTTTGTCCAAAACAAAACATCCGTTCTCAGACCCCTCCCCAGTGTCACGTAAGGTTTTCCTATGTGACTTAGTTATATAGTTGAAACTACTGCTTATGCCCTTTGGATTTACTGCTCTCTAAACTTAGAATTATTTGGGCTTTCCAATCTTTCGATACTGAGCATACCTGATGAAGGTTATTCCAGAAAAGCGTCGTGCGTACTAAATTTGATATGTACGTTTTTATTACTGTACGTTAAGCAAAAATCGACCAATTAATGTCATTTTTCTGTTTGCTACATTCTATTTAAGGACAACTAAAATAATTACAGAAACAGCATTGGAAGATAAACGTAATCTCCCTACGTTCTATCAAATTTACAGCTAATCATGATCTACAATGGAAGTATGAAATGTCATGAGGACACAATATGTAAAAGTAGATTTGCACTTGTTTAATCTTGGTAAAGATTTATATTATTTCGATTGTATTGTCAGGACACTGGAGATATTGTTTTCAATTACATGTAGTTTAATACTAAATTCACGCCTAATTTGTCAGAGAGCTCCTATTTCTTGTTGGACGTAATTACAAGATGGGATGATCAAGATTCATCAATTCGTTGTATTCCTTAATTAAAGTCTGTATTATTTCCTGTTTGCCTGATGTTTTCCACTTCGTCTTTGATCTTGTTGTAGACTTTTGATGTGAATCTATCGTGCGTTAAGTGAATTCATTGCAAAAAGCCACCCTCCTTTTCCTGTACATTAACAAGTAATATAATGACAAAATCATCCTGCGTTAAATTGTCAATTTTCAAAAGCATCTAATTTCCTTATTCATTGTTTTTACTTTAAATAATCTCTTCATTGTGCAGTTTATTACTAAATATATTTATAACATTATCGATATCTAAACATATCTTCAAATTTAGTGAACTATTCCACCAAAATAAACCTTAAATCGACCATATTAAGGACGAAGACAAAAATTCGCAATTGCAAATATTATTTCATCTTTTTTTTCTAAGAATACAGGGAGAAGCTTGTCTAACTTGTGTCTTATCTTTTAGTCTAATTTTAAGAACAATAAAATATGCTTAAAGTACAAATACAGCATTGTAGGATAAATTTAATCTCGCTACGTTCTATCAAATTTACATTTAATCTTGATTAACAATATATATTATTATACCTCACATAATAAAGAATCAATTCTATTGATTAAAAGATAATCACATGACATAACATAATCAGGATAGTTTTGCTTCTAATCGCCGCCAACGGTGAATAACCTCATGAATTACACACGTCCATTGAATAACCCTATTATTCAACGGTGAATAACCATCGAAAATTACAACGTCCAGTGAATAACCCTAATGAAATAATACTTTAACAATTCAAATATTAAACAGTATATTTCGATTGTTTGTTCGGTATAATAAAACAGTTACGCCCTCTGAATCGGTGAATATCCAAAATTGTCAACCCCACTAGGGTTATTTCCCTCGGGCTAAAGCCTCGATTTTATTGTTAGAACACCTGGAAAATAACATAAACTGAACAGTTGTTCAACTATATAACGAAGCCAGGTAGACAATGTCCACACCATACAGTGAGGTATTTTTGTTGGTTTTTGTTTTTCATATAGAAAAGCAGCAAATAAAATATATTTGCATCGACCTTCAAAAATATCACCATAGGTTATTTAAATGAGCAATACGTGTTCATAAATGATGCTATTCCACCTAAGAAACCATAAAAAAAAAGCATTTTCATTTTAGTTAAATAGACAAGTTTATTTACAGCTAACCTCATTATCATGAGCGCTGCCATTAATCTGTCACGTGGTATATCAGCCATAGCAGTAGTGAAAGATTAAGCACGTGCGTTTATCACAACATATCGATCTTTTGCTTACATTTTTTTCTGTCTCGATTTCTGTTGTTTTCTACGAGTTTTTACAATGAATAGTCATCAAAAGTACAAAAGGGTGGTGGAAGTTCAAGTGCAGTAAATGGATGAACTAATAATCGCCGTAAATTAAACTTATGGAAAGAATCTTAGTGAAAAACACGGACAACTGTACGCGTCATGTACATGCCTGGTTCCATAAACAATTCACACTATGCCGTCTGCTGAACCCGACAACCTTGAATGGATGCAATCAATAGCAAAACTTAATTGAATTTGGCAATTAAATTTGAATACACTTAATTGATTTTAGCAAATAAATATCTTCACAATACATTTCAGGTTTGCATTAATTAATTTTATTCTCGTATTTTTACCAATAAATGCACTTGTCAATTTCCGAATTTACAATTATTGCTCCAACTGATTTTGGTCTCTGTTTTATATAAGGATTACATATGTTTCACAGCGTGTGGTGGTCAATTAGGTCTCCTTGTATGTTTTCTTTGCTTTCATATTTTCGTTTTGACATTGTATACAAATATATGTAGTGTGTGTCATTACAGTGTACTGTTGATAGTTCCAGCTGTTTGAGGGGGAGGGGCGGACTGAACATGGACATTTGTACCAACTAAATGATTTCTGAGTTGCTGATGAAAACTAACATAAATTTGAGGACATATACCCGATGATAATGAAATTGCCCACAATTACACCTACACAACATGTACATATGACATTGAAATATTTACATAGATGCCATGTAAAGTTGCTTCATAAGAAGTTAAAGAACAACGCTTAACCAAAGACAATCACTAGGGAAAACATTTCCATCTTTTCACCAATGGCCATTTACATGCACATTTTTTGTAAGATGAAGCATAACAATTATGAAATGATACCTTTGGACATATATCGGTACAATATGCTAAAGAACCGATATGGGGTACAATTGTAAATGTCGGGTAGAAAACATCCCATATCCGAAGAGAACTGACCAAAAACAAACATCTACATTTGTAGAAGTTAAAATGCAATGTCATCACAAGGGTCAAAATGATTTACTCATCACTGAAATAGAATGTCATGAACATGGGTCTACTGAAACTAAAGTTACTGCAAAAATCTGTCTACAGACAGACAACAACAACGACAGACACATACCATAAATATGACCATAAAATGATTTGGTGTTGAATAGAAATACATTATGAATATCATGTATCTTGCGAAATTCTAATGCGCATGAATACAAATATATGCTAAGAAGAAATGAGATCTGTACTGATTTGAACATTTATAAATACAAATTCACAGATGCTTACATATTTATAGGTAATAATAAAAATATTCAAAATTCAGCTTACAAATATCTATATAATAAAATAATGGTGCATATTATGAACATGAATTACGACGACGCATCAAATTTTTAAATACTCTGCTGAAAACAAGGCGTTCATTTTCTATTTCATCTACAATCCTATGCATCATTTTCTTCGCATAAAATGTTCATAACCTATGTATTTGTTCATGTACATAATCCTCGTTATATTGCACATCAATAAGTATGTAGTCATATTTGCACCTCCAAATTTAAAGCTTGCATGTTCTTAAATCTGCACAAAACATAGTTTGCTGAATTTGTAGATAATAACCCCTACTTCCTTTCACTTTTAATTTGTAAGAATTCTCTTCAGTTTTAACAACGTCATATTTTTCTGCACGTATAAGTTCATCAAGACAAGTCCATTTTGTTAGAATTGGGAATGGACATTTCACTTCAAGTAAAGTGTCACCATTTATCACACCATTCGGGCTAGCCGACAGCCAAATTTCTTCAGTTGACACACAAATTCATTTATATTAAATCAAAAGACCAGTTCACCTTAAATGACCTTTTGCTATAGGTTCCTGTTCTTGTCCATATTTCTTGTGCTTATTCCCTAAAAATGTTGGATAAAGATGTTCACGAATGAAATTCGTACAATCTGTAGTGTCCTTAATTGGCGCTTTATGAGCAAAGCTTGCAGTTATTCGGATTTTCCCTGCATCTCGCCACAAATTACTCTTGCTCTCTGTATCTGATTTTGATTCAGTGACACAAATTTCTTCAAGAAGTCCACACACTTACTACATGAAGACAGTGTAGTGTGTTCACCGTGCACTTCTTGAATAATTTCCTGAGTATGCGGGGTACAACATAAACTTTTGTTAATGACGATACCTTTAATGTCAAACAAAGGTAATAAATGGGAATTTCGAACTCCAGATTTAAAATCCTCGTCTGATATGAATGACGGTGTATCACGAGTCCCCGGTACATTACTATCATCCTCATCGTCAAGTATATCCTCTCCCAGTTTTTGCTTTTTTAAACTGAATGTATGAAAGAGGTCTTGGTTTTTGTACCGCTGTTCCACTTGGCTATTTCATCTGTGCAGGCTATTCCTGTCAAAATGTTTCTTACTGCATGCTCCAATTTCAACAGTAGGGCCCCAATGTGACTACAGGAATGTCCTTGTCCTGCCATGCACGACCACCAGCCTTTGACAACCATCCCATCTTGTTTACAGTGAACGTATACTTCATTGGCTCTTGTAGCAGTTTGTGAAGACCGTACGTCTGCTTTCAACATAATATCACTGTCTTCGTAACTACAGTGGGTTATCTGACTCACATTTCCACTTTGAAAATAGTTATAGCTCTGTAAACATTTAAAGTTCTTCATTTCTTGCCCATCGACCGCTTTTGAAGATATGAGATAATTGTAAATATCACCATACATTACGTTTGGCCAGCTTCTCATTGTCTATGTCGGGCGGTTTTGATGTATTCAAGTTTGTTGACATTTTACAAACACTCGTGGCATATAATTTATCGCTGATCAGCTGTTGATTTCTCGCTTTGCTTACGTGCTATTTCACTATTGCAATGGTGGAGCTGCCACAAGCGACGCCTAGCGGCCGCGTTTGTATATATGAGCGATAATTGAAAAAACATGTAATTATTGAA
Organism: Bathymodiolus septemdierum; assembly: GCA_963383655.1. NCBI lineage: Eukaryota > Metazoa > Mollusca > Bivalvia > Mytilida > Modiolidae > Bathymodiolus > Bathymodiolus septemdierum. Next base: position 36,226,502 of record OY726522.1, read on the forward strand.
AATAAACAATAAGTCATATAAAAGTACTGATCTAAATATAAAAGTGCAAACTTTGGACCTTTAAGGCAAATATATTAAGAAAAGATACCAAAACAGCTTCTAGCGTCTTTTCTATGTACAAACAAATCAATATTCATCACAGATTATCAAATTAAAAAAAAATCAACATCTCCAGAAAGACAAACTGCCAGAGGTGCATTCTAATCATTTCTTTGATTTTCATAGTTTCGTTACAAGATCATGGTATATTAATTAAATAAACGTTAGAGAGGGGTAATCAAAAATGGACAATGCAGAGAAACTGGCAATATTAGGTACCCATTACGAAGACTAGCAAAACAAAAACACAATGCAATATGTGTTGGAAACCCTTATACCCTTATACGCAAACAAACACATAAAAAGTAAATAGGACCGAACATTGTTAAAATTAGATATTTGGTCGATGTTTTTCTGGGATGCACTGACATCAAACAACAATCCATATGGGTAGCCTTTCATTCATAGTTGACTTTCTAATCATATGCAAGAGGGGTAAATATATTGACCAATGAGAAAAATGTGCTTGGTTTTTTTTCAACCTCATATTTTGGGAGATTCGTTTCTGATTGATCGGTTGAAAATATTACCCCTGATGTGATCCTATTCGGTTAGTCGTTCGATTTTAGTGCGTACACATTTAAAAGATAATCCATTAAAAGAGAAATTACAAGAGACAAAGACAGACACTCCCTCAAGCTAGGGTGATAACTATAACGACATACAAAACGTTTTAAATTTTCTTCAAGTAATAATTAATTTAACTACGATGGTCGATTTTACGATCATGGCCAACTACTTACGATTCGACAATTAGCCATGTATCTTACATTACTTCATAAATGATGGAAACTAATTCTGGACGCCCTGAACTTTCCTGCAGTTATGCATCTGAAATTGAAGATGCCAAAGAGGTAAACAGTAGCCGTAATTCGAAGAAGGACGGACAACACCGGTAGCTTGCGGAAAGAATGTGTCAGTTTTCACATAGCTTTTTAGCGAGATTGTAAGATATTTCTGATATTAAAAGATGGATTACTTTTCGAAATTAAACAAAATCTATAGCTCTGATAAGTTAATGTGTCCTTAATATAATGGTTAAATCGGTAATGTATTGATGAAAAGATTATGAGTTACAAGAGACTACTTGTTACGATACAAGTGGTAATGACCAGATGTCGTATTGGTCACAGCAGACACAGAAATAGTCATTTAATAAACAAAAAATGAGCAACATGTTGGACTGTGTAGGTGTTCTTGACATTCCTCAGACGTTTTTCAACATCAACCATTTGTCTAATTAATTTAATATTATGTCACAGGAGATACACTATAATATTTTAAAAGAAATAAATTGACTTAAATATCCATCGATAACGCCTTTCTCAATATATGATTATATTTCTATATACTGCTCCTATTATTTCTATATATAACGTGATATCTATTATGCACATACTTGTCTTACTTCTAAGAATCTTCTAGATATGTTCCGTTAGTCGTAATCACAATCCCCTCATCCATGACATATCACCGGGTTTGTAACAAGAGTAACGTAAAACGACGGGTGCCACTTGTGAAGCAGGAACTGCTACCCTTCCGGAGAACCTGATGTCACCCCGCTTTTAAGTGGTGCTCCTGTTGCTAGATCTTTAGTTTTCTGGGTACGAGAGTGTTTGTAGATCATTATTTGTCCTGTTTTCTCTTGGTCATAGTATTGTCTGCACTCCTTCGATGTGCGACTTATGGTGTGCATTATTTGTTCACACTATTGAAATATTGCTTCAGTTGGCATTTAGCATAAATCAGTCAGTTAGTCAATATAACTTACAATGGAAAAAGTGGATAGAAATTTTGAAAGACAAAATGACCCCGTTGATCCGCTATGTTTGCTTGTAGGGTGGTTAGTCGAGTAATAACGCAGTTGTTGCTTGCATGTATATTTACTGAATACTGTAATCTAACACAATTCTCTCGAAAGTTGAATGTACTTATATTATCATGATCAAGTCCTCAATTACTATGAAGGGTCCATATGTTCTTCCTTCGATATATCCATGAAAACGGTTTATTATTAGGTCCTGATGTACCTGTTGCAATAAGTTGCAATCCACGTACAGAAAATGTGTATTATAAGTTACACAGTGTGCTAGTGACCTAATACGATATATACATGGTCAGTAAATTTCATATGGGGCGAGAGCGAAGCTCGAGCCCCATATGGAATTTACTGACCCTGTATATATCGTATTAGGTCACTAGCACACTGTGTAACGAATATAGTTTACTGATTACCTTTGAATAAGGGATTTAAATGTAACTGCATCAAAACTAATAAATATGTAATATTTGTGTTGTGTGCAAGTTATTTATATGTGTCGCGATAACAATATTTGGTGAGTTGTGGGATGTTGCATTGGTCAAGTCATTGAACCAACATTTAGGGACAAAGTTACTCGGGTCAATTAATTTTTTATTGTAATTAAAAAAAAATACGTTTGTTTATGTTTTCAACGTCTGTTGTCAGGTTGAAACGCGCCGGTGTCTCGTTGTTCAACGTCATCTTTGTTTTGAAAGAAAAAGGGGAGATAACTTTACTACTAATCGTGTAATGAAAATCTACTGACCGTGTATTGAATATACATGGTTTCCACGTGATCACTTTAAACCAATGATATCCTAGAAGTGTGTAAGAAGTAAGATATTGATTAATACACAGTATAATACTCACATTATTTTAATTATAGACACACTTTCTTTTAAGTCCATCTTGTAAGTGTTTATAATTTGGGGTTAGTCGTATGGTGCTTAACGCCACATTCAACAATTTTTCAGTGAAGTTGTGGCGTCCAGTTTTATTGGTTGAGGAAACCGGAATACCCGGAGAAAATCGCCATCCTGTGCAAGTCACTGACAAACTTATCACATAATGTTGTATCGAGTATTCTTCGCCATGAGTGAGATTCAAACTCAAAACTTTAGTGGTGATTGGGTAGTTGTAAATCAAAATACCATATGACAACGACCACGACGACCGTAGAATTGTTTTTTCTACAACGTATTCACTACTTCCGTGTATAGACAACATAATTTTCTATAAATATTCTTTGCAAAAGTAATTTAATCATCTATTATTTTGCTGGTATACCAACGTTGTACATTTTACGGGCTTTCTATAGCTAATTTCCTAATATCAAGCAGTGAACAAACAAGTCATAACGCAACATAATATCCTGTCACGACAATAAAAATAACATGTGGGTTACTACATATACATTCTTTCTCTTCCGCATGCCATTTGCAAACGGCAGAAATTATACGGTTTTGAACATATATTTTTTTCGTCGCGTATAGAAATAACATAAACTTATCTAATCTATATCCAAGTTACTATTTTTACTACTTTGTGAAGAAGATTCGTGCAATTTAGATTTGACCTTTTAATACAAGATAAAAGTGGGAAAACAGAAATTAGAGAAAAACAGAAAATAAAATCACAATAAGGATGGAGAAAACGACATCGGTGAAACATAAAATTCATAAATATCATAAAAGATAAGGAAGGTGTTGTTTTTAATTATGAAAGATAACAGTATTTACAAGAGGAATATATACCCATCATGCAGAGGCAGTCGTTATTCTTAGACGTACTGTACCAGGTTAGAATAATTGCATCCTTAATCTCTTGTGCTCACATTCCATGTTTGAGTCATTTAAATATAGCGATACAGAGTACCCAAATAGGAATGAAATGATCATCTTGATACAAGCACTAATAAAAGTACGCACACAAATGTAAATTAAAGAAACAAAGCAAAATATGGGACTGAAAACCAAAAGTGATAGCAGGGTTTTCGAAGACTAGGCATCCTCTGCACATACTCATCCCGTTCGTTTTAAGGTCCTTAATAAAAATATAATCGTGTACGTTTTCATACGCACTAGATGTAACTTCAAAAATGTAATAGATTTTATATCTGTATTTATAACATAGCAGGGTTATTTCTCGAATATTGTCTGTCTCAGAATATTATACTGCTCGAGTTTGCTTACAAGGACAGGTAAAAATATGTGGAACAATATTCAACAATTTGCTTGCTAAAAACGCTTTAATTTTTAGCAGTCCTTTTAAAATGATGTTGTATATAATGATTTAAATCCTATATTTTAATAGAATTATATATTTATTCAGAAGGAAGTATACATGTTATATCCGGAGACTGGTGGTCTAATGTTAATTAGAAATAAACTTTGCTATTTTTTTTCTTTCTGTTATAAAATGTGTAATAAGAGATAAGTATTTTAGCATCTTTACCTCTACATGTATATAGACTGATAATACAAAATGTATTAGATATATTAAAATATTTTATTGGTATAATGTGTGTTGATTGTCTTGCAAATCACACAAACATATTTGTTTTTAAATTTTATTCCACCAGATAAACATGCAAGCAACAAACATATTTTCTAATGGAGAAAGTCTACTGCTATGAATGAAACAATAGCTTAGCAACAATAACACGACGGACATCGCTAGTGAAGGAGGAACTGCTTACGCTTCCGAACCACTATATTTCATACTCGAATTTTGGTGAGGTTCGTCTTGCTTAATCTTTTATTTACTGTGTAGTATTTTTTCAACCATTGTTTTCGTCTTTTGTTTTCTTTTTGCCATTCCATTGCCTGTCTTTTTGCCATTCCATTGCCTGTCTTTCGAACTACGGGTTCTATTTACCCCATTTTGTATGTTTTCAAACTTATCATAAGATGTTTCTTTTTTAACATTTGCATGTATTAAAAACTTAAACAAAATCCATTAAATCTATTTTCCAAAGTCATTCTCTGTTGTATTCAGTTCCGCCTCTAATATTTATGTTTTAAGAAGGATCATTTGTGAACACTTAAGGTTGGCAATCTAATGAGGTACTTAAGCTTAAAGGGTGCATGGAAAGATTAGAACTCATATAAAATAGCTCTCCATTTGTCTTCGTTAATTCGTTTGGTTATTTTTGTAATTTTGTAGGTCAATCTTCAAAATAAACTACAGTTGTACTACATAGGAACGTTTCAATCATGCAATTATTATTGAAACTAACGTGTCCCTCCGTTGAATAGGTGACCTTTAGTCGAGTTTGGCTTTCCTGTTATGCCCTTTGGTCTTCTAGCTCCTAAAGAGTTTCGAATATTATTTGACTTTGAACATACCTGGTGACGATTATTCCAGAAGCACGTCGTGCGCACTAAGTTTGATATATACGATTTCATTATCTCTTCTTTTATTTGTTTGTTTTCGGAAAACTATTTTTCTTTCAATTCAGAGAAGTTTGCACATGCAATAACTTTGTGTATATACACATTTGTATATAAGTTAGGATGCACATAACGACAGAAATGTTACTTAAAGAACTTAACTTGATCATTTTCAAAATTAAACATTTAGTTTCCAACGGCGTGCAATACGCTTTGGTCTTGTTATTGGTATTGTCTAAAATAGGGATTCTTAAGCGTTTCTTTTGCCATTTGCGCATAATCTTTAGAACAAGGTGGTTTTTTAATACGCGTAGCTGTGGCTTGCATGTCGTGTCACTGTTTTCCATATATGATTTTTTTTTACTAATTAATATTTTTTCAAGACATTTGTTGAATGATGGGTTTTTAATGCCACTCAGGAATTCTAACTTCGCTATGTTAGCGCTATGTTAGTGGTGTTCTGGAATCAACGACAAGTGACGTAGATTTCATGATAAACGTGAACGAAATTGAATATTACAATCTTGGAATGGAGGGTATTTATGTTATTTTCATATTTAAAACTGTTGTATGAAGATAGTGAGACCAATACAAGTACCATCATCATTAAGTCTAGCAAATGTATGTTTTTGTTTCGTCTCTGGTATCAAAGAAGCAATTGCAATTGAAATCCTAGATGTTAACCGAAAACGAATCTTTGTTCTTGTGATCAATGATATCTTAATATATATGTTTTCCTCAATTAGTGCCTCCTCTTTTGTTTTGTTTTGTTTTTCTTCTAAAGTGAATCATAATGAGAGCAAATCGTCATGACAAATTTCCTCCGTATAATATACGTCCATATTTTTAACTAGTTGAAACAGATTACCTTCAACGGGAGCATTTCTTAAATGATCATCACAGTGTGCATGCACTATGGAAGTCGTAATTAATAAACATAAGAATATTGACAATAAATCTTCTAAGACGTGTAAGAAGGACAATTATAATATGAAGAATGTTCTATGTTATAGCAAATGTTCACATGTATTTCTAAGTAATTTTTTGCAATAACATTGTAATCAAGACAGGACTAACTGATTTATTACATAATCAAGCATATAGTTGCATTCTTAATTGGTGTTACATTCCGGTAACGGAAAGAACTGAACTGAAAATATCGTCAGAACAAATAACATTTAACACTCAACTTTAAATCATTTTAAAAATGTTGAAATTGAAAAGACATACTCTTATTAAAGGAGTGAAATCTTGGAAATACATTTGTTTTCAATGGGTTTGTATTAACATGCTGCTGTTATAGAAACCCTGTTATAATTGTATTCTGTTCAGCCGATTTGCACAATATTTTGAAAATGCAGGTATAATATAATGTCATGGAAATATGCAATAAACTAGTGTTCGATATTCCATCATGCCATAATTTTAATCTTTTGCAAAAAGAAAACCAAGACTGGCTAGTTTTCAGTTTTCCCAAGAAAATTATGAAGATACCAAAGGAGCAATCATAAGTCGTAGGTCGAAGAAGAACAGACATACAATGGCCAAAAAGAGAGAAACAAGGAAAAACAATAATCTACAAAACACTACACAGAAAACTAAAGATTAATATACTAAGAACCAGAGCTGAACTCAGATAATCAGAGACCGTAAGTCAAAGGACAGACAAAATAGCGATTAAAAGGAAAAGGACAATGACCTGCAAATTACTACACAGAAAGCTGAAGATCGAGCAGCACGAACAACACGAAAAACTGATGGTACTCCGAAAGTGTTAGCAGTGCCTGTTCCACTAGTGGCACTCGTCGTGTTACTGTTAAACGACACGAACATAATATGATATGGAAATCGTGTTGGACACCATTATACGTAAATAAATACAAATAACATAAATAAAACATGAGCCCCCTACAAAATAAATATGAGAAGACGAATCGAATAATGTTTTACGCGACAATCTTTGCATACTTGCAGCATTTAACATACATATTCCTATGCAGCATCTTTGTTTTTATTCAAATTGCTGGAATAACCGATTTTTCGAAGATTATATATTGACAGCAGCTCGGTATATAAATGATACTATTTGAATATTGTCTGAAAAAGTGAAATGTCAAATCAGCTCTGCTGAAAACAATTTCATATCTTTAATAGCGATTCCCCAGACGTTATGTTCTTGTTGTAAAGCCGTCCATTATTCACAATATCAAGATTCAATAGATTCAATTTCAATATTAAGTGAAATCCATGTGTCAGTCACATTGTTTGTCAGTCGACTGTGCAACACTTACAAATTAACACTTTGCAAGTTCAATGTCTCCTTGAATAATTATCCAGTTGTCAACAAGATTAGCAGTGTCATATCAAATGTTTTTCACATCCTCAACAAGGATTATACTTTTGAATAGAAAGTCTTCAGTACATTAGCGGCACCATATTAAGAGAATGACACGTCTTTGCACGCAATTGAACTAGTACTGGCAGCACCTATTAATTAGCCGTAACAGTTTTCTGAGAGTATTCATTGGATATCAACACTTGCCGATACTTTCAATTATACTATTCAGACTATTGCCTGTGGTGTAAGCAAAACATCCCACATAGACCTTCACTAGTGCCATAGTCTGAATATGTATAGCGAACTTCATTATTATATTATGCATATTCTATTTTTCTACAATAAACTAAAAAAATACTATGAAGACAATTATCGAAAAATTTAATCAACATGACTAAATGTCGTCAATATGAATAAAAAAACGTATACATTTTTAGAAGTAGTAATGTTTAAGATTTCCAACAAAATAAAATTCCAGAAGTATATAAGCAAACTGTCTATGCATTTGTACGGTTTAAAATAAAGACGTAGGCATCTAATTTCATCACATTACATGTCTTCACGTTTTTAATTCCGTGTTGTGATGTCCGCTACGATTGTCATGTAAAACTATGTTCAATTCATCTCGACTCACATTTGTTTTTTTATGGGTTACATGTTTTCTTTAAGTTATTTGTATTTATTTACGCATACTGGCGTCCACCACGATTTCCATATTAGATGATGCTCGTGTCGTTTGCCAGTAACACGACGTTTGTCACATTTAGAACATGAACTGCTGGCCATTTATAATTTTTAGTGGGGTCGTGCTGCTCGATCTTTAGTTTTCTGTGTAATGTTTTGTAGATCGTCGTTTGTCCCTTTGACCATTGCGTTGTCTATTCGACTGTGATTTATGGCTTCTGAATACCCTTTTTTGGTATCCTCAAATATTTCTTAAATTATTTAAGAAATCTATATTTCAATAATAAATAAATCTAATAAACCACGTCCATGCTGAAACACTGACAACTTGGCGGGTGATACCCTCGGAGACTAATAGTCCTCCAGCCGATGCATCGATCCAGTGATAGTAATAAAAACAAATGTATCTAATTTAAGAATACCACCAACCAATATTCTGAATATGAATGCTAGTTACTCCATTACATTTATCCAAATTTAGGATTTGATTGATTGATTTGATTATTGTGTTTAACGCCACTTTCAGCAATATTTCAGCTATATCATGCCGATCAGATGTAGTGGTGGAAGAAGCCGGAGTACCCGAAGAGAACCACCGACCATGGGCAAGCAACTGGTTAACTTATCACTTGCGGCTGCCAGTCGAGTGCACCTTTTTGTAATTTACAACGCCGAGCGCCAACCCACGTCGTATTGGTGATAGGTTTGTATGAGTTGTTAGGTAATTCAACTACCTAACTCATTAAACCACCCGGGCCCTTTCAAATTTAGGCAAGCCACCTACAAATAGAATGGCATCAATATGAATACATATATAAAACATGTTTGTCCTCTTCCTGTGTCTGATGTGCCCAATGTTGACAGAGTCTCTAGATTATCTATTCTTGATTCTCCCTTCGGTTTTCTCTGACGCTTAGTGTTATCTAAATGTAATGACAGACGATTGTAACCTCATTTCTACTCTTCTACTAATATAAGCATTAGTGTCTGATATTACGTTCTATATTGTAAATAAAAACAAGTCAAGTATGTCAAACTATCTTAATGGAATAAAGATCGACATGTCTAACGATCATATGTAGAACAGATATTGTTCTTAATGAATAAATCTTAAGTACTACTGTTCTTACCTATTTATAAAATTGATCTTAGGGCCATCGGGTTTGCAATCGCATATTAATTGGAAATATATCAAATGTTGGCCTTTCTTCACTAAAATTGTGAGTTCGATTTCCCCGTGTCGATGCTTACTCGAAGCAACCTGATGTTGACGTTTATCAATGACTGGCGACTGATGGGTAGTTCTCTTGTGGTACTGCGGGTTTTTCCGCCAAGTAAACTTACCGCCACGATATAACTGCACATGTTGAAAGGAACTTTATTAACACAGCATATTATACCTTATGAGCAAGTAGTCAGTTAACTACCATCATTCATCAACTCTATTATTGCACTGTTCGTGGTTAAGTTGTCATTCATTTTTGTGATAGTGTGTTGACATTTTGAGTGGAATCGAATCCATGGGTTTTTGTATTGTATGTTTATATCAGTATTGTCGTTGGCGTTCCAATTAATAAGAAAAGCGTTGTTATCACATTAACCGGTTTAGACCGCCACTTGTTTAAGCCTGTCCTAATCGAGTAACTGGCTTTTCAACGTCATATGTCATAATCCTTTCTATTGTTCAATAGTCTGAGGTGAGAGGCTCATTATGTTGATAAATTGGTGTTATTGTTAATCATAATAGATGTTTACCAGAAATTGCATTGGCTAAGCTTTCCTTGTTATTGTATTTACCAGAAATTTCCTTGGCTAATCTTTCAATATTATTGTGTTTACTTTAAGATGTATCACTGGCATTCTTATTGTGTTAGATTTATCTGTTAAAAGTCAATGGTGAAAACATTAAACTTTAATGTGGAGGAATGCCCGTACAGCTATATTGAACTGACCGATAAATCATTGGTAGATGTCTGGAAACCATAATATTTTGGTTGGTGTTTGGAGCGCTCACTCACATCAGTAGTGTTGGGATTGTGGTCAAGTCAACGATATGAACCACCTGGATAGTCAAACTTCAAAAAAGGATATAAAAACTATTGATCATTTGATATCGAAGATCTGTGAGTTATATTTCCGAAACTTTTGCAAACGAATTATTTATATCATATCTAGCGCCTTCTACATCTAGAGACATTCATCTCACTATATATAATACATTCAAACAGCGGCAAATTGCTTTAACACCGATAACTGCCTTTTAGTAGCTTTATCGTGGTCACGAGATAAAGGTTGCAGACACCATTGAACACATGGTTTCGGTACCTTTCAGAAGCTTTCACGAATTACCTCTACCTCTTCTGTATTAGAATCAAATAATTTGGCTTTCAAACCTTTTGACTATGAGAGTACCTGATGAATATTATTCTAGAAGCTCATCGTGTGTACTACATTATATATCTACGCTTTATTATAGATAATATTTTCATTAAAATGAGACAGGCAACCTGTTTGAAGGACGAAGTCCTAATATTTCAATAATACGATGATCCGTACAAGTTATTATCTTTTATTTTGAATGAATTTTGTAGCCGATTTGTTATGGCTGTTCCGTTCATTTTACCTACTGTACGCCGCTCTTCCGTCGGCAGTTTCGTAGAAAGAGATTTTTTTATCAGAATTTTATTTCAAGTTTATTTCAATTTTACATAGTTTTTTTTTTTTTTAACATAGTTATTTACATAAATAATTAAAGAATTGGGAATTTTTCATTGAAATATATTTCTTTTGTGTTTTTAAATTATCAATTGATCTATTTTTTAAACTTCCGGTGAACAGATAGTTGACTATCAATATAGTAGGAAAAATCGGACAGCCTACAGTTATAAGGACCTCGTCCTTTATTATTTGTTGTTTATCGCCATTTATCTCAATATATCAGACATAGCATAATATGACATTTTAGTTAAGTCTATTGAACTTAAACAAGAAATATTGATTAATGAATGACCCGTATAGAACTATAAAGTAATATCAACAAAGCAATGTTATATTAAAAGTATAAAATAATAGTGTAGAAATAAAAGGCCAACTGCCGGTGTTTTGTGACTGATATTGGTTTATTAGAAACATTTATTATTGAAATTTACAGTTCCTAAGTAAAACAAATAATTATCTTTAAAACTAAGGCTCTCCCCCTTTAAGCATATTTGACCAGAACAGATGTAGGCCCTTTGGTTTTCTTGATCCCAATTGACTTAAAGTATTTGACACTCCATTCTCTTGAATTTGAGCATACATGGTGGCGGTTATTATAGAAACAAACGAGTCGTGCGTGTTCAGTTGAAAATGTTCGTTTTCATTATATTTCAACAAATGTTGTTGTTTTGTGGTTTTTTTCAAACATACAATTGCACCAACTTCGACCATTACAAGCACATCTTTAAAAGTGTTGCATGCACGATAACCCGTAAAGATCATTCGATATTGAAGGTTTAAAATGCGAAATTCAATATTTGAAGTTCAAAATCACAATGAAATAAAAACTAAGACAATGATGTAATCACAGAACGTTTAGCACATGAGTAGTTAAACCTATCAATGACGATACAAACTCCTTACTTAAATAAAGAGTGGCTGTCCTTAATCAAATCCCTGATAGATCCTTTAGACACTGAATGATTGAGTGATTGTTGTTTAACGCCACTTCAGCAATTTCTCAGCTATATCATTACGAGAACAACTTCATTTTCAATAAGATGATGATGAGGTCCGCTTTGTACTTAGTTTTATTTGATTAGTTCTAGTTCACTGAAGCAACAGTCCGCGGATAGACATTTTAACTCCACTCTGACACATTATCCAGATTCAGAGCCAACTGGCCTTTACTCTTTTTCCTTAATGCTGTGTCTTAGCGGAGAAGCAGCACATACTAATTGCATAGTCTTTGGTTTGACCTGACCGGGGCACTAACCTACCATCTACCGCACCCGAGGCAAACACACTTACCATTACACCACCGATTCAGTTTAATGTACGTAAACAGACATGATATGTAGAGTTTGCTGTCACAATATGAATGCTTTATTAATTTCTCTTTGATGGACTGCTAATGTTTCGTTGTCACTTACGAATTGTTTTCAATTATTATTATTTTTTGTAAAATAATGGTATTGTCACATTTAAAACTAGGGGCCGTCATGGCCGTGATCATATGGTAGTTGGATTTAAAACTACCTGTGCAATCAGTGCCTATCACCACTAACATTGTGAGATCGAATCCCGCTTAGGCAAGGTGTACTCGATACAACATTATGTGCTAAGGTTTGTCAGTGACTTACGACAAATCGGTTGTTTTCTCCTGGTACTTCAGAAACTGACACTCCACCAATAAAACTGGTATTGTTGAAAGTGTCGTAAACCATCATATCCCTAACTATATTCAAGTCTTGTTTTTTTAATTGTGAAATTATGATAGTCACATTTAAAACTCATGTTCCAAATATAAAAATGCAAGCAATATACGACGTCAACGAACAAATGACAAATTAAATCTATGACACAGTATTCCTTGTGCATATAATGTAGAACGACATATATTTCCTTTTTAAACTTCAAGAATACCATAAAAATGCATATAAACTCAAACAATAAACTTAACAGTTGTTTAAATGGTACACGTGATACGCCATGATACGTCGATTTGGTGTGGATCTAATCAGTTGTTCTAATATGAATGGTTTGAAAGGTAGAAGCTTCAAAACGCCCGAAACCATATAAAACTAAAGACGACATTCAAAACTAGACGAATCCTTTATAATACAGTTTGCCAAATAACACGTCATGTCAACAGTCTGATGATGATTGACAACCCATCACGACAAAGGTTGTAAAATAAACCCATTGTACTAATTATGTTCATTCAGTGTGAATTTGGAAAATATATAGGACGAATTAAAGTTTGTTTTTGCCCGCAAAAACGTATGTCTCCCCCCGTCCCACAAACTGTAGTCATAGGTACAAAATATATTTGGGTAACAAATAAAATTAAGCTTCAATGAATAACAACAAAAACCTGTTTTTAATCCATGAAATACAAAAAAAAGTTGATCAAAAGTGCTAAAGAAAGGGTTACAGGTACTATTCCATATTGTCATGGCAAAGTTCCCCATTCCAGAAAATTGTTCCAATGATTTTAAAGGAGTTTTGTTCTTCTTAAATCAATGGATTGGTGATGAAAACTTGTTCAGGGAAATAGTGACATTATGATAAACTCTTGTACATATATATATATACAAGTTTCAGTAAGGGATATTACACTAGTGTTTGCAAATAACTCCCACAAAAATTAGGGGATCAACATTTCCTGGTAATATGCACAACTACATATGGTGTCCTTACTACCTACCAAGTTACATGAAAAAATTCTGTTCAGTAGTTTCAGAGGAGTTGCGCTGACAAGCTGCTTCAGTAGTAAATTTCGGGATATTTCTAAGTTCAAAGGGGCATAACTCTCACAAAATTCAGGATATCAAAATTTCCTGGTCATATGCACAACTACATATGGTTTCCTTACTACCTACCAAGTTTCGTGAAATTCTGTTTAGTAGTTTTAGAGGAGTTGCGCTGACAAGCTGCTTCAGAAGTATATTTGGGCAAATTTTTAAGTTCAAAGGGGCATAACTCCCACAAAGTTTAGATGATCAACATTTCCTGGTCATATGCACAACTACATATGGTGTCCTTACTACCTAACAAGTTTCATGAAATTCTGTTCAGTAGTTTCAGAGGAGTTGCGCTGACAAGCTGCTTCAGTAGCAAATTTCGGGAAATTTCTAAGTTCAAAGGGGCTTAACTCCCACAAAATTCAGGCGATAAAAATTTCATGGTAATATGCACAACTACATATGGTGTCCTTACTATCTACCAAGTTTCATGAAATTCTGTTCAGTAGTTTCAGAGGAGTTGCGCTGACAAACTGTGTGACGGACAGACGGACGGACAGACGGACGGACTGACGGACAGACAGACCGACGGACGGACAGACGGACAGGACAAATACAATATGTCTCCCCACAAAAGTGGGGGGAGACATAAATATATGTACGAAATACAAAGAACCTAAAAACGTAGATGGGAACCTTGTGTTTTTAGATTGTGACGCTCTTGGTTATTCAGTGATCTTTGCATGGAGAATTTTTCGGACAATGTATATTATTTTCCGCCTTTTACTTGTCCATGCATTGACTTAACCCAGTGTGACTGTTTCGTCTAAGCTTGTTTTAAGGTGCAATACAAATGCTAGAGTAAATCATTTTAATATATTATGTTTTTCTTCTTTATAGTATACAAGGCAAGCATCATCTTCTATGACTGACACATGACTTGGAATTATCATAGACATACAATATTAGTGCAGTGTCTTCAAATATAAAGTCATCTTCTTAACTGGCACTGCCTAAAATGCGCAAAAGAAATTATAAATGTGATATCCGCAGGTGATTATGAATGCCCTAGCATATAAAAAGAAACAAAACTACAAAAAAAACATTCCAAATTTAAAGTTAATAGATATAATGACATAATAATTCTGTATTGGCCCTCTGACAGCTGCCCAGTACATATCACCTCAGACCATTTACCAGGTTAATACATGAATTATCACATAATAATATTATTATTACAATAGATGCTGGTGATAAAATGAGAACAATACTACACTGTCGAAACAATTCCAAACTCAAACATGAAGCAGCATAATTATGACAATACTGACCCTACAAAATATACATGATGTAACTGTGTATATCATTTGCTGATAATTTGACAATTCACACGTTAATCTACAAGCTAATAATAATTTAAATAATGTATTGAAGTGTCGTCCGTATTTAGATATAATCGTCCTCATGAGAGCAAGTTAATAGCTAATTAATCGTTATTGAAAGAGAGTTTAAGCAGTGATAATCAATAATTGCATCAATATGAACAAAATGTACGACCACCTTTTACATCAAACCGCTGTAATAAAGACCACTACAGAGGCGTTGGAAATGCAGAGCATGGCTTGTGACAGTTACAATAATGTGTTAGGTATTGCAATGGGTGATACTGTGATGAGCATATGGACGTATTCTTTGTTGACATACGTCTAAGGATATTTAATGAATACGATAGATTTTTTAGTCGTACAACAAGAAAAGTTTATAGATACCAAAGGGGTAATCAGATACCGTAAATCAATGAAGGACGGACAGCACAATGTTCAAAAAGAAAAAAGATAAAAAGGAAACGTAACGATCTACAAAACATTACACATAATACCAAATATCGAGAAATACTAAAAACCGGGAATGAACTCAGATGAAGGATAAGCAGTCCCTGCTCCACATGTTGCACCCTTCATGCATCAAAAACGCCACATGTTCATTAGTAGCTACTTGCTGTTTTTAACGTGCGGAAGAATGGTGTTTTCCATAGACTAGGTACTGATTATTGTCTCACACCATCGAAGAATTGTATTATTGCTTCCTCCTAAACAACCTGAGTATGTCCTTCTCCGTAAAATATTCAATAAAATAATTATGATCATAATGCGTTAGATTAAGTAAATGATTTGATGCAACAAAAACCTTGTGAGCAAGAAAATGTAAGCTCATTCGTAAACGTTGAGAAGAATGAATACTCCATATAACACATGAAAATTAATTGTAATGTTGATCTAACAAATTACCAAACCAAAAGGGTCTCCGTGGCATGGCTAAAGCTTGTCAGTACATCTGTGTTACACATTTAAAGATACAATTATGGTACCGGTCTAATAAACAGATTTTCAACACACGTCCAGAAACACAGCCTATTGTCTCCCTCTACGTTATTTTAGCTTGGTCTACCGGGTTGTCTCCTTTTTCTGCAAATTTTCCGTAAAACATCCAAACTACTTTACATTGTAAAAATATATATTATACAATAACTGCCTTCATATCAGGTGACCATCTAAAGTTGTCAAGAGAGGGTGGTTGCCTTCCCCGAGGGTTTTAGCCCGAGACGAAACAACCTCATGAAGGTTGACAACTTGATGTTCACCTCATATGAAAGCAATAACTGTTTTATCATACCGAAACTACTCTAATATGCTCATAACTGTAATGTATTTGTTTTTCAGTAGACAACAAAATAATTTTAGGTCTAGAAAATACAATTACGGAACCGGACTGCAAAACAAAACAGATTTTCAACACACTTGCGGTTGTCATGGATTGTTGACCGGGCGACAACCCACTCTCTCCCTCTACATTTTATATGTATAGGGTGCTCACCGAGTTGTTTCCGTAAAACATCCAAATTGTCTTATTACTTTTATATAATAAAAACAATGGTGTAAGGTATAATAATATATATGATATAACAAATGATGACGTAATTTATATATCCATTTCATGATTTATTTGCTGTTTAAATAAAATATGATACCTTTTGTTTCTCTAATTACATTTGAAAACTAAATATGTAATTTTACAGTGAATAATTAAAGTTTAATTAAGTTACAAATAGAAGGCAGTTGAAAGCAGGATTTCCGATACTATGAGGCAATAGTCAATTTTAATATCTTAATTGGATTCGTGTTAATGTTTTTGTCCATTATTGATTCCACCTTCGGTTTTCTCGAGCGTTTCTTTTTATATAATATTATGTACATGTATTTAAAACATTGTTTTATACAACAGTAAATGAAGGCACTCGAAGCTGTTTACGTGACACAAGACCAATACGACATGTTGTCTGTATAACTAGAACATATGGCCGATTCCTTTCAACTTGATTTCTATTTGTGTTTTATTTGATTGGTAATGTAGTACTCCCGATACTTGTTCTACTTGCACTAACATTTAGACACAAATAACGTTTTATAGTTGATGTATGACTTCAAGCGTTTAACTTATCATTCAAGTGCGCCGAGGTCATTGATTTTTGCAAATATTTTTTGCAGATAAAAAGATGGACATTTTTGCTCGATTGTGATGGAATAATAGACCGTAATTTTAATATATTTCTGGGTTAAAACGGTGTATGTGTGGGCAAGTCTTAAATTTCGCAGTAAATTTATTCGAGAAGACTAAAGCATTCATTTTGGAGTTGTGGTATAGGTGGGGTATGTGTCTAACGCCACTTTTAAAAATATTCTAGCTATATCGTGACGGTCAGTTTTATTGGTGGAGGAATCCAAATTACTCAGAAAAAAACCACCGACCTGCAGCAAGCTACTGAATAACTCGGAGTTCGGTAATTTTGTCATTACCCTTATTGATCACATAATATTGTTTCAATAGACCACTAGGCCACATCCGCTATATTAAAATATAGCTTCAATAGTCGAAGTGTTACCTTGTCTCGTAAGGAAAATCTAGAGATAGACATATATATATATATGGTGCGAGTTCAAATCCCGTTGAGGGAAGAGCAAAAATTTGTTAACTCAAAGATCTAATTCTAACACTGTTTGGATTAATTTTCAGACGTATTTATACAAGTTGTATGTGTACTTGTCACATCTAAAGGCTTGATTCATTTGTAGATAACGTTGCATCGCATTTGTTGGTGATGTTGCTAATTCAAAAGTACACAAAGAAGAATTATATTATGATCGTCCAAAGTGCGTAGTACACTAAATAGAAATGTCATAAGTATGGGTGATGTCTTTGTGGTGTTTTGTACAGTACGATGTAAATACAGTAGAAGGTCGGGCGAATCCATGTTAACAAGGAGGATATATAAACAATATACGTACATTGTCGGAAAATATCAAATTTATTTAAACGAGATTTAGAAAAATAGAAAAACGAGTCTTTGTTTCGCAGCTAGTGCAAATGAAGTTATATTTTCAGACAATGTAGGTATAATATGTTTATCTTGCAATGTCAAAAAGCCCCAAAACACCTGCCAAATTGTCTAAAAGAGCAGAAACAAGCGCTGTTCAAATCGTTTTTATGGCTTTCCCTGTTATGCCCGCGCTTATACTGTTACCGTTTCTTATCGTTGTAAAACATCAGTCAGGTACCAGCAAAATTATAAATCGGTCAGTGATCATATATTACAAAATGAAATCCAGTAGATGCAATTTGACTGTTCAAATAAAACCAGTGCAGGATTAAAAAAATCCCGATTTGTTATTGTTAAAAAATCGTAAAATATTCATTAGAATATGTTATTTTCATTATTTAATCCGATGGCAATATTATTTAAATCCAGGAAATCTGATAATTATCTTATAGAAGGAATAATGTATTTCATTGACGTTAGAGAATACCGAAGGGGCAATCAAAAACGGACAACCCAGAGAAATTGGCAATACAAGACAAACGACGAAGACAAACAAAACCAAAGCACAACACAATATGTGTTGGACACCATTATACGTAAGCAAACACAAATAACGTAAATAAGAAATGAACCCTCCTATAAACAACGAAAATGCGCATGGTCGGATTAAATTTTCTGTGATTTTGTGAATCTTAGAAAAATGGCTTAAAAACATTAATCATCTAACAAGAGGTTGTGGGCCAATATGACATTATCAAAACATATGTATATGTAGTGGAAAACCAGCGTAATATATGACTTGAATATATGTGTTAGACATTTATTCTAGAGAAAATCTGATCCATTCAAACGTGTGAGTACTATTCACATTATATACCCATGTATATGCTACTTACCTGTTTACTTATGTACCCGTGCACCTGTCACCTGTGACGCTTGAATGTAAACAAACCAACTGTCAACAGTCAATTTTATCATAAACAATATAGTTTCTGTGTTCCGTATGTCTCAAAAGAAAAATTTTCAAGACACTTCCACTCCAGTTGTAAATAGAAAACGACGGGAAAGTAAACCTACGCCTCCAGAACGAGAATTCGCCAAACGTACAAATATAATGAACTCCCCAGATAATTCTCAGCACCAGAACCTGTCCTTTATTCAAGATAATCAGCCACCGCTACCGCAGTCTACTTCTCCATCCCAGTTTTCATCGTCACAACCCAACCCCGTCAATTGTAGTCTTTCCCAAGATGATGTATGCAAAATAGCCTGTAAGCTTAAAGAAATGTTACGCAGTGAAATTGATTACACAATAAAAAGTACTATAGGCCACTGTAAAGGCGAAATATTTGGACTTAATTCCGAGAATGAGAAATTAAGTGAAGATCTGGACGTTCTAGAACAATACGGCAGGCGTGAACTAATGCGCATTAATGGAATTCCGGACGGAGGTCACCAAGAAACAACGGCCAATACAACTAAGCTAGTCCATAGATCCCGATCTTAAAGAGTCCGATATCATACGATCGCATATAATTGGGAATCCAGTCAGGGTTGGCGAGCACGGACGTGTTTTACCACCACGCCAATGTATTGTCCGTCTCAAAGATTCTAACGTGAAAAAGCGCATACTGAAATGTAGAAAGAACTTGAAGGATAAACCAGAATACCGTTCAGTTAACATAAACGAGGATCTCACAAAAATTCGTAATGGCATAGCATACCGGGCGCGACAACTTAAGAAACTCAAATTGGTTACGGATACATGAACTATTGACGGGAATCGTATTAGTCAATAATGTAACAGTGCTAAATAAACTAGCTAGTGAGATTGGTAGGGATGCTGTTAAAATTATCAATGACATCAACACTAAATCATCGGAGCACAACATACTTAGATCCACTCGAGTCAAAGAACATACCGTATTCATCGGCCGCAACACCAGACCATGCTAATTCACATTATTGATTGTACTTTATTAAAACACAATAAATGGCATTTTCTCGCATTGCGTATAAATGCATTCCATCCATATTCTTTGTTACAACCATATGTGTTTGGTTTTTTTTTATGTGTATCCAAGGATTTGTATAGTATAATACAAATCCTTGATGTATCTAGTTGGCCAAATATAAATGTAGAAATAGTATGGTCCAACAGCTTTCAAGCAAAATTCAATAAACATTTTTTGGGTTATCTAGGCCTATTCATTATTGGAATATTGTACCGTCAGTAAATTACAATCCAGGTCAAGGTTTTTCATTGATTGTAGTGACCGATCACATGATTTGTGAAAGTGACGCAGCTTATGTTTATTTTATTTTTCAATTCACGTGACTTCTCAACAATCATCATCACTACTCATGTGTAAAGTTATATACAAACAGGTCTGTTTTATACTCAACTGGATTTTTTCTTTAGTATCGCTATATTCATTAATAAATGTACTACAAGATAAAACATACAAATTAAATACAATATATATATCACAATATATGTCAAGGTCTTCTATTATAGCTATGACCAATCACATGATCATAATGGATTGTGAAAGTGACTCTTGTATGTTCGTTTTTTCCTGTATCATACAAAATCGCTATTACTATATTTGATACAATCACCATTCGTTATCCAACCACAAGCGATTTTTGTTTATCATGTGTTGCTATCCATGCCATACCATGTAGAAATGTTATTGCCGAAGAGGTCAAGTCTACATTTTTTTTTATCCATTTCTAGTATACAGATACTACATACAAATAGTAGTAAACTCCAAACCAAGTCAAGGTCTTTCATTGATTACAACGACCAATCAAACAATCCTGAACGTACGGTGTACTTATATGATTCATTCTTACACATGTCACGTGATTTCTTAAGTATAATCGATGTTATTGTATTCTTCTCGCACAAGACTTTAATTCGGCGTCACTTTAATTTCTCTATTATCGAATTTAGCTGTGATGGTTACAGTACATTGTTGTGCATACCTAACCAGTGTCTCTGTCTAGTTGAATTAGATATAGTAACAACGCTCTCCGAAATTTAATTACAATCATCGATACTACTATTTACTCTTCATCTTAAAATAGTACACACATAACCTGTATGGTCGTATATATGTAATAGGATTTCATATGCATTTATTTTTCTCATTAGTTAGTTTTCTTTATTATTATTATTATTATAATTATGTACATGTTTTGTATGTGTCTAGATAATTTTGTTTCCATTATAATTCGCCTCCATTTTCCTCTCCTTTATGTTTATTTTGCCAATGTACATATTTTATTTGTTTATCTTTAATGTATATTTGCTTACAATTCATTTTTTATTTTTTTTGTTCTACAAAAAAGATTGAAAAGGGTGAAACTCCTTGTAAAGTAATGTCTCATACTAGGACCTCATTATTATTTGTCGCTTGCAAAAACTTAACTCATTTAAAACAGTGTTTAGGCCACTCTCATTTTCTTCAAGATCAATCTGATGTAGCTTAAAATTGACAAATGACGATTGGAATTGATCAGTTTAGAATGAGAGTAGGCCTCTTCAAAGCAAACTGACAACAATCCAAGTGTTATTTAAATCTATACGAAGTCTTATGTATTGGGTTGATTATAAATACCAGAAACAAGAAACATGCACTTTTAGCCGCTGTGTTAATAAGTTGTCTGACCGAATTTAATGTAGAAAATAACCTCATTGCCTCTACGTGTAAGGTAGATGATTTCCCCAAGCACAATACAAATGTACTTTCTTATATCATTAATGAATATCGATTTTGCTTTCATCAGTTTTTAAATATTTTCTTTAAAGCTGTAATTGTTTTCCTTCTAATAATTGCCGGAGTAGAAACTAACCCAGGTCCAAATCCACCCATTTGATTACTGATGTGCTGTCTAGCATGAGTGATTTGTCAATCACTTCTAGTATTAGTGCGATGTTTTCCTCGTCGATCTCATTTCTTCATCTAAACATTCAAAGTTTAGTCCCAAAACTAGACCTTATTACAGCAGAATACGCTGACTTTGACATACTATCTTTTTCAGAATTATGGTTAAACCGTAGTCATACGGATGAGTCATTAAAACTATCGAATTATCAAACTCCATTTCGAAACGATAGGGGTCCTAGCAAATCGGGGGGTGGGGTTATTTTGTATGTAAAGGATAATATAAATGTAAGCAGACGTGACGATCTTGATTTCGATGATCTTGAAGGCATTTGGGTTCAAATAAAAATAAATGGCAAACAGATCTCATTTGGAATTTTTTATATCCCCCCTAAAAGTACCCAATATATATGGGGAAATTGGAATCCTCAATAGCAATGGCCATAAATGATATTGCTATTGATGATGTCATTATAACTGGTGATTTTAACGACAATCAACTGGACTACCCACGCACTAAAATTAGCTTTCTTTTAACTAAATTCAGTCTTTTACAAATGATTGACGAACCGACACATTTCTCTGAGCACTATTCATCATTAATTGATCTTATATTGACAAATAATGTTAATAGCTTGATATACACTGGAGTAGGACCTGCACTCACCAAACAAATACGATATCATTGCCCTGTAATAGGTTTCATAAATTATCATAAGACCCCGACGAAACCGTTTAAACGTTAAATATGGTTGTATGAACATGCAGATTATGAAAAGCTAAGACAGAATTTGTTCAACGTAAACTGGGACTCACTTTTTCTTACTGATGATATAGAATTGATAACAAACGATATTACTAATACTATTTTAAGTGTCGCTGAATCTTCCATCCCGAGTAAAATTGTTACTATCCGACAAGGGGGGCCCAAGTGGTTATCTTGTAATATACGAAAAATGATAAGGCAGAAAAATAGAATTCACAGAAAGGCAAAACATTTTAATAACCCCATGCATTGTAATAAATTTAGGAAAATCAGAAATGAAGTTACAAGCCTAGTAAGGAACACCAAAGATAAATATAATAATGATTTAATCAAAAAAATTACAAACATGAATTTTTCTTGCAAAAAAAAGTGGAACATTAACTATATCATATAACAGATTTCTGGTATAAAAGGATCTGATATGAGCATTCCCCCAATTCTCTATAATGATAACTTAATATTTGATGATATCGAAAGAGCAGACTTATTTAATATATATTTTTCAAACAATCCGAAATTGACGACTCCAACAGCAATATCCCTAATTTATCACATGTTACAAACCAAATAAATGAAATCAAATTATGTGAAAATGAAGTCGAAGATGTTCTAAAAGTGATAAATCCTACAAAAGCATCTGGTCCTGATCTGATTAACCCTAGACTGTTGAAGGAAGCAGCACCTATTATTAAACACTCTCTTTGTAAATTATTCAATCTCTCTTTACGGGTCGCTTCCTATCCAAGCCAATGGAAACGAGCAAATATAACGCCTGTTTTTAAGAATAATAAACAAAACGACGTAAACAATTATAGACCCATATCCCTACTTAGTGTAATTTCAAAATGTATGGAGCGTTGTGTATATAAACATATTCACAATCATCTATTGGATAACGATATTCTAACTACTTGTCAATCCGGATTCACAAAAGGGGATTCTGCAGTTAATCAACTAATCAATATAACAAACGATTTTGGCAAAGCCTTAGATAATGGTAAAGAAGTTCGGGTCGTTTTCTGCGATATCAGTAAAGCATTTGATAGAGTTTGGCATAAAGGTTTAATTCACAAACTAAAACAATCAGGCATTTCAGGAAATTTACTCAAGTGGTTTCAAAATTATCTCTATGGGAGGGAACAAAGGGTGGTTATTAATGGCTCAAACTCTAACTGGTTACCGGTAACGGCATGGGTTCCTCAAGGTTCCATACTTAACTCTCTTTTATTTATTACTTTTATAAATGATATCGTAAACGAGATCAATGCTGAAATTAAACTGTTTGCTGATGACACCAGTTTATATCTCATTGTTGACAACCCCAACGACACGGCTTTCTTCCTGATCCAAGATCTCAATCAATTACAACGTTGGTCTGAAAAATGGCTCGTAAAATTCAACCCGAATAAAACTGAAACTATGGTTATTTCCAGTAAGAGAAACAAACTATATCACCCCCCTTTACAAATGAATGATCAAGATCTACACGTAGGTAACTCTCACAAACACATAGGTGTAATAATTTCAGATAATGGCCAATGGAATGATCATATTGATTACATTGTTTAAAAAAATTATAGCAGATTAAATATAATGAGAAAATCTAGAACATTCCATGATATATAATCTTTAGAATTTTTTTTTTATTTCTTTTATAAGACCTTTAATGGAGTATGCTGATGTTATATGAGATAATCAAAAACAAAATTTAATAAATAAATTAGAGAATATTCAATTAGATGCAGCAATAATAGTAACTGGGGGACCAGATTAACATCACATGACAGCTTGTATGAAGAAACAAAATGGGAAAAACTAAAAGATAGAAGAAATAATCACAAGCTTGTTCTCTTTCATAAAATGAATTACAATAAAACACCCCAATATGTAGCTGAATTAATTCCAAAACCTGTAGGTACCCGACATACCCATAATACTAGACAAATAAACAATATTGTTAATATAAACTGTCGAACTAGTTCTTATTCTGAATATTTTCTGCCCTCAACTGTAAAATCATGAAATGATTTACCACTTTCCACCCGTAATATGGAATCGCTAAATTCATTTTAATCTCTTATCAATACTAAAAACACTAAAGTTCCAGCCCATTATTATGCTGGATGTAGGTTAGGTCAGATATTACATGCGAGACTACGTATGAATTGTAGTTTCTTAAATGCACACTTCTTTATTAGAAACCTTGTTGAATCGCCAAATTGCATCTGTGGAATAACTGAAACTGTATCTCATTTCTTATTAGATTGTCCGCGTCACACGACTCTAAGGCAACTACTTTTCTTCTCACTTTTGGACATTCCTGAAACAATTTCACTGAATCTACTTATTTTTGGCTCAGTTAATCTAAATGACGAAGAAAACAAGGCAGAATTTAAATCAGTCCAAACCTTTATCATAAAAAGTAAAAGGTTTACACCCTGACATGCTTACATAATATATTTCACCTTTTCAATCTTATTCAATCTCTTTGTATTATTATTTTCAAGTAAATTGTGTAGCTTTCAACTACATGCTACATATTTTTTTTTATCCCTCAATGTATAAATAATTCTCACAAGTTTAAAATTTAAATCAGCATGCAGATATATTTGTTTGAGATATTTGTATGTTTTTCATAGGAAACAGATTTAAGAAAAAAGCATTTGCTTGTTTCTGAATCCTATTGTAGAATTGCTATTGTTTTGTTTATATATATCAGTGATACCAATAAAATATGTTTATACCAAACAACTGGAGGTAAAGACGAACAAAACATCGTTTTTATTGTTTGTTTTTGTACCTTGATCCAAGCTAGATGCAATTGGTGTGTTCGAGAAGGACATGTAATTAGGCCCTCCTGGAATATGTAACCATAGCAGCTTTTGGCTATCCTGTTGATGCCCTTTTTTTATTTGCTCCCAAAGATTTTTAGATTGTTCCGCATTTCAATCTTTTGACTATGAAGATTATTATAACCTTTGTGCATTAAATTAGATGTATACGTTTTAAGTATACATAGGTAAAATAAATGTCTTTATAACGCTATCTTTTTAACAATTTGTTTACAAGATATCATTCTTGCATTGAATGACTGGGTTTTTTTTTCATTCGTTAATTACTATTTAACTGTTCATTGTCCAATTATGCCAGGAAGCTGTTCTGAAAGCTTATGTTTGTTTCAATGAAGTCTTTAAATATGTATTCTGTTTATTTAATACTTAACTATTTATTGTAAATTAAAGATATTAGTCCATCTATGTATCTTTTAAGCTCTAAAAGTAATTACCTCTTTTGTAATGGGAACATTTTGTTGATTGCTTTGTTCTAGATAAACTCACTTCACTCTAATATGATTTTAAGTTCTTATTCCAAAGGTGTCACTCAGTAAGGAATAACCAGGATTGCTGTAATCATCTATTAAGCACAACATCCATTTCAGTTTCATATTTAATCACCATTCTGTAATTGTTCTCCGCGTTGATCGTTTTGATCGTTCAATCCAATAACTGGTCTATTTTTTTGTTCAACTAATTCTTATTGTGATTTCTTATTATTTCTATTTCTGAGTTGAAGGACCGTGTACCTTGATGAACTCAATTAAGCGAAGGCCTATTCTTCAAAAGGGTATGTACAAATTACCTTATTGTCCTTACTTCGCACACCAAAATCCACAGAGATTACTTCTTTTCATTTGGAATGTCGAGTTGGTTAATAAGAAGAGTTGAATATACCAAAGGAGTAATTAGAATCCTCATATCGAAGAAGAACAGACAACACAATGGCCAAAAGACAAAGTACTAAAGGACAAACAACGATGAGGAATGGACCGGGAAGTATTTGCGACAAGTGGAACATATCCGTGGTCATTTGTGACACAGATATTCCATAGCGATCAACCATGTCATGGTGGCGACCGTAAAACATTCGACGTGATGACTTCAACTTAACCAACAGGAACCCTTGGTTCAGTAGCTTCCTTGTTAGCAGCAACCCACAAGCTCTGGAATATCGTATCAACTGAGAGATATATACTCCATATGCAGGTGATGCTGGAATGTTGCTACATATAATTGAAAATTTCACAAGGAGAAAAATTGAAATCATCTCTTTTGTCGTAAAGTTTCGTTCTGTCAAGGTCTGAAGCAGACCTATCTGTATCTGTGCTATCATTTGTTTCAAGCGCAATGGGATAGACGCGTATGCATTGTATTTCCATTCCGTGCCGGCCTTGGGAGATGCGAGACCCAGTGCTGTTGTCTGTAAAACCTGCAGTGTGTTATTGTGTGTAGATGAACTTTCGAGAATAGATAACCCCAGCGCGAGGCCCAATTTGAAGCAAGTGGTCGAATTGGGTTAAGACCGGCCCTGTTGCCATACAATCCACATGTCAACTGGAATTAAAACAATCAGAATGTTGCCAATGATCATGTGAATGGTTTGTTCATTTCTGATTATATAATACTAAAAAATTAAGTCAGTTTCTTTAAACGTAGATATTGATATAACATTTTGATGTTGGGAAAACAGCTAACATAAACGTTAGAGAAATTCGACAAAGGTAATCAAGAATGGACAAAGCGAAGACATAGACAACATTGGGCACACAGCACACAACAAAGGAAAAATGGAAAACACAATAAAAAAAGTAAAAAGATGAGCAACACAGATCTCATCACATTAAATATGACAAATCTATCAATGCCGAAACTTATTATGAGGCAAGCCACTTGTGGTCTTCAACAAAGTAAATATGTCTGTCGCAGCTTCTGTGTTATAATGTAAGCGATAACCTAAAGGTGTAAGCCATAATTAATTGGGCAAAGAGGAAATTAAGAGAACACAAATGTCAAGTGCAACGGGTAAGTTACAATAGTAAAGTATGATGTTTTTATTACAAACATTTTCTAGTTATTTGTTTTCCATAAACATCTGGAAAAATATTTTTGAATAAAAATCGATTCATTATGAAATACGTGCACCATTTATTTTAAATAAATTTTGAAACATGTAAAAGTACTTCTCTCAATTTAGTTGACATGTTATTTAATTGAACAAAAAACCGAATTGTGTTCGTAATTTGTGATGCAATATTCTGAAATGAAAATTATATAGAAATGAAATCGAGGAAATAATTTATATCTAAATAAGGGTAATAACAAAATTATCGAACTCTGAACAATCTTCCAAAGGGAAAGTCAAAACTCATAACTATATAAACAGACAAAATCAGTCAACAACCGGAAAACTGTGAAAACTGTAATGACCCTGACTTGGTACAGGCATTTCTAAAGAAATGGTGGGTTGAATCAGATTTTAAAGCACCAAACCTCCCGCTTTCATTACGGCTCAAAGGTTCCGGCTGTCACTATAACAGTATTTATAACAATACTGGAACAAAATAGGTAAAACAATTGTCAAAGTAGTACCAAATTCAGTGAGGAGGGTGGAACATCTGTCGTGAACCATCTCCATCAATAACCCCGAGTCACCTGAAGTATTTTAACTACGAAAGTAAATGTCAAAAACACTTTTACGTCACACATTGATAAAAACATATTTTTGACATTTTGGTTTGAACTCCTTATCTTTATACATTTTCACTATATGAAAATCTATCGTTTATTATCGTCTCTGCATTCCTTGTTTAATGCACATACTCCACTGCCCTAGTAGTACATGTACACCTTAGATTTATATAACTATCATACTACAATTATACCATTTTTACAGGTATAATTCTTGCATAATTATATTGCACTTTCTGCTAATTAATTATTGAAATAGAAACAATTACATAATATAATCATATTCAAATTTTATCAATTATAAGTATTGTCGTCACGGTATGTGTTTTCGTATGTCATATCTTTTCGTATCATCCATTTTATTTTGATTTCCACAGTGCACGCGTTATTTTTGACGTGTCTTCCGGTTTTTATTTATGGAACGTAAACAGGACTCCAACGTGACATCTGTCAAAAATGTTCAAGGTTGCTTTTAAAGACGTAAGTACCAAAAATAGTGAACCTACCTACTGAATCATACTTTTTGTAATGCTAACAATTTACTTCATTAATAAAGTAGCTGAAAAAAAAATCCAGAAGGGCTATATAAAATTGAACTATGTCGTCTGCCTCTCAGACACCGGCTCTTCCTGTCATGTGACTGTCATGGGGTCACTGATCGTACTTGTAAACAAAAGAGCTGACTGAAATGTGCCTGTTTCTTATATAAAATACATGTCATCTTGCAGTGCATGTGGTTTCGGCAATAAAAAAAACATCAAAAGTAAACACAAATTTGAAAGTGGTCATTTCCAAACATTCTGTTATTTTATTTATATGTAGTATGATTCGTAGATGGCCAGAACCATGAAATTTTAAAACTAGCCATTTCCGGATTTTATATTCGTTCCCATGCCGTATATCAGCCCTGTTTTTACTTCATACGAAAACATATGACGCCATTTTACTGACAGCAAAAATTGCCAGATAATCGAGAGTATATTAAAATACAAGAATGGCTTTTAAAACAATCTTATGTACAACGAAATATTTATCTAGCCATTCTTTGAAAATTCCAATCGTCATATGAATGAAGGGTTAACACTGTTAATCGCTATATCGGAAAATCGATAATAGTACGAAAACACATAACACGATGCTATATAATGCAACCACCTCTGTGGTGTTAGGGTTATGATGTTTAACGACACTTTCACAATATTTCAGCTATATTGTGGCGGTCAGCTTTTTCATGTAGGAAATCAGAGTATCAGGAGAAAACCATGGACCTGTCGCAAGTCATTGAAAACTTATTCACATAATGTTGTATCGAGTACACCTCGCAATGAACGGGATTCGAACTCACCCTACTGGTGATAGACAATGAGTGCACATGTAGTTGTAAATTAACTACCATACGACTACGACCCCGAGTGCTCCTCCTCAATCTGTGGTGTTGCACATTCTTTCCGTTTTTAAATAATTATATAATTGATTGTGCAAAACAATGATAGCTTTGAAGAGCGAATTGTGAATTCATTTTGTAAATCTTAAGTGTGTTTAGGGTGCGGACATAGAAAAGGGAATATTAGAGGGGTGTCAAGTGTATTATATATCATACGTTGAGTGTAGATTCGGGAGTGTAGATATGTTGTCAGCCGCTAAATATATCTCGTTTAATTCAAGAGGAGGACCAAGCATTTTATTGGTTGTCAATTGTCCTGTTAGATTGGTAGATTATTGTTTAACGTCAAATCAGCATTATTGCACCCATGGTCGTGACGAGAGCATATATTGAATACGTCGGGAAATGTTTCTTTGTAACGGACCACCAACGACCACTTCTGGCATTCTACTTACTGTTCATCAGGAGATGCTTCACCTTTTTACGTGCAAGACTAGTGGTGTTGTCAATCTACGAGACATCCATTTACGCCTCGTTCTAACACGGAGGGGGTATGTACTGAAAAATGGGGGAAATGGAAAAATATATTATACCTCAAACAACTATTACATCCTAATGTGTATTTTTTATTTAAGGCATGTGACAACAATGATGTATTGGCTATCGAAATTACCAGAAGCCACCCCTCCCCCAACCGCACTAATTAATCCTATTTTCAGTGAATAGGAACATGCAAAAATAGAATGGCATCTGGGCTATTACAGAACTCGCGTTAAATATTAATATCGGATACGTCTGGTTTGACAGGTAGTTGTCGTATTAAAATTGATTTAATATGTGGAAGGAAATGTCGTTCCAAAAATGAAATACTACTATTCTCAATAAACATCAATCACTGTGACCCAGCAGTTCTTGGAAATTTTAAGATTGCTCAATGCATATCCATCATGTTTCATCCAGTAAGTATATTTCATTACTTATACGAGATCTATTTTGTAAGGTATCGGATTAAATAGAACACTGACAGGTCTATGTATCATCAGAAGTCATGGATCTACTAATTTTGTTTGACTTGTAACCCTTTATACTACATTTTATTTGGTACATATATATATTTTATACTCTGTCTATATATGCAGTATTCAGCTACCAAAACCAGATATAGACAAATATAATGTAGTCAATATATAATATGTTCGTTATTATAATAAGAAAAGATGATAAACAAAGACCACCAAATTATACGAGGTTCAGTGCTTAAATGAGATTCATTGTAAAATTTAAATATATGGTTATATTCACTAAATCGGAATTTAATTCTAAGCCATTTTCAGCGCTGTGTCAAACTAAAAAGCATGTGAAAGTTTTTTGTTTTTGCTTGTTTGTTTTTTGTTTGTTTGTTTGTTTGTTTGGTTTTTTTTTTGCAACTGTGTTAGGTTTTATTCGCGTGTCATCGAAGATTAAGCATGGAATTTTGGACATTGTCTATACCGGAAGCATAACTTATGTGTATTTGGTCTGATGACCTTGACATTCTTCTTAATGTTAACCGTTGGGTAAAAAATATAAGATACATTGGCAGACGATTTAAGACATCATTGTTGTCATGTTTAAGTCAGATATGGCTTGACATGGTCTCAAACATTAAGTAAGCGAGATAAACAACTCTTTGTCCCATGAGAAACAAAACTGTCAACCTTGTAATGTTAAATCTCCGTAAATAAAGTGAAGGGCGTATTCATTCATTCAAATTATCAAATTACGCATGGATCATTTAGATTGTGAATGGAGTATCAATATAAAATGGTAAGGAATAAACATATAAAACATAATGTTCGAACAGAATGATAAGGAATCCTGAAATGTACTGTACAGAATTGCTCACCGACAATATACGGTGGGTGGCCTAATTAGCAGAAGGCAAATGTCGGTTAATGTCAAATGTTTCCTTACAAACTCAAATGCAGCCATCTACATTATGTTATAGCATATAGTAATATAGACATTTACCATAATTTGTACTACAATATAAGAACTTGTAGATCATAGCTCTTAGGAATAAAAAAAAAGAGGTTAAGTGGCAATGTTCTTGTTGCTATATATTACGGTAGTAACCTAATATGTGAGCCAATGTGTATATTCGTCAAAATGACAAACATCTTTGTGGCTGCCCCAATGCACTGTCTGGATTTACAACGTCGCATGTCGTGATCATTTTGGTGTATAATAGCTTGAGGTGAGAGGTGGTTGTTCGCTTTGATGATATTCGTGGAATTTACTGTTAAATCTTTCTTTTCATAATATGCTTTCTGAAGTAAAAAAAAATCACGTTCTAGATTGCATTTCTAGAAAAATAAGCATTTTTTTGTAAGGTCTTTGCAATACAATAATTCATTCATGTATAGTATAATGTTATTTCATTCTTCATTGCTGCTGCCGTGCATCTTCAATGATATCAACAACTTCAATTTAAAATTGCTTTCAAATTACAAAATGATGTAATTTTATAATGCCATGTAGAAGCAGAAATTCCATGACATAATTGTCAGTAATTATTTGATACTGTTAGCAGTGCCTGTGATGATATTCCCTTTATTTAGATCATATTCATGTCAGTAATCTCACAGTGGTACATATGGCATATACATTACTTTGGTTCTAAATTACAAAGATTACGTACAAATTTTTTGACAGATTATTGATTAGAGCAAAAAGAACGGTTTAAAAGTAATTAATTGTCAACTGGAATATGTCTACTCGATAGTTCTATTGACAAATGTGGCATTTGAAACAGAAGGTGTTTACCTTTCCGGAGAATCTGAATTCACCCCCGCTTTTCAGTGGGGTTCGTGTAGCTCGATTTTTCTTTTTCTTTGTAATGTTTTGTAGATAGTTGATTGTCCTTTTTGTTTTTTCTTTCTTTTGGCAATTGCGTTGTCTGTCCTTCGATTTGCGGCTTCTGTTATCTTCAAACTTTTCTTATGTTACAACGGAGTGTAGAAATATGCTGCTGGTACAAACCCACCTTGATAAGGGTATACACTAGTTGTGTGGAACCAATCAAGTACTCAGCTTATCCTTAGGACGGACATGAATTTGTTGTCTTTGGTGGTCCTTGGGAAGGCAAACCTTTCCGACCGTATATACAATATCCTGTTTTGTCTGTGATAATCTATATATCCGTCCATATGTCCATATTAGTGCTTCTTTTTTAACTATGGATACATGAATCTTTGTTTCATGTTCTGATCATGACAATGGCTGAAATACCAATCAATCAATCTTTGTTACGAGGAATATGTAATTTCTTGCTTCCAACGAGGAGGTCAGTGTTATTGGTGGCAGAAACCTGTCGCAAGTCACTGACAAACTGTATCACATTATATTGTATCGAGTTCAACTCGCCATGAGCGTGATTCAAACTCACAACTTTAGTTTTGATAAGCACTGATTGCACAGGTAATTGTAAATCCTTACGATTACGACCTCGACAGCTCTCTTGTTTCCAACGACCGCTTGCAATAAGAAAAGTTTTAAAATACTAATGGGGTTATCAGAAACCATACATCGAAGAAGGACAGACAATACCACCACCAAAGGAAAATGACCAAGGAACAAACAATGATCTACAAAACACTACACAGAAGACTGAAGATTTGAGCAGCACAAACGCCATTAAAAACAGAGAGTGAACTAGTGCTCTAGAAAGGTAATCACCTGCTCCACTAGTGGCTCTCGTCTTTTACAAGTTAAACGACACGAACATCATCATTCAAAACGTGTTGTAGACCAGTATTCGTAAATAAACACAAATAGCACATTATTTTGAGATATTATAGATACGCGTTTACATATATGGTACATTTTGTATAATTATGCGCATTAAAATGTCATTAGAAAGTACAAATATTAACCTCCTCAATGTGCCTCTTATCAGTCAGCGTGTAATATGCGGTTTTGAACAAACTAGATCGATGGGTGTCTTATTAGAAAATCAGTCTTCATAAGAAATATTTTGGGACTAGTATTTTCCTAAATACTGAATACAATTTTATCCTTAATTAAGGTCAATTACTATTCAATTATTCTCGTATTTCCATATGCTCTGGGTTATTTATTTCTTCAAAATACTTCTTGAAATCCAATTAAATATCTTGCTACACATAATGTAGTGCTTGTAATTATATAATTATTGGTCAATCGTTGCATAATGTCAAGTGATCGACTCGTGTGGTGTCATGGCTTTTGTAATGAACAAACATGTAACTCTATGATTATCTTTATGCTAGAATGAGCAGTAACTTTCCTGGCTTCATACATGTACTGTAGTAAAAACAAATTAGTTAGACTAGTTTTATGGGTTCAAACTCAACTCACTCAACTTTTAGTGATGATATGATGCGGTCATGCAAGTGATTTCCACATGTGAGTAAAATGTCGACCCTCACATAAAACTGGAGAGGAATCGTTGTATCAGTGCAATTACTGCCTATACAAAGGTGTACGTATAAATTGTTGCTATATACGTCTACTAGTCTATAAAATATTCTGGTACCCTTTGTCCTATGCAGAGCAAAACGAAAAGGACACTGGTCAAAAATAGACTGTGCTGTAGATACCTTATCAGAAATTCAACCAAATGTCCAATGTATTTGTCTTTTTATGTGTAGATTCAACAATTATTTGCATGCATGGTATTGAAGTATAACACAATATACGTACATTGTTTGAAAATATAACACCTATAATAACTAATTTAGAGAATTCTATTCAATTCTTGTCTCTTGTATTTTGCATTATATGTTGTTTCATAATCGTCAATTTTCTTCAGAGAATGTACTGCCACGTACTAAAAGTGTTAAATTATAACTCCGACATATACTTTGCACGAGTTACAAAATATATTTTCTACTGTTGAGTCTACTGTATTATGTTTTACATTTGTTTTCTCTATCCTTCCTGGTCGTGTTTCCTGTATTAATTATCACTTAGCTGGTTACACTGCATCAGGGTTCACGAAGTGAGCATCTCTTTTCAAAAACATAGTCTACTAACAAAATACTAATTACATATTTTCAATTCCAAGCTGAAAGTCATTGTATGATTGATGATATCACTTTCATTCGTTTTCTCCGCAAAATGTATCGTATCCTTCCGGCTCATTTATAATGTATCAAACTTTGTAGCAATTTTATGGCAATAAATTTCCCGTACTTTTCCTGTTGTGGTTGCGGTAGATTGTGATCAAAACAACATAAAAGAACCACAGACTTATTGGTATATTAATTAGATCTCAAGCATAAATGTCTCATTTTAGGTTCAGGAAATTACTTACCAATTACGTCACAGAATGTCGGGAAATAGAACGGTCTGCCATATATAGTATGGTAATTGCAATAAAATATTACATATCGCATGGACAAAAACATAAAATGGCGGAAATAGTTGAAATTATATTTATTGAAATGTATATATAGTGAACCAATATAATTTACTAAGCAACATGAGATATGTTTCGCAGCATGGCGTTATTTCTTTGCAGCTCAGTTTTTTGGTTGTGCAAACAATAATGAAGATTAGGTCTGAGATGGTAGTCTAGTACTTGTGGAATACTTCTTTCACACGTATAAAAGATATAACAGCTAATTAATTACTAGCGGTGGATTGTAAGAGGTGGCCTCTCCTGTTCTGTTGCAAAACAAATTCAATCTAAAATATTCGTAGGCATGCACATCCCAGGGCTTACCAATTATCTACCTAATTTTTGTAAATTTTTGTCATCGTCATCTGACTTCTGATCACTGGATGTTAGAAAATAATTAGGCTATTGGATATCATGATCCTATGAGGGGTGACGTCTTTCCTGGGTGACCGAACTGTGAACGACCGCCAAAGGCCAAGTATACCTCGTAAAGCGACAGGTATCCTGTAAGTCATGGTAAGTTGATTGCCAATCAGTTACATAGTCGGCACCCATTAAGTTGTCAAATGAGTGACAGAAGTGTTATCATTAAATGATATTTCGTCCAATTACAAGGTCGAAGACAAACTTAATTACCCTGAAACTACTTTAAGGCAATGACGTGAGCACATTCAATGGACAAAAGAGTATATTTATTTTCTGATTACCATTTCTTGTTTTATTCAATCGACGGCATTATAATGGGCGTATGAAGGGATTGGCTCTCTCCGTACCATGGAAGGAATGTTGTGGAGACAGTAACCTTTGAGGTGATCGAAAGTTGAATTTACACATCCAAATACTTGGCAGTACTGCAACTGGTCAACGGTATCATGACAGCATCGTACACATGGTCGATGTTTGTGATATATCACACGTATTATTAGCATAAATATTTGAATAAGGAGACAATGATAGAATAGGATATAATATCCGTACAATTATTTATAAACTTCCAAGGTAACAGAACATTGCTGAACTGAGAACTGTTTTATTGCAAGAAGGACGAATGTTTCCCCAACATAAGCTACGACATCTCGTCTAAGACGGACCTTTCGTATATACCGGATGTTCCTGTTCGATTGGTAACAACACTTCCGAAGCTTGTTATATGACTATTTCCAAACTCTAACACTGGGTGAGTTTCACGTTCAGCTATGCAATCCAAATAAAATTAAAAGCAAAAACAAAACAACACACTGTCGGAACAGTTTTAAAATCAAATAGAGAGGGGCAAAATCCATATCCCTAACATAAATACATGACCATTCACTTTCCTAGCTTAATACAGTCACTTCAATAAAAAGTGACGAGGATGATAAATATTCAACATGGAATTAAATAAATTCAAGTCTGACATTAACTACACAGTCCTCTTTTTAAATTGACAGGAATACTTGTAGTTTATATAAATTATTCATATATAATTGAGTAGCTGCTTATTTAACTTTGAATTGATTTAAGTAATATTTTATTAAACCATTTATAATTAAGTTCATTATACAATTCGTTCTTGAAAGGATCATTGTTGCTGAAGATGAAGCCGTTTGATTTAATAACAACACCTACAAGATATTTATTACATAGGATCATTATCTCTGAATAAAAAACGTAGATATCTAATTTAGTGCAAACTACTCATTTCTGGGATAACCTTCGCTAAGTACACCCACAGTCAAAAGATTGGAAAGCTAAATGATTTTAGGTCTTTAGGAGCAAGGCAACCAACGCGCCTAAACAGGATAGCCACACTTTTACCTATACCTGAGGGAAATGTACTTTAGTTTTAATGAATTACGCTATTTTATTTTATTTTTCAGCTTACAGCTGTTTGCCGTGACTTGTTTTGAAATGGCATATTTATCAGGATATGTGCATCAAACTGTATAATGTTTGGATTATCAACATTAAGCTAGGATGGACCCCATTTGCTTATGTGCCATCTACGATTATTATCAGGGAACTACTTAATTTTGCTTCCAACTGAAAGGGAGAATTAAATGCACACAAGACCGATTGCTTAACAATAGAACAATAATCTCAAATGTTTCTATTTTGCAAATGATCAGTTTCATTTCTGTTTGGTTTCTTCAAGCAAAAAGGGAAAAATAATGTCGATTCAAACTTTTATGTACGATAAATTTCACATAGCAAATACAAGTTCTTATTTTATATCGAACTCTGGTAAGCTGTTCCATTTGGTCGTATGTAGTGTTCTTTTTAATATATCCCGGATAACTCGAATTTTCGGATGTGTGGAATTAAAATCATTGGTTCTTTATGCTTGGACTTCCACAGTCAAGAGTAAAGAAAACTATAAAAACACAGCTGTAGTATTCGCGTTATATGCTTAAAATAAGATACATGTTATAACAATGATACAAGAACACTTCCATATTCACCCAATGACAAGACTAAACTTGATTTAATAGAAATGGTAAACGATGATGGTCGGAAAGATTATAAATCAGGACTACATGACCTACATCATTTTAACTCCGTCGAAGACGATTGCGATGCATATTAAATCAAATAGATGTATAAAAGACAGATTTTGTTTTGTGATTATTCTTCTGGTCTTTAATGAAATAATCAGTTAGATTTCAGTTTTAGTGGGGTTCATGTAGCCCAATATTTAGTTATGTGTATTGTTTTGTAGAAGATTGTTTTCATTTTGACTTAAGCGTTTTCTTTTGTTCTCCTCCAATTTACGGCTTCTGATTTTTCTTTTGATATCTTCAAGTTTTTCTTACATATTACTTTAGGTTGTACTAAATGTTCTTAATATTGTTTTACTTTTCTCTATTTCTTATGTTAAATGAGTTTCAAATATTGTCAATGTGACATATTTAAAGATTGTACTGAATGATCTTAATATTGTTTT
Source organism: Bathymodiolus septemdierum (assembly GCA_963383655.1). NCBI lineage: Eukaryota > Metazoa > Mollusca > Bivalvia > Mytilida > Modiolidae > Bathymodiolus > Bathymodiolus septemdierum. The sequence goes on from OY726522.1 coordinate 36,264,548, forward strand.
ACTTTTTTCTATTTCTTATGTTAAATGAGTTAAAACTATTGATAATTATCAATAATTTACTTAATCAACTATTGTCAATATGACTTATTTATAGGTTATACTAAATGTTCATAATATTGTTTTGTTCTGTATCTTTATTATACTAATTGAGTTTCAAATAATGTTAATGTGACTTATTTAAAGATTGTACTGAATGATCTTAATATTGATTTTCTGTCCTCTATTTCTCGTGTTAAATTAGTTTGAAATACTGTCAATTATCAATAGTACTTTTAAAGGTTGTTCTAAATATTCTTAGTATAGTTTTGTCTTTTCTATCTTTGATAGGTTAAGTAAGTTTCAACTATTGTCAATTACCAATATGACTTATTGAAAGGTTATGTTACATGTTCTTAATATTTTATTTTGCTTCTTTTCTGTTTCTTATGTTAAATGAGATTAAAATATTGTCAATTATAAATATGACTTATTTAAAGGTCGTTCTAAATGCTTTTAATATTGTTCTTCTTTCCTCTATTTCTTATGTTAAGAAAGCTTCAGCTATTGCCAATTACCAAATATGTCTTGCTTAAAGATTATACTCAATGTTCTTATTATTGGTTTTTTCCCCTCTCATGTGTTAAATGAACTTCAATTATTGTCACTCAAAAAGATTACTTATTTAAAGGTTTAACTAAATGTTCGTAATACAGTTTCCCGTTCTCTCCTCAATCTTATGCTAAATGAGTTTCAACTATTGTCAATATGAATTATTGAAAGGTTACACTAAATGTTCTTCATACGATTTTGCTTTTGATCTTTTTTAGGTTAAATTAGTTTTAACTATTGTCCATAAGAATTATTTAAAGATTGTACTGAATACTCTTAATACGGTTTTCTTTTCTCTCATTCTGATGTTAAATGAGTTTCAGCTATTGTCAATTACCACAGCTGCCAATGACAATCAAATAAATCAATTAAGCCTGTTACTGAATATAAAAGTTCAAATGTACCGTTGCATTGAAACCCCTTACTTATTGGAACTGCATATTTTTCATTATTAGGTTTTAAGAATATTATTATGTAGTCTTTTATTGTTTGTATGTAAACATGTCTACAGCAGATTAAAAATATAAACTTAATCTTTTTTAATTTCATTACTTTAGTTAAATATTCTTTGTAATAATGTCTAACATTAAGATAAGTTTGGCTTTTTGAAATTATCCTCCAGAGACATATCATTCAATGTCATTTCAGATTCATTTATATGTAATTGAACACAGTATTACTGTACTGTATTCCAGTATTATAAAGCCATGCTATTTGAGATTGTTTTGTTATTTCGTTTCTAGAAAAGTACATACTAAGAATAAGGAAGTTAATTTTTGTCGACTAATTATTTGTATTCGTACATACACACTAAATATATGCAAATTATCTGCTTGTCGACTAATTATTCGCGTTGTCAAGCAATTTGCTATTCTGCGTCTATTTAAATTTTAGAGTGTATGACAATAATGAAAGGAATAGTCTACTGTCAACATATATATCATCCCTACACTGACCCTACTTTTTGGAAGGGTCATGACATACTGTGGTTAATCGTTTCTATGGACATATATTTCCTTAACGTCACCATCATTAGTATATCTAAATTCCGAACCTTAAACTATCTGTGCAATTAGTTCCTATCAACACCAACGTTGTGAGTTCGAATCTCGTTCATGGCTAGGTGTACTCGATACATCTTATGTGATAAAGCTTATCAGTGACTTGCGGCAGTTCAGTGGTCTTCCCCGGGTACGCCAGTTCCCTCCACCAATAAAACTCACCACCACGATATAGCTGAAATATTGTTGAAAGTGACGTTAAGCACCATAACCCCATAACCCGAAACCATAAATGTAGTATACCGATATAAATGTTTCTTTCAGATAGCAAAAAAAAAAAAAATATTCATTTGTTAGACATCATGAATTTTGTTTTTGGAACCTTAGTTTTACCATGGCATACATTTTCATTTCCTCAAATTTCATTTTTTTTTTATATTTCATTTAATTTTGGGATCTTTATTACTATAACATAGAATTAATCTTAGCATCTATCACAACTTTATACAAGAGGACATACTAACACACTCACATGTGGTAAGCACTTCTATGACCGCATCATCTCACTAAGACGGAATGTTTGGGCACATATAACTAGTTTAAAACCGCCACTTGTTTTGAAGTACCTGTACCAAGCCATGAAAGTGACTCTTTTTCTACGATTTCTCCATTGCATTGTGAAACTGCTCCGACATCATTTTTTTTTTCATTTTGGCCAAGTGGATGTGCGTATGGATGCGGGGATAATGATTTATTGCCAGTTCTGTAAAACCAAATGTACATCATCACTATGTATAATATATATTTATTGAATGAATGTTGCGTAACGTCAAGAGAGCAATATATTAGTTATGTTCCCAGGTAATCAATCTTGCACGTATAAAACTTACTAGAATGAGCATATGTGCAGAAGCTAAGATTGTCATGGGGAAAACGAATCCATACATGAAATAATAATAATAATAATAATAATAATAATAATAATAATAATAAATTCTTTGTTTATAGAGGGTTACACAGTTAGTTAATAACTAATCTTCCCTGAGGCCCTCATTGACATATTTAGACATGCATTGTAAAGTACACAATATAAAGTTACACAATACATTGTAATAAGTATACACAAAAGATTTAGTAAACATTTAATGGTAAATTAAGGTACATTATCATTTAAAATGAGACTTTTAATTTTTGTTTTAAATGCATTATGAGAAGAAGCTTGCCATATCGAAAACGGAAGTTCATTCCATAGCTTTGATCCAGAGTATGTAAAAGTTTTCTTAAAAAGTTCAGTTTTTGCCTTTGGGATTTGTAATTTTTCACTTACAACATTTCGGAGAGAGTAAGAATTTCTATCAGACAAGTACTGGATTTTATTTTTAGATATATAGGTGCTTCATTCTTTATAAATTTTGAAACAAGAAAATATTTATGATATTTGATTCTTTGTTCAATATTCATCCATTCCAGTTGTTTAAATAGAGGTTCAGATGGTGCTATGGGATATTGATCTAATATCAAACTTGCTGTTCTTTTTTGCAATTTAAGAATGCGATTAAGTCCATCATTTGAACAATTTCCCCAAACAACACAGCAATAATCAATTAAAGGCAAAATGTAACCTGAATAAAAAAGTTTAAATATTTCTTAATTTTTGAAAGAAGGTAGATTGTTGATGATATTTTAGAACAGACTTGATCAATATGGTTTTTCCAATTTAGATTTGAGTTAATTTTGATACCAAGTAATATTTCACAAGCAGAATGTTGTAATTGTTCAGAATTAATAGTCGAGTATAGTTGTTCATTTTGAAATGCAAGTTTTTGCTTTGTTCCAACAGTAATACATTTAGTTTTATTACAATTTATAAACATATTATTATCCTTGCACCAAAATTCAATTATATTCAAGTCTTCCTGAACTTTGGTTTGTATATCTGAAATATTTTTCCCAGAAATGTGTATTGTAGAATCATCAGCATACATATCAGTGTTGCAATTTGAAAGGGGTGAAAAATGTTGACTTGTAGCAGGTAATCAATTATCACTCCTAACAACATGTTGCTTATTATGGGTTGCTGCAAGTGGTCTTTTATGTGTAAGGACCGGTATTCTTCATGCACGAGACAGTCATGAACTTCCTGTCCTGGAGGTCGAGCTGTTTATTTGATTTGTCCAGGAAAACTAGCAAACACCCCGTTTTGGTTGGGTTGTATACCACAGGGGCGAAACCAGCATGCATTGCCTGCTTATTACTAACTGGATTAATCTTTGTACTTTTCTCCTGTTTATTGTGACAATTGCTCTGTCTGTCCTTTATCAATTGACGGCGTCTGATTATCCTTTTGATATCTTCAAACATTTTTACTACTGACTTTTCTAACAAATATGATTTTCTCCCGATTAAAAACCCTTCCTTCCGATCCTTTACCATGATCATCGTTAACTACCCATACCTACCAGGATCGTTTGTTTTGTTGTTAACTACAGCACATGGCACAATGATCTTTTAAATAACGTGACTCATAAGTGAATAGCATGACAACACGTTCAAAAACGTAGAAACAAATAAATAACCACAAACTTCAACCACGACAAAGCTAAATAAAAATCGCAAAAATTGAAGTACTTTAAAATGCCACTCCACTCTAATGAATGCAGAGACAACAATGGAGTTTGCACATGTGCGAAGTATTGATTCAAAAGAAGGGCAGTCATTTTTAATCTACACAGAAAAGGGAAGGAGTAATGATGTCATAAAAATGTAATTTATGCTAGCAGGTAAGTATGATGTGAAAGGGATTTAGCTGAATTCTTAGTACATAAAACAATGCAAAGCAAAGTTACTCGCAACAAATTAGCGTGACAACACATCAAACTGAGAGACACAATGACTTCACCGGAAGCACTTATCAACTTCAATGGCAACCAAACTTAATAAAAAATCGGGAAAAAAAGTAGATTTAGCCTTAATGCACTGGCCTCTAATGACCACAGATACAAAGACTATGTTTTTGTATACGCACACTCGGGACTGGCACAGAGGGCAGTTATTGTTATTAACAACACATCCAATGCATAAATAAAATGACTTCCCCGAGATCGCCTATCAACCTCCATGACGACCAATCTTAATATAATAAGAAAAACGTTGAAAGTGTAGTACCTTCAACCATAGCTGTTATTGATGACCTATTAAAAAACTATTAATGATCTGACATCCGATACAATATATTTTAGACAGCAATCAAGCGAGGCTTCAGAATTTGAAGTTCTTCAACATGCTCATCAAATTCTCCTCAATATCACTTCTTTGGACAATCAATGTCTTCATTTATTTCTCTTGGTACATAAAAGCCATCCATCTCGTCCTTTCCTATACATAAACGCTTTATGTTAGGTCACAGCAACTAAACTTCCGGATCATGTCCATCAGATGACAATCGCTTAGCCAAACTTTCTGTTATCGGTATCTATTTCCCATTAATTAGACTCAATACAGGTCATTGTACAGTAGATGCTCTTTTAGTACATGGATTTCATCAATTTTACTTCCAACTTTATGTTATTTTTTTTTATGAAATTGCAGATTGACAAGAATGACAGAAAAATAGCAAATCTTATAGTATTCCTACAACAATTTCCTGGCGTAACCATTAGCAACCAATAAGTCAGACCATAAAGAGTACATACTGCCTTTGACATTTTTAATTATTTCTGAGACAGAACAGAAATAGTTATTAATGTCAAGCACATTATGTACTCTTTATGGTCAGAAATGATGCTAATATACAACATTCTATATTTGTCAGCTGTTGAGTTATATATATATATATATATATATATATATACATATGTATATACAGTACAGGTACACCAAGATTTGGATCTTAAAATGCTGAGATCCGTCATTAGAAATATGCCTAGTACAACAGCTGTAGTTGCTGAAATATTAACCTCAATGTAAGTAAATCCCGATGGTAATTCGAATTTTACATGTTTACATATGTCAGTCAATGTAAATAAACGTTAAATAATACCGAAGTGCCAATTCAAAATGAACAATCCAGAGTAAACAAGAACATAACAGAATATGTGTTGGACACCACTATGCAAAGGCAAATAACATAAATAAGACATGAGCCCTCCTACAAGCAACTGGGGGTAAGATGTTTCTTTAGTTTGCTCAATCTTTATTTGTAAGATAGCATTTCTGATAGTACATTATTTCCTTATGATATGTAGTTTATAAGATGTCAATGTGGTGTCTGCGTTTTAGAAATACAGCTACTTTTAAGTAGCAAAGTTCAAAAACGACCTCTGCAATCTGACAGTCGAACTCCTGTTTGGCTGCGTATGATGTCTGTTCCAGTGACTGTTTTATAAATGAACATGTATTTGCCACTTACTGTAGTGTTTATGAATAATGATGGAGAGAGAATATATGGTTTTTTTTTCCTTAGTCAAAGTATCAAAATTAAGGGAACTATCTTCTGTTTTAGCTTTTTGAATAGGTTTATTTGCGAATATTTCAATAGGACATGCAACATTTTTCATAAAGCAAATACGAAATAGATTAACAGTTTATTTTAAATAAACTATTAATGATTTGACATTCCACACAATGTATTTTAGACAGCAGTCACACGAGGCTTCATAGTTTGAAGTTCTTCATCATCCTTATCAATATCACTTCTTTGGACAATTGATGTCTTTATTTATCTTGGTGCATTAAAGCCATCTATCCCGTCATTTTCTATACGTAAATGCTTACTGTTAGGTCACAGAAACTAAACGTAAAAGGTATGGAAATTTAGAACGATTGTTCACCCTTTAAACAGTTCTTTATTGACCATGAGCAAAGTTCTTCTATGCTCTCCCTTAAGTTGATCACCACATAAAACACAAACGAATTGTTCCGTTGTTGACGTATAATCAATACAAGTATTTTCTTTAGAAGTAGAAACACTTTCTGAACCCAAGAGACAAAAAATAGAAATGTTACAGAGAGTCCAATTTAATTTAATTTATTATATAAAGCAGTACAACATAACATTGTATTACGGCTTGCACTATAAAAATATCCAAGCTAATTAAGGTTTATTCGTGTTTTTCTTCTGGCCTCACTTTAGGACAAACATTCATTGTAATTATATATGCTGGCACTATGATAGTAGAGAATGCGGAAATTATATCATTTCACTTTTATAGTAACATTGTTTAAAGATAAAAAAGATATACAAACATGCGCAGATATTTGTGGCAAAGCAACACAATATGTTTTAACAACAAATGGGTGCGCGATAACATCGATTAGATCAGCCTCAAAACATCTACCGATATTGAGTGAAGTGTATCGAGAAAGAGAACAGCACTCGTATTTTTGAAAATGCACGTGTTTTGCAAGAAGGTAATCTCAAAGTACAGTATTTGTTAAAAACAACTATTCCTGTTTATATTTTTCTCCTTTTTCTATTAAGGAATTCTAGCATTTTCTTTAATAATAATTACCCAGAATTCCTGTTCCGATTACCGCTTTAAAATTCAAACACAATTTTTCATTAAAAAAAAATCGAGAGATCGGAAAAAATATTCTGCATGATACACATTGTAGGATTAATTTCAAAGTATGACATTCCTCACCAAACTATATTATGATTAACACTGTTTTATTAATATACTTTAACATTTATTAACATTCATAGTAACATTAGATACACATTATAAAATGAAGCACAAAACAAACAATACCACACTGTCGGAACATCTCCAAAATTCAATAACAAAATCATAGAAATGGTCATAATAGATACCCTTAACACACAAATGCATGACCGTTCTCTTTCCGTGATTGATACAGACACTTAAAAAAAAAGGGCGGGGTTAAGCTATCTGTATGACCTGAACCCATAAATATTTCAAACAATCACATTTCAATTATAATTTACACATTCCATTCAATGTCACATAAAATATCAAAGCGAGATATACATGTATTCCCCAATCAGGAACTATAGTCTTACGGGAACTGTCAGCCCTCGAGAAACTGACAACAACGTAGTATGTATAATGATTATAACTTACAAGATAAACACAATTTTGAAATTGGGCATATTCTGCATCAACGATTAAATCTGCAATGCTTATCCTCAGAGAAAGAAGAATATATTCGGAACAATAATCTTTAAAATGCTATCATATTTAATATGCATTTAAAAACATACTCACTACAATCTATTGAGGGCTTAGTTTCCTAGACATTATCTATTAAATAACTTGTTATCTAAGTTTATTTTAAGCATGACATTTTGATTAATTATTTTAATGACATATATTCGTGTATTTAATATAAACTATAATTAAGAGAGTGATTAAAACAAGGTTCTAGAAACACGTCTCACATTACCTTAACAATTATAGCTTTTAGCTTCAAAATAATTAATCAATTTTGTTAAAACAACAAAAATAGAAATCCAGATTTACTCAATTACGTCTGTTTCAAAGCAATTTTAAACAAGGAAAAGATCTCAATCAACTTTAGTGATAGCAAACCTCCGATTACGCTAAATTATGGAACATGCAATTTTTGTCAATATTTCTCATTGTTCATCCTTGAAAATTGGTCAAAATTTAAATATTGGTGTATTATTGAAAATATGATGCTTGAAATCTGAATTGTTTGGAAAATAAATATACATGTACTATTTTAATGTGAAATGTTGAAAATCCCGTTTGTAACAACACATTTTTTCAAAAAAATCTAGCCCTCGATTGCAAGAGTTTTCAGGGCCCAAATTTTGATACTTTATTTACTATGTCTGTATGCACCGTGAGCTAGCATTGCAAATTAATACTAGTAAGTTGTTTTCATGGGAGACAAAAAAAAATTGTCGTTTACCAAGCTGCTAGAGGCCGCCATTTTGGAATGTCTGAAGCCGGCGAAGGCTCGCTGAATTAACGTCATTTTTAAGTTTTACATGAATCCGACTCCCTCGATTGTTGGTTATATGAAAATTCATTCATTTCGGACTATCTTTATCATAAATTCGCCTGAAACAGTTATCATTTCGACTGTAAAATTGTCATTTGATTCTTGGTACCCCTCTTCTGTATAAAATCGAAAGTAGAATTGTACATCAATCCATATCTTCGTATCATTGAAAATGGCTATATAACTGAAAAATGATATTGGATTTAATGTTTTAATGAATGAAACTCAAAATTATTTTGCATATTGAATTTTGAAACGGAAAAACAATTGTTAAGACAGTATTCTGATGCGATTGGAACTACCGGATGCGAAAATACTCTTTCTTTTTAGGTACTTTCACTTCCGGTATGGCGAAAAGCTTTTGATCTTTGATCAGAATGAAGTAAACACTGTGAAAAAACATATTTTGTGGTAATCGGTGAATATTTATTGGTAAGAATAAGTGTCCTGTTATTTTTATACTTAAACCCCAAATGAATATCATGAGTAGTTAAAGATCAGAGGTTGTAAGTAAGTGCCAAATGAAAAAAAGATAGGTTTGTTGTTTCAATGATATGCCCACTACACGTGATATATAAGGTTTGAATACTATTTAGAATAGAAAATTGCGGAATTTGAAGCATAAAAGTAAAGGTAAGAATGACATAAAATGACAGGCAAGTAAAAATTTAAAAATTAAATAAACTATGACCTACAAACATCAATGTATGGAGAGCATGGGGAAACAACTTGATTTGGTAGCAGACAGAAAATAAGCCGTATGCTTGGTAAAGGTTTGGGAAGGCATAGGCGTATAAAACGAGATAATCACTTAGGAAGACCACTTTACAGAATTAGTAAGCCTAGAAACCAGAGAAAAGATCTTTTAATGCTTAAAATTCGGAAAACACACAAACAATGCAGGAAAATATTACCACGAAAGAAGTTCAATTCAACAGTTTATGCAGCATTCTATTGTGGAACTGACCAAAGCTTAAAACAAAAAATTCGTAAGGTAAAAAATCTCAGTCTTAAAGGTTATAGATTCATCAACTTAGAATGCCTACAGTCTCATATTTCGGAAATTACTTAACTGCGGAACCGTAACCCTTTATGGTCCTTTTTTTTTCTTTTTTTGGCGCACCATAGGTAGATAAATATGTAACGAAACGAGTTATCCACATGACTCCGCTCTCACAATGCGTTTTGTTGTGAAAATTACTGTTGAAAGGTGCGACGAATTCTTGGCCGCAGTTCCGCAAATTTTTGATATGGTGAAATCCGTAGCCCTATAGTCCGCCAAAAAAAAAGAAAAAAAAAGGACTATAAAGGGCTACGGTTCCGCAGCTAGAAATTACAATGCATGTATGTTTATGTTTGGAAGCAATGAAAGTTGCAAGTACAGGGACAACTCCTATCAAATTAGACACAAGTTAATTCACTAGATTTAGCCAGTGTGTTGTCTGCACAATGTCAAGGATGCTTTAAAAAGTTTACTCTAAACAGCAGTCCAAGGATGCCAGGATCAAAACGCTTTGAAGTAATTGTCCGTGCTGCTTGGGGCAGTATGGTAACTGGCAATGGTCCATCTCATCTAAATGAATTATTGGCAACTTTGAATTCACCTGGGTTGTCTCAGCCATCACTCAGTGCAGTTGAGACCGAGATAAGCAAGTGGTGGCATTCAACACTAGAGAAAGATATGTTGATAGCAGGCCAAGAGGAAATGCGTCTCGCTGTAGAAAGAAATGACTTTCATGAGGAAGCCCCGTCAATAACAGTGATCACAAATGGTGGGTGAAACGAACCCACAAACATTCCTACAATGCAGCAGGTGGCGTGGCCATAATAATTGGCAAGGAAACTAAAACAACTGCTACACATTGGAGTAAGAAATAAGTAAGTCCATGGAGGGGTACATTATTTTAGGATTTTAAGAGGCAGAAAGTAAACACGGACTGAGATACAAGAGAGTTGTTGGTGATGGTGACTCGTCTGTATTTGCCAGAATTAGTGAGGAGGTACCAGGTTGGGGACGTATGTGACAAAGGAAGAGTATGCCCACCATATATGCAAATGCTACCGAAAAACTCGTAACAGACAATCCCCTCTACACGGCGGGTAAGCACCATCTGTCAAAAAACACCAGAGTAAGACTTGTGGGTGCTCTCAGATGTGCCATCCGTGTGCGATCGAAAGAGTTTCACGATAAAACATTTGATAAAGCCACTGCTATTAAAAAGTTGTCACATGACATACAGAATTCTGTTCACCATGTGTTTGGCCAACATGAACATTGTTCAGATTTTTGTAGAGCTAATACTGAACCTTTACCAGCAGTATAAACTGACAATCAAACTTGTACGTCTTCATGCCAGTCCACCATTGATGAAAGCAGCCTACTTGATGATCAAATTGATATCTGGAATGAAGGATCATCTATATAATCCCAGGAAGAGGCACGTTATGGCACATCGATAGAGTATAAGAACGTTGAACAGCATATAATAAATGATGTTACAAAACTTCTTTGTATGATAAGTGAAAAAGCTGATAGACTCATAAATAACAGCACTACAAACCTAGCCGATAGCTGGATGCGCATCCGAACAAAATTCGATGGTGGTAAAGTACACAACCTTTACAACGGTGGATCATAGCATGCACGCTGCTATGGTGGAGCATTACGAATGAATATGGGACCACAGTGGTCGTGTAAGGTTTGGGAGTCATTCACAGGCACATAACCAGGATATAATTTTAGGACACGGTATGCACGCCATGAACGACTCTTAGCCAATTCGATCAGGCACAAGTTAAAGCCAAATGTACATCAGCCTAGATGGAAGTAAAATATGTCCAACCTTAAAATAAGTACTACAAAGAAAGCCCGTAAAACCTATGGTCCAGAAGCCATTGATATTACAGATAATGTTTTTTCTGAGGATCTTGGTAAATTGAAACAACAATTTCTGGAAAATCACATCAACATTTCAGCTCAACAGTGTAAAAACATTACTACTTCTACAGTTCAACAATCTCAGTCAGGTCTTTGGCATTCTGAAAGAAGGAAAAGAATAACAGCGTCACATTTTGGATCTATTGTCAAAAGAAACCTGTCTCTGTCTATTCAAAAATTTGTTCGCAGCATGCTTTATTCTTCATTCAGTGGAAATCACCACACCCGGAATGGTATTCTTCAGGAAGACACCACATTCGAAGAGTATAAACTGGAAAAAAGCTGAGGAAAACGATAATGTGTGTGTGCAGCGCAGTGGTTTAGTTATCCATCCTACCCACAATCACTTGGTAAGGAGTCCAGATGGCATAGTTTCGTCATCCACACACAGAAGAGGTCTCATTGAAATTAAAAAAGTTGTTACATTCAAACTCTATTAATCTGTGGCAGGCATCAGAAAATAAAAACTTTTGCTTAGAAAATGTGAATGGCAAGTTACAGCTTTAGAACAAATCATATTTATTTCTACCAATGTCATGGTGTTCTCAGCATATGCAATACAGAATGGATTGATTTTATTGTTCGTACATTAAATCCACACCAGGTGTTTATTCAGAGAATTTACCGAGATAGTGACTTTTGGGATAATACTATGCTACCCAAACTTCAGGCATTTTACATGCAATGACTCCTTCCAGAACTAGCATGTCCACGAGAGGGGAAAAGTCCAGGCATTCGAGAACCTGGAATTTTGTTAAGTTTGAAAATATACGATATTCGAAATCACTTTTGAAATTCAGGTACAAAGATGAGTATATATGTAGTAAGTATATGTACTTTCTGTTGAGGGCGCAAATTCCTTTAAAAACACTTATTTTATAGGACTAAGGTAGGTACATGGTTTCTCTGTGCAACTCATATACAGTTTTCAAGCTTGCACAATATATTAATTTCATAATATTTTGCAAAAAGAAAAAGTGTTGGAAATCAGCTGAAAAACAATAATTAATGAATTGAAATCATAGGGAAGTCTAACCGATTTTACTATATATTATAATTGGAATTGTAATATGCAACTAAAGTAAATGCCACATTGATGATATTAAAATATGCTTTGATTGACTCTCTGACTAGAATCTGTACTTTATTTGTTTGAAAATATACGATATTCGAAATCACTTTTTAAATTCAAGTACAAAGGTGAGTATATATGTAGTAAGTATATGTACTTTCTGTTGAGGGCGCAAATTCCTTTAAAAACACTTATTTTATAGGACTAAGGTAGGTATATGGTTTCTCTGTGCCACTCACATACAGTTTTCAAGCTTGCACAATATATTAATTTCATAATATTTTGCAAAAAGAAAAAGTGTTGGGAATCAGCTGAAAAACAATAATTAATTAATTGAAATCATAGGGAGCTCTAACCGATTTTACTATATATTATAATTGGAATTGTAATATGCAACTAAAATAAATGCCACATTGATGATATTAAAATATGCTTTAATTGACTCTTTGACCAGAATCTGTACTTTATAAGTAGGCACTATGTCAATTCGTTGGATGTGCTTTTATTTAAAACCTTTTCTGGACATGATTCGACATGAAGTGAATCAAATACCACAATTTATGCATTATATTTAAAAAGTCTGTTGTGCCCGAATATCGATTACGAAAGAAAATATCAGGGCCAGAAAAAAATTGATAAATTTTCTATTAATATAATCAATAATCGGAACATCAATGAATTTGGTATGGCCTTTTCTTCATATTCACAATGTTATCATTTGTTGATTTAAAAAACGACACTTTTTTCCTAAATATACACATTTTTATATTGCAGTATGTTCCAGAAGGAAAAGCAAAGCAAACAAGAGGAAAACGGAAGAGTTCAACGTCAATAAATCATAGAAATTCCAAGAAAAAGAAAGCAACATCACTAAGCCCATCTGATTCGGATACAGTTGAAACTGAACCCCAAGGTTCTGCTCCAGTTAATGTCAGGTAGCTAAACATAGATTGTATTAAATCATAAAAGGTTTAATTGTTATACCCCCGATCCGATGGAGAGGTGGTATACTATTTTACCTCTTATTGTCTGTCCTTCCGTCCGTTCGAAATACATATTTTCGTCTCACTTTTCTCAGCAACTACAAATCACATCCCCTTGATATATGATATGGAACTTCAGTTAGGGATTTTATAAGATGTTAACCGAATTTAGAGCTGTCGCGCAACTACTTCCTGTTTACCGACTTAATGTATTTTTCATATTTGAGAGAGTGTGGATATACTCGGTGAGCATTAGCTCACAGTAATCTTGTTTTGCCTGTATGTCGATTGACGAAGCAGAATATTTCATAAATTTGGAAAAAGAGACATGGAATAGTTGTACATGAGACAACAATCTAACAAAATACACGGTTATAAAATAGTTGTCATGAAAATTACTTTTATTGTTGTTCTTCATCTTCGAAAACCCTCCTACAACTGTCAAAGTTGTAGGAAGGTTTTCGAAGATGACGTGAAGAAGTAAAGTGCTCACACCTTGCATCTAGATCAAGATGACACCCCCTTCAATATTCATTATTGGCCTTTACAAGTCATTTTTTAATTTAAAGCTATGTCTAGCTGTTCACTTCTTATGGAGCTGATGCTGGTCCGAATACCTTAAGCTGAAACTGCTCTTTACAATAAAAGCAATGTTAGAATACATGATACAACAGATGATAATATAAGCTCTATAATATTTTATTTTATTCATTCTAATTTAACTGCATACTACATTTACATGAAGTGTGTTTAATATTAGCTCATATATTTTAGGAGAACGAGGCATGTGCACAGACCAATAACATTTTGGGCCGAAGCATCAGGCATGAAACTTCTCAACAAAAACAGTGGTATAAAGGGATTGTAGTATCTGTATTATCTGGCACTGATGTTGATTTGAATGCAGTGTATGAGGTGCTGTACGAAGGAGAGGATGAAGCATATGAAATAGATAATTTATTTCAGGATTACAAATCTGGATCTGTGCAGTTCTGTGATGTTTAGATAAATAATTTTGGATAAAAAGGCAGGTATTTTTATTTTCTCTGTCATATGGAGAATGTTGAGATGTGGAATAAATGTCCATGAGACAACGATCCAACAAAACAGTAAAATACGGAGAGCAACTAGCAGTCTTCAACAAATGACCAACTTCCACCGCTGGTGGTTCTGTACATGGCCCCAAACAAGACAAAAAAGCAATGTGAGTAATTCAAGACCAAACCTAGAAATGCCCACTGAAAGACCCTATTCCTGTTTACAATGTTATAAATACAAATTATTACATACAATGATATACATACAAGTATGTGTTCTATCATTTCATAGGTTTAAAATACATTAAAGGTAGCCTTTTTGTGTGAATTTATACATATAGATATTCATTAAGAATTGTGTGAGAGTAATAGTTCCATTTGAACAGGAATATTTTCCTGTTTATAGTAGTCTAAGGAGTTTCACCATATGCTATTTCACAAGTACTAACTGTAGTAATTATGATAAAGTAAGGGTAATAACAAAATTACCGAACTCCGAACAATCTTCCAAAGGGAAAGTCAAAACTCATAAGTATACAAACAGACAAAATCAGTCAACAGCCGGAAAACTGTGAAAACCGTAATGACCCTGACTTGGTACAGGCATTTCTACAGAAATGGTGGGTTGAATCAGATTTTATAGCGCCAAACCTCCCGCTTTCATTACGGCTCAAAGGTTCCGGCTGTCACTATAACAGTATTTATAACAATACTGGAACAAAATAGTTGTCAAAGCAGTACCAAATTCAGCGAGAAGGGTGGATCATCTATCGTGAACCATCTTCATCAACAACCCCGAATCACCTGAAGTATTTTAACTACGAAAGTAAATGTCAAAAACTTTTTTACGTCACACATTGATAAAACATATTTTTGACATTTGTGTTGACTTCTTTATCTTTATGCATTTTCACTGTCTGAAAATCCATCGTTTATTATCGCTGCAGAGTCGGAATATATTTCGACAAGATCTTGGTATCGGAATATAAACTTTTTAAGAGATCGAATAAGGCGAATCTTTTTATAGCCCTGGTCCAGTATCCTGTTTCTCAGATAAAGATGACGTTTCAGAAAATCAGAATAATTGCTACTTGCCCTTGCATAGCGAATCAATTCCGAAATGTAAACACCATATGCAGGAGAAGCTGGTATATTGCTGCACATATTTGGAAAATTTATTATTTTAAAATTGAAGTCGTCCCGTTTATCATAAATTGTAGCACTGAGTTGACCACTGTCGTCAAATCCGAAGTATAAGTCCAAAAATGATGCGAACGAAGCTGTATCGGTGGTCTCTTTAACTTCCAGCTCTGTATAATATATCAATGGAAGAAATTCTGCAAATCTAGAATTATTGATAGATAAAACGTCATCAATATACCTGTATGTGAAATTAAAGGCTCTAGCCTCATGAATCTTCTTATCTTTTACAAGCTTTTGAAGAAACTCCGACTCATATGAGTATAAAAATAAATCGGCTAGAAGAGGGGCACAATTTGTACCCATTGGGATGCCGACGACCTGCTGAAACTATGCCCCTCCAAAGGAGACAAATATGTTATCGATGAGGAACTCCAGCATACTGATCACTTGTTCTTCGGAGTAGCCTGTTTTACCTTTTTGAATTTTGTTTGAAAAAATATGTGGAATTGCAGCCTAATACAACACATTTTGAGCCATCGATACGGTGGTATATAGAGTTGAACAATCAAAAGTTTTGATGGAGGATACCTGAGAGAAAGATCTTGATTTAAGGTTATCCAAAAGATCTTTAGAGTTTTTCAAAATCCACATGTGATTTATTCCACTAGGTTATTGGCGGTATATAATGGAAATGTGTTTGATCCTCCTCCAGTTCATACATCTTTTGTACTAAAGACTTTAAAATTGGTAATTACTGCTTCTCTGTTAATAATTATTAAAGCCTGCAACATGAAGTAGAAAGAATGAAAACTGGTTAGTTTGGATACCAAATAATGTGCTCAAGTGGGTGATTTGTTTTCTTGCAGCCTGTTGATTCCATGAGCTAGCATGTTAAAGATCCAATTCAGAATGTCATACTAGTAAAAAGCAAGGTCTACTCAACTGATAAAATATTCTTATCCTGCATAGCATGAAATATTTGCCAATGGATGTTTACATACAGTCAATCAATCAATATGTACATGTATTTTAAAAGTATAAAATGCATACTTTTACTTTTCAGGCTTTATAGACATATAAAGATTTATGATGGATTTTCATGGCATACTTGTACTTGAGAGATGAAAAATTATTTTGCAAAGTTTATAGCCAGTGATCTTATGAAATGTGTTTGTATCCAGATTTAGAGAGAGACCCTTTACTTAAAGCAGTGATTGATCTCATTGTAACATGTGTACATGTAAGTTATGTAATGTTAAAATGCCTAGGTTTGATATTTTAAAAGTTTGTAGTTTAAAGATGAAAGCTTCTTTCGTTAATTCTTAGTATTAATGATAAAATGTTATGAACTTTTCACCATTTATTATGCCCCTGCCTGTAGGCGTCTGGCATGTAAGTTTTACCGTCCGTACGTCCCATACGTCCAATAAATGTTCGTCAGCTAAAACTTGGGAACGGTCCATGGGAATGATTTGAAATTTGGTATGCAGCTTTGGCATGATGGGTTGTATCATGGGTGTGACATTCGTCACGGATGCACATCAACTTCCTGTTAGGCGGGGGCATACGTGTCCTATGGACACATTTCTTCTAGTTTTGTCTACATTTATGTCCTCAGTCTTCTCTGCTTATATCACCTTTAAAAGTATGATTAGCCAGCATAAATTCTTCACAATAAGTGTTTTAGTATGGTAATTTTACACCCAAACACAAGCTGTTTCTTCTACAAAAATGTTATAAAATTAATGCAAAATTCTTATATTGAAATACATGTATACCTCTTACTCCTTTTGTTTTCCAAAAGCAATATTATCCCCATTTTTTTCAGGGTTTGCACGCCAAGCTACACAAATTTTATTGAAGATGTCAACAAAGGAAATATATTGGAACCAGATTGTTGAAAATATCTAGAAACAGACTTTTGATGCGTACCTTTCATGTCCTGTTATATCTTATTAATAAGATATTTTTATTTCTATCCCAACATTATTTGAGTAAAAGTTGTAGGCTGTTTCAACAACTTTTAATATTTATGTCATTGTTTATAGAATAGATAATGAAAACGGAAAATGTGGCAGAAACAACAACCCGACGAAAGAGTGCAAAACAACCCAAGGCCACCGATGGGTCTTCAATGAACGACAAGGAAGCAAAATTTCTACAAACTGTAGACTCTGATATGTCAAAAATATGTTATTTATAACATTTTGATATAAAGTATTTATCAAATTTAAAACCATTAAAATTTGAAATATAACTGGTATGTTTAATGGCTATTATCCCATTGCCAACAAAGTTACAATGAGGATATTGTAATGCCATTGTCCGTCATTTTGCAACATCCTTGTGAACACTCTAGAATCAACATCTATCAATGGGTTTTGACAAAATTTGATACATACTAAGTCCTTAGGAAACTCATATTGATTTTAAAGGTCGACGGTAAAAATTGCCATCCATGAACATCATTATGAACCCTCTAGAAGCAGCATTCTTCAATGGATTATGACCAAACTTGGAGCATATTTAGTCGTTAGGAGACCATGAAAGCTTATTAATTTTCAAGGTCAAATGTCATGGTCACAGGGTAAATTTTCATTCAGTAACATCCTTGTTTTTGATTTATTATCGTAAAACATTGTTATCTGTTTTCATAATTAACACATTATCCCTATATTGCAGACAATTTTACCATTGATGTGGACCAACACATAGGATATACGGATACAGATTTGAAATCAGACCAATTGATGTGTTCTTGTCATATTATATTGTTACCAATAAGGTATGTTCATAGCACCACTGGTGCATTTGACTGTGCAGGGAATAACCTTACTTTAATCACTCTAGAAACCCAAGTGGCAAAAACTGTAATTTTTGTATTGACCCTATACAGTGTATATGCAAACATTTAGGGGGGGGGGGACATTCACCAAAACGAAAAAGATGGTATGTATACAAGGAATAAAAAGCATCAAAGAAAAAAAAACTGATGACTCAGAACTCTGTGAATTTTCAATAATAGGCTTTATTACATAGATGGCGGTGAAATACCGTGTTTTCCTAGTAAACAGAAATTCGATAATTCACCCAGTGACAAGAAATTCAATAATTCATGTCATCAGAGTCTGTCGTCAACACGTCCCCTATGACGTCGTAAATCAATGCGCTTATTTACATATATTGGAGATTTACATAACATGTAGATGTGCATGAAGTGATATAGTTTTGTTCTGAGGTTCCAAAGGGGAGATATTTGAAATTTCAAAAAGGGGGAACGGTGTCACTTTGTGACTGTGCTCATAGTTCCTATATTATATATTAACACAATGGGATAGTTGTGCACTTGCTTTACTCTGAAGCTAAGTTATTTTCAGTTTTCTATTTTTTTAAGTAGTTTGTGTCAATTTGACCCCCCCCCCCTTTTTTTTTTTAAGTAAATCATGTTTCTGGTATGTGAATACATTTTTTTTTCATCGTAATACTGAAACCTATGATAAGAGGTAATTCTCAAAATGACATAACATTAATCAATTGGTGCGACATCAATCCACTAAAATATACCTAAATGGTCATGATGGTCTTCCATACATTTATTACTAAATAGAAAGTGAAAGTAGCTATAAATAGATATGAAAATAGTCCCAATGCAAATGGCTTCTAATTAAATTTCACTTAGAGATTTTTTTTATCAATTATCAATTGTTATTTGTCTAAACAGACAAATAAAAGGTAGCTTACACTAGATATATCTTTGTTTAACATTATTGTGTTATTTTAACAGGTAAATGGGGACTTAGGAAATCTTGGTATTTAATGACAGCCTAGCACCTTTATTTGGAAGGTACTGATATACCATTAATTCGACAGTGTTTTAAACAGACCTAGAAGGATTGTGTAAAGCATAAGGACCATTTTGATATATGATATGATGTATTTTGTGGTGTAAATACCTTAAAATTGAACTTTGAGTTTTTGATATATTTTCCTTTAGCGGAACCTTAACCTATAATCTAATTTCAAAACAATGCGGATGACAACATTACATAATTATGTTAGGCATTTTTATTCATATTTTACACGTGAATAAGATGATAAATATAGAACACTTAGCTATAGCGCGTGTAATTGTATAAAGCTATTCCAATTCACCATAACTCACTGCTTCATTAAAAAATAATTATGATGGTGTCAATAATTAATCAGGTATTTTATTGTCACGAGAATGTCTTTATTTTACCTTAAGAGAAGTTTGAAAGCATGCAGCAAGAATTATTCTTAATGCTAATATGATATACCATCTCTTCAATTATTTTACAAAACTTGGTTGGCTGTCTATTCAAAATAGATTAGAATATCATGTCGTGACATCTGCTCGGCTATGCAATAAAGTCGGCAACTTGTTTTGATGTACAATGATGGCGCAGCACGAGACCAATGACGTCATTCTGTATAGTCATAGCGTGCATAAACACAGATGAAATTCTTTCCAACGTCAAAATTACAAGATGAGATTAAAACAGAAGTTTGAATTGAATAAATTCCATGCAAGTAAAAAAGATCCTTTTTACTAATGTCTTTTTTTTCTGATCATTATGCTTGTTAAAGATGTTTCTATCGATGGTATTCCTCAAGCATTTTTATCTTTCCGTTTGTTGACATAATCGTCATCACAGTTCATACCGTTTCTGGAATGTAGACCACGCAAATTGTATTTTAAAATACTTTGAAAATATGATGATTGATCATTCAGATTCCACCATTTTCTGGAAAATGTCCGATTTTACCGGGAAAATATATACAAGTACTCTCCATTAGTCACAAAATGGCAGATTATTTTGCATTGCCACTCCTGCTTTAATAACAAATATACCCCTTCTTGGAGTAATGAAATGAAATTCACAGAGAAGATAGAAAAAGAATTAATTTACAGCAATAATCAAAATTTATAGCATAAATTGAACAGACAATTAAGTTAAACCAGACAGAAAAATGAGATTATCTGGGTGAAAAAAACCTGTCATTATTACAAATAGCATCAACAAAACTGTATTGTTACCACTCTGTGATAATAAATGTGATTAAAATAAATTGAAATCAGTCATTAATTGTTTTACAAAAATATGGCAGAATGTAGTCAGTCTAATAGATTGTATTGACAAAAGCAAAAACACCAAATTCACTGGATTAAATACTTTATTTTATGGGTAAGTAAGTTTAATATTTGCATCAAATAATTAATTTTTAATACTTCAATTTCAAACTATTTAAACAAATCATCTTTTGAAATTTTTCAGACAAAACAATTACACTGAAAAACCTAAAATATTGTACTTTCTTAATCTGGTTTACTTTTTAAGTTGGTTGGCCTATGACAAAATCATGTGCTTTATTGACCTTTGACCGGCCTTATGTGACGTAATAGGACGCCATTTGGAAAAAGGGTAGTAAACAAATATGGGTCAGTGTGTCATTATTATTGATTTTTTTTCCATGGAACTTTACACATGTGAGCAAGAATAGATGAGGAACATAATTAAAAAGAAAAAAATGTTTACTTTTCAAACATGAAAAAAATAATCAAACATTATCCAGTGACTGACCGACTTATTGTCATACGGTGATATCATAAAAGTGTTTTAATGTATAAATGTATAAATAATTCTGCTCCTGATTATTTGGATAATTTATTTGATATTAATACACATTCTAGTGTATATTCATTCAGATCATCTACAAAGGGAAATTTGTTCGTTCCTATGCCAAATTCTAATTTTATGAAAATATCTTTTCATTACTCCGAAGCTATTTTAAGGAATTCTTTACCTACAAACATGAATCTAGCTGGCGAATGTTAGTAAAGAAAACGTCCAATCTATTTCTTTGCAAGGTTAACGTTAGTGTGTGAATTTCCAGTGCATTTGAACAAAATATAGGCTGCTGCTATTTTTTCAGTTAGTCTGGTGAATAGTCCTTATAGTATTGGTATGAATAATTGCCATTTTCTTTATGATGAAAACTTGAACATGCAGATTCCGAGATGTCTAAAAAATATTAAAATTGTGGAAAAGCTAACGATCGATGGAAAAATAGCAGTTTTGAATATTAAACAGATTAGTGAGTTTGTGTAGTATTTGTTCATATACAATGTAGCTGAGTAAAAAAGTGAATATCAGAGACTATCTGACTATATGCAAAGAATGATATTACTGTAAAACCATTGTTAGTGATAATAAAGTAAGTAGTCTCTATGAATTAAAACGAACCAGTCGAAGATGGTTTATGACTATTTTCTGCTGGAATCGTGATATGGCTTCCTTAAAACATATTCAACTCTATTCACATAACACTTCTCCGAGCAATATTTTTTCACATGAATAACAAATTAGATTATGACTTTTTTGGACGTGAAAAATTTGGTGTTTTTTTATTTTGCCACGAATGCAATCTTAAAGGATTATTTATTTACTCTATCTTGCAGATATTTGTAGTTGACCCTTATCAGAAGACCTTCATTGTGTATTAAGAGTACACGTTGTTGTGGTTGCTGAAATTGTCGACTGCATGTGACTCTTTTATATTAGGCCTAATGGTTTATTTTTGTCTTACTTCCTTTACTGAATATAATTGTTTTCCTTTAATCGGTCATTTATAATTTCCTTTTGTAGATATTATTAATATAGGTTTTGATGCTTCTTTCCCCTTTCGCAATGGCACAGAAACGTGTTTATATCTCCCATCAGCAAAGACATTTTTGTGATTGCATAATTCAACATATCTTTGTAATTATCAACTAATCTGCAATCTATTCATTTTATTTTCATTTTTCAAATTTAATCAGCTTGTATTGAATCTTTACTATTACAAAGCATGACATATTTATACTTATCAATGAGAATGGTATGTACTGGGAATTAATGAGACATACGCACAATGGACAGACAGAGACTCCGATTATGTCATTTAAGTGTAAATAAAGCAAATCTGTTCTTTAAAATTGGAACACTCGCAATGTATATGTAAGACAAGAGTCTGATCCCTAATTCGAAGAAGGACAGACAACGCAATGGCCAAAAGAAAAAGGACAAAAGTACAAACAATGACCTAAAAAACACATACACATAAAACTAAATAAAGCTCGACTAACACGAACCCCACTTAAAACCGGGGGTGAACTCAGGTGCTCCGGAAGGATAGGCAGCTCCTGGTCTAATAGCTATATATATATATATAGTGGCACCCGTCATGTTAATCTCTCAAGTCTGTATCTTTAAGATTGTAGCACTGGTTCAGCAGATGTAATCTTTTTATATTATAGACAACTTACAGTATCTCCTAGTGCGCAATAGCTTGTTATGGATGGTCGTTGATACCCTGTTGCGGGGCATAATTTTCCGAACCTATCAAAGATTTATCACATTTCCTGTGGTAATCTAAATGTCCACTCATACATCCAATCCAGTACACCCTTTTCCGCCAACATGATGCTTTGCTTGAAATTTTGCTTAATGAAAACACCTGTAATAGTGATAACCTGATGCTAAAGAAACAAGCAAAAATACAACCTTTTCCATCAACATGATATTGTATTTGTAGTTTTGTTTTCGTCATGAATATGCATGTAATACTCTTATTCTGGTCCTGTACAAACAAACAACTTTTACCATCAACATGATATTTAGTTTGTGGTTTTGTTTTCGTTTTCGTCATGAATATATAAGTAGTATTGATTAGCTGATGCTAATCGAACAACAGTCAATTAATATAATATTTCTATTGTGAGAGAAATAATCATCTTGAAAATGGCATAAAAACACTATAAGAATGTAATAAGAATACGAATGTTAATCTTGACATATATAATATTCCATGCCTGATCGTATTGTCCATGAAGCAGATGAACTGAAGAACAATAAAGCTTGAAGATACCAAAGGAGTAATTATCAACCGCAAATCGAAGGACAGACAATACAATGGCCAAGATTAACAAATGGACGAAAGGAGAAACAATGGTCTATAAAACATTACATATAAAACTGCTGTGAATAAGAAAAGGACCTGAATGAATGAGGAATGCATCGTTCAATGGTCAATTAGTGGATATGATGAGATAAAGGATGATCTTGAAGGGAAAAACAAATTTAACCGATGGTATTGTGATACGTGTATACCTCACAAGTACACATGAAGCACTTATTTCAAACATAAATGCATGACCTTCATAGGAAATGCAATCTTCTTCAACATATAAAACTACTAATGTAATTCAATTCAAATTGTTTTGTTTTGTTTTTGTTTTTGATCGTTTGTTTCTTTCTTGTATCTTTTTTTTCCTTCTTTTTTGATAGATGGTCAATTGGATATGTTTTTCAAACGAAACCCACTACTATATTTCATGTACGTAAAGGCCATCAGTTCGTATTTACATATATGTGTAATGTATCGTAGTGTGTGGACAACAAATGAGGATAGTTAACCGGCATACCTCAAGAAGTGAAAAATGTAGGACACGGTATTAATGGTATGTTATATGCAAAAATATTATATTATTACAGCAATGACTTATCATGAAATATTTAACAAATAGTTCATGGCACTAAGGGTCATATGGTACTTTATCGACCTGGATGTCACTCACAAAATAGTATATGGACCGACGAGAAGCTGAGGTCCATATACTATTTTGTGGGAGACAGACCGGTCCATAAACTGCCATTTGACCCGAAGTGCCATAAACTATTTGTTATATTATACTAAATACTTGCAAATCTGTCAGACGACATGTTTTTTTGTTATTGTATATCTAAGGCCAAAAACGAGTTCGGACAAAATCCGGAAGAAAACATTATATTCACCGGGCACGGTCAATATAATGTTATATTGGCCGGCTCGTTAACAAAGACAAATAACGAAAATATAAACGTAAAGTATAATATTTCTAATTAATTATCCGTTGTGTTGTCCACATATATCTTGCCTGCGCATCAAACGAAAATATATCTTTAGACAAGAGCAGAGTAAAGAACAACAAAGCTCAAGCAGAAGAGGGGGAAATAGGATGAAATTCTCTGAATAACAGTGCTACGGAAAATGTAGCATCTCCTACTCTATTTATGGCATTCAATATACGTTGTAAGTCTAGAAAGATTACATGGTGCATGGACGGACAGCTTGGTCTGTTAAATGGTGAGATGCAAGGCGAAGCGTCCAACTGTCTACCATGAGCGCTAAGCTAGTTTGATGGGCTTAAGCCTCCCCTCTTAGTAAACGTTGTAGTCACGTTAATGTTGTTATTTTCAATCCATAATCCTTGAAATATTAATGAAATGTCCACATAATCTTCAATATAATCTGCAGAACTAAAACTTTTGTTTTCAGAACGTCTTAGTTACTTTTATGATATTATCTGATGAATCTTAATTATAAAATTTATCTTATTGGGAACTGGAAATTTGTGAGATAACATTTTCTAATTAATTAAAAGCAGACCTTCACGTATTTCATGTCATCGACGGTAATGGTGAGAGGCAAGTCGAAACGTTTAACAGATCCAACTGTCTGCCAAAATCGCTATATCTAGCAACTCTAGATTAATAAAATTTTCATCTGAACTTTTTTATTAATCTAGAACTGCTGGATATAGCTCCTAATTAACAAAAAATCAGAAATATGTAAAGGAGGGAGAAATTGATTTTCTGAATCTTGTATTTGGTTGACATATACACATGGTCACAATCTCCAGCGATTTAGAATTTGTGCTATCATCTCTTAGTGTGGCCTCTATGATAGGTAATGCAGGAAAATTCGTCTGCTCTTTGCTGAAACAGGCCATCGTATTGGATTCTACAAACGAAAACTCTGATATAAAGAAACATTACGTAATTTTTGAACTGTAGACCAGTCAATATTCTACTTTCCCTAATAATGTATTATTGTCAAAAAGTGGCTGTTGGCCATTCAGCATTTTACTTTTTCGTGGAACGTCAGACGATACATGTTGAAACCTGACCTATCGTAGAAATCGATGTCTATAAATAACAATTTTGCAGTTTCTACAAAGTCAAAGCATTTTTGTGAGATCAACATTTTGAAAGTGCGTGAGTGATATAAATTGGAACAGAATTAACCCCATAATTAATACCATCTAAAACGACCAGTGGAGCATCAAAACATAATAACGTATTGTAATGCACACACTCCACTAACGAAACTGCAAACATACTGCCAACGTCTGCCGATCCCCACGATATCTTACCAACGAATCACGTCTGGAATGAAATGGAATGATGCTGACGAAATTCCCCTAATAAACTGCCAACGTTGGCGGAAATAGGCTAAACATTAGTCAGGATCTGGAATGACATTCCACAAGCATTGTTCAACACTCTCCTGTCTTCAATCAAGCATTGTTTTCAAGCAGCAGTCAATACAAATGCTGGACACACTGTATATTTTTTCTATTAACTGTAATTTGACATGCATGACTTTGAATGCTGATAATTCGAACATCCCCCACATTTCCGGTGGATACAGATTGTGGCTGTGTAAATCCAATATTATTGAACTTGATTGATAACAATGCATTTTCTGTTTTATATGATATTGTATATACAGAATATTATAATGCATAGTTTCTTTTTTCCTCTAAAATAGCCATATTCATGCCATTTCACATAGTAAAATATCAAGCTCTGAATTAAGCTAGTCTGCTCTGTGTACAACATGATTGTTTTTAATTGTTTATTGCAATCTGTGCTTTTACAAGACTTCAAATTATCTTAGAAATGTGTGTCAAGTCACGGATGACACACGTTCAACAATGACCCAATTTAACATAGTAATAATAGTTTTCCTATCAATACAATAAAAACGATTGATAATCTGATTACCTCTTGGGTATCTTCAAACTTGTCTTTTATCTATCAGTAACTAGTATTTCATTTCTACGATCCTAAAATCATTCTTTTATTAAATTAATAATTAAGCTTTAACATCCTTTATTAATCATGACATTTGTCAATGAATATCTGTCATGTTTTATCTTAGTTACAAATATAGAAATTAATAAATATGGGATATTAAGTATGTTTCGGTTACATTTTGATAGGAAATTAGGGAAAACATGAATGTAATTTCACAACTAGTTTCCGCTGGTTTGAACAGCCTAAGTACAGTTTTAATGCCTTTCATTTCGTGTTAATATGTTTTGTTATAAGCACACACCCTGAAAATAATATTAAAAAAAAGGTAATAATTTGTTGATTAGAATAACAAAAATCCAAATATCTTTTAAACTATAGATTTTTGAACAGCAAAATAAACGAGAGTTTTATTTAGAATTAGGAGCGCTAACTAAAAATGTTATTGTAATGCTTCTTATTGTTTTGGCTGAGGCTGCACTCAGATGACATTTTGTATTTTGGTCCTATTTTGTAGTCATTTTTCGGGTGGGAGTAGAAGTACTTTATAGAAGAGCCATCCGTACGTCAGGTATCTTACCTGTACAATCTTTCTCTCAGCCACGTGTACTTTAGACGAACCTGACAAGCATTTCTCTCATAAATTATTGTTATATTTTGCATCTTTTGTAAAATGGGTAAAATGTCTGACTTATCTCCGGAATGCCAAAAGTTTGTAAAAAAGTGGTTTGCCTTTTTTAGTCAGGAAAAGACAACGAAGAAGCCAATTGTCTCATTTGATAGGGTATATCAAAGGACATCAAAAGTTTTGGGTGTGTCTTACACTTCAGTTCACTGTATTATGAATGGTAAGCGGCCTTGTAAGTCAACGAATAGACCCAAAGAAAGAGCTAAAATTGTGGACTACTTTGATCATTGTGTTATTAAGAGAACAATCCACGGCTTATATTCACGGAACATTGCTCCGACCGTCTCAATAATACATAAGGAAATAAAAGATTCTATTTTAATGAATTTTTAATATAATAAATATATTCATAAATAGTATCCTCTTTGTGACTGACTGACTCTTTCCTCCGTATTATTTCTCTTTGTTTCCTTTGTGTTGTCTCCAAATAATGATTAAAATTAATGTGAATGATTGTAAATGTTGATGTATGAATGATCTTCATGTTGTTGATTAATATGCCCATTGTGGGCCCTATGATTAGGAAAATAAAAAATCTTATTCTTATTAAAATATCAGTTTAAACTTACTCTAACTCTCATTGATCTTGGATATATTTATGAAAAAAATAGGTGATAATCGAAGAGGTCTGTACGACCAAGTGTATATTATCAATGATAGGTGTAATTATCTGAGAAAGATCAAATCTTTTAGGGAAGCAGGGTATGATATCGTGTACATGGTTGAAGCACGAGTTAACCAAAATCACTGCTCAGATTATATGTGGCTTCTGAATGATGAGTCTGATGCCCCAGAAATACCCCCGGGTAAAGGCAAACGTTTGATTGTTTTGCATGCAGGTACGCGAAGTGAGGGTTTGATTGACGGCTGCAATTTTGTGTTTCTGGCGAAATCAAAGGATGGTGACTATCACCAGGAGATGAATAGTGTTGTCTTTCTTGAGTGGCTTGAAAATCAATTGATGCCTGTTCTAAAATAAAATCCTAGCTTGGTTGTCTTAGATAATGCAAGTTATCACAATGTTAAAACAGAAGATACGGTGTGCCCAAATTTTAGTCAGAAAAAAGCTGTTCTGCAAAACTATCTTACACAATACAACATTCCTTTTTCTGCTACTTATACTAAACAAGTATTATATGAAAAAATAAAACAAAAAAAGACCCCAGTAGTTTATAAAACAGATAAAATTGCTAATTTACACGGACATGAAGCATACCTTCGTTCAAACACTGTGAACTTAACCCGATATAATTAATATGGGTGCAAGTCAAAGGTTTCGTGGCTAAAAACAATACCACCTTCCGATTAAAAGATGCTAAAGAACTCATGTACGCCGCTTTCGGAAAAATTACAAAAGATGTGTGGACAAAAGCAGAAGAACATGTGGTCAAAATTGAAAAAGAATACTGCAAAGAAAACTGTATAGATAGAAGTGTCAAAAAACTTACTATCATTGATTTTTGTGATGATGACTCGAATGACGACACGGGTTGAAGTATAATCATATTAAGCATAATAGACAGAGAAAAAATGTAAAATCGAATAAATGTCACGTTAAAGCCAATGCCGAAAATATTTGGAACATGTGTCTGCCAATTCATTAAGGTTTAAGAATAGTTGTAACTGTTGAAACTATGTGGGGTCAGATGAATTATTCAACTTATATTGATTATAGCACATAAATAATACACAAAGCAACTTGACACAACAAGTACAAAAGATAAACAGGGACAGTTTATAATCCAACCGAAAACTAAACACAAAACGGGCCTCGTATTCATGAAAAGTCAAAACAAACAACCACAATTGTTGAAACTTTGGATTGCTGTTTTGGATAAGCATTTCGAAGTGGAATATGTTAGATATATATTTCCAACTTTTAGCTCACGTTTGAGTTGGAAGATATAACTTGGTTTAGTAGAATAGTTACGTAAAACAATGATTCATCAATAATTTTTGCAGTTTTTAGGTATTTTTTACCAATGTTAAGATGAAGGTTTGGTAAAAAATAGCTGAAAAAATGACATTTTTCTATATGAGCAGGGCCAAATACGTTCACTTTCTGGTCTGCAAACTTCCAAATTAAATTAGCACCCTTGATTCTCTACACAACTCTCGTTTACATTTCTACTTTAAAATCTACAGTTTAAAAGATATTTCAAATTTTCGTTAGGTCATATATGAAATAGAAGGAAAGATTCGGAAATATCAAATATTGTCAATTAATTTATTGACCTGCTATAAATAGTTAAAAACAATGAAGCTATCTTTCATACCATATATGTATACACTGAAGCATAACTCACTGAAATGTACATGGTATGTTCATAAATATTTACGTCTGAAAATTAAACCAAACAGTGTTAGAATTAGATCTTTGAGCTGACAAATGTTTGTTCTTCCCTCGAAGGGATTTGAACTCGCACCATTGATACACTGCATCACCAATCGTTTAGCCTTATGTCCAGCGGCCTAGACCGCTCTACCACATCCGCTAGCTTCAATACTTGAAGTGTTACCTTGTCTCGTAAGGAAAATCTAGAGATAGACACAAGACATATGTCTAAGCGCGCATAAATGGTACATATATACTTACATATATCAAAGCGTTCTTCATAATAAAGCTGCTTCCCCCTGTTATATGTGAGAGTTGGCATTTCACTCGCACATTGAAAGCACTTGCATGACCACATCATTTCACTAAGAAGGGATAGTGAGCGGTCATGTATTTTGGTGTAAGGGCATCGATTATTTCTACAATTTTGATGTTTGATTAAGGAATTATTCCGACGGTGTGTTATTCTTTTCCATTTTATTACAATATGAATAAAAACTTACAATCAAAATTGAGTGATAGATTTCTGGTAACCTTCAAGTGAGTCAGTCATTGTTGTTTTTACATCTTGTATTGTTATATTGTTTATTATATTATATTTTTTTGTAACATGTTAATTTGTCATTGTTTTCAATAGTCTTCCAGAATACACAATTGTTC
This sequence comes from Bathymodiolus septemdierum, assembly GCA_963383655.1. Taxonomy (NCBI): domain Eukaryota; kingdom Metazoa; phylum Mollusca; class Bivalvia; order Mytilida; family Modiolidae; genus Bathymodiolus; species Bathymodiolus septemdierum. The sequence continues at coordinate 36,294,902 of OY726522.1, forward strand.
TTCTTTCGTAGTGATATTCTTTATAATGAAAACAAGCAATCATTTTTATTGTTGCTAGTGACATTTTATTTTATATATAACTCTCGGAAGACACACTGTTTCATTGTTGCTCATATGATTATGTTTACCATTGTACGCTTTTTTCACAATAATGTTGTCAATCCTTGCTAATTGATGTTATGTGCTCCTACAGGGTTTTAATACATCAAATTATTGAATAGGAGTTTTCATTGTATGCTTATTTGTGAATGAAATAATATATGACATTGCTATGCTGAAGAAAGCGTTTGTTCTCCTACATTTGACGATAAAATTGACATTTCATTGAAGAAATTGTCACAAATTACAAAAGTATCAGTAATACTTGATAGAAGGACTCTAAGGAACAGTTATCAATGTAGGTGAATCACAAATGAAGGCCGTAGGGGTTCAGAGAGTAATTGAATACTGGGGTGAGAAGAATAAACAGAAAAGGAGTTACAGTGAACCTTTTAAACCACAAAATAGCAAAAACAATATTAAATTTCAGACAAATGTAGAACCAGAGTAAACATAATTTTGTGTCGCAGGAGACATAAGCCACAGTTTGTCATAACATGATACTAGAAACGAAGAAAGCTTAGCTATATCTATTAATACGGTATCAATAAAAAAAAATAAGGATGCCAAAGGTGTAAGCAGAAGCGGTAAATCGAGGGAAAACAATACAATTATCAAACGATAAGGGACAAAAAGACAAAACACTACATATAAAACTAAATACTGCACATTACGAATTCCACTGAAAACCGGAGGTGACGTCGGGTGCTACAGAATGGTAAGCAATCTCAGCTCCACTAATGTGTTTCTCTTCAATCTGATATGGAAATCGTGCAGGACACCAGTATAAGTGAATGAATACAAAACAAATCTAAATAAAACATGACCCGCTACAAAATAAATGGGGAAAAAGACGAATATATATCGTGTTTTCGCAGAAATCGTAGCATGCATTACATTCATAAAACATACAGATTGCGCAATAAAAGATGTTGATTATGTCCTGAATGTTGAAATATGGCTTTGAAGAGTCAATCTGATAATAATTTCATTCTTCATGTTATTGGAAAATGATAGACTCCGAAAACCATCTCTGAAAAAGATGCTACAAACATAACTCTATGTCACTGTAATGGAGACTATCCGGATGCTACTTATCTTAATCAACATTTTATCAAATGTGAATCACACGGGAAACAGGATTACTAAAAAGAATTGTTAAGTATTGTAGGTCAGAATTAACGTATAACAGACAATGGATATTACCTGGAAAAAATGGCAGTGCAAAATAAATGTGTGTCATGTTCTCAGACGAGAACAGACTTTAAAATTGTTAGGAGAAGACCTTAAACCAGTTGATAGTCACCTTTCGAGCTTCACGAGAGATGCAAAAATCGAAAATAACTATAGAATCCTGAACAACTCAAAGCGAACGTTTAAAAGCTTGAATGTGATTTACAACAAACTTTGTTTCTATTTAAGATTATGTTCTGGTATGTGAACATATATGAAAGCCATATTCGTAACATTTTAAAATAACGAAGAGCTTGAAGATACCAAATGGGCAATCAGAATCCGCAAATCGAAGAAGGAGAGACAACACAATACTGAGCATCAGGGTTTCTCCACGGTGTCTTTTTGTCGTCCGCGTTACTCATCTTGTTTAGTTTCCTGCTTTTGCGTTTTTTTGTTTTGTTTGTCTTCGTTCTGAGTCTTGTACCCAATTTTGCCCGTGTATCTAGATTGTTCATTCTTGATTGCTGATTCGGTTTTCTCTAACGTTGATTATCTACTCTGTGTATAACTTGATCCTTTTAATTGTTTATTGCAATCTGTGCTTTTAAAAGACTTCAAATTATGCTAAAAATCTGTGTCAAATTACGGATAATTTGATGATGACCCAATTTGATGATGACCCAATTTGCCATAAAGCATTTGTCTTCTATAATTTCGATGAAAATAATTTATATTCAAGTCTTATATATGAAGCCTATCAGTAACTAGCACTTAATTTCTACGATACCAGAATCAGCGTGTATTTAAGAAATAAATCATGGAAGCCAGAATGTGTTTTTAGTTTTAACATGGGTTGGCGGATTCTAGTATTTCATCCCGAGCCAGAGGCTACTAATATCCGTCACCCCATGTTAAGACTCAACACACATTCTGGCTTCCAATTATGTCGATTCTGATATGTCTAAGAGTACAAAAACGGTAGTATACTTTGATTGGAGGACGGTAATTTATATTTGCGTTTGCAAACAATGTCGCACACAATTTATGCTGCCAAATTCTAGCAGACGATAATTCATCAATATGTACATTTACGACGGGAAAGTCAGTTACATGAACCGGCGCATGTGCTAATAAGATTATACCCAATCAATAAATCGCTCGTTTTTAACACAGCGAAAGAAGGACGTCATGTTAGAATAACTTATTTTTTTTAGCTTGAGCACACATTATTAACCATGACATTTGGCAATGAATATATGTTATTTATTTTCTCTAAGTTACAAATATGAAAATTAATAAATATGGTATGTTAAGTAGCTTTCTGTTACATTTTGAGGATACAATTATAAAAATAAAGTGAATAAATGAGTATAATTTTACTACTATATCCGCTGGTTTTAACAGCCTAAATACCTTACCATTTAGCAGTGATGTGTTTCATGTCAATATTTTCTGCTTCGAAGAGTTTGAAGATACCAAAGGGATCATCAGAATCCGTAAGTTGAAAAAGGACAGACAACACAGTGGCCAAAAGAAAAATGACAATAGGAAAACAAAGATCTATGAAAATTACACATAAAACTAATAATGATGTAAGAATACTTTCATTCTTCATGTTATTGGAAAATGATAGACTCCGAAAATCATCACTAAAAAGATCCTTCAATCATGACTCTATGTCACTGTGATAAAGATTTTCCGGATGCTACTTGTCTTAATCAACAAGGTGTCAAATGTGGATCACATAATATACAGGATTACTGCCGGGAATTGTTTGACACATATAGTAACATATGATGAATGTATCACAAATGAGGAACTATTCTATTGCCTGGAAAAGATGGTAGCGCTAAGTAAATGTGTGTCATGAGTTCAGAAAAAAACAGACTTTCACGATTGTTTGGAAAAGACCTTAAACCTATTGATAGTAGTCACCTTTCGAGCTTGACAAAAAATGCAAAAATCGAAAACATATACAGAATCCAGTACAAAAATAAAGTTGAACATCCAAAAGCGTTAGCTTGACTAGCAACAACATATGCTTCTATTTAAGATTATGTGCTGGTCTGTGAACATATATAATAGCCACATTCGTAACATTTGAATGTGCTCTTAAAAAGTTTATATTCCGATACCAAGATCTTGTCGAAATATATTCCGTCTCTGCAGAAAAGATTATAAACGATGGATTTTCATATAGTGAAAATGTATAAAGATAAGGTGTCAACAAAAATGTCAAAAATATTTTTCTATCAATGTGTGACGTAAAAGTGTTTTTGACATTTACTTCACTGAGTTTGGCGCTGATTTGACAACTGTTTTACTTGTTTTGTTCAAGTATTGTTGTAAATACTGTGATAGTGACAGCCGGAAACTTTGAGCCGTAATGAAAGGGGGAGGTTTGGCGCTTTAAAATCTGATTCAACCCACCATTTCTTTAGAAAGGCCTGTACTAAGTCAGGGTCATTACGGTTTTCACAGTTTTCCGGTTGTTGACTGATTTTGTCTGTTTATATACATATGAGTTTTGACTTTCCCTTTGTAAGATTGTTAGGAGTTCGGTAATTTTGTTATTATCCTTATTTAAGATATTCTATTGAGCACCAGGGCTCACCCACAGTTTTTTTATGGTGTGTTCCATGTTGCTCATTTTTTTAGTTTTCTGTGTTGTAATTTTATTTTTATTTGTCCTCGTTCTGTGGCTTTTTCCCAATTTCGCCAGTGTCTCTGGATTGTTCATCCTTGATTCCTTATTCGGTTTTCTCTATTAACGTTGATTATCTACTCTGTGTATAACTTGATCCTTTTAATTGTTTATTACACTCTGTGCTTTTAAAAGACTTCAAATTATGCTAGAAATGTGTGTCAAATTACGGATGACATAATTTGATGATGACCCAATTTGCCCTTAGACATTTTTCTTCTATTATTTGGCTAAGTCAATTTATATTCAAGTTTTATATATGAAACCTATCAGTAACTAATATTTAATATCTACGATCCAAGAATAGTCCTTTATTGAATTATATTGAGCGCACCTAATTGACCATCATATTTTATTTTTTTTATCTACGCTACAAATATACACTTTCGATTAGAATGCTTCGGTAATATCGAGGAATGTATTGTCAGCTATTTTTATTTTTTTAAAAGTAAAAACGATTTTTTAACTGAGGTTTCTGCTACGAGAATGACTATAATAAGAACAGTTATATATGAAAGCCCGAACACCAAAAAATCGCATAGGAATACAGAAATTGAGTGAGAAGTATACCGAGATCCGAGATGGGAAAACTACTAATAGGGAAAGGACTAACAATGAACACGTTTAATCATAGAAAATTAAGGAAAGAATTAGAATAGATAATTCAGCAAAAAATTGTTTGACAGTATAAATAAAAGCCGCAAATCTCGCCTTCCAGAAAGAGTACACAAACATTAAAACTGAATTTAGTGGGGTTCGTGTAACTCGATCTTCAGTTTTATGTGTATGTTTTGTAGATCGTTGTTTGTCCCTTGTCCTTTTTTCTTTCTCCATTGTGCTGTCTGTTCTTCTTCGATTTACGTATTCTGATTACCCCGTTGGTATCTTCAAACTCTTCTTATGTCATTTTATAAGCTAAAACCTTAAAAATGTCAAAACGATTTCTAAAACCAATAAAAGATGTTGTTTATGTACTACTGTTTGTAATCTGACATTTACAGTTGAATCTGTTAATAATTCTATTATTGGTAAATTCTAGACAATGAAACTCATCTCTCAAAATATCTGATGTATTAATAGATCATTCAGAAAAGTTTAACATAGAAGGAGCCATATAATAGATCATTCAGAAAAGTTTAACATAGAAGGAGTCATATTATTTCTAGATTTTACAAAAGCATTCCACTCTTTAGAATGGTCTTTTATGACTGAATGTCTTGAACAAATTGGCTTTAAAAGTTCATTTATAAGATGGATTCGCACAATGCATACAGATATAAAGGGATGTATTCTGAATAATGGGTGGGCTTCTGCTCCTTTTAGGGTTTTCGAGGATACGACAGGGGTGTCCGGTTTCAGCTTTAACTTTCGTCTTAGCAGTAGAAATCATGGCCATTAAACTAAGAGAAACTAAACAAATAAGGGGAATAGAAATTAAACTAAAGAGTACTACAGGCAACTTAAACATCTGTCAACTGGCTGACGACACTACATTATTTCTAAAGTCAAAACATGAAATAACCATAGCAATGAATATAATTGGAGAATTTGGCAACTATGCAGGCCTAAAATTAAGCAAAAATAAAACCGAAGGGATTTGGCTAGGAAGATTAAAACATACTAAAGACAAATACGAAAACATTTCTTGGACAAACGACCCTGCTAAAAGCTTAGGAGTATATTGTGGATACAACAAGACTCAATGTGATAAATTAAATTATGAAAAGCAAATTAATAAATGTAAAGCCATAATAAAAAAAACTGGAACTAGAGAAAAACCCCATTAATAGGAAGAATAGCAGTGTTCAAATCACTAATACTGCCCAACATAACATTTATAGGATCCTGCACCATAATACCAAAAGAATATATCCAACCTTTAAAAATATTGTATATTGAATAGAAATTGAGACTATGAGAGTGATTCCAAGTACATGTATCTCTTTTTCAATCTTAAATATTATCCGGATATATTAATTTCGGAAACAAAGTATATTTTATCTCCGTTGATAATATAGTTCCATATATAATATTGAAAATAAAAAGAAAAAAACCATTTTAGATTTTTCATATCTCCCAACACGTGGGTCAAGACGAAAATATATCGGAAGTAAATAAATAAACCAAAAACAGAAACAATCGTGAAATAACTCTCAAATAACGTAATGAATTTATTAATCTATCTTAATTGTATTACTATTGTACTAAAAAGACTAATAAAATTCCTATGCATGCCACTAATATTAACGAGGCCAGGATAAGGTACTGGTATTTTATGCTTCTCTAACTAACTAACAAATGTAAAGATTTCGAATAAAGATTTTTTATTGGAAAAAAAAAAAAAAATATCGTATATAAATTCTTATGGAATGGTTTATCTAATAGCTATTTAGAAGGAGGGTTACAATTGACCAAAATAGATACTTATATAAAAGCCTTACAAATAAAATGGATATTAAGATTATTGGAAAATAGTAACGAAAACTGGAAAATTAATTACCAACAAAAATACTTTGAGAATATAGGAGAAAACTTTCTCATATTTAATATGAATTTAGATAGCTTAAATCTTTGGAAAATGAATTAACTAAAAATATTCCAGCATTTCATAAAGAATTATTGAAAACATGGATTATTTGTGGAGGGGGGGGGGGGGGGGGGGGGAATAAAAGTTCACAAAATTTTAGAGAAATAAAAAAACAAATAATATGGGGAAATAAGTATATAAAATATAAAGGCAAATGATTAATAAAAGTTAATTGGATAAAAAGTGGAATTATTTTTATTAATGGTATTTTAGATGAATATGGTCGTATTTCAGAATATAAAATTATAGCCAAATTAAGAAACAAGCAAAACTGGATATCTGAACTGAATATTTTGAAAAAAGCAATCCCAAAACAGTGGAAATAAAGGTAATAACAAAATTACCGAACTCCGAACAATCTTACAAAGGGAAAGTCAAAACTCATAATTATATAAACAGACAAAATCAGTCAACAACCGGAAAACTGTGAAAACCGTAATGACCCTGACTTGGTACAGGCATTTCTAAAGAAATGGAAAGAGATTTTGATAGCACAAGATTCAATAAAAACTCAAGTAATTCCCAAAAAGTATTTTAACGTGCTAGGGTTGGTGAATACTGAGCAAAATGGGAAAGGCGTTCTTATTCCAGGATGTCAAATTTATGTAATGTATCTTTCTCTGTCTTATATTCTTTTGACCTTCCGAGACCAAACAAGGAGGAACACTAATGACAATAATCACAGTGAAATGAACAAGATTAGACAACTAACCCTGAAGTTTGTTGAAATTGATTTGTGCTTGACACTCAGTTTAAATCATGTGAATAAAGTTTACCATTACAAAAACATGTATTAATAATTGGGCATCTAACAGGGTCAAGGGGAAGATAATCTGCCAAAAGATTAATTAACTCTGCACAGAATATCAAACACAACACAAAATAAAGGGCTGAGGGGAAATAAAACTATTCTCACGATCAAGTCTGTGTGATATATATTCACAGCTTCTCTTGCGCGTTCAACGGAATAGATAACCAAGATGGAGGATAAACACTCCAACAATTATGGTTAATTTGCACATTCAACGTCACTTGAGAAGTGAGATTTGGAGGATATTGGTAACACAGACTCTCTCACGAGAACAGGAACTAAACCAGAATAATCAACAACAGGTCAAGCAATATTGGAGATATCTGTTAAAGAATGAAGATAATAATGTGAGCAAATATTGTATTACTTTTGTCATGTCAATTTCTTCACAATTCAATTTGTTTCACATCAATTTACAACAGATTTTAATTATTCAATATTCTGAGGTTAAATACTATTTGTTTTCTATAACTTTGGGTATTTGTTTTGCCACGGTGTTCAACCATTGTTACTAACGCTAATTATTGTTTACTATTGTTAACTAACACATTTATGTTCACTAACACAATTGTTTTAATTGTACTAAATGGAATATTTATTAAAAATACTGGATTTCTGGAAATCACAGGAACCCAGAAAATGTTTGTTACCTACTTTTATCTATTTTATTTGCACCTAATCCCTATTCCTATAGCCTATCTAAAGAAATGAAAACTATTTCTCTACAAAGACATGAAATCTATGTCATCGTGGGGTCCTAAACAAGCAAATGAAAAATGAATAACTTTACTAGGATTTACAGGAAATCACAGTAAATCCTGATTCCTAATGTCCAGTCCCTATAAGGTCCTATCTCCTACAACGTGAATAAGAGGAGGGGGATGGGAAGGACATAAACTTTATTAATGGATAACATAGCAACAGGGATTCCTTAACACAAATGCAAAAAATACTATCTGACTAAATAAAAATATTCAGTATACCAGATAAACTTTGACCTGAGCTTGAACTAACATGGCCCAGAAAAGTCAGGAAAATACTTAAAATGAATGAAATTTGGCAACTGAACCAAGACAACTTAAGTTCAGTTGATAAAATCCAATAGTGTTGAAAACCTAACAAATAATTTAGCAACAAGACTAAGATAACATTAGTCTGTTGAAAATGCCAAATTCTAAAGAATTGTGAATTGATTCAAATAATGAGTATGCACTCTGAATCTAGAAACTAACCAAGTCTCAGGTATACTGGTAGAATCCACAGGTAGTACTCAACTGGCAAAACCAACTGGTAGATGACTGGCAGGAACGTAAAATTGAAATAACTGACAGGCGGAACCTTTGTAAACTGAGGGTGGAACAGAACCCTAGAACGCGGAGAAAATCCTTTATATATGAGCCAGTCCCGATGACCTATCGGTATTGTCCTAACAACAATCGGGAATGACCTATCAACGATCGGGGATGTGGGGATTTGTCGGGGAAACTATCGGGGCTGTGGGGATTTGTCGGGGAAACTATCGGGGAATGCAGAAACGTAATTCTAATGAACCAAAAAGTAATCCCCGATGAAGCGAATAAAAATAAACAAAAGTGGAATGTCAATAAAATAACATCTTTACGGAATACAAAAATCATTTAGCTTCATATTTCAATGAAAATCTCAAACTTTTTAATTCAATAAATAAGTTTATTTTCTGTCACAAGCGTTGCATATTCTTACACACATAAAATCGTTTCCAAAGACTCCAGACATCAAGCGTCGAAATGATATTGATTGACCGAGATACACAAGGTCACACACAAGTGTTAAATAATTTGCATAACACAACAACATGGCGAAACTCGATGTCGAAGAGTGGCAGACTCTAATAACCCAGCGTAAAATAACGCTAATTAATATGATTGAACACCGGGAAAACGATTAGAACAATTAGGTGAGAACTCCGGAAAACTGCCAAAGTTGATAAAAATAGATGACATGTCCAAAGGTGAAATTAAATCGCCAAAGCTTTGACCAGAAGGTCAATCAAAAATAACACGTGGTAGGCCCAGTTAACAAATTTTCGATTCTTTACAGTATGTTAAAATAGCAAAAAATCAGATCCAAAATTTACAAATAAAAAACAAAGAGGTGTATAAAATATTATTAGAATTTCAATTAAAAGAACAACCCATAGCTTATACTAAATGGGGGAAATGCTTAATGAAGGACAGAATGCATACTTTGACATGTATAAAACAATCTTTATTTTTCACTTTTAATTATTTAGAGTTAAATAAATTAAAAATATTTATATGGAAACTTATTCACTTTATATTACCATGCAAAGAATTGCTAAAACAATGGAGAATAGTAAATGATAGTGACTGTCAGGTGTGTAGAGAAAATGAAAATTACAAACATTTTTACTTTGATTGTAAATATAACAAAGCATATGAGAGGTGAACAAAATGACAACAAATCTTTATATAGGAGATCATGTTTTTAACCTGGAAACTCTTGTTTTTGACTACAAAATAAATGACCTGGCATATTTTGATCTTAACCTGCTTATAAACTTAATATTTTTTTCTATATATTAAGCCTATTATATTTCAAATCAAAAACAAAAGAAAGTAGAAATATTTAAAAAATTTAAGCATGGGGTAAATAATGTGTTTGATACAAATAATTTTAGACAAGTCAAAACAGGTAATTTCATAAGCAGAGCACATGTATTCTTAAACAGCTGATATATCACATGATTTCAGAATTCTTGTAATGTCACGTGATTTCACATGTGGAGAGAAAAAATCAATCTTTGAAACATCATCATTTATATTGTAGTACATTCAATACTTACGTATCACAAATAAAACATTTTACAACTGATAGAAGTAATCCATTCAATCATATATATCATTTCCTAACAATTAGAAAATAAAGCGAACTACCACAAAAAAAAAGGAAAAAAAGCAACAGAGAAATCGTGTAAATAATCCACGAGTATGAACAATTAACCTTTCGACCGTGATCGGTTTGAAAGTGTCAAAGCATCTGGATACTCTCAATGCAAAATGCATGTGAAATCATCATAAACAACTATTGAAAGCCAGACAATTCGCCCCACTGTCAACTCGCCCCCCCCCCCCCCCCCTCCCCCACCTTTTTGCCAACTCACCCCACCTCTCGAACCAACTCGTCCCACTATCAATTTGGTCAACTCGCCCCACGTGAATTTTTATACTTTAATATTTGCACACTATAAGTAAAAATCGGTTTGCCAACTCGCCCCAATTGTCAACTCTACTCCTCCGAATATTGTGGAATAAATTCTGTATATTTCATGTTGAACGATGTTTTGTTTGTGTAACTTTGATATTCCTGAAGACATGATGTTTTAGTTGAGTTTTTAGCAATAATTAAAACCGTTAATTACTCAGAATATTATTTCGTGTCTTGTGTTAATACCAGGTTAGCGCAAGGTTATCTACATCTCATGTACATTGACCCTAAAATGTTAGAGTCTTTAAGTAACATTATATGTTAATACTTACCTGTACATTAATCTGAACAGCTTGTAGTGTAACAGGAAGAATTGCATGCGTGTGGTCACGGCCTGCGATGAAGGTGGCACCAGTCTACTTAGCTGTGACGATACAGTGAAGTGTCTTGTTACGTACCGTGCACTGCCAATCTGTGGTGTCCTTGCATTGACGCTAAAAGAAGAAAAAAATGTATACTAATACTGATGATTATTATCTCTCATGCACCTGAAACTAATTAATTAGTGAACAATTGATAACAATATTTTCATGTTTACTCAGAAAATATTGTAAAAAGTAAGATCTATTTTTCTTCGTTCTATTGATACCAAATTTATTATATTTCACCAATTATTGATAAAGTTATTGAAGTTCAAAATTGGGTGGTCGAAATTTATAAAATCTTTGTGTTGTGCTACCTTAATTCGCTGCCTGTTAGATGCTGCTGATATTACTTTATATTAACACTCTAAAGAGTTACACCATAGTTCTAATATTCATTATAAGATTCTGGAAAGATTCTGCTAATGTAATACGTTGCTCACGGCATACATGTAAATGAAATGAAATATTTGTTCAAAGAAATTAAAGTTATAATATTCATTACAAGATTCTGCTAGTTCGATATCACGTTCACGGCATACATGTACTTCATTCAATGCATGTTAAACTATAATATTCATAACAAGATTCTGTCAGTTTGATAAGATTTTCTCGGCCTACATGTAAATGAAAGGGAATCTTCGCATGTTAAATTATTAAATTCATTACAAGATCCTACTACAGTCCATTTGAAATCTATAAAACACCAATAAAAATGAATTAAAAAATAACTATTTTCATTATCAAAAATATTTTACTGTCAAAACATTTCTATTATATGTACGAACTCAAAACTGAACACAAAACATCAGAAATATTTCCAGACAACTCGCCGAATCGTTTTAGACAAGTCGTCGAATCGTTCTTGACAACTCGCCGAATCGTTATAGACAACTCGCCGAATCGTTCTAGACAACGCGCCGAATCGTTCTAGACAACTCGCCGAATCGTTCTAGACAACTCTCCAAATATTATGTGTATTAAATGTCATAATTACAATAAATACTGTATATTATCTTTTAAAAGTGTACTAACAATATTTATTTAGAAATAAGCTTCACTAAACAGCAAATCCCTTGCTATTTAGTGACTAACAACGAGAGATACTAGGTAAAAGCTGTATGCATAGTTAATTGTTAACAGCAATTAGTGCAATAAAATCATTTGTGTTTTGAAAAAAACAAAATAAAAAAATTTGATGCAAACATAATGCTTTGTCATTATTACGGTGATTATCGATATGCTATTTCTCTTAACTCTTTGACTAATGGAGATTACAACACATTGTTTGACACATATGGTATTCTGGGACCCGAATCATGTAACAATTAACGAAATAATGATTTACTATCTAGTAAAGGATGCAAACAACTCATTCAACCTAAGGAAACATTATGTTATAGGTGTTTCTAATGAGCTGAAGCATGATGCAAATGATGTCTTAAAATTTAGAGAAAGACTAGAAGATTTATGAAATGGCTGATGGCTGTGCATAGCAATATTAATAGAAAACTGAATTTGCCAACGTAAGCAATATTTTTGAAACAAATCATGACAAGAATGTTTCTGATAGCTTGGGTACAACTGTTTCTAAGCCGATATAAGTAGTTTCGAGGGCAAACTGTATGGGCATAAAATGACAATTCCACAAACAATATGCATTTGGAATGCTGAACACAAATCAAGTATCCTTGCTGTATTAAAATAATATCAAATCTCATTTTTACCAATACGATTGCTATAAATATTGCCTGATATTTGTGGGTTAACGGGGTTTATTTGTGCATTTTTAACAATTGCTAACATTTACCAACAGTAATTGCCACTAGCTTACTTTACAAATTAGTTATTAGTCCGAAAATCAGTACCTATATATTCATTGATAAGTCAGGTATAAAACATGTACACTAGTGATCAATAAAATCAGTATGTGAATACTGTTTTACCTCGAACTGAACAGTATCTCAGCTATATCGTGACGGGAAGAACACTTTCAAAAGAAATACTATTTATAATTGAAAACGAGAATAATGTAGTGCATTTGTAATAAAGATACAAATACGCAAAGTCTTTTAGTTTCGTTGTTATAATAGAATTTAAGGTAAATGGAACTTAGATTCGGTTATCGTACGGGTCGATTTAATCTTTCTTTTATTCAGACTCTTTGCTACGTAATCACGTGACTTGAATTCTGTACTTGTTCTTTTTCAAAGAATTGTCAGCAGCAAGGAACACACAGAAATTTTCTTACAAAAACATCGTCAATATTCCGGTTTTTTATTTTAAATATATTCGCATTTTTACGTCAGCAAAACTTTTACATATCTTTATCTTTAAATTTATTGAACAATTTGTGTTTGAATCGAGGTATTTATACGAATGTTTTCTTTGTCTTATCGCATGTTTGTTTGTTCTATTTCAGTCTCCATACGAATTTGTAACGCAGGTTTGTTTTAATATTAATCACGATGTTTACATAGACTTATAAGGTGAATGTCGTTCGATGTCAAATGTATTTGGATAAAATTATTCGGACCGTTGATTGATTGCATCAGTTATGTCGATTCGGTGATAGAATATTCGATCTGGTAAAAAAGGGAAGACTACATTTCGTTTAATAAATAACGGTAATTCAACTTTCACTTAGGTTAGTCAACATATCTATTCAATAGCTAAATACACAGGTCAAGCCTTTCAGCTAGCTGCATTTGTAATAAAGTATGGTATAGAGTTGCTGGTTTAGTGCTATTATGAAGGCATATTGACGTCACCATTCACACTGAAAAAACATGTATATATAGTATGAATTTATACAAGGTACCAAAAAAAATGTATACACAACAAGCATTACAGTTACTATCACATTCTGGTAACCTGGTAGTGTTTAAAAGTAATAAAGATCAAATAATGCATTCCTACATTTTTTCTTAGTTTCAGTCATGTTGAGACGTTCACAGAGGAAAAGAACCCCATCAGCCCTGATGGCATCAACGCAAGCTGCGTCGGTCAGGAAGAGGGCCACATATGGACCTATCAGAACTTCATCCCCAGGTGTTGCGTCAACTGTCACCACAACTGTCGGCACTACACAAGCGAGTATATCTCTGTCAGGTCCCAGGTCTACCAGTTATGTTTCGACTACACCTTTGTCAGGTCCAATGTCTACCAGTTATGTCTCGGCGGGGAATTCTCTGGTGTATCATACATGCACAGTACCGACTGAAACAGTGGCTCAGCCATCATTCGATTTGAATGATCGGCTAATAACAGGTATATCTAATTTTTCTATGACAAATAATAGTACACCTATGCCCATTGACAGCATTTCATCTGATATATCAATAGGAGTACCTGATAACATGAAAGAAAAAATTGTCAAAACCGAATATATAGATATAGGTTCTTTGCTACCCAACAACATACACATATAAAATTCTCAAAAACTAACTATTTATCAGGGAGAATTAGTTTTACAAAAAACTCAAAACAAAGTAAAAATAGATAACATAGATCAATGGATATCTGCCTTCATAGTATTTATCAGTATATTTTGCAAGGTACATGTAAGTCGCTTTCAAGAGCTGTTAAAGTATTTGCATACAGTTAGACTAGGAGCATCCAGATCTACTAGCTTAACATTGAAATTGCATGACGAACAATACCGTTTACGAAAGACTCAGTACCCATCCAGTTCTTGGGCATGTGTTGACACCGAGCTTTGGCTTGTTTATATGTCTCCCTCCAGTCATTTGAATATGCATACATCACAACAGAATAATTTACCAAGCACTAGACCTAACTTGAAGTGCTGTTCATTCAATTATTCAGGGTCTTGTGTCAGGTACAATTGTAACTATCACCACACATGTTTATACTGTTCAGGCGACCACCCGTTAATAAGATGTTCATCAAAACCAACTTAAAATAATATTAATCAGAAGTCATTTCCTAGATTTCCAAATACGTCACAGAGATCACTATTAAATCCACCAACTTCTTTTACTCGCAGGCAATGTAGACCACGTGTTGCTACCTCGTTTGTGGGACAAAGGACATACACCAATTAATGTTGTTAAGTTATTACAGTTACTTTCATCATACCCAAACACTACAGTTGCTGCAGAATTGAGTTATGGATTTGCAGAGGATTTTCGTCTGATGTATACTGGCCCAAGGAGAAACGTTATGTCCAAACACCTAGTTTCTGCCACAGAATTTCAAGCTGAAACTCTGGCAAAGCTGAATAAAGAGGTTTCAAGTGGTATAATTTTGGGACCATTCAATAATATTCCAATCTCGACTTTGCATATATCCCCCATAGGGGTGATACCAAAACCAGATGGTACTTTGAGGTTTATTACTAATCTATCCCATCCAATTAATGACAGTATAAATTATTACATTAATAAAAAATATTCCAAAGTATGCTATTCATCTCTAGACAATATACTTGATAAATTATATGGTCTAGGCAAAGGAGCTCTTCTTGGCAAGATTGACATCAAATCTGCATTTAGGCTATTATTAATTAACCCTGCTGATTTTGATTTGTTGGGGATTTTTTTTTAATGGAAAATTTGACATTGATAAATGCCTGCATATGGGGTGCTCCGTTTCTTGTAGTTTGTTCGAAAAGTTTTCTACGTTTCTTCAGTGGGTCGTTCAGTTCAGAACAGGACTAGATACCATAGATCATTATTTAGATGACCTCATTTTCATGGAGGCTGATTCTTCTGAAGATTGTTTGAATTTGATGTCCAATTTTCAAAATCTATGCTATGAATTAAACATTCCAATTGCAGAGGACAAAACTGTAGGGCCAGTAACTGTTTTGACATTTTTAGGTTTTGTTATTGACACTGAAAAAATGATAGTTGTGATTTCAGAAGATAAAATAATAAAGCTGAAAGATTATCTGGTGCCTATGTTAAATTCAAAAAAGATTTCGGACAAGGATCTAGAATCTGTCATTGGTTTATTAGCTTACTGTTCAAGAGCAATTCCCTCCTCTCGCGCATTTCTAAGGAGATTTTATGATCTTCTTGCTGGCCTAAGATGTAAGAAGCCTTATTATTTGGTAAGATAGAATCATGAAGCAAAACCTCATGTTGCTCTATGGTTACAATTTTTTGAAGATTTCAATGGGCAATGTTATTTTCCAGATAAGTATTGGGTTGCTAATGATGTGTTACAGCTATTTACTGATAGTTCAGGCAATCCAAATTTAGGGTGTGGTGGATATTTTGCCGGGAATTGGGTGCAATTTCAATGGCCAAATTATTGGGGTGCATTACCAATAATAAAACATATGGCTCTTCTTGAATTGGTTCCTGTTGTGTTGGCCTTGTCTGTGTGGGCACAGGTTTTACAGAATAAGCGCATTTTGTTAAGAATAGACAACTCAACTTTGGTTAGTATTATAAATAAAAGGACATCAAAGGACAAACAGATAATAGAATTGATTAGACCTCTTGCTTTGCTTTACTCACTATGCAATACAACATACAGTTCAAATCTGTGCACATTGAGGGTCTCCATAGTGAAATTTCAGATGCCTTATCTCGATTTCAGATGAAGAGATTCAGAAGTCTAGTCCCAACTGCAGCGCTATATCCAATGGAAATACCTCCAGGCATTTTTGGACATCATCTCTGTCCTATAGCCAGTCAATTGATTGAACATTCAGTAGCCCCAAGCACTATCAACACATATCGTCGAGGTTTAACTCAATTTGAACAATTCCTAACTGAATTTTGTCTTCAACAATTTGGCCATTTCCTGTTGATCATATTCTGCGTTTTATTGCCCATCTTTATCAGCCAAAAATGACACATTCAACCATTTCTTGTTATTTATCAGGAATAGCATTCTATAGTAAAATAAACAGGTTTAAAGATTCAACTCAGGAATTTGTTGTTAGGAAAGCTTTAGAGGGTGTTAAAAGAATTGTTGTTGCAAAGTCTGACTCTCGCTTGCCAATTACTAGGGACATTTTGATCTCATTAATAACGGTATTGCCTTCTGTATGCAATTCTCAGTATGAGATTAAGCTTTTAACAGCAGCCTTTTCATTAACCTTTCATGGTTTGCTTAGAATAGGCGAATTAGCAATAAATAATGGGTGATCAAGGCATGTATTACTGATTTCGAATTTGGCTATTTCTAATAACCATCTTAAATTAAAATTGTCTTCATCAAAGACCGATTAGTTACGTGAAGGGTCAGCGTTGATATTGCAAAGGCGACAAGGTCATGTAGATTGCAAATGGTCATTAATTATTGAATATATAAACTCTAGGCAACCATTATGTGAGCAATTATTCTGTCATTTTGATGGAACCCCTTTAACGAGGACCCAATTTGTTTTTATTCTCAAAAAATGTCTACTGATCATAGAGATTGATCCTAAAAGATACAGTTCTCATACTTTTAGGATCGGGGCTGCTACAAATTTAGCAGTGGATGTGGCGTCTGCTGGGGTTATAAGGAATGTAGGTCGATGGAAATCGAATGCATATAAGAGTTATATTCGTCCTTAAATTGTCAGAGTTTCAGCTTGTATATAAATATATATATCTGTATTTATTTGTATGTTTTATAATTCACCTGCAACAACTTAGCTGGGAATTAACAGCTATCTACGTTTGCAGGTCCAAAAATTAGTGTATGGATGGTTGGATCATCAATAGTGAAACGTGCCTTTATTGTTGTAAGACAGCGACCAGGCGGTATAAGCCTAGGAATAAGTAGAATACATGTTGAGATTTGGTGGCAGAGAATTAGAGGATTGGTTATAGAGCAGATTAAGAAGCAGTTAGTTACTATGTTGCAGTACGAAGATCCACCAAATTATATATTCCTACATGTGTCTGCTAATAGCATTTGTCATTCTAAAATTGGTCATATTCGTAATCAGTTAAAAGTTACTATTAATTGGATTCATAATAAACTACCAAACGCGATAATCATTTGGTCACAAATACTTCCAAGGTTTTGTTGGCGTTACTCCTCAAATTTGATAGCCATGGAAAAATGTAGATACCGGTTAAATAACTCTAGCATCATATGTGTTGCGGTTATGTGGTCGCTACATACGTTACCCAGAAATCAAGTCTACTGATATATTTTTGCAAAATGATGGTGTCCACTTGACTAATTTGGCAAGCGAGTTGTTTCTTAACTCTGTGCAAGGTGACCTCGAAATGTTTATCCAAGAACCAAGTCATGGACCTACTTTTCCAAAGTAATTTGAAAGGTGACTTAAAGAGTCAATGTTATCATTGTGTGTAATAAGAATTCATTGGACAATGTGTATATATAAGATGAACAGTTTGTTGAATATGACATGTGAAAGTTTAAAAGTTTTATTATTAGTGCACAATTTTGTACAAAGAGTACAGTTTTAATATTCATTTTAGTGCATTTGGGTTTATATGATTTATTATTGACCTATGCGGTACGTGAGCCACAGATAAGCAGCTCATCCCCCATCTTCAATGGTTGACAGAGTAAACTAGTTTCCCTGTCAATTTGGCCATATTCGCTGAAATTTTACGTAGATGCAAACTACTCCGAATCATGTACTCTTAATAGGGAAATTTTCGAACTTGTTGTATGTGTATCCCACGGCAACTTCAAACAATATTTTCATAAAGAGCTGTGTACCCCACGCTCATAGACATTTAACATTCATTTGCGGTTGCCATAATCTGCGGTAACCACCAGCTTCATTTTCATTTGTTTTTCATCTGCATGTGTTACAAATATATCTATATCATTAAAGGCTGTGGCCAAGTACCGCCAATAATTGTTGTCTTTACTGAGATCCTATAAGATAACATTCCTTTGTACTTATGTCAAGCTCAGTTTTTTGTATAATATTCAGTTAGGATATACTCTTTATAATGAGTCTTGTCTTTTTTCTATAATAATTGTTTATAAAACTAAGATTCTCCTCCCTCAGGCATATGTGACCTTAGCCGAGTTTGACTATCCTGTTTAGGACCTTTGATTTTATTGCTCCCAAAACTTTATATTATTTCCATTTCTAATCTTTCGTACCTGATGAAGGTTACTCCATATACGCGTCGTTCGCACTACATTTGCTATAGACGTTTTTA
The DNA here is from genome assembly GCA_963383655.1 of Bathymodiolus septemdierum. Taxonomy (NCBI): domain Eukaryota; kingdom Metazoa; phylum Mollusca; class Bivalvia; order Mytilida; family Modiolidae; genus Bathymodiolus; species Bathymodiolus septemdierum. The sequence goes on from OY726522.1 coordinate 36,314,028, forward strand.
TTTAACAAATTTCCTACTTCCAAATAAAAATGGAAAGAGACAGAAGCAAAATCCCCTAGACAGAGTTAGATGAGGACAGATTACTTTGCACCCGTTTCTAGAAATTATATAAGAATTTCAGGGGATTCTTGTTCACACTGTGATCCAAGCGCCTTTTGAGCCAATATATTTGGCATTTGCATGTGTTCGGATTATATCTACATAATTGACTGTTGAGGTTTATTGTAAGTGTATAAGCAGTCTGTTCAATGATGATGAACATGTATTGCCAACAACAAACATAGCACACTGTCTGCCATGTCGGACTTTTGTACTGCTGAATTAATGACTGCCGAACCAATGAATGTCGGAATTATGACTGTCCGAGTAATGACGATCGGACAACTAGCATTATCCCGATATTTCTACTTATAAAAGTTCACCTATATTTTCTATCAACTTTAATATTGAAAAAGAAGCTTCTATTTGATAATACATACATTGACACGTTTCCATGTAATATCAACATAATCCTTTTGCTTACTATACAAAAGTCGTACAAGTAGCTGATTGATACAGCACTTTATTAACCAATGACTTAAAATACAATAGAAATTGACCATTTAATATGACAGCACGTTCTTTAATCTGACATTTATACAGAACCAATACAGATTTATACAGGGCATGTGCCCTGTATAAAGATTCATACAGGGCATATGCCCTGTATAAATTTGCATTGTAAACTTCCGGCTCCTGAAATAGACTATATGCAAACTTGACTGAAATTGTGAAATAGACTATAGTTGCATTGACTTAGCAGACGGACAACAACAAACATGGCGGTGCCCGAGAGGATGTCGGATCGACATGCCAAATCGGGTGAAGATATGATGGAAGTTCTTACACACGATATCATGAGGTATGAAACATTGTCCGAGCAAAGTGACCTATTCCCTTTAGCATCAGCACGGAAATGCTCCGAATGATCAGTACACTGTTATCGAGTTGAATGTGCCTGCTGTACCACAAGTTGCACAACCGACTCCGATTGACAAGGAAAATATTGAGCCTTTACCCGTGAATGCCCAAGAAGGTCGTGTCAAGGCTGTCACAGGCGAAGATGCTGATCAGTTTATGAGAGAAAACATAAACAAAAGCACAAACTACAAAACTAAGTCGGACATGAAAATGTTTACTGACTGGCTGAGAAGTAACATGGAGCTTAGAGATGTGACAGACATTCCTGCAATTGAACTGGACTCCCTTCTGCCAAGATTTTATCTAGGTATCTATGATTTATATGATCTGTTTTCTTTAAATGCTAAAATAATGTGGATATCACTGATTTGAGTTGCCTCTGACACCAACCTGTGCTCTCTTTCAACACATTTTTCATTGAACGATGCACAAAATTTATGATCCTACAAAGGTAATAGTTTTGCATGACTGCTCAGTACTCCAAAAGCCCAATAGTCCAACACTCTGATAGTGATTTCCTGTTCACAAAGAACATCAGTCAACCGTTGTATCGGTACAATGTACGCATACACCATATGACGTCCTATCAATCGTCAAACAATATACATGTACATCTATATTCCTCGAATTATTCTCACTTCACACTTGTCAGTTGTGCATTGCGACGCTACGTCACAATGTAAACATCCGGATTTTGATTTGAAATAATTCATTCAGGGTATGATGTTGTACTCATTTACACATACATGAGTTGGGCCTTTATATGTATAATTTATATTCTTATTTTCTACCTCGCTTTCGCTCGGTAAAAATAATCAAATATCAATAAAAATACATGTATGAATTTTGCATAAAACAGTTTTCGCATACAGATAATTATACTTAAAATCATTGATTCATTGTATTGCTGTTTTTGTAGGGGTCAGAAAAAAAGACGGTACAGAATATGAGCCAGACAGTATTAACAGCACTGACAGATACCTTCGTAACAACAAAATAGATATTGATATCAAAACGGACAAAACATTTAACCATTCTAGAGCTGTGTTAGAATAAAAAAAAACATTTTAAAGGAGAAGGAAAGGGCAGCAAGAAAAACAAAGCAGAATCTATTGATGAAACTGAGACTCGGATGCTTATATTAGAAACAGGTTCTTGGTGTAAATAAGTTTTAGTTTTGATTTTTAACTTTTTTTAATTATACATGACATTAAAATATTGACCTGAAGTATGCTGTTCAAATAGTTCCAGGGTAAATCCTTTCTCTGAATATGATAACTGCTTACTTTTAAATGGAAATAATTGAGAATTGAATTAAAAGGGTTGTCTTTGTGAATTTTTGACCACGTAAAAGTAGCTGCTTTTATACAACCCAAAGATAATATTTACTATGTTGTCAATGTTTAGCCTTTTAGCTGATCTCAATTAGGCAAAACAAATGTGTGTTTACGGTCACATGCTAATAAATTAGGGTTAGTCTGTCGACATTTTATTATTTTTTCTGTGAAATTCGGAAAATTACATATTTTCTCAAATTCGGATTCGTTTTTATACAAACAAACTAGCAATTGTGCCATTTGCAATGTTGTTTTTTTTTCATTTTCTAATAAAAGACTTTAGGGTAGGGCTGAAAAAATAGGATCAGGTAACTATAAACACACATATTTTTTGGTTTTGGCCTTAAGTAAAAATATGTCAAGTTAAATGTCTGTTTGAATTTAAGTACGATATTTTAAGCTTTATTTATTTAAATATTCTTTTTCAGGCAATTCGAAGTCCTTACTTCACAGTGTATGGTTGAATAATGGGATTTACTTCAACTTTAGAGGCCGTCAGGACCATGTTAACCTCCTCCAAGGGGACTTGGAACTGAAGAAGGATTCGAAGGGAACAGAATATGTTGAATTCACTGGTAAATAATGATAAAATTCAACACTGCTTTGAGGTTTTATTAGTAATGCCATATGTATATGTGCAACTGACATCATAAATTAACACTTTTAAGTGTCGGTATCTAGTTCTGATTGACTAAGCATGAAAGTGAAAAGGACATACAGATTCATCTTTGTCCATACGTCCAGCCGAATGCAAGTCTCATTTTTAAGGAGCATCTGTGTCATACAAATACATCCGTATTATGATAGTAACACTGTCAATGGTTTTCAGGGTATCGTCTGTTTTTCTGTACACAGTTACATCTTTTTTAAATTTGTTTCCTTATTCTTGTAATGTGTATACTTCAGTTTTTTTGTCTTTGTTTGTTTTTGTATGTTGTTTATGGTTATTAATATTTTCAGAAAGGAGCACCAAAACAAGAAGCGGAGCCAAAAGAGGAGATTACCGAATGGTTGCCTCCAAATGTTTTCACAGCCAAACAATCCGAACTGTCCAGTGAAGATGTTGAAGACTTACTCACATGCCAGAAGATATAAAAAATCAGCCGACATCAAGATTTTAGCTGCGCCTCCTAACAAACCCCACGTCGTCAGTATGGTATTCACACTTGCCAATAGGAAAGAACACTATTGGAAAAATGATGAAAAGTATTGCTTCTCTTGGAGAGCTAGAAGGAAGAAAAACTATTCACTCAACATGAAAACTTTTGCAACAACTTTATTGGATGCTGATGTTCCCAACACAGAAGTCGCTCAACTTGGAGGCTGGAAAAGCATACAGACTCTAAATGAATATGCGGTTCCAAATATCAAAAAGCAAAAATCAGTGTCAGACATATTGTCCAAAGCATTTCTACCAAAGGTTACCGAAGAAAACAATTCTGAAAATAGATATATGGTCATCAATACAGACACAAGTAATGATGAAATGAATAGTGTTCATGAAAATGACAAAAATGAATCCGACGTAAATTCTAGTCAACTAATACCGATTTCAAATTGCCATTTGCAGAATAGCACTGCATGCATGTATGCCTTTGACACCTCGTACAGAATCTGTGACATCATCTTCCAATATGATGTCACTAGCTTCAAGGAAAGACACAAATCCCTTTTCCCTTTTCGGGGGCAAATATTAGTTGTGGTGTAATCAACTTGAATATATACAGTGGCAAAAGGAACCATTACCGGGAAGACAGTAGTCAGGAATGAATGACATTTGACATACAAAATGAACTTAAAAGCCAAAAATTGTTACTTGTTCAAGCTTAGAATTTGTTGTATTAAAATTTATGTTGAATTATCTCTCTTCCTTTGAAACATGAAAGACTAGAAAATAACAGCAGTATTTATTGCAAAAAGCATGTAATAAGGTACAAAACAAATTTTCCACAAATTTCTGAAAACTTTATTAAATATACAATGAAAAAAAAAATATATAAGTACAAAATGAAACTTGGCTACACATGTACAGAAGTCTTGTTTTCAGTTGAGATCAGCAACCATATCTCAATACGATTTCATTTTCTGATGATGGTGTCGTTCCAATAAAACCTGTATTAAGTCATCATGCAGTCGTATCAGGTCTTGATCAGCTGTATAGTTATGACCACAACGAAAAAATAAGAAAAATACTGTACTTTTAAGTCATTGGTTAATAAAGGTGTCATATAATGGGTATTTTCAAATAAAGCCTTATTATGTCCTCGTACAGTCGTATTGGGCCTCGATCAGCTGTATAGGCCCTCGGCCTTGCCTCGGACCTATGCAGCTAACCTCGACCCAATACGACTGCCTCGGACATAATACAGGCGTTATATGAAAATACCCATTTAATAACACTATAGTCTAGAACTAATACATTGTAATTATATAGTTTTGGTAGTATTTGTTTTCAACGTAAGAAGTTAAACCATACGAATTGGTTTAAATATGTAACTTGGAGATCAACTACAAGATTAACATTATACAAAGCGTTTTCTTGAACTTTTTATATCCAAACTCAGGGCATGGACACATCAAATGTCAGATAAATAAAAGGTTTGAAATTAACTTTTTTCTCTTCGTCTCGTATTATTATGTCATTTAAAATTTTGGATTACACAACGAAAAGATATTGAGAAAAAGTGTATAGTTAAAAATGTAATCCTATATGACCCCTGCTACACATGTAGCAAATCCTTTTTTTTCTTTTACTTGTATTTCCACAATTTCTAGGCTACACATATTATATTATATTCATCAAGGTGTTAAAAGTTGAAATTCATCGTTCTCTCATATATAGGTTTTCTTATTAATTTATATATAAAATGTTAAAAAAAAACATTTTGAATTTCTTTTTATCATTTTCGTATATCTCCTATTGAATTATAATTAATATTGACATACTAGGTTAATACAAAATATTGATATTTGTCTGAGAATCAAATACAACAGTGTTAGAACTACATATTTGTGAGATGACCTATTTTCCTCTACCTGAACCGGGATTCGTTACACTTCGGCAACAATCGCTTAATCTTATATCAAGCACCCTTGATCACTCGACCACACCCACTATCAAATTTTATCTTACGTCCTCGCGAAAGATAGAATGTTGGCTGGCTAACAGCCGCCTTCCTTCTAACAATCAATGGATGGGGGAGCTACAATTCAGATTGGCTTGCTGCCAAAGACTTAAGTGGATTGTTTCTTTATATTAGACCCTTTATTTTCAAAATCTATAATGACCGTCTCTCTTAACAAAAACGGCCGACGACTTTTCCTTGATCAGCTATTTACAAGAGCAAACATGACAGACGAGTACACGATATTAATATAGCTGGAAGTCGTGCACTGTATTTAGGTCTACATAATTGACTGTTGGAGTTTTTTGTAAGTGTATAAGCAGTCTGTTCAGTGATGATGCACCTGCATTGTCAGCAAAAAAATATAGCACACTGTCTGCCATGTCGGACTTTTGTCTACTGAACTAATGACTGCCGAACCAATGAATGTCGGAATTATGACTGTCTGAGTAATGACGATCGGACAACTGACGTCATCCCAACATTTCCACTCATAAAGTTGACCAATATTGTCTATCAACTTTAATATGGAAGTGCAAAGAACCTTCTATCCGTTAATACATATATTGACACGTTTCCATGAAATATCAACATAATCCTTTTGTTTACTATACAAAAGTCGTTACAAGTAGCTGACAGCACTGTCTAGAACTAAAACATTGTAATAATATATGTTGTCTTTCTAGTATTTGTTTACAACGTAAGAAGTTAAGCCATACGAATTGGTTTAAATATGTAACTTGGAGATCAACTACAAGATTAACATTATACAAAACGTATTCTTGAACTTTTTATATCCAAATCCAGGGCATAGACACACCAAATGTCAGATAAATAAAAGGTTTGAAAATAACTTTGCCATTTTTTTTTCTTCGTCTCGCATTACTATGTCATATGATAATAATTATTTAAAATTCTGGATTACACAACGGACAGATATTGAGAAAAAGATAGTTGTGCCGTAAAAAATTAAACGCTATGACACCTGCCTCATATGTATGTAACCAAACTGAATTATTTTTCCTTTATATGCATTTTCCAGTGTTATGCAATAAGTAGAGTAAATTTTATCCATCAGTATATTAAAAGTTGAAATTCACTTTTATCTCGTATATATTTTTTTTTCAGTTTTTATTAATAAAACCAACATTTCGACTCCCTTTATATTATGTTCATGCTCCCACTAGAATTCAAACTTAATTGAGATATTTGATTAATACTAAATTTGAATACATGTGTGGAAATTAAACCCACCAGTGTTAGAACTAGATTGCGATCTAACAATTATTTAGTTCTGTCGTATCCGGCATTTGATCCACTACTACAGCCCCAATCACTTAACCTTTTGTCTAGCGTCCTTGACGCCTCGGCCACATCCGCTATTAAATTATGTCTTACGTTCAGGAGGAAAATAGAAAGTCGATTAGCCAACAGATGGGGAGAATCGAATTTTGATTGTCTTACAGTCAATATGCTTAATACCCTAAATTTACCAGGAAATTGACGAGCACGACCTATTGAGATTCAACTTGTATAACATCCGTATTTACTTTAATTTTCCAATCATAAACTACACATTCATCAGTAACAGCATCCCACTAGCACCTACATACGGACTATATACATCTCAATTGATACGACATTCTAGAACCTGGATATATAGATTATTCAGGGTCTGTTTGCACTGGTTTGATCCATTCCGTTCCTTTCATTTACGACAGTTATTGGACTTTGATTTATTACCCTAACAACATTACGGATACCGCATGAGGAGCAGGAACAAGACGTTTTCATCACGTCTTGGCATCTTCTGCCTCGAGTTCAATGCTAAACATTTTATTGAATAAATATCTTTATTCAAAATGATTAAGTTTACTTATAGCTTACTACAAAAATACCTATATAAAAACCTATTAGATAATAGGCACATTACCACCACTACAAAATACTATTTTATTTTCGTTCCTACCTAGCTCTTCATACTTTTCCACTGGCAGTCAAAGGTCGTTGCCCCTTGTTGTATGTAATATGTGTGTATTGTTCATATATTTGACTTAAGTCTGCTTATGATCTACTGCAACAATACCTACCTAACTTTAAACCTATTTGACAGTTGCCACACTGTACTGCTACACAAGATTGTTTGGCCTTGGCCATCTCATCATACTTTTCCACTGATTATCAAAAGTCGTTGTAACGACTGTTTCTTCATTTCTGTATGATGTTATTATGTTATTCATGAACTTGTACTAGCAATCAATAAGTCAACTGAACACAGGTAACAGCAAGTCTCGTGTTATTATTCTATTATTCCTGAAACAGAACCGTGTCGTGAACGACCAATTGTTAAAATATCTTGTTCTATTTCAATCTTTGATATATATTTTTTTCTTTACGAACCAATTGGTAAAATATGTTGTTTGTTTTCTTCTAACAAATAATTTTGCTTAGTAAGCAGTATTAACCATTTCGTATACTTTTTTTTTAATTTTCATATAGAAAACGTTATGTAAGAACAACGTGCTTATTTTTTAACGTACATCTATATGATGTATATCTGACATGGATTTTTTTATCAAAAATCTGGTTTTCCACCTTATGTTTGCTATTGAAAATTCCTCTTTGCAGCAATAACTTTTTTAATTGATATTTCCTGTAGAAACCATTTCTCGACAATTCTTTGTAATATTCATTTTAATATGTCTGGTTCATAAATCATTCATTAGCCACAATTTGATGAGAGATTTGAAAAATATATATATTCTTGCATATATAACATAATTTTCTTTCAATAAAAACGTAGATATCAAATTTAGTGTGCACGACGCGTTTTTGGAATAACCTTATCACGCTCAATGCCAAAATACTTAAGAGTCTTTGGGAGCAGGAAAAGCAAATCGCCTAAACAGGATAGCCAAAATCGGCTTATTCGATCTCTTAAAAAGTTTTTATTTCGATACCAAGATCTTGTCGAAATATATTCCGTCTCTGCAGAAACGATTATAAGCGATGCATTTTCATATAGTGAAAATGTATAAAGATAAAGAAGTCAAGAAAAATGTCAAGGATATTTTTCTATCAATGTGTGACGTAAAAATATTTTCGACATTTACGTCATCGAATATGGTACTGCTTTGACAACTATTTTATTTATTTTGTTCCTGTATTTAAATACTGTTATAGTGACAACCGGAACCTTTGAACCGTAATGAGAGCGGGAGATTTGGCGCTTTAAAATCTGATTCAACCCACCATTTCTTTAGCAATGCCTGTACCAAGTCAGGGTCATTACGGTTTTCACAGTTTTCCGGTTGTTGACTGATTTTGTCTGTTTATATAATTATGAGTTTTGACTTTCCCTTTGTAAGATTGTTCGGAGTTCGGTAATTTTCTTATTACCCTTATCACCTATGTCTGAAGAAGGAAGAGCACCAAATAATGAATACATGTACTATGCTAGTCATTCTGCAGCTTCGTCATATTTGAGACAACATTTGTCAATATAATTGCTTACTGGTAAAATTTTCAATTTGGCCACATTGCATATTATTCAAATACAAATTGAAACAACCGTTGTCTATACACTACACCTAATATGAGTCATAGAATCTGGACAGCAAAATAATTGAAATGTGTTATCGCTCTCCTGTATTATTTTCACAATATTAGAATGTATGCTGAACAATCACGCTTCCTGGAAGCGACTACAATAGTCGTTACCTTAAACCTCCTGTCGTCATTATCTCATATCAAATTGTCTTTTAGTTATTTTATAATAACCGATCATCTGTTCATATAATATTTACCTTTAATAAACATTCAAGATAAAAGTAAAATGAAACAAGTAGAGGGACATTTTGATATTTTAGGATGGTTTGCAGAAGAATAGGAGTATTGCATTACAACAATTATTGTATACATTATTCTTTAAAGAAATGTAATAAATGTCTAACTATCTTTGATGCGTAGGAAGATAAAACTATGATGTACACGTGTTGATAGTTTTATAATAAATAGTGCGTCTTATTTTTTTTTATTTCTTATCAACTATAGGTATCATGTACTTATGATACGTCAGTAGTACAGTTAGATTATGTTAGTTTGTAGTATCTAACGCCAGTTTTAGCAATATTTCAGCCATATCGTGGACCAAACCACCGACCTGTCGCAAGTCACTGGCAAACTTTATCACATAAAGTTCTATCGCTTCAGCTGTATGACATAGTTAACCCTCATGTGGAGCTATTTCTCCACATTCACACAAATTTATGTATGACCATGTATTTTGTCATGTGTTTTTCATTTCATTCTTGAACAAAGTCGTATGTTTTTGTTTCTGTTGACGTTGGGTAAGACATTTAACACACAAAAGTAGTCCTTTGTTCATAATAAATTTTCTAAGACACAAATTGATACATTGATCAACAAATGAAACCAGTATATATAAAGTCTTCTTACTATTCCAATAATTTGTCAACAAAAAGGAAAACAACATCCGTTGTAACAATGTCCTTTTTCATATCTGTCTCTCTCTATTCCAATAATCTCTCTCTCTCTCTCTCTCTCTTTCTCTCTCTCTCTCTCATGATGAACTACCATGTTCGCTTAAAGCTTTGCGGTCGCCACCATGACTAGGCTGGCCGTTGTGGAATGTCTGTGTCACAAAGGACCACGGATATGTTTCACTTGTTGTAAGCACTTCCCGGTCCTGTCCTTATCTATGACTTATCACCGGGTTTGTAACTAGAGTAACACGACGGATGCCACTAGTAGAGCAGGAACTGCTTATCCTTCCGACCGTCTGAGTTCACCTCCGGTTTTCCGTAGGGTTCATCTGTTCGATATTTGGTTTTCCTTGTGGTCTTTTGTAGATTGTTGTTTTTCCTATTGTTCTGTTTCTTTTTGGCCATCGTGTTGTCTGTCCTTCGATTTACGAATTCTAATTGCCACTTTTGCTATCTTCAAACTCTTCTTATAAATGAAAACATATTTTATTTACCAGTTTAATACAAGAAAATGTTAGGACTGTGATAGTATCCTATGGAATTACTAACAGGAGGTCGCTTTAAGAAAATATTCATCGCTGGACGAATATTTTTGGCTTTGGGTGGGATCCTCGATGTTCAATGCATTTTTCAGATAATGCCATGTTGTATTTGTTAATTCTATAATGAACTGTTAACATAAATACTAGTATCCTTTATGTTTTCTTCATTGAATGGTGATAATTGAATTTGATAAAGAAAACAAGAGAAAGCATCAGACATTATTTCAGAAGCCATTATTAAATGTCAACAATCTGATGAACGTTCAGAATTGGATACCTATCCAGAGCAAATATAGATAGACGTTCATGTATGGCTTCAATGTCTTTGTGGTGTTTAAAATGGAACTCACACAATATTATTTCACGAACTTCCGGTGTGTTAATGTCAAGAGAACATGAAATACAAAATCGTCTTTTTATCAACTGTATTGTCTCGTCCCACCTATCGTCTTTGTAAAGACTTTACCGTAATTGATAATTTTAAAAAGTATGATTACTTCTCTCCTGTGGTGAGGTAAAGACGTCATTGTGATGATGAATAGTTGTAGGACATGCATGTAAAATATCTTTATGCAACAGCAAAAACCAAATGAAACGTTATCTTAGCTACATACTGTAGCACATGCATGTAGCATTGCTTTATGCGATAACAACAAAAAAAGAAATGAAACATTATCTTAGTTATATCTGACGTCATTGTGGCGGGAAGGTAAAAGTTGCAGTACATGCAAAAGTGAGATTTTCTTTATACATAAAATAAACACTATCTCAGATATAACTGATTTTCTGTGTGATAGGGATTGTTTGGTTCTGATCCATTAAAAGGCAACCTTATTGCGGGTCGGAGCAAACAAAGATGAAACAGTACTTCAAGGACCTATGCAAATGTATATTAACAATAACAATGATTACAGTCATGGAGTTATTTTGAGCATATACAACAATGATTAAAGAAGGTTAATTTTTATTAGCTAACAAGGGCAGTTTAGAAATATCGTATTTGGTGTAAGCGATTTTCTTTCCGGGTACAAGTGTCAAATCTTTTGTTTTGACATGTTGTGTGTTCGGTTTACGGGGTCATCATGGTCGTGATCGTATGATAGTTGGATTTATAACTACCTGTGTAATCAGTGCCTGTTACAACACTTTTATTTCTATGGACAAAGAGATAATGAAATTTTACTGTTATGATAATTAAATTAAATTGAGATATCATTTATAACCTAATTTTCAATGACATTTTGGCACTAGATTGAGTATGTCAATTACTATTTGAATAACTGATTTGATATACTATCTACTGTTTTGTGACGTTATTCACTGACATTGTGTATGAAATTAAAAGCAAGAAAAAAGTATCATGGTATTCGTAGGGCATCATGTCTTTTCATTGTTTCTCACAGAGTCTGGGTCTTTGTTATCGCTTGTCAGATATCTTAGTATTTATTCTAAATTTGTTAGCGACTAATTAATTATTCATAGTCATTATGTCACAGCTCTCGATATTGCCAGAACAGCACTAACAACTACACATTAGTTATTTTTTACGCGACTAATTAAATCTGTGTATCTAAATCCGACTTTAATATATTACTGGCTATCTCGTATGAGACAAAACTATTGTATTTTTTTAAATTTTAAAATCACTTCCTTATTTAAACAACATTATTAAGAAAAAACTGCTGGAACGAGCTAATCTGGGTCACGGGTCACTGTAATTGGGCGGCTGTATCGAGAAACAGATACGGTGTTGAAAACATTGTTGATACTCATAACATATTGATAAATGCAATAAAATTCCAGGTTTGTCTTCAAGAAATATGATAGACAAAACCATGTGTGAAGTTTTATGACGAAATATCTCCGATTTCTATGTAAATTTACGAGTTGAAGTGGGGAAACACCCACAGGTAATTTTAGCGATGTATTTTTAACTTGGACAAGAATAATGAGCGTCCTGATTGGATGACCGATTTAAAACACACTGACAACGCATGGTAAAAAGATGCATGTAAAAGAAATCTATGTTATATTTATTCATTTGTTTGATTCTGGAATATTGTTGATCATTGATTTAAACAAGAAAAAAAGGGAAAAGGGGGGGTGTGAATTTTATTTGTCAATTTTACAGTTAAATAAATGTTATGTTTCGATAGTTTAAAGAGAAAAATAAAAATTTGTTGCGACTAAAGCTTAAATCAGCGTTAAAAATGGAACAAATATCAGTGGTTTTGTAAATGAGATTTATTTTAAATAGAAAATCTGAATTTATTATTTATTAATTTAGTATTAATGATACAATTTTATATCCCTTGGGAGGGAGATTTTAAATAAAAACACAGGACCGGACTTTAAGCAAAAATAATAATCCAGGATTAGTTTTTTATTAAAAAATCCAGGACCCCTGTGTCAACGATTTTTTTTTTTTTTTAAGTTAATAATATGATATATTCACATCCACACTTGCCTTTGGACAGCACATTTCTGTGTCCACACTTGTTGAGATATAAAAAGAGCTTGTATACTTTCCTGTAATACATAGATTAACCTTGTAACAAAAATTGATGGACCTCGTTATCAAGACAAAGACATGTATTGCATCATTGACAGCTTTAGTTAATGTGAAAATATAATGATAAATGGCTTTGTCTGTTCTAAATCACGATGACCACAATAATATATTATTATGTGTGTGATTAAACAACATTATTAGGAAAAAAACTGGTGAAACACGCTAATCTGGGTCACGGGTCACTGTAATCGTCCGGCTGTATCGAGAAACAGATACGGTGTTGAAACAAATGTTGATACTCATAAAATATTGATAAATGCAATAAAATGCTATGTTTGTCTTCAAGAAATATGATAGACAAAGCCATGTGGGAAGTTTTATGACGAAATATCTCCGATTTCTATGTAAATTTACGAGTTGAAGTGGAGAAACACCCACAGGTAATGTTAGCGATGTATTTTTATCTTGGACAAGAATAATGAGCGGCCTGATTGGATGACCGATTTAAAGCACACTGACTCCGCATGGTAAAAAGATGTATGTAAAAGAAATCTATGTTATATTTATTCATTTGTTTGATTCTGGAATATTGTTGATCATTGATTTAAACAAGAAAAAAGGGAAAAAGGGGGGGGATTTTATTTGTGAATTTTACAGTTAAATAAATATTATGTTTCGACAGTTTAAAGAGAAGGGGGGGGGGGGGGGCTATGATGAAAATTTGATATAAAAACACAGGACCAGACATTAAGCAAAAATAACAATCCATAGTTTTTTATTAAAACAATCCAGGACCCCTGTGTCCATGAATTATTATTTTTTTAAGCTAATAATATGAAATATTGACATCCACACTTGCCTTTTGGACAGCACATTTCTGTGTCCACACTTGTATATTAGATAAAAGCATGAAAGTGACGTGGTCTTTTTACCTTTAGCATTAAAGGTTCTTGTTTTGAAAATTGGGTCCTGTATTCTAAAAAAGTATATTTTTCTCTACTAAATTAATTCTACATAGTAAAACATATAATACTTAAAACTGATTGATTTATAAATTGATTCATCTTTTTTTTCCGTGAGGTAATAGTATATTTAGTTATATATTCATATTGAGAAATACAGAAAAAAATATAATACTGGTATGTGTCGCTGTGATGAACGTATGGACCCACCCGTGTTCTGTTGGTTTTTTTTCTCAATTTTGTCTGCAGATACACGGGGATATGATAGATGAGGTAAAGAAATACTACAATGGGGCAACAAAGGCCATTCATAACTAGATTGCTACAATCTGATAAACTGCTAGAATAATTCTTTATTCTGAAAAGAGCGTAGTATTTCAATAACACTGAGTCTGTCCATCAAACTTGGTTGATTATTTCAACGTCCAATAGAACCACAGAATGCGCTGAGGTTAATATAGTATCAGAAAATTGTAAACAGAAAGGATAAACAAAGATGGTCAACAATTAATTGTCGTCTGAGCATCTACGTGAATGGTCTTAATTGTTTACCTCTGCCATTCCAGCGATAACCTAACACTCCGAAGAACATCGAAATAGCATAGTCACAATGCGTATACATTATATAAGTACATCACTGTGTCTTTGTCTTTAAAGCAGGACACAATACTACTCTGTATCATAATACCCCAAACACTGTGACGGGTATATAACGTTAGAGGAAACCAAAAGGGAAATCCAGAATGGACCATTCAGAGACACGGGTAACATTGAGCACAAGATATAGTACGAAGACAAACAAAACAAAAAACTAAAGAGATGAGCACCATAAACCTCATACAAATAAAACGGTGGTGAATGCGCATTCGTGCATCAATGTAATATTTTGTTACTCGTGATTTTTTTCGATATTCGGAATAAAGAGAGTAGTTTTACTATAATTATTTTCAAATATTATATGAACTTTTGTTCAACCTGTCTAAATCTTAAATATGTAAAGAAACGGATGGAAGTTTTTAGAAGGAGTAATTAAGAAATGTCTTTTAAGAAGCAAAACCAGATTGTAAGGAAGTAAACATTTCATAATTTGCCACATTAGAACCTTATATTCGATTAACACAAATCATTACAGTTACTTATACAATTTCGTTTTCACGAAGCGAACATTGAGATGTTATTGTTTCTCTGAGGCAGCGTGGGTTTTTGTTATCGCTTGTCAGATATCTTAGTACTAATTCTAAATTTGTTAGGGACTAATTAATTATGTCAGTCTCTCGATATTACCCGAAACGTACTGAAAACTACATATTAGTTAAATTTTACGAGACTAGATAAATCTGTATATTTAACTCCGACTTTAATCTATTAGTGGCTATCTTTTATGAGACAAAACCATTGTATTTTTAATATCAATATTACTTCCTTATTGAGATATAAAAAGAACTTGCAGACTATCCTGTAATACATAGATTAACATTGTACCAAAAACATTGATGGTTTTCGTAATCAAGATAAAGACGTTTATTGCCCCATTGACAGCTTTAGTTAATGTAAAGCAAATCATGATAAATTGCTTTGTTCGTTCAGAATCACGATGACCACTATTATACATTGTCATATTTGTGCTATATTAAACAAAAGTTGCTTATTCTACATCCTTTAGCACTAAAGATTCTTGTTTTTAAAATGGGTTCTCTATTCTAATAAAAAAAAACAATCTCTACTAAATCAATACTATATAGTAAAACATACAATAGTTAAGACTGATTGATCATTGAATTGATTGAGTGTTATTCTCCGTTGATGTAGCAGTATATTTACCTACATATTAATATATTGACAATATTCTACATAGAAAATATAGTACAGATAAATAGGCATCGCTGTTATGAACATACGAGCTCCATCCGTGTGTTCCCTGTAACTGCAATGTACAATTAGTGCCTTCATATGAAGTGAACATCGAAAGTTGTCATACCAAGGGCTTTAACCCTAGAGAAAGCAACTTTTCGAGGGTTGAAAACTTGATGTTCATCTTATATGAAGGCAATAACTGTTTCATTATACCGAAACTACTCCAAGATGTACAAAACTTAGCTGTTTTGTTTTGTAGTAAACAACACAATAATTTCCTGTATAGAAAATACAATTACGGTCTAAAAAACACGGATTTTCAAGACACTTCGGGTTGTCAGGGGTTGTAAACCGGGCGACAACTTATTGTCTCCAATTTACATTATTGATGTTTGGATTGTCCACTGGATTGTTTTCTGTGTCAGAAAATTTTCCGTAAGACATCCAAATTGCCTTCTTACTTTAATATAGTAACAAAATGTGTAAGGTATAATAATAGTATTTGATAGATAATGTAGAGAAAACGGGATTGTGACTAGCTGGTAAACTGGTGAAATAATGTCTTATTGAGGAATGAGCGTGTATGTCCAACAAACATTAATTGATTATTTAAATATCATAAACAACTAGATAATGCTCTGAAAAAGGGCTCGAATCCAACGGATGGTTAACATTTAATGATCATTGGGAAAACTACGTTAAGTTGGGTTCGTGTTGCTCAATCATTAGCTGTATGTGTAGTGTTTTGTGGATCCTTGTTTAACCTATTGTACTTCTTTGTTTGACCAATGTATTGTCTGTTCTTTGTTTGACCAATGTATTGTCTGTTTTTTGTTTGACCAATGTATTGTCTTGTTTTTTTTTACCAATGTATTGTCTGTTTTTTGCTTGACCAATGTATTGTCTGTTTTTTTTGTTTGACCAATGTATTGTCTTTTTTTTTGTTTGACCAATGTATTGTCTGTTTTTTGTTTGACCAATGCATTGTCTGTTTTTTGCTTGACCAATGTATTGTCTGTTTTTTGTTTGAGCAATGTATTGTCTATTTTTTTGCTTGACCAATGTATTATCTGTTTTTTGTTTGACCAATGTATTGTCTGTTTTTTGCTTGACCAATGTATTGTCTGTTTTTTGTTTGACCAATGCATTGTCTGTTTTTGGTTTGACCAATGTATTATCTGTTTTTTGTTTGACCAATGTATTGTCTGTTTTTTGTTTGACCAATGTATTGTCTGTTTTTTGTTTGACTAATGTATTGTCTGTTTTTTGCTTAACCAATGTATTGTCTGTTTTTTGCTTGTCCAATGTATTGTCTGTTTTTTGTTGAACCAATGTATTGTCTGTTCTTTGTTTGACCAATGAATTGTCTGTTTTTTTGTTTGACCAATGTATTGTCTGATTTTTGTTTGACCAATGTATTGTCTGTTTTTTGCTTGATCAACGTATTGTCTGTGTTTTTGTTTGACCAATGTATTATCTGTTTTTTTGTTTGACCAATATATTGTCTGTTTTTTGTTTGACCAATGTATTGTCTGTTTTTTGCTTGACCAATGTATTGTCTGTTTTTTGCTTGACCAATGTATTGTCTGTTTTTTGTTTGACCAATATATTGTCTGTTTTATTTGACCAATGTAGTGTCTGTTTTTTGTTTGATCAATGTATTGTCTGTTTTTGTTTGACCAATATATTGTCTGTTTTTTGTTTGACCAATGTATTTTCTGTTTTGTTTGACCAATGTATTGTCTGTTTTTTGTTTGACCAATGTATTTTCTGTTTTTTGCTGAACCAATGTATTGTCTGCTGTTTGTTTGACCAATGTATTATCTGTTTTTTGTTTGACCAATGTATTGTCTGTTTTTTGTTTGACCAATGTATTGTCTGTTTTTTGCTTGACCAATGTATTGTCTGTTCTTTGTTTGACCAATGTATTGTCTGATTTTTTTTCTACCAATGTATTGTCTGTTTTTTGTTTGACCAATGCATTGTCTATTTTTTGTTTAACCAATGTATTGTCTGTTTTTTGTTTGACCAATGTATTGTCTGTTTTTTTGTTTTATCAATGTATTGTCTGTTTGTCCTCGACTTACGACTGTTCGGTACTCCATTGGTATCTTCAAACTTGCCGCGCTTCATAGCACTCTGCAAATATCGGAATGACATATAAATAATGTGTATGCAATCTTCAAGATCAACGCTGTATCTCTGTCTTTCATATTTGACACAATGGTATATTAAAGTACCCCTAGCACTCCGAAATGTATATTCGAACAAAGTACACACATTAAGAAGAAACTATTCAATTATTGTCGTTGACATAAGCCTTTAATGATGATAATTAGCTTCTTATCAATGTATATAGCTACAGTGTAGGAGTTAGTCTTATGCCATCAACTTAATTGTTTTCAATATAACTATGTTCAACCAAAAACATCCTACTGACTTATTATGTTATTAACTCATATTGCCTTAGGTGATATAGAGAAATTATTTAAGCATCGTCTTCTTGTGTCTGCATTACACTGAATAAACATTATTAACATCTAAGAATATTTTCATAAAATTCCTAGAGAGTTAATATGTCTATAAAGTTATTTTAATCTTTTATTATATCCAAAAGACGGTATGTCTTGAATATGTAATATGTCCAGATTATCGCTGTGTCAATAATGTATTGCTACCAGCTTGACTTGATGTCGATCAAATGTTGTATCCAGATTGTCACTATGTACATTATGCTTTGTATCCAGCTTGTCTCTGTATCAATAGTATATTGTTTATCGCTATGTCGATTGTGGATTGCTTCCATCTTGTTGCGATGTCGATGATGTTTCGTAATTTTATCTGTGTCGATGATGCATGGTATCCAGATTGTCACTGTGTCCATGATGTATCGTGTCCAGCTTGTTGCAATGTTGATTTTGTATCCAGCTTGTACCTTTTGTGAATGATTTGTTGTATCTGAATTTCTGTAGTACTATCAATTCTGATATCCATTCATATAGGATGCTTGTATCCTTTTTAATATTTAACGATCTATTTTTATGAGGTTGTTTTAAACATGGGGGTACTCTTGACAGGTAAATTACTTAACCAATCATGCCAGAGTTCAAAGTTAGTTTTTGGCCATCGTTAATTGTCTATTCAATATGGACTTACAATGTCTCAATTAATGGCAGATAATTCTCTTATGTAGCATACTTTTTTGTATCTCAGTCTACTTAATTGGATTTGGGAGTTAAGACTCTACAATTGGGACATGTATAGTATAAAAAAGGATAATCTATCAAAAATACCAGATTCCACTTACTAATTTTGAAGGAGGTCATGCTGTTTTGGTGTCTGCTCGCCATCAGAACAGCTCTAAAATTTAATTGACAAATAGTAGCAACAGATGCAACATCGAAACCCCTTAATAAACATATACATGACCACTGATTTGATTGGCTTGTTACATCATCCTCACTATAAAGTGGTGGGGATTAACTAGTATCACGGGTTCAAACCTTCCCTCTTATCTAAATGATGCTGTTATGTAAACAAGTGTGTTATATGTGTGAGCAAAAAGCCACCCATCACATAATACAGGGTGAGCAGCGTCATTGCAGATCTATTTACCTGTACATGTAACAAATATTGACTCGTACAAAATCTTGTGATGCTGTATCTAAGCAATGTTATAAATTTATTTAATATACTGATAATAATTGGCTGTCGTGGTCGTGACCGCATATTAGTTGGATTTACAACTACCTATGCAATTAGTACCGATCATTAACGTTGTATGTTCGAATGCCGCTCATGGCGAGATGTTCTCGGTACAACATGTGATAAAGTTTGTCACTGACTTGCGGCAGGTTGGTGATTTTCTCCGGGTACTCCGTTTTCCTTCACCAATAAAACTGATTTCCACTATATAGCTGAAATATTATGTGAAAGCAGCGTTAAAAACCATAACCCTAACCTTACATCCCTATACTATTAATAGGGTTAGGGTAAAGATGTACAACGCCACTTTCAACAATATTTCAGTTATATTTTGGCGGCATACTACTAATAAGAATTTCAGAGTAATGACTACAGTAACTTCATTCTATAAAATTCCTACTTGTATGTGATGAAATCAGTTAACTATTGATCTCCATGTGTTTACCAATCTTTTAAACGATATTTTATATTTGAAATGGCAGCTGGTTTTCTACTTGTGCACAGTTGAGATTTCCTGTGATTTTTTCTAATTATATTTATCATCAGTCGCCTGTGTGTGTTTATTTATTTTATTTTCTCTTTTCCATTCTGCGTAATAAATATTAATTTGTCCTTATTTCTTTTTTTTCTAACCAATCATAGCTTCACATATTGGAAATAAATATTTGCTTGGTTCTGTAATTATAAGAGAACTGCTTCCTCGTATATATCGACGCCCCTTTTAGCGTGTAATTTCATATTGTATATTTTTATTCTATGATAATAAGAGAATTGCTTCGTCGTATATATCGATGCCCCTTTTAAGGTGTAATTTCGCATTGTATATTTTGGTTCTGTAATTGTAAAAGAATTGCTTCGTCGTTTATATCGACGCCCTTTTTAAGCTGTAATTTCATATTGCATATTTTGATTCTGTAATTATAAGAGAATTGCTTCGCCGTATATATCGATGCCCCTTTTAAGGTGTAATTTCATATTTATATAATAATGTTGTGCTAGTAATGACTATGTCTTCAACTCTGACCACTATATGGCATAGTCATTGCTAACAAAACATTATTATTATTATTATTATGACTGTTATATGTAGACAAAATATATTGAGAACTATTACAATAAAGGAGGTTCTGATATTGGTGACTAATATATTGGATCAGATAGTCTTGAAAGTTTTAGAATATTCTTTGTTTCATTTAAGGCTTTAAAAATATAAAGATTTTTGAAGTTTGAAATTTAATTAACAACAATAACAAGTATTAAAAAACGCTTAGACGACTATGATAGATTGACAGATTGGATCCGGTCCCTTGCACGTGGACTAGCTATATATAGCTTGACAGACAGCTGAAAACCCAACCTTCCCCGCGTGAAACTGGCATAGTAGATGTGCTATTTTCGCATAGTATACCAACGCTATATAATTCTTTGTGATATATGACAAAATATCGTATGAACCTATATTACAGAAGAAATTTATAGAAAGCATAATAATGTATATTTTGATTCTGTAAGTATATGAGAATTGCTTCCTCGTATATATCGACGCCCCTTTTAAGGTGTAATTTCATATTGTATATCATTAAGTCTATATTGTTTTGTCTTACATTCCTTTACCCTTATTGTTTTTAACACGGATGTTAGTACTTAGAGATGAAGAAATGAACATTCATGGCAAGTATTAAAAAATGTGTATTAATTAATTCGTCTGATTTAAAAAGAAAATGCTGTATCATGTCCTAGCTTACATACCTTTCTACAATTTATTTACATAGGAATATATCAATTAGATTCACGTAAAAAAATTCAGGCAGGTCCAAAAATATCACCTAAGCTGTGTTGTTTTGAGACTAAGCAAGGTTAAATGCAGTTACCTCATGGTTTATCCATTTCAATGCACTGATGAAATATACAATCAGACATACACCCGACTCTCACCAAGACGATGCTTGGTGTCTATCATAACTTGCAAATATATTGTCTGTAGAAGGCAAATGTCTTATTTTATAAATACACTTTGATTGTAATAAAGGGTTCTCTGAAACTGATATCAAGATGCTCACGTTTGCGATTAACAACACATTTGTTTTCCTTGGTGGGCGTGTGTTCAACACGCAATCGGCATTCCTATCGTACAAACTGTGCTCTTCTTCTCGCTGATTTGTTTGTGCACGATGAATAGGAATAATTTAGTCCTATTGATTATGTTCATACTTGCATAGTAAATAACTGATAATAACGGGAAACATCTGAATCATAGCATATCGTCACGATAAAAGTCTGCTTTAATTTTGTCTCTCAATTGCCCTTGGTGTGCATTCCCTCTAATTGATGTTCATATATGAAAATAATCACTTTCTAAGAAATTCCATGGATGCCAGTTTTAGTTTGTTTGGAGGAAACTACCAACCAGTTGCAAGTTACTAAATTACTTTATCACATCTCCAGATGGACGTGACTCGAAAGTACACCTTACGTCGTAATAGGCATTTATTAGGCAGCTGAACACCGAACTTGCATATGTATATTCATGATGATCACAGCAGGACGACCCCCGTTCTCGTTTGGTCAATTGGTGATATTTTATTAGTAACAAATAGCCATTTGTTGATTAGGAATTTCATTTCATTGTTCAAGTTTACTGGGAAAAAAACATATAATGAAGGTCAATTAGGTATGCGACAAAAAAAGGAAACAAATAATAAGTCATTCTATTTATAAGGTTGTTTTTCTATCTGTAGTAGTCGCATCTGATTTACAACACAATGCTTGTCAATCTAACAGATCTCGTGAGAATGGTTGGCCTATTTATATCAATACTAGTGAGTATCATTACATTCAATTTCTTTTATTCAATTATAGGAACCTATCTTGAAATAAAATGTCTTTACAAGTATTCTTTATGGAGATATCAGAAGAAGTCGGTTAATTCGTAATGACACGCTAGGACGAATATATTGTGCTATTGTCGCAATTTGTATTATTCCATTGATGATTATATACAATATTGAAAAGTTGTTTGGGTACGTCGGCATCTAAACGGTTTGTCGTTTAGTTTAATTGTTTCCGCCTTTATGTTTTCTGTATTTATTAACAATGTAGGTGAATGGTTCAACAGCGAAACCTAACAAATGTGATTTAAGGCTACTTCTTGTGTATATATATGTCGTGTACATGTTATTATTTTGTACAAGTTATAACTTGTACAAAATATTTATACAAGTTATAACTTGTATAACACCATCATACAAGTTATAACTTGTCCAATTATTGCTATGCAAGTTATAACTTGTACAATTGTGATTGAAAATACATCATAACTTGTACAGTTTTATTTACAGTGGCCTATATGTGTAATTAACCCATATGATAAACATTCATTGGCCTAAGATTACCTTTTATTATTTAATTACTACTATGGTGAGTATTTTTAAGGAGTTAATATATTGTAAACATTGTTGTTCAGTCTTTTGAATTATTTTGAAGTGTAAAGATGGCAAATACTGTTGAAACCAAATTTTATGATGAAGTTATAAAACTATTGGATGACAACAAGTCTACAAATAATATTATATTTACACGTGAAAGATATAATGAGACAATTCATAGTGTAAAGGAAGCAAAATCAGTCACCAGAAAGACACAACTTCAGTGATATTTGACAAAAAAGTATGATGCTTTGGAGATAGCAGGAATTGAAAAGCTTGTTCGTAAAGGGACGGACGTAATCTATTACTGTACTACCGAGAAGGACCTAAGTGCACTGACAACGACTGAAACGCCTACCAATAGAAATGACACTAATCAAACAACTCCCGAAGCGGACACTGACATTGAAACTGAAACCAACACCGAACCTGAAACAGAAACAAACACCGAACCTGAAACTGAAACCAACACCGAACCTGAAACAGAAACAAACACCGAACCTGAAACTGAAACCAACACCGAACCTGAAACAGAAACAAACACCGAACCTGAAACAGAAACCAACAGTTGACATGCATGTAGCTGTCATGTTTCCAACACAAATAATACAAAAAGGCCTATGCACAACAAAGTTGTACAAGTTATGATGTATTTTCAATCACAATTGTACAAGTTATAACCTGCATAGCAATAATTGGACAAGTTATAACTTGTATGATGGTGTTATACAAGTTATAACTTGTATAAATATTTTGTACAAGTTATAACTTGTACAAAATAATAACATGTACACAACATATATACATACAGTAAATTACTTTTTTTTAATTTGGATATATAGTTACTAATTAATCAATTAGATTTTTTTTGTGATGTGAAATATTTTGTAACGGAAATGGGTATACCCTTCTATTGAGACCTAATAATGGATTATACAAGTACAATATCAAACCTACGGAAAAAAAATCCTGTCATGAATAAAAACTTAGATATCTGATTTCGTGTGCGTGATTCGTTTCTGGAATAACTTTCATCAGGTACGCTCAAAGTCAAAAGATTGGAAAGCCAAATAAATAAAACGTTTTGGGAACAGGAATACCAAAGGGCCAAAACGGCCTAGGTCACCAATGATTGATGGAGAAGAACTTTAGCTTTAATAATGATTACATTATTAAGGAACTGTAAATTTCAATAATAAATCAAATATAGCCAATAAACCTTGTCAGTGTGGAAACACTAACTAATGGGTATGTTTCGTGAGATTTGAGTCCGACTTTATTGTCAATAAAAATAGGTTTTCAATAATATTATTCAAATCACCTAATGGTATATCTTGCAAAATGAACTGTTACGTAATCTCTTTCACGAAATCGCATGGTGTGTATCATCAAATAGGTTGTTATTATTGACCTTCAGATATACAATGCATTGATGATTGAATCGATAGTCAATAAAATGACAAACAAACAGTACCACACTGTCGGAACAATTCCAAAATCAAATATCAAAATCGTAGAAAGAGGCAAAATCTATTAGCTTATCACGCATATACATCACTTTCCTGTGTTTTTACCGGCACTTCAATAAAAAAAAAAGTGGCGGGGTTACATTAGTAAATGATGCGGTCATGCAAGCTCTTTCCCCATGTGAGTAAGATATTAACCCTATCAAGTATCAAATATGTATGAATTAAAAGTGGGAACGAACACAAATCATTTAAACTAAGCATAGCTTACGGTCCAACAATTCACTTCCCTATCTTTGACATTTACTTTACTGAGTTTGGTACTGCTTTGACAACTATTTACCTGTTTTGTTCAAGTATTGTTATAAATACTGTTATAGTGACAGCCGGAAACTTTGAGCCGTAATGAAAGCGGGAGGTTTGGCGCTTTAAAATCTGATTCATCCCACCATTTCTTTAGAAATGCCTGTACCAAGTCAGGGTCATTACGGTTTTCACAATTTTCCGGTTGTTGACTGATTTTGTCTGTATATATACGTATGAGTTTTGACTTTCCCTTTGTAAGATTGTTCGGAGTTCGGTAATTATATTATTACCCTTATTTAGCCAGGAACGCTTGTTATATGGAAGGAAATATATTGTACTATTTCAGAAATTAACAGACATTAAAATTAAAAAAACAGATTCCAAAGTAATGTTGACCGCTATCGGGCATATATGCTTAGCTGCATGCGTTTGGCTGCAAGTTTGGAAAGTTTATCTGTTGATCAGTGATTGACTTTCTGTACTAACTTATAATAGCGTTCTTTTTAAAGATTCAATAAGTCTAGAATTGTCAATCTTAAAGGCTAATTGCTATCTGAACAACACTCCTATTAAGCTGGAATAAGACATACCATTTTCTGATTAGATCTCTGCAAGTTGAGTTTCATTATATGAGAAAAATGTATATACCTAAATTAGTGCACGTGACACTTGTCTGGAATAATCATCAGGTATCTTCAAAGTCAAAATAGTGGAAATACCAATAGTGTAAATCTTTGGAAGTCAACAAACCAAAGAACCTAAATACATTGATAACGGGCACCGAAATCTTCTGATAAAAATAGATAAGAAAATAACCACCATCCTTTGTTATTCAAATGTCCGTAGCATTTATAACAGAACCGTTTACACACACAAATCTGGCCATAAGTCACTATGAGATAAGACAAATTAATAATAAAACCCACTATAGTTTTAACATGTACATGGCAATCTGGTTTAGGGTGTTTAATGGCACTTTCACAATAGTAGTAATGTGTGATCAGCTTTATGCACCCTAAAGACGTAGGGCCCCAGGGCCCAAGATAGCAGCCAAAAGGGAATACCCAAAAATAACGGGAAAACCCTAAAGCCTAAAAAAAATTGAACACCCAATCCACCGATTCGACGTCATAATAAGGTGTCTTATATAATCCGATTAAAGGTATGCAGCGCATTGCATCATATTTAGACCAATGAAAAATAGGAACAGGATTATATTACCTAATAAGGTTGCAAATACCCTTGTACACAAATCCGTTTAAGGACATGTTTCCTTAATCGGATTAAGATGATGCAGTGCATTGCATCATATTTCGACCAACGATAGTTTTGCATATATAAAGCAAGACATATTATTTTAATTTGGTTAATTATCAAACACATGCCTAAAAATGTTAGAATAATGTGATTTAATTTTCATCAATCTAAACATCGATATTATAATGCCAAATGATTACAATATGAATTATTTTGAATGAATCTAACGAGATTAAGTTGTCACAAGGGGATTAATATTGAACGACATATACAACCCTGCACACAAATCCGATTAAGGACAGATCGTTTGCTTATCCGGATTATGACGATGCATACGTGTGCAGCGCATTGCGAATCGAAAATTAACTATACTTGAAGGGTCTAGTAATACAGGTAGATCCTTGTTTCTCACTATGGGGATGCTTTAAAAGTACGAGTTTTTTCCGATGAAGAAGATTTCATCTTCATGGCTTGAAAACTGGACTCCGCAGCCATCTGAGAGTACTTCCGATTCAAATTGTACAGATATGACGTCAAGAGCACTATCAGTGTCACAGTACAAGTTTCATTCAAATTTGGGCGATAAAATGAAAAAAAAGCATGGCCAACCACAAGTAACTACATAGAAGTTACACGTAATTTATACTGTGCTCCGGGTGCCCTATGACAGACATTACAAAACCGATTTAATAAAGTTAGGAAATTAAAATCTGATACAAATTTTTTATATCTAACATCGCATTTGATTAAGGAATACAGGTATCACTAAAAATTTTGAAAAACACGTTGTTTTTTAGGAAAATTGGGACCTGTCCACGAACTTTACGGACAGCCCTCGTATGTTGTAAGACTAAAAGGGGAAACGGAGGTGGGTATATAGCCACACAGTTTCTGAATTTGACTCAATGGAAATATAAAAGATAAATGTGTTGGGACTTGATTTCGTCCGTTTATTAAGTGCAATGCATTCTATAATGGGGATATTTACCAAGACAATGCACGACCAAATACAGTTCGATTGTTTATTAAGTTCAATCATAACGACAATGCATGACAATATACAATGTTAACAGTTAGATCTTAATATTTTGTCCTAGTTTCCTTTTAAATCAACGGTGGAAAAGTCTTTCACTATGTCCGGCAGCTCCATTCCTCGATGTCTCCGTTTGAAGTAGTACAGGCAATACAGTCCGCAGGGTCGGTGTCGTCGGGTTGGATTTGAGACGAACAGTAGTAGTATTGCGGTCCGTTGACGATCAGGACGATGGCGAAACGGCGGCGATACGTTTCCGGTGCGTTTCCCAGCGAATAGAAAACTTCGGCGGGTCCCACGAGGGCAAAGGGAAACGCCACCCAGTGACTTCCTCCACGGTCGCACGTGTCCGTATTGACGATGAATGTGCGGAGCCTGACTCCCACGTGGGCCGGTAACTCGTCGGTGCAGCACACGGTCGCGGGATAACCCTTTAAACAGCTTTCTCTATTATCGAATTTAACTGTGATGATTACAGTACATTGTTGTGCATACCTAACCAGTGTCTCTGTCTAGTTGAATTAGATATAGTAACAACGCTCTCCGAAATTTAATTACAATCATCGATACTACTGTTTACTCTTCATCTTAAAGTACACATATAACCTGTATGGTCGTATATATGTAATAGCATTTCATATGCATAAATGTTTCTCATTAGGGACCGACCATTTAACTTGAAGGGGGGGTTATGGTTTTTTTGTTTCGTTCAGAAATTTTGTTTCTAACAACACCAGAGTTAGAATATAAATTTTTCCCAGAATTTAACATTAGGCTATATGACAAAAACTCTGAATCAGATTATTTTTTTTTCCTCCACCAAAATCAGAATATTTTTTTCAGCAACATTGGGAATCAGAATATTTTTTTAAGAAAAAAAACATAACCCTCCTTTTATTTGTTTATCTTTAATGTATATTTGCTTACAATTCATTTTTAATTTTTTTGTTCTACAAGAAAGATTGAAAAGGGTGAAACTCCTTGTAAAGTAAAGTCTCATATTAGAACCTCATTATTATTTGTCGCTTGCAAAAACTTAACTCATTTAAAACAGTGTTTATGCCACTCTCATTTTCTTCAAGATCAATCTGGTGTAGCTTAAAATTGACAAATGACGATTGGAATTGATCAACATAGAATGAGAGTAGTCCTCTTCAAACCAAACCGACAACAATCCAAATGTTATTTAAAACTATGCGAAGTCTTATGTATTGGGTTGATTATAAATACCAGAAACAAGAAGCATGCACTTTTAGCCGCTGTGTTAATAAGTTGTCTGATCGAATTTAATGTAGAAAATAACCTCATTGCCTCTACGTGTAAGGTAGATGATTTTCCCAAACAAAATACAAATGTACTTTCTTATATCATTAATGAAAATCGATTTTGTTTTCATCAGTTTTTAAATATTTCCTTTAAAGCTGTAATTGTTTTCCTCCTAATAATTGCCGGAGTAGAAACTAACCCTGGTCCAAATCCACCCACTGATTCGATTACTGATGTGCAGTCTAGCATGAGTGATTTGTCAATCACTTCTAGTATTAGTGCGATGTTTTCCTCGTCGATCTCATTTCTTCATCTAAACATTCAAAGTTTAGTCCCAAAACTAGACCTTATTACAGCAGAATACGCTGATTTTGACATACTATCTTTTTTCAGAATCGTGGTTAAGCCGTAGTCATACGGATGAGTCATTAAAACTATCGAATTATCAAACTCCATTTCGAAAATATAGGGGTCCTAACAAATCGGGAGGTCGGGTTATTTTGTATGTAAAGGATAATATAAATGTAAGCAGACGTGACGATCTTGATTTCGATGATCTTGAAGGCATTTGGGTTCAAATAAAAATAAATGGCAAACAGATCTTATTTGGAATTGTTTATATCCCCCCTAAAAGTACCCAAGAGATATGGGGGAAATTGGAATCCTCAATAGAAATGGCCATAAATGATACTGCTATTGATGATGTCATTATAACGGGTGATTTTAACCACAATCAACTGGAGTACTCACGCACTAAAATTAGCTTCCTTTTAACTAAATTTAGTCTTTTACAAATGATTTTTCACTGAGCAGTCATCATCGTTAATTGATCTTATATTGACAAATAATGCTAATAGGTTGGTATACACTGGAGTAGGACCTGCATTCACCGACCAAACACGATATCATTGTCCTGTAATAGGTTTTATAAATTATCCTAAGACTCCGACGAAACCGTTTAAACGTAAAATATGGTTGTATGAACATGCAGATTATGAAAAGCTAAGACAGAATTTGTTCAACGTAAACTGGAACTCACCTTTTCTTACAGATGAAATAGAATTGATAACAAACGATATTACTAATGCTATTTTAAGTGCCGCTGAATCTTCCATCCCGAAAAGGGGGACCCAAGTGGTTATCTTGTAATATACGTAAAATGATAAGGCAGAAAAATAGAATTCACAGAAAGGCAAAACATTTTAATAACCCCATTCATTGGAATAAATTTAGGAAAATCAGAAATGAAGTTACACGCCTAGTAAGGAATGCCAAAGATAAATATAATAATGATTTAATCAAAAAAATTACAAACAAGAATTCTTCTTGCAAAAACTGGTGGAACATAGTTAACCAGATTTCTGGTATAAAAGGATCTGATATGAGTATTCCCCCAATTCTCCATAATGATGACTTAATATTTGATGATATCGAAAGAGCAAACTTATTTAATATATATTTTTCAAAACAATCCGAAATTGACGACTCTAACAGCAATATCCATGAATTATCACATGTTACAAACCAAATAAGTCAAATCAAATTAAGTGAAAATGAAGTCGAAGATGTTCTAAAAGTGATAAATCCTACAAAAGCATGTGGTCCTGATTTGATTAACCATAGACTGTTGAAGGAAGCAGCACCAAGCCAATGGAAAAGAGCAAATATAACGCCTGTTTTTGAGAATAATAAACAAAACGACGTAAAAAATTATAGACACATATCCCTACTTAGTGTAATTTCAAAATGTATGGAGCGTTGTGTATATAAACATATTCACAATCATCTATTGGATAACGATATTCTAACTACTTGTCAATCCGGATTCACAAAAGTGGATTCTGCAGTTAATCAACTAATCAATATAACAAACGATTTTGGCAAAGCCTTAGACAGTAGTAAAGAAGTTCGGGTCGTTTTCTGCGATGTCAGTAAAGCATTTGATAGAGTTTGGCATAAAGGTTTAATTCACAAACTAAAACAATCAGGCATTTCAGGAAATTTACTAAAGTGGTTTCAAAATTATCTCTATGGGAGGGAACAAAGAGTGGTTATTAATAGCTCAAACTCTAACTGGTTACCGGTAAGGGAAGAGGTTCCTCAAGGTTTCCATACTTAACCCTCTTTTATTTATCATTTTTATAAATGATATCGTAAACGAGATCAATGCTGAAATTAAACTGTTTGCTGATGACACCAGTTTATATCTCATTGTTGACAACTCCAACGACACGGCTTTCCTTCTGATCCAAGATCTCAATCAATTACAATGTTGGTCTGATAAATGGCTCGTAAAATTCAACCCGAATAAAACTGAAAATATGGTTATTTCCAGTAAGAGAAACAAACCATATCACCCCCCTTTACAAATGAATGATCAAGATCTCCACGTAGTTAAATCTCACAAACACATAGGTGTAATAATTTCAGATAATGGCCAATGGAATGATCATATTGATTACATTGTTAAAAAAACGTATAACAGATTAAATATAATGAGAAAATCTAGAACATTCCTTGATAGATACTCTTTAGAAAAAAAATTATTTCTTTTATAAGACCTTTAATGGAGTATGCTGATGTTATATGGGATAATCAAAAACAAAATTTAATAAATAAATTAGGGAATATTCAATTAGATGCAGCAAGAATAGTAACTGGGGGGACCAGATTAACATCACATGACAGCTTGTATGAAGAAACAAAATGGGAGAAACTAAAAGATAGAAGAAATAATCACAGGCTTGTTCTCTTTCATAAAATGAATTACAATAAAACACCCTAATATTTAGCTGAAATAATTCCAAAAACCGTAGGTACTCGACATACCCATAATACTAGACAAATAAACAATATTGTTAATATAAACTGTCGAACTAGTCTTTATTCTGAATACTTTCTGCCCTCAACTGTAAAAGCATGGAATTATTTACCACTTCCCATCCGTAATTTGGAATCGCTAAATTCATTTAAATCTCTTATCAACACTAAAAACACTAAAGTTCCAGCCCTTTATTATGTTGGATGTAGGTTAGGTCAGATATTACATGCGAGACTACGTATGAATTGTTGTGCCGTAAATGCACACCTCTTTATTAGAAACCTTGTTGAATCGCCAAATTGTATCTGTGGAATAACTGAAACTGTATCTCATTTCTTATTAGATTGTCCGCGTCACACGACTCTAAGACAACAACTTTTCTTCTCACCTTTGGACATTCCTGAAACAATTTCACTGAATCTACTTATTTTTGGATCAGTTAATCTAAATGACGAAGAAAACAAGGCAGTATTTAAATCAGTTCAAACCTTTATCATAAAAAGTAAAGGATTTACACCCTGACATGCTTACATAATATTTTTCACCTTTTCAATCTTATTCAATCTCTTTGTATTATTATTTTCAAGTAAATTGTGTAGCTTTCAACTACAAGCTACATACATTTTTTTTTCTCCCTCAACATATAAATAATTCTCACAAGTTTAAAATCTAAATCAACATGCATATATATTTGTTTGTGATTTTGTATGTTTTTCATAGGAAACAGATTTAAAAAAAAGCATTTGCTTGTTTCTGAATCCTATTGCAGAATTGCTATTGTTCTGTTTATATATGTCAGTTATACCAATAAAATATGTTTATACCAAAACAAGGATCGAAAATAGTACACATTTATATTGCAAATGTGTCATTCTTTTCAAATTGCAGCATTTTGTTTATTTGCAAAAGTAATGTACTTTAATTTGCATAAATGTACTTAGGAGTTATCTACAAATTAGGCCACTATTTGTTTTCTTAATCTATATTATTTAATTTAGTGTTGAACAATAAGCAATTTTGCATCTTTTTTATTTGATTTGTTATTTGCAAATTGCGATTTCATTTGAAGTTGAAAAATGTTAAATGCAGAGTATATTTATTTTAAATCTTTGTGGATATGGATTGACGCGAGGAAATTTTCAATGCACATTCTTCTTTGTGTAAACAAAAATCAGGAATATAATTATATTAGATTTATTTATTGTGTTTTTATTTTGGTGAATGCAATACTGATTTTATTTTAGTATTTTATTTTTCAGCTTCCAGAACAAAGTACAAATCTTCTTATATTTTGCGTTCTTTTACTGTTAAATAATTTGAACTGGAATTGGAAAGTAATTCACAATTTAAAGTCACTTAACTCCACCCATTGTGTAGTCATCGCGAGATTTTATATCGCTGAAAACCGCTGTGCATAAAACCAAATCATAGGTCTCCATTTTTTTTTTGTGGGCATTGCGTTGCTCGATCTGTGTAGTGTTTGTTGACCATTGTTTGTCCTTTCTTCAACTTATTACTTTTGACTACTCTTTCAGTGTCTTAAGATTTTGTTTATATACCTTATTTGTGTTTGCAGATAGTGGTGTCTAAGACATATTGTGCTTTGTGTTTTGTTTTGTTTGTCTTCGTCTTGTGTCTTGTGTGGCCAATATTACCAATTTCTCTGAATTGTTCATTGTTGATTTCCCCTTCGGTTTCTCAAACATTTATTTTGTTAATTGTCCTATGTTCCAATGATTTGTGTTTTCTATGATCAAGAGTGCTCGCCACAAGTGTCCAAAGTGATTGGTAATCGCTAAAATGTGGTTTATCTACCTTGCAGATTAAATGCTGGTTCTCATTTCAAAGTGACTTTGATAGCACTGCTGCAATGCTGCGATTATTTTGATATTTCTATTCAAAATGAAATGCAGCATTTAATTGATGCTATTAATTTATATAAGGCATTTATCATTGATAAATTCGTATTAATTCCAGATATTTAAGCAACTGTGCAGATCCTTGGTGTTCAGTATGGGAAGTGTGTCCTTGCTTTGTCTGTCATATACATCACAGTTTTTTCTAAGCGCATTAGAATACATGACATAATATAAGTCAGACATTTTCTATTCATCGTTTTATTTCAATTCTTATTAATTTCATAAATTTAAGCAAATAATTGTCAAATTGATAGCTTTCAGCATACTCCATCACTGCATGATTTAGTACCTTTCACAATTGTGATCTCTAAATCAAGTTAATGAAGAATTATGTCAAACCATTGACATTACTCTTCAAAGTTATATTTTGCAGTTCATTATATGAAGCTCGGTTTCATGAACAAGAGTGGTCTTGCGTTGCCTGTCATTAACACCAGACTGTTTCTAAGCGCATTTGAATACAATATATCAATGAAAAATTCTAAGAATTAACAGAAATTTATTTCAGATGTCCAAGGTGTAATCGATGCAACATTATATGAGAAAGTTTGTCATAGTGATTTAAAGCTGATTTCCACGATATAACTGAAATATTGTTGAAATTGGCGTTAAACACGATTATCATAACCATAACCATATTTCAGAAATCACAAAAAGCCTATAATAAAATAGACAATATCGCGTCCTTAACAACACGGCAAATGTTGTCTAGTGTGTACACAATTCAGGATAAAAGCAGTAATCCAGGTATATAATATCTATACTGATAGCTGTTATCGATCAAAGCCTACAGGACTTAAATCATCACATCGACACAGTAATAAATGATAGGGGATTTATATATATATTTAGTCGGTTGCCATACAGAGCTCGTAGTTACTTGTTATTATGTTTTGTTTTAAACATTGTATATGAATGTGATTGAACAACACGTAGTGTCTATACAAGCTCCTTTTTAAAACTGCTTTCTCGTTACGTACATATTTTGTAGATTATTATCAAATAAATTTACTTCATTTGACTATTATCTAAATAAACGCAAGAGAAAACCGAAGGGGCAATCAAGAATGGACAATCCAGAGAAACTGTTAACATTGGGTACACACAGCACTTCGAGAAACAAAACAAAAAACACAGCACAAAACAATATGTGTTTGACACCACTCTACGCAAGCAAACACAAATAACGTAACTAAGACATGAGCCCTCCTACAAACAACTGGAGTTAAAGACGAACTGAATATAATGTTAATCCGGCAATCGTAACGGCCATCACAACGCAGAACTAAGAAGAACGTAAAGACACAAAATAGGACAACACAAAAAACTAAACAGATGAGCAACACGGACCCACCAGAAACATCGAGGTGAACTCAGGAGGTGCTCGCAAATAATAAACAGTTCCTACTTCTAACAGATGCGATGTAATTGAACCATCGCTTAGATTACCTAGAAAAAAGTTCCTGGCAAAAATATTAAGCTACAGACAGAGACTTTTTGACACGTGATATTAGTGAAAATTTATCATCGAGATCGTGAAAACTAACATTGTTATTTGATGCTACACTAACCGATAATTGTTATTATTACATAATGATTTTATTTCAACAATTTTATTGGCTATCATGCTGTCACCTGACATTCCGTAAAATTTGATATTGTTCGATTAAAGCTCGTATTGACTTGGTTTCACTTTCACTTTCACTTTTCATTTTAATGTAATAAAACAATTACAGTCTTTTGTATCGGTCAATACGAGTTGTTATGGACCTTAGAAATCAATATTCACTTCAGCCTAAAGGCTTCGGTGAATATCGTTTTTAAGGTCCATAAAAACTCGTATTGACCTCAACAAAAGACTATAATTGTATAGTATCAAAATCAGTCTGATGATACTGACAATATTTCTCAATGGGAGCAATTGCAAAATGTGTAAATTACCGATAAAGCTGGTTTATTGTCGACTATACTAACATCATACTGACCTAATGTCCACTATCTGTAGTTTTACTTTCATGAGGAATATATAGCCATATATTATGTCAAACATCTATGTATGATACTACAAAGACATCAATGATCATCATCCTTACTCTATGTTCTATGCAATTTATATTCTAATCAGAAGAGAAAATAGGGCTACATGATGTATTTGTTGTCCTAATGGGAAAATGATATTCGCGAAAGCCTACTTATCCTGAATGATGATGGTTTATAGATAAAGACATCATCTATTCACATCTGAATGACATGATAATAGTAAATGATGATGACAAAAGATACTGGCATACAAAGAAGAATTGAATTGTAGCCATGTCAACGGATACTAATATTTAAAATTCAACTGCTGATATGCCAACACATACTGGTATTAAGGATTCAATTCTTGTCATGCAACAGATACTGGTATTGAGAATTCAACTGTTGTCATGCTAACAAATATTTGTATTCAGAATTCAACTGTTGTCAAATTGATTGACTCATGCTAACAAATATTTGTATTTAGAATTCAACTGTTGTCATGCTAACAAATATTTGTATTTAGAATTCAACTGTTGTCATGCTAACAAATATTTGTATTTAGAATTCAACTGTTATCATGCTAACAAATATTTTTATTTAGAATCCAACTGTTGTCATGCTAACATATATTGATATTTAGAATTCAACTGTTGTCATGCTAACACATATTGGTATTTAGAATTAAACTGTTGTCATGCCAACACTTATTGATATTCAGAATTCAACTGTGTTCATGCTCACATGTACTGGTATTTAAGATTGAACTGTTGCCATGCCAACACATATTGGTATTTAGAAATCAACTCTTGATATGCCAACAGGTACTGGTATTTAAAATTCAACTGTAGCTATGTCAACATATACTGGTATTTAGAATTTAGAATAGCTTGAATTATGCCTATATAAGCATATACTGCGAAATAGTATTGAACTGTAGTTGTGTAAACAGATACTGGTATACAGATTTGAACTGTCGTTATGTCAATAAAATTGTGGACAAAATTGGATGACATGAAATTTTATCATAGTTTAATTACCTGCTATTGACAAATTGTGTGATTTTATTTATTATTGTATTAAAAACTATCGCTAACATAGTATTGCTACTGAGCGGCTAAAGGGTAAGCAATACCACAATACGGTGTGAAGGAAGAGCATGAATCGAAATACATGCACGCGATGAAATTATCTGACGATATAATCACTAGATATGTTTCTTACTTCAATCTATGTTCCATCTATTGGTGAAATTTGACAAAATTAAGAACTTGACCGACTACAGCAGAAAACGAATATGGAAAGAAGTCATTCAAGTAACCTACATATATATGACAAGTTTGAAAATATCAAAAGGGTTCATCAGAATTCGTAAACCGAAGAATGACAGGAAATTTCATGGCCAGTGAAAAAAGGACAAATAGGTAAATAATGATCCAATAAACACAGAAAATTAAAGATTGAGTCACGAACCCCAAAATAAACTGGGATTGTACTCAGGGCATCCATTGTTTTAATACTGTTACAAATCCGGTGATAAGTCCGGAAGACGGGATGGTGAATACGACAAATCGAACATATCTGAGGTCATCTGTTATCAAGTCAGGCTAGCGACCATAAAACTGTCATATTGATGTCTTCAACTTACCACTAGGAATCCGTGATTCAATGAGTAGCTTCCTCGTTAGCAGCATCTCCTTTCATAATAACTTTGATTTTTACGTTACTATGTGGTGGCGATCAGTTGAAAACAAGGGAGATAATTATATTGTTTGATCAGAAGTATGGAATATACCATCCATGACTGTGGAATATTGGTAAAGAAAAAAAACCAATGAATTGCTAATAATGGATTTGGTGTCGTAACATGTTATATTTATGAAATGGAGAGAAATCAAAATGCTATGAGTTTTTGAAAAGAGAGTTTAACAGTGATGTTCAACCATTCAATCAATATTAACCAAAAAAATAACCACCTCTCTACTCAAACCATTGAACACAAAACAAACAAGATCACAACATATGGCGTTGTCATTGGTCAAATATATGTATACAGCAAATAAAATTATAGAATATTATATTACAACACTAAATTAATGTTTACTGAAAACAATAAATAAGGAACTTCAAAGCATATTTCTTTTGCGAAATGTGAGATTATACTGTTGATGTTCTTAAATAGAGAGAACTTGAAATTAATTCCCTTAAATCCAACCAAGCACGCTATATCTGGGTCAATGTTTCCTTTCAAATAACGATTATTCAACAACATAAATAACTTGTATTTTAATCTTTCATATGTCTTTGTAAATATATCAGATATCACGAAGACGCAAAGTTAATAAATAGCAGCATACACGGGATTCTCATCAATTAAAAGAATTTAAGTCGGTAATTCAGATTTCATTATCGGGATTGGCCTCCAGTTTTTGTCTTTACCTGTACTTATTACATGAGACGTTCTTGTGGCATCATTTCCACAATTGTATTCCGACGGGAAGTAGTTATTTTTGTGAAATTTTGGTAGGGAGCTTAGTGTGTTCTCTTTCTATGTATTGTGATAATATAAAAAATGCAAAAGCAAAAACATAATCATAGTAGACACCTGGTTATGACTGTCCAGTCTTCCAAAACTAGGACATATGTTAAATTATCATTATGAAACAATGAATAAATATATATGATTAACGAGACAAAAAGGGTCGTCGTGGTCGTGATCGTATAGAAGTTGGATTTTCAACTACGTGTGCAGTCAGTGTCTATCGCCAGTAATGTTGTGATTTCGAAACCCGCTCATGGCGAGGTGTTCTGAATACAACATTATGTGATAAGGTATGTCAGTGACTTGCGACAGGTTGGTGATTTTCTCCGGCTACTCCGATTTCCTCCATCAATAAAACTAACCGCCACGATAAAACTGAAATATTGTTGAAAGTATCATTAAACCTATATAAGACAATGATCTTGAAACTGCAACTATATCTGTTAATATTGCCCATTACACAAAGATTGTGCATGGATTCCTAACTTTTGAACTTCATAATGTCAATTAATTAAAAACAAAGCTACCTATGTGGGTAGATATCCGCTACATCCATATCCTGCCAACTACGTTTCAGTTGCAGGAAAAAAACATATAAAGATAATTTATTATGACTACATTCAGATGAAGGTAGTGATATATATGCTTGTTATTCCGTCTTTGTGTTGAATTTAATGAAAACAGGATTTTCTTTTGACATTTCAAGGTGCCTTAAACGAGTGGGTGTGATGACCTTCCTTTGTTGTCTTCTTATCTTATTTGTTGTGATATGTGCTACACTAGACTTGAATATGATGTGTGTTAGAAAGGATTTGTATAAAAATGTATAATATAAAAATAAATAAATAATAAATACAAAGTACTAGATTATGCTCATTTGACTAATAAAATCCCATCAGCGGCATATATGATATCAAAAAACTACTAATAGATATGTAAGATCGGGCGTAAATCACTGGCCGTGAATGTTAGCTGTGCTTTAATTTCAGCTTGTGCTATATAGATGATGTTATAGCTTTAGATAATGTGTGAGTTGGTGATCTGTTGAGGCATCACTTCACCATTTTATTTAGAAATGCCTGTACCAAGTCAGGGTCATTACGTTTTCACAGTTTTCTGGTTGTTGACTGATTTTGTCTGTTTATATACGTATGAGTTTTGACTTTCCCTTTGTAAGATTGTTCGGAGTTCGTTAATTTTGTTATTACCCTTATTCGAAAGTTTTACGATCTCCGCAATTACTTGGGTAATCGCTATGGAAGATCTGTTTCACAAAAGGGGGTTCGTGTTGCTCAAGCTTTAGTTTTCTGTGTGGTGTTTTGTAGATCAATGTGTGTCCTTTATCTTTTGATCATTGTGCTGTCTGTCATTCTCTGATTTGCGGCTTCTGATTACCACTTTGGTATCTTTTGATCATTGTGCTGTCTGTCATTCTCTGATTTACGGCTTCTGATTACCACTTTGGTATTTTTTTATCATTGTGCTGTCTGTCATTCTCTGATTTGCAGCTTCTGATTACCACTTTGGTATCTTTTGATCATTGTGCTGTCTGTCATTCTCTGATTTACGGCTTCTGATTACCACTTTGGTATCTTTTGATCATTGTGCTATCTGTCATTCTATGATTTACGGCTTCTGATTACCACCTTGGATATCTTTTGATCATTGTGCTGTCTGTCATTCTCTTATTTGCGGCTTCTGATTACCACTTTGGTATCTTTTGATCATTGTGCTGTCTGTCATTCTCTGATTTGCGGCTTCTGATTACCACTTTGGTATCTTTTGATCATTGTGCTGTCTGTCATTTTCTGATTTACGGCTTCTGATTACCACTTTGGTATCTTTTGATCATTGTGCTGTCTGTCATTCTATGATTTACGGCTTCTGATTACCACCTTGGATATCTTTTGATCATTGTGAGTGTCATTCTATGATTTACGGCTTCTGATTACCACTTTGGTATCTTTTGATCATTGTGCTGTCTGTCATTCTATGATTTACGGCTTCTGATTACCACCTTGGATATCTTTTGATCATTGTGAGTCTGTCATTCTATGATTTACGGCTTCTGATTACCACTTTGGTATCCTTTGATCATTGTGCTGTCTGTCATTTTATGATTTCCGGCTTCTGAATACCACTTTGGTATCTTCACTCTTGTCTAGCAGTTTTTTTTTCCTAAGAAATAAAACTAAAACGCTTACGATATTTTCGAGTAAAATGAAAATTGAAAAAAAACAACATCTTCAGAACATTTTCAAATATAATCACAGAGAATATAGTATTTATTTGTCATTACATCATATAATTTAGAAGGACGCCCATGAGCAAGTTGGAAATAAATTTCTGATTCCTTTTCGAAATGTGTGAGATCGAAAGTTCCATCTAAAATTCTAGACTATGACTGGTGATTATCATCTCAACAAATTCGATAATCTGGAGCCTGTGCAATTCTCTCTATTTTCTGGATAGTGGATTACTGCTCAGGAACAAACTGCTTACACAGAGGTTTATGACAAGTAGATCGAAGTCTTCATTTCGAATATTTTAGAGTCGTCACCATGATCTTACTGACAACCACTCCATGTTATCTGTCTCACAGATCAATCTTATTCTGTTTGCAACTGCGTAATCCCTTGTCATGTTCGTTTTACCTCTGAACTTTAACTATTAGCCAAAGAAACAAGAAAAATGGCGGTTGTCCCATGTGGATAATGACACCCTTCTTTTACAACCGATTTCTGATGGGATCCGAGTTACTATTTTTAGATTTTTATTTGTTTTACTTTTTCTGGTTCATGTTGATAATTCTTTGTCTTTGTCATTTTTTTTAAACTTTTGTCCACGAGGTTGAGCTGTATTTAATGTGAACAGGATTGTCTTGTGACATTTCAAGTTGCTTCAAAAGAGTGTTGGAGGTAACATTGTGTCTGATATCTAACAGAAGTATTACCACTCCCCCCCCCCCCCCCCCCATACATTTAGCTATATTCTAAGGATATAAAAATGTACATAAGGTAAAAATGGTTTGGGTTCTATTAATATAAAATGCCGGTGGCTGTATATGGAGAAATATATCGGGTAACATAATCCATACCGGATTATATGGCCATTGGAAAAAGGAATAGACATTTCAGACTTTTGTTCTACATTGATACTGGTTTCTGGTAAAAAGATATTCATTTGTTTTGTAAATGAATTGTAACATTTGGATCATATTATTTAGTGTAGATTTATGTCTGGTTTATGAAGTTCAAACACTTAAGGCAACTTGAAATTTGATTTTGTTTTTATTAATAATGACTTAGATGTGTCAACATTTCTAACCGGAATAATATGCATGTCTAAGAATAGGTGGGGGAATATTTTTTGTTGGTTAATTTACTGCGAAAATGTTATGCGATCATTATTTGCTGCAAGCCACAATAAGCAATCAGCATGTGAATGTGAATGCACGAATGTTTGTTGTTTTCAATTATTTTTTTGTGCAACAACTATTACGTTCCCATGTACGAATTATTCTTGTTTGACACATTTTAACGAGCAGTTCAATATCAGGATCATCCATTACTCGAAAATCTCTTTGATTATTTTATCTTCAGCGTTTTCGTTTGCCCAGAAGTTTTCACCATTCAATTTTAAAATGTGCATACCTAATGCACATGTACTTCATTGATTAGCCTTTGGATAGTCGTGACTCATTAAAGCAAAATCACAAGTTATAGTAGCTGTTTTTGACAATTCATTAAATTCCCGATCATCCTAATTGATATATCAACACTAAAACAATCTAAAGGCAACCGTATGCATCTAATTAAGTGAACATGACAGATTTCTGGGATAAACCTAAATAGTAGTGCTTAAATCGGCTAAGGTTACTTATACTTGACCTTGACATTAGTTTTGATACAATTTCCCATTTGTGCACTTTTAAGCTAAAATATACACAAGGTTTATGCCAGTCAGGCCCAAACTTTCCCTCTTAGTGAAATGATACGGTCATGCACGTGCATTCCACACACACACATTGTACACACATGTGAGTAAAAGTCTAACCCCGCATATAACTGGGCGAACAGCGTTATTATAAACTGCCAACCCTCACCTATAACTGGGCGAACAGCGTTAATATAAACTGCCAACCCTCACATATAACTGGGCGAACAGCGTTATTATAAACTGTCAACCCTCGCATATAACAGGGCGAACAGCGTTATTATAAACTGTCAACCCTCACATATAACTGGGCGAACAGCGTTATTATAAACTGCCAACCCTCACCTATAACTGGGCGAACAGCGTTAATATAAACTGCCAACCCTCACATATAACTGGACGAACAGCGTTATTATAAACTGTCAACCCTCGCATATAACAGGGCGAACAGCGTTATTATAAACTGTCAACCCTCACATATAACTGGGCGAACAGCGTTATTATAAACTGCCAACCCTCACATATAACCGGGCGAACAGCGTTATTATAAACTGCCAACCCTCACCTATAACTGGGCGAACATCGTTATTATAAACTGTCAACCCTCACATATAACAGGGCGATGAGCGTTATTATAAACTGCCAGCCCTCACATATAACCGGGCGAACAGCGTTATTATAAACTGTCAACCCTCACATATAACTGGGCGAACAGCGTTATTATAAACTGCCATCGTTCACATATAACAGGGCGAACAGCGTTATTATAAACTGTCAACCCTCACATATAACTGGGCGAACAGCGTTATTATAAACTGCCATCGTTCACATATAACAGGGCGAACAGCGTTATTATAAACTGCCAACCCTCACATATAACTGGGCGAACAGCGTTATTATAAACTGCCAACCCTCACATATAACAGGACGAATAGCGTTATTATAAAGATCACATTTAATCGTGAACATTATACCTTTATCTTAATAACACAGAAGTTGTTACAGATATAATATTAGTTCCATTAAGGTGGTACCATACACTACAGGGAGATAACTCTTTATAATCAGTTGAACGTTTTGACCATATGATGTTTGTATGCAGATTTCAAGCATCTCGGTGATCAAAACCACAGATAGAAAAGCTGCTATGTGGCTAGTGAATTTATAGCACCGAGTCTGTTGGTTGAAATTTGTTAAAATTTTTATATTTATTACAGTGGATATATTCAAACACACTGCCAAAAAAATAAGAAAATTAAACGAGCAGATCAAATTTTACCTGAAGTGTATGGTACCACCTTAATGAGAGTCTATAGTCCCAACCTAATTTAAGCTTTAACATACCGGTGGTCAAGTAATTTCAGTATAACTTAAGTATATATGCAAATATGTAGTGCTTTTAATACATTTTAGCCGGTGCTATAATTTTAGTGTTTTATCTTTTAAATGACCAGCAACCTTTTTAGTTTCTTTGATTTATGATCTCCAGGCAGTCAGTACACGTGGAGAGGGCTTGCCACATGTCGACTACCTAAGGAGTAATCGAGCTTTATTATTATGCATGTCAGTTTTAAAGCTTCTGAGAGCTAATTATATATAATGTTGCACATGCATTGTATTTTATGTACCAACTTACTGCAACCTAATAACTCAGAACTGCACTCCAAGACTACTAGTAAGTTCTACATGGTATTTACATTTTTTGACTGCTTCAATGAGTATTAATGGAGGTATAATAAAGAATCAACTCAAGAGTATGACAAATTGTGTTAGAGTATACTGACATACCAATATCCTACGACAGCAATTCAGTATACATCTAGATTGTTTGATTTTCATTTATAGTAGTTAGCTCTTTATTCATCGGTATGTCCCTTAACTTGTTCTGTCTTCTCTACGACAGTACCTTCAAATTTTGATAGAACTTATTTTGAAAATATACATATCAAATTAACAGTTTCAAAGGACAATTATCATTTTTGTTTAATATCCACTTTTTGTTTTATTTCAGGATTCTTAAAATGTGGTTGTTGGTGAATTAGTCATTTGAAATGCCATGATGTACCGAAATGATCTGCTTGCACAGCCATAAGACAATGGTTATGTTAAATGCAACTGGTACACAGCTTATCGGCAATATGCATTGTGAAGACATGGATACATTGGAGCAGTTGTCTCTAGCTGTTGTGTATGGCGGGGTTAGGAGGTTTTTGGTGTTTACCGCTATTTTCAATAATATTTCAATTATATCGGGGCGGTCAGTTTTATTGTTGGAGGAAATCGTTGTAGACGGCGAAAACCACCGCCCTTTCGGAAGTCACTGACAAGTTTTATCACATAATATTTATCGAGTACACAATGTCAGTGGTGATAAGCGCTAGCACTGATTGCATAGGTAATTGTAATTCCATTACAACTACCATACGAACACGATCACGACAACCCTTTGTGGATGAGGGAAAAGTATTCACATTACTTTGTA
Source organism: Bathymodiolus septemdierum (assembly GCA_963383655.1). Classification (NCBI taxonomy): domain Eukaryota; kingdom Metazoa; phylum Mollusca; class Bivalvia; order Mytilida; family Modiolidae; genus Bathymodiolus; species Bathymodiolus septemdierum. The sequence continues at coordinate 36,358,002 of OY726522.1, forward strand.
ATATGTAAGTTTTATTGGAGGAAGAATATGTTGACAGTTAAACAAAGAACAATTTAACTTATATATTATTTTTATTTTGTGCTATGTAATAAAGAAAATAAATGAATGTATCCATGTATGGTCTATTACAAACAAAATGTATCCCATGTTATCAGATATTGCAACATGTCAATCGGTTCAATGATAGGGTATTGTTGAACTTCGACTTTCTGTTTGCTACAAGTTCATGTGTTTGTTGTGATGGTTAAGGTGCTAATGTTTTTGAAATTCTCCTAGAATCATTTACTTCCAAAATTACCTTCCTGTTAATGTCGATTGCATCTTCTAGACCATAACAGAAATCGCTAATCCTGGGATGTAAAGAAACTGTTTTTCTGTCTTGACTTTTGACTGTAGTACCTACGATACATTCAACAAAAATAAATTAATTCATTATTCAAGCCATTTGACATGTAGATGACATGAGAGATGCACCAGTCGATTTGTTAATGTTGTCCACTTGCAGAAATGTCCTCTCATGTTAACCACAGCTCGTCTACTTAATTGTAATCTAACTAAAATTGGCTGTTTGTTGTATTTTTTTTCCTTTTTTTCCTAGCAATACACTAACATCTAACGTCAAACGGTGTGAGGTCATGTCAGACAGTTCATATTTTCAGCCGACCAATCAGCGATTAGCCTATTAAATATATAGGGATATTATTAGAAGCCAGTTATAAGTGTGCCACCAAAGAAAAAAACTTTAAAAAGATACAACTAACATCTAAATCGGTATTCACTTACGTTTATTTAATTAGATTGCAACTAATTGCATGCAGGTTCGAAATTCAAAATATAAACACAAGAAAAAAAATTAATGTGAGGAAAAAACATTTTAATCCCTACCTGTTTCCATTTTCCACTCATAGTTATTACAATTAGTGATCTTGCTATTCAATATTTACAACGACTATCTACATTTGATTGCAACATAAATAACACACTTACTACTTCCATCATTACTGGTCACACAATCCCTTTCAGAGTTCCCTTTACGGTCAAGAGCAACACTGATATTTCTGGCTGGCCATTAAGGTAAAGAGCAGCAATGCCATTTCTGGTTCTTCAGGTTGGAGGCCTGTAAAGTGGTCATTATGGTAAAGAACAAGTCAGTCTAGGGAGATATGGCCGAACTCATAGAGGCCAAAAACCATAATGCAAAATGTCAGCCTACGGACAACGGGCCGCACTCATACAGGATCATCGCCATTAAACAACAAGACAGCTTGAGGACAGCTGGCCGCACTTATACAGGCCCTCGCCATTAAGCAACAAGTCAATCTAATGACAGCCGGTCGCACTCATGCAGGCCCATTGCCATTAGACAACAAGTCAGCCTAAGGAAATTCGGTCGTAATCATACAGACCGATCACCATCGTGCTTAATGTCAGCCTAAGGACAACCGGCCGCACTCGTACAGGCCTATCGCCATTCGGCAACAAGACAGCATGATGACAGCCGGTCGCACTTATACAGGCCCTCGCTGTTAGGAAACAAGTCAATCTAAGGACAGTCGACCGCACTCATGCAGGCCCATTGCCATTAAACAACAAGTCAGCCTAAGGAAATCCGGTCGCACTCATACAGGTCCATCGCCATTTGGCAACAAAACAGTCTGAGGACAGCCGGTCGCACTCATACAAACCCATTGCCATTAGACAACAAGTCAGCTTAAGGAAATCTGGTCTCAAGCATGCAGACCGATTAGCGTTATGCACAATGTCAGCCGGTCGCACTCATACAGGTCCATTGCCATTTGGCAACAAGAGAGTCTGAGAACAGCCGGTCGCACTCATCCAGACTCAACAAACTGAAAATAACTTACCTGCATGTGTGACAATCTCTAGCAAGGCACTGTTTTCTGATCGTGCTGCCTTCAACCATCATTTTCTTTATCTGCTGTTAAGGATCCATGTCTGCAAGTGTCGGTATCGCTGTCACTGTCTGACAATATGCATTTCCTTTTCTCTATCTCCTGTTCAGCGTCCATGTCTGTCGCTTTCATTTATACCCATTACCAGTGGATAACAAGTGAGTCTAGGGAAATATGGCCGAACTCATAGAGGCGGGGTCGTTTCATTACTCCGACAGTCATTAATCCGACAGTCATAACTCCGACAGTTATTTCTCCGACACTCATAACTCCGACAGTCATTACTCCGACACTCATTAATACTCCGAAACTTGGACACTTTTCCCTTGTTGAAGGATGCATACACACAATCCAGAAAATTATATGAAAACCGGATATCCTCTTGGTATGGTGCTTTACAACAAATTTTGAATAACATTTCTAAGCTTCAACAACTGTCAACTAATCAAAATGTTTCAAAACAAACAGTCAGGAAAATAGTTCTAGAAGCAAATAGGCATCAATGGGCCCTAGATAGGAACAAATGTTCTGATGGTAAATTGAGAACTTATGTAAAATTTAAAACTGTTTATGGAAGAGAAAACTATCTTTCTTTGGTGTTTCTCCTGAACTCAGAATTACTTTAACTAATTCTGAGTTCAGGAGAAACCTAACAAAATTTCGAATATCATCACATCATCTCCATATTGAATCAGGTCGACTATGAGACGATTTGATAACTTGAAAAGGTAGGCCATGTATGTTTGCTATCCTGAATTTTAAGGAAAATATGACGGGAATCGAAGAAACAAACTAATCAGAGAAAGCATTTTTATTAGATCTATATGAAATAATATTTTCTTTTGTAAAAAACATTTTGTTGGGCCGCGCTGAAAAGCTTTAAAAACAATAGCGCTGCATACGAAAAAAGCTTCCGACTCCGGTTAAAAACCATGTCCCTTTCAAGTTAAATGGGCAGTCCTGTACTGCATTTGGATTGCTAAAAGCGCCAGAATTGCAAAGGCTATCGGTCACTTTCGAAGTATTAAGAGTAATGATTGTCGGAGTAATAAGTGTCGGAGTAATGATTGTCGGAGTAATTACATTATCCCATAGAGGCCAATAACCATAATGCAAAATATCAGCCCAAGGACAGCTTACTGCACTCATACAGGTCCATCACCATTAGACAACAAGACAGTCTGAGGGAAACTGGCCGCCTCCATACAGGCCCTCCCTTTAAGTCAATCTAAGGACAGTCGGCCGCACTCATGCATGCTCATTGCCATTAGAAAACATGTCAGCTTAAGGAAATTCGGCCGTAATCATACAGACCGATCACCATCGTGCTTAATATCAGCCTAAGGACAGCCGGTCGTGTTGGTACTGCTGTTACCATATGACAATATCCGTTCACTTTTCTCTTTCTCCTGTTAAAGATCCATGTCTGCAAGTGTTGATTCCACTGTCACTGTCTGGCAATATTCATTTCCTTTTCTCTATCTCTTGTTCAGCGTCCATGTCTGTCGCATTCATGTACACCCATTGCCAGTGGACAACAAGTGAGTCTAAGGAAATATGGTCGAACTCATAGAGACCAATAACCATAATGCAAAATGTCCCATCACCATTAAGCAACAGGAGAGTCTGAGGATAGCTGCCCGCACCCATACAGGCCCTCGCTGATAGGCAACAAGTCAATCTAAGGACAGTCGGCCGCACTCATGCAGGCTCATTGCCATTAGACAACAAGTCAGCCTAAGGAAATCCGGTCCCAATCATGCAGACCGATTAGCGTTATGCACAATGTCAATTAGTTGCACTCATACATTACAGGTCCATCGCCATTTGGCAACAGGACAGTCTGAGAACAGCCGGTCGCATTCATCCAAACTCAACAAAGTAAAAATGACCTACCTGCATGTGTGACAATCTCTAGCAAGGCACTGTTTGCTGATGGGACTGCCTTCAACCATCATTTTCTCTATCTCCTGTTAAGGACCAATGTCTGCAAGTGTTGGTACCGCTGTTACCATATGACAATAACCGTTCTCTTTTCTCTTTCTCCTGTTAAGGATCCATGTCTGCAAATTTTTGATTCCACTATCACTGTATGGCAATATTCATTTCGTTTTCTCTATCTCCTGTTCAGCTTCCATTGCCATGAAGAATTCCACTTATTATCGGGATTGTGGTCAGGAACAGTTATATCATACAAGTAAGTACACGTTGTAAATAGCGAATTGTGTCCATGTATGTCAAAAAGATAATACAGACCTCATTGATTTTAGAAATAACGGGGATCACATATCAATATTTATGTCATATCAGTTCTATGTTCGACTTTTTCATTGGTGTAGAGATGGTCATGTGTCATGCATTAATCTGCGTTAAAGAAATTCACCAGTCATTAACATGATAATGTCTGCGGGCATTATCATGTTAATGACCGCTCGAAGTTTTAGAGTTGCGACGTCCCTTTTTTTAAACGCAAAGGAGATTGTGCAGTTGTCAATGTAAACCAACATTGTACTAAAATGAACAAAATTATTTAGAAAGTCTTATTTCCTTCAATGAAATAAAAAGAATAGTTACTTATGTATATGGCCCTATCGTGATAGATAAACTGCCCTTGGGACAGTAGTATTGACTTCAATACAGATAATGCCCTCGCCTGTGGCTGGCTCATGCATTATCACTGTTTCAGTCAATACTACTGTTCCTTGGGTAGTCTATAAATCACGATAATGCCCTATTCATAAGTAACTATTATATAAATATATACTAAGTAACTATTATATAAATATATACTCTCTTTTTTGTTTGGTTTGTGCAGATGGACTTGCTCCCGGTCACTAAATTTGACAATAAAAAAAATTCAGTGGGTAATACATTGACAGTAAAAAACATTCAGTGGAGCAAATATAGTGAACGGGAGCAAGTCCTTGTGGTTTGTGTGTCTAACCGGGATTACACATGTACATATCAATGATATCCCCTTTTTTGTTTGGATTGGTGACCACAATGGTCAGATTTCCCACGCTGTTGAATCAATAGTTCAAGTTCAAGTTCAAAGCTTTATTTATTTTCGGTACATGAATAACACAATTTCATTCGTTTCTTGTTTGTGATATTTTTTTTTACAGATAATTGTATCATATTTGGTGATGTTGTTCTGCTAAAAAATATGTCATTTGTTGAAATATAATCACATAATATGGATGTCAAATTACTACACCCTGTATGGAGGAATGTCCTGGATACTCTAAAGACTGTTGTTTTGACCAGATATTCCTTCAAAGTGGATGGAATGTGAATCTTGGACAAAAATAATAGGAAATAGTTGTCAAGATTGTTATCCATAAAATTCATTTTGATTTTTTATGAATTTTTTTATATACAAAATTTGTAATTTTTGAGTCAATGGTGGAAATTGGAATATATACTGGTGTGTCCTCTAAAAGCATCTGATCTTATTAGAAGGATAGTAATTATATAATGATTAAGTTATTAATGCAATGCAGGGCCACCTATAATAGAGGGGACACTTGATGGCACAGAGCAATCCATCGACACTACTGATGGCAAATAAAACACAAACTTGTTCCTCATACCTTAATATTCATTTACCAGTACAAAATATCATATTGTTTGTTTGGTTTTTTGGCAATCATTCCCTTGTGTTATAACAGTATGGCGGATGGCATGTTCATAGCAGTTTTTGAAGATGGTCAATAATTCCTCATTTTCACTGGATTGAGTTTTGTGGCAGAGTATCATATTTAATGTCTCTGCACTGATCTCAGTTCATTGTTATGCATTCTATCATCACAGTGATTTTATATGGAGTGTAATATAGTATAAATGGACACAACTTAGATGCATAACATTTCATACAAAGGATCAATCTATGAAGTATCTTCATGATTTATTTACTAAGTTTTGTAGTTTATCAGATTATTGTCATATATATATATATATATATTATATGAGGCCGTCATGATCGCATGGTAGTTGGATTTATAACTACCTATGCAATCAATGCCTATCACCACTAACTTTGTGAGTTCGAACGCTGCTCAGACGAGGTGTCCTCAATACAATATTATGTGATAAAGTTTCTCATTGACTTGTGACAGGTCGGTGGTTTTCTCCGGGTACTCCGGTTTCCTCCACAAATAAAACTGACCGCCATGATATAACTGAAATATTGTTGAAAGTGGCATTAAACACCATAACCCTAACCCTAGCCCTCAAGTATGAGATACTGGTCAAGGTTAGATGAAAAATCCTTACAGAATGATGCTCTTGGTCATGAATTAAAAAGTTGAAACTTATTTTTCTTTTTTATTGAAAGGTTTTAGACATGAAGCTATAACTCAATAAAACATTGAATATGTTGTTTCTTTATTATAACAATCATAATTATCTACTTGTAAAAATCATCAAAACAATAGAAAAAAACAACCAACACTTGTGGAATAGAACAGGGCTCACCATAGTTGGTACATTTAGGGCGACATGACAGGGAGGGAAACTAGGAGATTTATTAAGAGCTTGCAGATATTCTAATGTTTCTTTCCCAGCTACAGCATGTCCTAGTTTTCACAAAACAAACATGCTGCTAAATAATCTTTAAAAAAAAAAGTTGCAATCAACAAGTTTGAAATAAAACATTTAAGTCAAATTTCAGAAACATGGGAGATCCTTGTAAATAAATATCCAAGAAAAAGAATGATTATTGGCAAAAAAGTACTGACTTCCAAAAACTGATGGAGTGACTAAAAAGTTGCCTTAAGGGCAGAAATATGGTAATTTCATTGAAACCAGGGTGAAAAAGTTTACCAGTTTGGCTGTTTTGGTGGGCCCTGAATTAGAAAATACATTTTAACATTCTTCTTATATGTATCTGAATGACTTCCAAATATACTTAAAAAGATATTGTTATCAAACAATATATTCAATAAAATTCCCTTTAATAAAATATACAAAACAGTAAACACTTTTACAAAATATAATACCTTTATAATTTAAAGCAAACAATACAAGTCCAGATAAATAAAAATAAAATAGGTACAAAATAAAGAAATGTACCTAAGAATTGATCTGCTCTATGTGACCATTCTACCATGTTGTCTATTACAGTATATGGTTAAAACCTGTTCTACAAGTATCTGGTACCCTTGTATCCTACAAATATAAGACTCCCTAGACAGAACTGATACACTTTGTGTCCCTAGTCAGAACTGATACACTTTGTGTCCCTAGACAGAACTGATACACTTTGTGTCCCTAGTCAGAACTGATACACCTTGTGTCCCTAGACAGAACTGATACACTTTGTGTCCTATAAGACTCACACCAGACGAAAAAACCATGCATAAACCAATATTATATGGTTAAAACTCCATAATGTGAATACTGATAGTATTTAATAAATGAATTTATATACATAATATTATTTGTATATTATAACATATACAGAATGTGTTATCTTTTACTATTAGTATGAGAGGGTATAAATGAGCATGAGAAACTATACAACATGTTTATTTTTAAGTAAGTCATATATCAGAAAAAATAAACTGAATAATTTGAAATTAAAAATATTGTCATCTTGAATAACAGAACCAGTCTCAGCTATAGGATGGAACCACATCAATTTCAAAAAGATTCCTGCCAAGCTTGGCTTTCAACCAGACTCAGACTCTATGTGAGATTCAAATGCTAAAAGCTGGCCATTATAGGCTTGTACAGCCCTTTTATCTTTATTCACCTAATTGTAATTTGTCAGATCTGTTACTGTCTGTTAAAAAACCTTTGTCAAATTGATTCTTAAAATTGGATAAATCAAAAGAATTAAAGTGATATCCCTGTTTTTATAATGTTGACTTCTTATATATAAAATGGTTGAGAGGGTCAAACTATATGGTTTTAAATTGAAGAACATCTTCTAACTGTGGTTTCTTTTATTTTCGTTGGTGTTAATTTTCATGGATTGGCATAAACTGAGATGTGCAATCACACTTGAAATTGTGGTTTTGATACTTCCAAATATCTTCTCCAGAGAATAAGTATTATCTACACCTTTCGTTGTGCACTTAATTTCGTGGTCTGCTTGAACAAACAAAAACAACGAATAAAAATGAATTCAGAGCAGTACTATGCACAAGTTTGTTCAAGATCCAAAAGCAATGATTCTTATTTGATTTTAGTTTTCCATAATTTACATCGGAAATAAATGAATAAAATCTATGAAAATTTTAAACAAAAACATGAAGAAATAGTAAGTCAACAGAAAATAATAAATATCAACCAATGAAAAATTATCATATAATCATTCAACCAGTAAAAAAAAATCCATGAAAACAAGGTTAACTTTGATAGGTTAACTAAGTTACTGAACAAGTTGAATTTTCATTAAAAAAAAAGCCGTTCTGATAAAATAGTACATTACATATACAATATAAGTAAACTTTGTTAGAAACAAAAAACTTAACTTTTTTTTGTGAATATTAAATATCTTGTATATTACCATGCCATTATAACAGTAAAACATGTGTCTTGACTAATTATCTATTTCCTTCTTTTACAGCTAAGATTGTATACATTACATGTTATTACGTTCTTTGATATAAAATTAACATATAAAATAAGTGTATGGCACAGATATACAGGTTCACATGCAAAGGTCATTTACCAATGTATGAAGCATTTCAAACAGCTATAGGTATCTATTATTTTACATGTAAGGTTTTGGTTTTGACACATTTATAGATTTGTAGGTTTTAACATAAAACAATGTATTTTTGTAGTCTATCATTATGTTCAACTTTTAATGACATTCAATCTGCTGTCTGATAACTGTGATTTAACATCATCTGGGAGTGGGTTTCCTCTCAGATTCAGAGTCTCCAAGGAATCCATTGCTTCGAGTCGCATCACATCGACTTCTGTAAAAAGATATTTTAATTCAGGTACAATGTAAAAATAGGTGTCTACTGCTATAAATATACTAGTATATAGCATTCTACATTTATATAAGTATAAAATACTGCTCAAAGTGAACCTGTGCAGGTTTTTAATTGTTTGTTTATATCTATTGTCATTAGAGATCTAATTATCAAGTGGGGGGATGGATGGTATCTCATGTCTATAAAACAGTAGACAACCCAACACATTTGACTTGTTGCCTGTCCTAAGCCAGAAACTGGATTTCAAAAGCCAAGTTTTGTGCTGTCTTTTTTTTGTGTTCAATTGCTTGCGATGGTTGTGTTTGTTTTGTTTATATTGATGGAATTGTTGACAATGACTGTTTAAATTTTCTTTTCATTGTATTTAAAATATATTTATCAACCAAGACATTTTATTTTTAAAACATCTGTTGAATCAAAATACAAAATTGTGATTAACATAAAACAATATGCATTAAAAAAAATCTAGCAAACACTCCATCAGAAATGAATGGCATACACGTATTAATATCAAAATAATTTATTAAATCTCTTCTTTATATGTTTATAGTTACTGATATGGAGGGTAATATCAGGATATACAGAGTGCCCAAGGGTCGTGGTACGGACCAGTGGAAATGATATTGCCTTAGCTGGAGGCAAGGGCAATATCATTTCCACTGGTCCGTACCACGACCCAAGGGCAGTCTGTCTATCCTGATATTGCACTCTATATCAGTAACTATTGTGTTTATTGCATTGAAGACCAGAATCTGACACATACAATATAAATGCATAGACATTTTTAATCAGGATCACTGAAGGTTTCCCTTGGCATTATCACCTTCGTTATCACCTAATTTGAATTGATTGTTTGAATGGTGTTCAACTTATAATGAGAAATAAAATGAGATTATAAATAACATTATAATTTAATAAAATGTAAACAAACAAATATCGGTGTATAGACCAGTAGTACCAGTCTATGCACGGTTTTTGGACCTGTCTATATCAGCTTTCCAGTCTATATCGCGGAATAGTGAAGGTCACGTGGAGTGTCCAGCCAATTAAATGTATGATTTTCATTCTGATATGTAATAAGTTAGGTTAGTGTGCTCACATTGAGTGCACTATATCGTGGGTTCAAGCCACATTCGAGTGCACTATATCGTGGGTTCAAGCCACATTCGAGTGCACTATATCGTGGGTTCAAGCCACATTGAGAGCACTATATCGTGGGTTCAAGCCACATTCGAGTGCACTATATCGTGGGTTCAAGCCACATTCGATTGCACTATATCGTGGGTTCAAGCCACATTGAGAGCACTATATCGTGGGTTCAAGCCACATTCGAGTGCACTATATCGTGGGTTCAAGCCAAATTAAACCAAAGACAAAAAAAATTGGTATCTGCTGCTTCTCCACTAATCATGCAGCATTAAGAAGTAAAAGCAAAAACAGGTTGGCCGAGAATGAGTATAATGTGTCAGAGTGTAGTGACATGTACCCATGGACTGTTGTTTGAGTGAGCTAGCTCTATTAGAATCCTACAAAGCATGTTGATTTTTATAAAGCGGACATCACCATCAACTCATTGAATGATACTTATTCTCTCCAAATATAGTTGAAATATCAGTCATTTGGCATTAAACAACAAACACTCACTCACTAGAACTGCAATCTTACTAAGAATACATACCTGAAATGGAATTGGTGTGTATTTGTAGTTGTTTTAATCTAACACATTGGTAAACAACTTGTGGTATTCTGTCTAGATTATTATTTGAAACATCTAAATGTTGTAATTCCTGAAGATTCCTTAACTCATCTGGTAATGTGTGTAGTGTATTACCATTAATCTTCAATTCTGTAAAGATAAAAAAATCTAATTTGTGTCTATTATGTGGTTAAATTTGTTTTGCAACCTCCTATCAGTTACTATAAAAGTATTAATATTTGTGGTGTTTTAAATTTCACTATATTTAAGGTAGGTAAGAAACCCTGAAAAGCAATCCTCATGAAAAACTCTCCACAAATATTAATGTATTCGATATATGAAAACTCAAAACTCAGAAACAAACCTACATTTTGTAGAAGTGTAACTTTAAATATCCTGTAAGGTATAATTATTTCTTTTATTCGTATATATGCAAAACTGTTATGAGCCTTTTTATAAGATCAGAAAATAAAAAAACAAACAAACAAACAATCAATAAAGTTTTAAATATTGTTACGTATCTTTTAAATTTTCTATTATATATAATGCAAAATTGTTATTAGAATAACTTCAAATATATTACATGTGAAAACAATTAGTGAATCAATTACTTAAACTTTGCCTCTGGATCTGTCCAATCATGTACCTCTAAATAACAGGTGTCCTATGTGTACATATTGATTTTTTACTGTCAATCCCCAATTAGAGCAACTGCATATGATACCAGATATTGTGCTAATTAAATTCATTTGGTTTATGTGTACAATCATCAATCAATTTTTTTTAAAAGAAACAAAAATATTAACATGCCTTTAACTAAACTTTGAAATATTCCACTGTATATCAAGATAGTGGGTAGAATTCAGACTGGTCATTTGAATAAATAAGAACATGGCCTACTTATATGGTGTACGTGTTCACGTTTCTCCCACTTTTGATTTTTTGGAATACAGGTAGAAAAAAAATTGTGGGGGAAACGTGAATAATGTGCAAAAGGGATTAAAGAAATTTACCTGTAATTAGGCTTACAGTGAATCCAGTATAAATAAAACTCATGTTTGAAAAAGGAAGAAAATATTTATTATCAGATTTCATTAAAAGGTACTATTACGTTAAATAAGTTACAAGCACTACATAATAAGCATAAAGATTCAAGATTCTTTATTTCTCATAAGTTTAAACAGTGGTACAGAGAATTTGCCAATTTAACATAAATAGATATTAAATACACATGACAAGACAAGATGGTCTACAAAATTAAATAATAACAAGGGCAACGCAAAGCGTGGCATTTCCCCTCGCCTAAAAATTTGACTGATCTATGACCTTGAAAATAACAATATTTCATGAAGATCCATCAGTCCAATATCAAAACCATATTTCGTGAAGAAAAGTTCAAATGGTGAATTTCTATGTTTGAATGTGCATAACTGCACATTAGAATCTAAGAATGTACAAGTGCATAGTTGTGGGCATAACTCTAGAAAAACTCAATGGACCAGGATATGGTACTAATGTGCACATCTTCATATTAGAATCTTGCAATATACTAAGTTTCACAAACATCTCATTAAGCATGTGGGAGGAGTTGTGATGACAAAGTGCTGGGTGAATTGTATCAAATTTCCAAGTCCAAACAGGTATAACTCTGGAAAAACTTAATGGACCAGGATATACAATGTACTACTAATGTGCACTGCCACATCTTCATGTTAGGTTCTCGCAATAAACTAAGTTTCACAAACATCTCATTAAGCATGTGGGGGGAGTTGTGATGACAAAGTGCAACAGGGGTAAACCTCAATGGACTGGGATATCTTACTAATGTGCACATCTTCATATTATGATCTTGCAATGTACAAAGTTTCATGAACTTCTGATTAAACATGTAGGAGAATTTGTGATGACAAAGTGCATACTGAATAGCCAAAAAAAATTTGACCCGGTGACCTTGACCCTTGACCTTGAAAGTCAATAGGGTTCCAGATTCTATAAAGAACTAAGCATGTACCAAGTTTGGTCAAAATCCATTGAAGGATGTTGATTCTAGAGTGTTCACAAGGATGTTACGGAAGGACGGACAGTAGCGTTACTATATCCCTTCGCAACTTCGTTCGCCAGGGAATAAGTTGCGAAGGGGGATAATAACACAAATGAAATATTTAATAATATCATTTCATTTGGATGACAGAGATATGTGACTAACCAGGAGGACTAGCATGATATTGTAGGACACAAATAAATTTGCACAGCTTCGTTAGTTTTGGTTTATTTCTAATTTGGAATAATTGACCAAATTTCAAAGTATTGATTCTGCATGTAAAATATTGACTCTGACAGGTATACTTTTCTTTCATTTGCCAAAGATTTACTTTGAAGAATGTAGTGAAATTCACCACCTATCTCTGCATCCGTGCAAAAATTACACAGCCTATTCCCATGATCAATACCATTCCATCTTCCTGTTTTGATAGGTAATCGATGATTACCAGTTCTAAATTTACAAAATGTTATTCTGTTTTTATATATTAAAATATCTAAATATGGTTCAAATAATTTATAACATAACCCTTTTGAAGAGTTTTCCATATTTGATTGCCATTCTTGTTGAAACTGGTCGAATAATCTTTGCTTTAGTGTAATATTTAACCATGTATAATTAAAATTTCCCTGGCTCTCCCAGATATTACTGAAACCACAATTATCTAAGATCATTTTTTTTAGATGCTCTTTACATTATCAAACCAAGAGGACTGGTATTGACCATGAGAATTTTTAATATACATTTGTACATATATTTATAAAGAATGAGTGATAGTTTGCTATCTTTACCATTTATTAACTTAGACCAATAATTTACCATACACAGTTTTCTATATAAACAGACATAGGATATGCCCCAAGCTCTCCATATATCATGAAATTAGGGGTTGATTTTTTTTAATTTAACAAATGTTTGCAAAATTTTAAATGGACTCTTTGAATTACAGGTACATCATTATTACCAAAACCCCATATTTCACACCCGTATAGTAGAATAGGCTTTACCATCTTATCAAAAAGATCATACTGGCATTTTATTGAAAGATTATGTAATAATCAATTAAAATGATAAATGTAATATGCAAATAAATGAGTACAAGAAATTTAATGAGAACAGTTAAATATGATGTTAAAAATATGTAATACAAGTATTATACACAAAATAATAAACATTGATATTAACGTCTGTCGCCTCTATTATTCTTAATCATGTACTGGTATCCATTCAACTCTAAATAGTCGAACTCTATCAAACTTGTTGGGTACGAAATTAACGGCAAGCATAGCATTAGCCATATTGTAGTTTATGTAAGAAATAAGTGTTGTCAATGAGAATGAATGATGATTCTAGCAAATTTGTGCACTTATAAAGCACCACTGAAATCTGTTCACAATGTTTGGTTAAGTTTTGAACAATGCAGGCTTACTTGTATGTATTATTTCTGCTCATGTTGGCTTTGGTAGGTTCACGTTGCGCCACATGATTGGATTATTTATTTTAATAAATGAATTAAAAACATCCTACATCTATTTCAAACTATAATATTTCTAAACTCTTCAAATCAGCCTAAAATCAGTCATTAAATCTTCACATAAATTGAAATTATTCACTTCTCTCCCACATAAAGTCATTATTATTATTTTTTTTTTTTTTACTAAATTCATATCCACTGTTCAATAAACACCAGCTACGTCCAGACTATTTTATTTTAATAACTCACAACATATTTATATACTAGTACTAACTGTAAAGTTAAGTAATATTTTAACATGACCTCCTTCTTTCGCTTTGCTAACAAACGAGCGAGTTATCCATTCGGTATAATCTCATTAGCACATGTGCTGGTGAATGTGACTGACTTTTCCATTGGCAGCATAAATTGTGTGCGACATTTTCCGCAAACGTAGATATAAATTACCATCTTTCAATCAAAGTATACTACCGTGTTTGTACTCTTAGACATATCAGAATCAAAATAAATCATGGAAGCCAGAATGTGTTTTTGAGTTTTAACATGGATTGGCAGATACTAGTAAATTTTATCTCTCACTTCTGGCTCGGGATAAAATACAAATATATCCGCCAATCCATGTTAAAACATTCTGGCTTCCATGATTTATTTCCTAAGTAGAATTATTTCAATTCTATATAAAAAAAAAAAAATACGGCGCAATTTCACTTTGAGAAAGTCTCCGTCAAAACACATAATTAATTATTTAATTAAAAACATGCTTAACTGTTCTTAATCAATTTAATATAAAAAAAAACAATTAATCTAAATGATTTTTTTTTTTCAAAACTCTAAATCTAGCCAGCATTTTATATAAAAATATAAAGAAATATTTTATTATAATTAAAAGATTGACATTATTATCATTAAATATTATGAAGGACTGATTTATTTATTAAAAATATTTTTGACACATTTATTTTTAAAAAAACATATTATTACATGCATACCTTTAGAATTATTTACATCATTTACAGGTCTCACTATAACTTGCTAATATAAACAATTTTAATTACTACATATAAACACTAAGTCAATCTATAGTTTGACACTTGTGGGAGAAATGTGAATTTGATTTTTAAAAGTGGGAGAAACATGAAGTCTGTTTGATAATTAGGTTTTTCAATTTTTGAGGTCAAAGGTCAAGGTCTCACGAAGGTCATAATGGTATGTAACACACCGTCTTCTGGTCATGCTCCCACATACTTGAATGATACTATTTAATAAACAATTATTTGACCTTGAGGTCAAAGGTCAAGGTTCCACAAAGGTCATTACTGTACGTGACACACCGCCTTATGGTTATGCACCCACATACCAAATATCATTGACCTATCTCGAAAGACAAAAATGTTATGGCCCGGACAAGAAAATACTATTTAAAAAACAATTATTTGACCTTGAGGTCAAAGGTCAAGGTCACATGAAGGTCATTACGGTAAGTGACACACCACCTTATGGTCATGCACCCACATACCAAATATCATTGACCTATCTCAAAAGACAAAAATGTTATGGCCCGGACAAGAAAATACTATTTAAAAAACAATTATTTGACCTTGAGGTCAAAGGTCAAGGTCTCACAAAGGTTATTACGGTATGTGAAACACCGCCTTATGGTCATGCACCCACATACTTGAATGATACTATTTAAAAAACAATTATTTGACCTTGAGGTCAAAGATCAAGGTCCCACGAAGGTCATTACGGTACGCGACACACTGCCTTATGGTCATGCACCCACATACCAAATATCATTGACCTATCTCGAAAGACAAAAATGTTATGGCCCGGAAAAGAAAATACTATTTAAAAAACAATTATTTGACCTTGAGGTCAAAGGTCAAGGTCCAACGGAGGCCATTACGGTACGCGACACACCGCCTTATGGTCATGCACCCACATAACAAATATCATTGACCTATCTCGAAAAACAAAAAAGTTATGGTCCGGACAAGTTTCGCTGAGAAGAAACAGAAGAAGAGGAAGAAAAAATCAGATTAAAACAATATGTCTCCCTTCGTTCGAAGGGGAGATATAATAATACTTTTACAGTATGACGACAACCCTATGAAAATATAGGTACACAAAATTATAATATTTCTGAACTTTTTACAACTAACAGATGTTAATTCTGAGTATATTGTGTGTCTCTAATTCTTAGAACGTTCTTAATTACATTGTATATTTACTTCTGAATACATGGTTACAGAAAAGTATACAAATGATGTTCAAGAAACTGTTGTGCATTTCCATCAGCTATGTTTAGGTGAGGTCTGAATTTATAATAATAATATTGTAATAAAGTGTAATTTCAACTTCAATTTTAATAAGAGGCCCAGGTGGCTGAATGAGTTACAATGTAGGTCATTGGATCTAACAACTCGTACAAGCCTATCATCAATACGGCGTGGGTTCGCCCCCAGCTTTGTAAATTACAAAAAAGGGTACACTCGACTCGCAGCCGCAAGTAATAAAGTTTACCAGTTGCTTGCCCATGGTCGGTGGTTCTCTCCGGCTTCCTCTACCACTAAAACTAGTCGCCATGATATAGCTGAAATATAGTTGAAAGTGGCATTAAAACACCAAAAATCAAATCAAATCAATTTTAATAGACAGTTGTTTATGTGATAGTTAGCATTTTGGCTAAAGAGTCTTGAGATCCTACCCATTGCCTACATGATTTGGCAATAAAATAATAATAATAATAATCCTTATTCATCCACACTTTTTCGTGGGTTTAGTGTTGTTTAATCTCTAGTTTTCTGTGTATTGTTTTTGCACCATATTGTTCATCTTTTTCTTTTGGTCATTGTGTATTGTCTGTCCTTTGATTTACAACTTCTAATCACCTTTTTAGTATCTACATATTTTTCTATAAACTAACAGTATATGTCAACTATATTACCTGTAAGATTTGTAAACTTTGAACAGAACTTTCTTGGTAGGTTTTGCAGTAAATTTTGTGACAAGTCACAACTGTTGACAATAGTGTCTTTCAACATCACATACACTGCATCAGGTATCTGTGTAAGTTCACATTCTGATAAATCTGAAGAAAAAAAGATCGCTAAAATTCATTTTTATAGAAAAAAAAGTTACTGATCTCCTGTTTGGATGGAAACATTGTAGCTTTGAAACATTTTCCCCATATACAGGTACTTGTACACATGAATGTTACACTTTACATGGGTCTTCATGGTCGTGATCATATAGTAGTTAGATTTACAACAACCTGTACAATAAGTGTCTATCACCACTAAAGTGAGTTTGAATCCCACTCATGATGAGGTGTACTCGGTGCAACATTACTGGTATGTGATAAAAGTTTATCAGTGACTTACGACAGGTCCATGGCTTTCTCCAGATTATGTACGTTTTCAAACTGTTCATGTTTATTACACTCAAAATTACATGATATAGTCATTAGTGTAATTGAATATCTATATTTAAAATGAGATGAATTTTAACATAAATATTTGCAGGTGAAATCTGTTTAAAATAATATGACACTGACAGTTAAGATACGTTGAATGTAATCTTATTGTGTTTTTTCCTTATTAAAAATATATGCCAAACCTAGAAAAAGTGTATAAAGGTAATTCTGCCAAAGTGTTTTTTCATGAGAGACTTCATTAGTAAATGCTTTTAGAACGAGTTATGGACAATTCACTTCCTGTGTGCTTTTCAAAGTTTGCCTTGTGTAATAGTTATAATTAATCAGACAAACCAGGACAGCAGGAGAAAAAAATTGTGAACACTTTGATAGCCAGCTCAGAATAGAAAATGTCTGTTTTTATTGGATGATTTGAGCAGTATGAATACGAAAATCGTAGGTACTTGTCAGTCGGAATTTGTCACACTCATACTTTACTTTAGGATTTTCTATGGACGCTGGTCTCTCAACCACTATGTCCGCATCTTCTTCATCAATATCTACTATAAACTTCTTCTTATGACTTCCGGTCCTAACCTTAATTTCCTCATTATAGTCATATTTCATAACCTCATTGGTTAATATCTTGGGCGGAAGTACATGTACATGTGACACTGTCTCATTCTTTCAACATCCACGCCATTGACCAGATAAGCCGAGAATAGGAGCCGACATTTGAAGGTAACATGAATTTTTCAATTGCCTTGGTGGCTTTAATATTTAGAAATTTTGCCTAGGTGGCAAAGACCTTGGTGGTCAGAATATATAAGCCTAGGTGGCAAAGACCTTGGTGGTCAGAATATATAAACCTACCGTAGGTGGTTTTTATATAGATTTAATGTGGCTGGGTAGCCGAGAATACAATATGGCAAGGTCACACAGAGCAGGGGCAGATCCAGGGGGCGCACCCGGTGCGCACACCCCCTAAAATTGGAAAAAGTATGATTTTTTGGAGTAAAATCGTGATTTTTCACACGAAATACCCCAAAAATTTTCGCACCTCTCTCCGTAATTGGAAAAAATATGATTTTTTAGCATAAAATCGTGATTTTTTCACACAAAATACCCCAAAAATTTTCGCGCCTCCCTCCGCTCTACGCAATATTTTTAAGTGTGCCCCCCACCCTAACTTTAAATCCTGGATCCGCCCCTGCAGAGGGTGTGTTTGAATTAAAGTGAATATTGTTAACCTAGGTGGTTTTTATATAGATTTAAATGTGGCTGGATAGCCGAGAATACAATATTGCAAGGTCACACAGAGGGTGTGTTTGAATTGAAGTGAATATTGTTAACGAATAAATTGTTTCAATTATTACTGCTTTTAAGACACTTCATTCCTATAGATAGGATTAAATATGAAATTGCTTAAAGTAATATGAAACGAGTTTTTGGTGAAATAAACATCTTCAAAAATATTCTTGATATGTTTACATTCCCTAAAAACTAAACCATTCGTGCATGTTTGAGAACGAAAAGAAGACTTTCTTGTTGTTAACTTTGGGAAAACTCTTCTGCTTTGCTAAGTTGAATTTGTATAGGAATATGTTTGAGTTTTCATCCACCAATATATTGTCCCAGTCTATATTCATTTCATTTCTCATAAGGTCATAATTTCCTTTAAAAAAGTCCCATCTTTCAGTACTTGTGTTGATCTGCTCAAAGTAACATCTAAATTTAAAGGTGATTGCACAGTGGTCACTATGTCCAAGAGGGCTAGTAATCCTCGTATCATCTACCATTCCTTATTCATTTGTGAAAATAAGGTCTAGTGTACTGGGTTCACTGTTTTCCCTAGTTCAGGTGAATTCTGTTACATGTTGATATAGGTAACTGTCTCTTATACACTCAACGAATGCTTCTGCATCTTTATCCCCAGAGTTTTCCATTGTTTCTAATTTATTTTAGGATAGTTGAAATCCCCCATAATCAGGATATGTGAGTACTCTTTATCCATTTGAGAGACATTCCTCATTAAGCTTTTTAGCTCCTCCAGATTTTCTTGCTTGCTACTTCGGCTCTTGTATACACATCCCACAATTACTTTGTCCTTCGCATTGAGTTTTATCGATATCCATATGCTTTCCTGAAATTTTGTGATTACTTTCACCTCTTCTGCCATTAGTTCTTTTCTAACGTATATTGCCACTCCTCTAATTGCTGTTTCCCCGCTTTCTACTATGAACAAATCATATCCATCAATTTGAAGTTCAGCTTTTCCAGGATTATATCTACAGTTTTTTGGGTATACTTCAGTGATACCTATGATGTCAATACTCCTGTCTGAATCCTGTAACCTTGACTGGATGACTTCAATTTTAAAATCATAAATTTTCCAAATATGTGCAGCAATATACCAGCTTCTCCTGCAGGCTGCATATGGTGTTTACATCTCGCAATTGATTCGTTATGCAAGGGCCAGTAGCAATTATTCTGATTTCTTGAAACGTCATCTTTATCTGAGAAACAGGCTTCTGGACCAGGGCTATAAAAAGATTCGCCTTATTCGATCTCTTAAAAAGTTTATATTCCGATACCAAGATCTTGTCGAAAAATATTCTGTCTCTGCAAAGACGATAATAAACGATGGATTTTCATAAATTAAATATGGAAAATGTATAAAGATAAGGATTAAGTAATCGTGGTTTAGACATGACGTCATTCAACATCTCATTTGGAATCAAATTGTGTAAGAAGATGACCGTTTAGTTAAACCGTTCTGCAGACGATAATAAACGATAGATTTTCATACAGTACTGCGTTGACTACTATTATACCTAATTTGTCCCAGTATTGTTAAATACATGTATGCTGTTATAGTGACAACCGGAACCTAATGGAAGCGGGAGGTTTGGTGCCATAAAATCTGATTCAACCCACCATTTCTTTGGAAATGCCTGTACCTAGTCAGGGCCATTGCAGTTTTCCCAGTTTTCCGGTTGTTGACTGATTTTGTCTGTTTGTTGACTTTTGAGTAAGATTGCTCGGTGTTCGGTAATTTTGTTATTACCCTTATTTAGCTCATCAAGTTTATTTGGTAAACTGTCTGCATTTGCATATAAAATATTAAAATCATTTAACTTATTTACATGTTGATTTCCATTTCCTAACGCATTTACATTATTTACATATGTTCCTCGCCTCCGTCCTACTTCTTGACCTTCATTTTCACAACTTTCCTTTCCCACGGAGGTCCTCTTACTACGTACTGGTAGTCCCCCCGATTCATTTTCTTCATTTTTTTCTGTGGCATGTTTTACCTTTTCTTTGTTTAGTTCCCTCTCTCCTTTTGTCATGTCGTGTACTATGCTTATTGACTTGAACTTCTCATCCGCTGTTCCTAATTTTCTTACATTGCTCATGAATACTGATTTAGACTTCTCGTCCTCAAACAAAACACTACACTGTACTTTCATAGGCCTATTTGTTGTCGAAACATTCTCAGTTTCTCTTTTTACTTACCCTAGCCTGGCCACTGTCTTTAAAGAGCTAGGATTGGCTTTCAATATGCCGCATAATTCTTGTACATAGTCTGTGTCTTCTTGTTTTCTCGCTTCCGCCTCAGTTGATTTGGACTCATTAACATTAAATATTATTATGTTATTTCTTCTGGCTTCACTTTCTCTGAATTCTTTTATATCTTCATTAATGTGATTTTGTCCCTCAGCTCCATCTCTTGCTTTTCCTGATAATCTTTCCTCTATCAACTCCTTTACTTTTGATATGTCTGCTTTCTTGTTGACCTCCTGTTCAAGTGCGTCTAGTCTCTTTTCGTATTTACTATAAAAGTATTATCTGCACCTCTCTTCAATTTCCTTCTCAATTTTCAAGTTTTACATTGCTTTCTCTTCACATGGTGGACAATACCAATGCAAATCGGATCGCTTTGAAAGTAACTTATACTTGGCAGCAGATAAGTTCAAGCATTTACTGCAAAAATGCTCAGCACAGTACTCACATTCCATCAACTCAGCCTTTTTGTCCGCAAAATTCTTATTTCATAGATTACAAGTCCAACTTCCATCTTCATTTCCGGCATTTCTCAAAGATAACTTTCTTGACGCCATTGTTTCGTATTTATCTATAGCAGGGCTTCCCTGTTGTGCATAGTTATAATTTATCTTGGGAGTTCTACGCAATATTCCAAACAGACAGTACTACATGTATATAGTAACAGGGCTTCCCTGATCTATAAACTGGCTATACTCAAGTTTAACCAGGGCTTCCCTGATCAAGTTTTCGGTACTACTTTTACTGTTTGCTCAAAAATTTCTATATACTGAACAGGGCTTCCCTGATCTTTTGCACGATACTAATTTCAATATTTGCTGATGTTGCTCGTTTTATTTTCAAAACTGTAGTAGATAGAATTTCTGAACAGGGCTTCCCTATTCTGTTCTTGTGTCAAATACTATAAATTTCCTTGATTGCTTCAGATACAATATTTCAAGACAGGGCTTTCATGTTCCTATACTAGATAATGTTTAATTTATTTAAGTTACAATCCTGTTTGTTTACAGCAACAAACAACTATAATACTGACCACTAAACAGGGCTTCCCTATTCAACAGACTCAATGTTCATATACAATTCATATTGTACTACTGTATATCTCAATTATTACCTGTTTATCTACAAAGTACAAGTTACTGATGGGTTGTGCATTCCATATCCAATTTACAGGGTGTTTAATTTTCAGTTTAATTTTTTACTTGTCTGTAGCAGTGCAATACTGTTACTTAGATTATTAATGGACAGGGCTTCCCTATCCAACCTAGCACTATAATTTAATTATTATTCACACTCCTCAGACACTTCTACATGTTTGTACTTCAGTACTTGAATTGTATCAGTTTATACATCCAATTGACATTGTATCTGAATTCCTCAAAAGAACAAACATTGCTTACCAAGTTTCCCTGTTTCTTTTGCGTCTCGTAGTCTATTGACTATTTTTGCAACACCGTCTCCCATTCAAAAAATTAAAGTTTATAAAAGTTGATTCACGTGTTGTTCTGTCAATTTTTTTGTTTACAGCATGACGCATATATCATCAACAAAATCGCATACCAAAACAATAGTTATACAATATAAATGTATTCGGTGAATTAAGAAACCATAGCAAATAAATACATTTTCTTCTGAATATTTTCAATATTTAATACAGGTAGGCTTTCAAATATCAATAGAATTTCGATAGCGGAAACGGCTTGTAAATGATATAAGCGATATTCCCGGGGTAAACAAATCGTCTCAATTTGTTAGAATGTTTGAAATATACATGTAATATTACAGTATTTTTGATCTCAGAAAACAATTCTGATATTTACAGTAAGATTGAATTATTTTCAGGAATTGCATTAATTTCTGGTGTGCTTAAACAAAGTGAAAAAACGGAGAGATGTACATTTCGCACATTCATGACATGTTTCAACACATAAAAAAAAGTCATAATAAAAACAAAATAATATATCAAATTTACACTGTACCTTTTAAAATAAAAATCGACATTAGTAGATATTATTAAGAGCATGTGGGACCTGAGAAACAAGTGTTAGATAGGCTATAGTCATAGCATCGTATTCATAAAGAGTTTCGTGTATACCAAAAATAATGTCTATAATATTGTAATGAGTGGTTGTTGTGTAATGCTTAAAGAACAATTGTTCATAGTTAGAACAAGTTACATTCGCTGAGATGACTATGATGTCCACTTTGTACTAGACCAACACACTTGGTTGGATTTTTATATATTCCATTGGCGCTGGTAGACATGTCGCTCCACTCTGACACATTATTCTGATACAGAGCCAAACAGTCTTTACTCTTGCTTCTTAATTTTGTGTACTTAGCACAGAAGGAACAAATACCAATTTTATAGTCTTGACTTTGGTTTGACATGACTGAGGCTTAAACTGCTCTCGAGGCGATCATGCTAACCATTACACCATCTATGCAGTTTCATTTTCATTGGTGGAGGTGAATGCCTTTGTGGACTTTTTATATGCTATAGTCTATCATGACAGCCCAGAGCAGCCCTTTATTTTACATGTTAAAAGGAAAAAAATATTCTAAGATAACGTACTCGGAAGAGATCTTATGTCATCTGTATATTTTAATCTGAGGATGATAGTAATGAGTCGTCTTTAATATATAGTTAACCATGAACATTCATTGACCCTGCATTATACATGTTATGCTGTTTGTAGAAAGTTGAACAGTAATGCCAATGCTTGCCTAAAATTTCGCTGTCGTATAAAATAATATTATGGGCCCAAATTAGGCATTTTTGCATGTTTGAAAGGTATATATAAAATTTATTTTACATTGAATTTTGATGCGAATATTCCTTTCCTTTGATGGTGGTGAAAGCTTTTTATACTTCATGTTTGTCAACAGATTTCCTTGTTTTTTTTCATCCAAATTTTAATGCATTTTTAGCTCACCTTGCCAAAGGCAATGTGAACTTTTGCCATCACTTGGCGTCCGTCGTCTGTCGTCCGTTTTTCACATTTTAATCTTCTTCTCTGAAACCCCTCAGTCAAATGAACTGAAACTTGGTAGGGAGCATCTATGGAAGGTCCTCTATACAGATTGCTCATTTCGTCCTGATCCATTAACAAACATGGCCACCACAGACAATTCTTGTTTCTGATTGGCCAATTTTTTTAAATCTTCTCCTCTGAAACGCTTGGCCAAATGAACCGAAACTTCGTAGGAAGCATCTATGGAAGGTCCTCTGTAAAGATTGCTCATTTCGTTCTGATCAGTTAACAAACATGACTGCCACAGGCAACTCTTGTTTCTGATTGACTGATTTTAAAAATTCTTCTCCTCTGAAACCATTTGGCCAAATGAACCGAAACTTGGTAGGAAGCATCTATGGGCAGTCATCTCTAAAGATTGCACATTTTGTCCTGATCCATTAACGAACATGGCCGCCACAGGCAATTCTTGTTTCTGATTGGTCGATTTTTTTTTAATCTTCACCTCTGAAACCGCTTGGTCAAATGGACCAAAACTTGATAGGCAGCATCTATGGAAGGTCCTCTATAAAGATTGCTCATTTTGTCCCGAACGGTTAACAAACATGGCCACCACAGGCAATTCTTGTTTCTTATTGGTTGATTTCTAAAAAAATCTTCTCCTTTGTTAAAAGAAAGATAACTCTTGTCATTATCTCTCTTAGAAATTAACTAATGCTGATATACATGTAGTGTAACATGTTTATTCTATACATTACAAGTAGGTATTCACATTTTAATATTCTTTTTAGCAAACCTTGCCAAAGGGAATATGAGCTTTTGCCATCACTTGGTGTCCGTTGTCTGTCATCCATTTACTTTTCACATTTTAATCTTCTCCTCTGAAAACCCTCAGCCAAATGAACTGAAACTTAGTAGGAAGCATCTATGGAAGGTCCTCTCTAAAGAGTGCACATTTTGTTATGATCCATTACCAAACATGGCCACCACAGGCAATTCTTGTTTCTGATAGGCCAATTTAAAAAAATCTTCTCCTCTGAAACCGCTCGGCCAAATGAACCGAAACTTGGTAGGAAGCATCCATGGAATGTCCTCTATGAAGATTGCTTACTTTGTCCCGATCGGTTAACAAACATGGCTACCACCGAAAATTAGTAGGAATCATCTATGGAATGTCCTTTATGAAGATTGTTCATTTCGTCCCGATCGGTTAACAAACATGGCTACCACCGAAGCTTGGTCTTGGTAGGAAGCATCTATGGAATGTCCTCTATGACGATTGCTCAATTCGTCCCGATCAGTTAGCAAATATGGCTATCACATGCAATTCTTGTTTCTGATTGGTCGATTTCTAAAAAATCTTCTCCTTTGAAACTGCTTAGCCATATGAACCGAAACTTGGTAGGAAGCATCTAAATGTATGGAAGGTTCTGTATTAAGTTTCCTCAAAGCAGAATGAAAGGTGAGTGACACAGGCTCAGCCCACTGAGCCTCTAGTTGTTTTTTTTTTGTAAAATGCTTGTCTTTATGGGTTACCTTTGGGGCCCAAATTCCAAAATTTTGCAAATATTTATTTGGAAGATTATGCATGATTTTTATTTTTCTAATTTTGATACGTTTAATGCATTTCTTTCATTGAAATGAATATGACAAGGGCTTCAGGTAGTATTCCAGCGGATTGCATCTATCAGATATGGTTTTCGAGTTTAAGAAAACTTGATTGCAGTACAACTGGTGGAGGTGAAAGCCTTTAAAAACTTGCTGCAGTCTCATCATGCTGGGCCTAGAAAAGCACTTTATTTAACATGTTAAAAGAAAAATAATGCAAAATTATACGTACTAAGATAAGTATTTATAAGAGATCACATGTCATCTGTATATTTTGATCTGAGGAATATAGTAATGTAAATAAAAATGTAACTGGTACCTTCTACTTTTAGAATATGAGTAAATACAACAGTAAAAATGAAAATGTTAAATTAATATGTTATTTATCGGTATGATATGTAAATTATGTATTTTAGGTAATGATGGACGAGTTTAGACACACGTTTGTTAGACTATGTAGAGACAACCATGTAGATCCACCAGACTGTATAATCCAACAACTAAAAAGGTATCCAGACACAAAATGTATATATACATTACAGTACTAACAGGGTGTTTTCTGTAGCTAGTGATATTTCAGTCTTGTTACAGTGTACCACTGAGAATGTGGGTGAAACACCAGCAAATTACATCCTGTATATTGTGTATATGCACTTACAGTTGTAAATGAAGATGTCATGTGTGAAAAAAACCAGCAATCTCAGTTGTAGCACAGTGTTTTATCATGATTCACTAAAATCAGACCACAGTATTTTCTCTTTTTTTTTTTTATTTATATGAAAATGATATAATTTACACTTGTTTTTTTGTCTAAATTATGTATATACATAATTTAAATGGAGAAGATGTTTCTAAATCATGTACATTGTAACTTGTGTTTTATCCATTTGCCTCTTTATTTGACAATCAAATATCTTTTAATTAGATGAGAAAAAGAAGAGAGTGTTTATCCTATTGGAGTAGGAGGATGAGTAGAAGTATTTTTAGTGTGTCAGTTGGGTTACAGCAAATAATGTTTGTCTGTATAAAATGTTTACTTCGATGAGGTAATTGTTTCCTGATAGAATGCAGTTAAGTGCAATCGTCTTTTTCTTTCTCTTGTCCGCTATCGATTACTTTGGGTCCATTTAGAAAAGTTACTTACTGTACATCTTTATAAATGGCGCTGCTATCGATTACTTTGGGTCCATTTAGAAAAGTTACTTACATCTTTATAAATGGCACTGCTAAACAATGTTATAAATATTTAATCATCATGCAAATAATGACATTTTCAAACTTTTTTTTTTCAGTTTTGAAAACACGTCAAAGAGAGGAAAGCCTGTACTAGACCTATCTACAAATAGTTTGTCACCCAAACCATGTCACATATTAGGGAAAGTGATTGCCACAGACAGGACATTCCTAGAGTACAAGTTTGCTGATTGTATGCTCAGTGAAGATGGTATGTTTCACAATTAATATTCAAATTACCCATGTAAATCTGTGGGATTCAATATTCAAAGTGTATTTAAGGTTGAAGATTACTAGTATGAATGTGTATAATAAAAATCAAAGAATGAATTTCACAGTTATTGAATAATCAACTCAAATTTGAACAATGCATGGATTAAAAGAAAAATGAACCCCCTTAAAAATGAACTTTCTATTGACTAAGTTTATTTTATTTTTTTCAAATTTTAAAATTTGAAGAAAGATATTTTACATTTTCAAAAATATTTCCATAACACATACAACAAATGTACATTTTTATCCTATTGTTTCCAAGTTATGAAAGCACCACATGACCTCTTTTTTATAGAGATTTTATTTTGCTTTTGATTTTTTTAGCTGTGAAAGGACTTTCAAATGGCTTTGCCCACAATTCTTACAGTAAAAGTTTAGATATTAAGGTTTGTATTGATTTAGTGCTGTCATTTACCGGTATTACACAGATTTCTTATTGGCCTCTTCATTTTTTATCCTGCATTTTTTATTTTTGAAATTACTGTTGTTGTATTTTCAAGAAATAAGTACTTCCCTGAAAAGTCCTTTAGAAATTTACCGATTTTCATCAAGCAGTATCTTGAACTCAAATTATCAATGTTCATATGAAAATAAAACTAGCTTGAAGCAAATTTTAAAGAAAATCCATAGCTAACAACTTGTTGTATATTGAAATAGATTGATAGAAGAAACATGAGTACTCATTAGTAAACCACAGACCTTCAGCAATTAAATAGATAAACATTATTAGATAAAGTCGTATCGGGTTCAGATCACCTTGAGTGGGAGTCAAACTCATTCACCTTTAAGTAGATGTATATCAAACTAATTGTTGCCATGACAACCTTCTGATAAGATACAAGTTTTTGTCCAATTAACTGTGTTTATAGTTACTATATATAGGAAGGGGCAATTAAATCTCTTTAAAAATATTTGAAATAAAGTATAGAGATCCTGGAACTCTTTACTTTTGCTGATAAATGCTACATCTGGGCAACTTTGTTGTTTTTATGTTTACCAGTATTTGATGTATCGAATTTTATATCCGAAATACAAGGTTACCACAAGGAAATTAAAAACATTAGTGAAGTGATCTTACAAATACTGTCATCATTATGACAACTTCACATTGCAAGGTTAAAAATACAAACAAAAACAACCACAGATCTAGAGCTCCCAGCAGATAAATAGTAAGAAAACTAAATGTACACGATTTATTGTTTTTAAGAATGTTCTAGGTATGTTTGATCAATCAATCTGTTATGAAAATATAGTGTAAAAATGATTTACTTTTGTGAATGAATATTTCATTATTGGGTTTTTTTTTTGTCAGGGGGTGGGGGGGGGGGGGGGGGGGGGTTTGTCCTGTTCCCATTATTTTCATATAAAATATATACAGAACAGCAACTAACATGTACTACAATGTTTGTTAGGGTTATGGTATTTAATGCCACTTTCAACAATATTTCAGTTAGATTGTGATGGTCAGTTTTATTGGTGAAGGAAACCAGACTACAGAGGCAAAACCACCAACTTGTCGCAAGTCACTAACAAACTTAATCACATAATGTTGTGTCGAGTACATACAATGTTTGTTTACATATCTTTCAGAAAAAAAACAGATTTTTATGATAAAAACATTTGTTAATTCCTAGTTCCATATCTAATTAAAACTACATGTATTCAATAATTAGTTGTTACTCTTTGCTGTACTATAGGGCAATAACATTAGAGGAACAGGTGCTGAAGCTGTAGGAAAGATGTTACACCACAACCGTTCATTATTGAAGTAAGTTGATCAGCTTTTATTAACTTGTTTTTTTATATTCATATAGAATGACATTCATTTTTAAGGTCGAGGCATACATTATCATTAATATTGCAGTGAGTCCGATTAGACGAACTGTGATACTGGTGATGTTGAGACCTTCAAAATGGATGTTATTGTTTTTATCGATATTAAACGTTATAATGTGATATCACACTGACCGATATTTTCCAGTATCACTGTCAGTTTGTTGATGCTGACAATATCACTCAAATAGATCAAAGGAGAAATGTCCAATTTACCTATAAATAAGGAATAACAACAGTTTTTAAGTCAAGACAGACATTATCACTAGTATCACAGCTTGTCCAATTGGACCTTCAAAACTGATCGTATTGTTTTTAATATCATAATATGTTTGCCGTCACACTGACTGAAAATATATAGTATCGGAGTCAGTTTGTTGAAACTGACAATATCACTGTGTGAGTACAAAGGCATAATGGCCAAATTACAGATCAAATCATTGATATTACCTATTTTAGATATGTGAATTCAGACCAGTGGTTGTGAAGTAAAAGAAAATGATTCAAACATTCAAACAATTTACTTTGACAGAATGGATATTTTGATTTTTGTAATGTGAATGTTATTTTTGTTTATTATAGGTCCCTAGAGCACTATTTGTTTTATTGTAAAATTTTAATATTATCCAAACCTGATCACATCTCGTATATATATGTAATTTAATAGAAGTGAGTTGTAATGCATTGTAAAGCTTTTTAAATTGTTGCATGCATTCACCAAGTGTTGCTGCCAAACTATATCCGATTCTTTGATAGACTTATCCAAATCAATCTTTCTATATTAATTTGATGTAATAAATTGAAATAGATTTCATGATATTGTTAATTTCACATGTGTTCCATTTCAGGCTGTGTCTAGAATGGAATGCCTTAGGAATGTTAGACAACTCGTTTTCAATGTTTTGTGAAGGTTTAGGATCCAACGAATGTTTACAGGCTCTGGACCTTAGGAATAATCAGATTAATCATGATTCTGCCATAGAACTTGCAGCTAACTTAAAAAGAAACAAAACAATTAGAGCTATAGGTAAATTTTAATGTATTTTCCTTTTTTTCTCTGCAGAAGTAGTATTTTCATGACTCCGCCAAGAGGTGTTGGATGAATTAAGCTTTGCCCATGTTCGATGTACATCCTCCATTTGGTTTTCGCTCAATAACTTAAGTTCCCCTTAAGCAAATCATGTGAATTTATACACAAGGTGAGGGACAATAAAAGGAAGACCAATTACAATTTTAGACTTTATCACTATTTCCATTCTGGAATTATGGCCCTGATTACCGTAGTTGTAAGTGGGGTATGGCCCTGATTACTGTAGTTGTAAGTGAGGTATGGCCCTGATTACTGTAGTTGTAAGTGAGGTATGGCCCTGATTACTGTAGTTGTAAGTGGGGTATGACCCTGATTACTGTAGTTGTAAGTGGGGTATGGCCCTAATTACTGTAGTTGTAAGTGGGGTATGGCCCTGATTACTGTAGTTGTAAGTGGGGTATGGCCCTGATTACTGTAGTTGTAAGTGGGGTATGGCCCTGATTACTGTAGTTGTAAGTGAGGTATGGCCCTGATTACTGTAGTTGTAAGTGGGGTATGGCCCTGATTACTGTAGTTGTAAGTGGGGTATGGCCCTGATTACTGTAGTTGTAAGTGGGGTATGGCCCTGATTACTGTAGTTGTAAGTGGGTATGGCCCTGATTACTGTAGTTGTAAGTGAGGTATGGCCCTGATTACTGTAGTTGTAAGTGGGTATGGCCCTGATTACTGTAGTTGTAAGTGGGGTATGGCCCTGATTACTGTAGTTGTAAGTGAGGTATGGCCCTGATTACTGTAGTTGTAAGTGAGGTATGGCCCTGATTACTGTAGTTGTAAGTGAGGTATGGCCCTGATTACTGTAGTTGTAAGTGGGGTATGGCCCTGATTACTGTAGTTGTAAGTGGGGTATGGCCCTGATTACTGTAGTTGTAAGTGAGGTATGGCCCTGATTATTGTAGTTGTAAGTGGGGTATGGCCCTGATTACTGTAGTTGTAAGTGAGGTATGGCCCTGATTACTGTAGTTGTAAGTGGGGTATGGCCCTGATTACTGTAGTTGTAAGTGGGGTATGGCCCTGATTACTGTAGTTGTAAGTGAGGTATGGCCCTGATTACTGTAGTTATAAGTGGGGTATGGCTCTGATTACT
The DNA here is from genome assembly GCA_963383655.1 of Bathymodiolus septemdierum. Lineage (NCBI taxonomy): Eukaryota > Metazoa > Mollusca > Bivalvia > Mytilida > Modiolidae > Bathymodiolus > Bathymodiolus septemdierum. The sequence goes on from OY726522.1 coordinate 36,389,157, forward strand.
GTAGTTGTAAGTGAGGTATGGCCCTGATTACTGTAGTTGTAAGTGAGGTATGGCCCTGATTACTGTAGTTGTAAGTGGGGTATGGCCCTGATTACTGTAGTTGTAAGTGAGGTATGGCCCTGATTACTGTAGTTGTAAGTGGGGTATGGCCCTGATTACTGTAGTTGTAAGTGAGGTATGGCCCTGATTACTGTAGTTGTAAGGGGGGTATGGCCCTGATTACTGTAGTTGTAAGTGAGGTATGGCCCTGATTACTGTAGTTGTAAGTGGGGTATGGCCCTGATTACTGTAGTTGTAAGTGGGTATGGCCCTGATTACTGTAGTTGTAAGTGGGGTATGGCCCTGATTACTGTAGTTGTAAGTGAGGTATGGCCCTGATTATTGTAGTTGTAAGTGAGGTATGGCCCTGATTACTGTAGTTTGTAAGTGGGGTATGGCCCTGATTACTGTAGTTGTAAGTGAGGTATGGCCCTGATTACTGTAGTTGTAAGTGGGGTATGGCCCTGATTACTGTAGTTGTAAGTGAGGTATGGCCCTGATTACTGTAATTGTAAGTGGGATATGGCCCTGATTACTGTAGTTGTAAGTGGGTATGGCCCTGATTACTGTAGTTGTAAGTGGGGTATGACCCTGATTACTGTAGTTGTAAGTGGGGTATGGCCCTGATTACTGTAGTTGTAAGTGGGGTATGGCCCTGATTACTGTAGTTGTAAGTGAGGTATGGCCCTGATTACTGTAGTTGTAAGTGGGGTATGGCCCTGATTACTGTAGTTGTAAGTGGGGTATGGCCCTGATTACTGTAGTTGTAAGTGGGGTATGGCCCTGATTACTATAGTTGTAAGTGGGGTATGGCCCTGATTACTGTAGTTGTAAGTGAGGTATGGCCCTGATTACTGTAGTTGTAAGTGGGGTATGGCCCTGATTACTGTAGTTGTAAGTGGGGTATGGCCCTGATTACTGTAGTTGTAAGTGGGGTATGGCCCTGATTACTGTAGTTGTAAGTGGGGTATGGCCCTGATTACTATAGTTGTAAGTGGGGTATGGCCCTGATTACTGTAGTTGTAAGTGAGGTATGGCCCTGATTACTGTAGTTGTAAGTGGGTATGGCCCTGATTACTGTAGTTGTAAGTGGGGTATGGCCCTGATTACTGTAGTTGTAAGTGAGGTATGGCCCTGATTACTGTAGTTGTAAGTGAGGTATGGCCCTGATTACTGTAGTTGTAAGTGGGTATGGCCCTGATTACTGTAGTTGTAAGTGGGGTATGGCCCTGATTACTGTAGTTGTAAGTGAGGTATGGCCCTGATTACTGTAGTTGTAAGTGAGGTATAGCCCTGATTACTGTAGTTGTAAGTGGGGTATGGCCCTGATTACTGTAGTTGTAAATGAGGTATGGCCCTGATTACTGTAGTTGTAAGTGGGGTATGGCCCTGATTACTGTAGTTGTAAGTGGGTATGGCCCTGATTACTGTATTTGTAAGTGGGGTATGGCCCTGATTACTGTAATTGTAAGTGAGGTATGGCCCTGATTACTGTAGTTGTAAGTGAGGTATGGCCCTGATTACTGTAGTTGTAAGTGGGGTATGGCCCTGATTACTGTAGTTGTAAGTGGGGTATGGCCCTGATTACTGTAGTTGTAACTGGGGTATGGCCCTGATTACTGTAGTTGTAAGTGGGGTATGGCCCTGATTACTGTAGTTGTAAGTGAGGTATGGCCCTGATTACTGTAGTTGTAAGTGGGGTATGGCCCTGATTACTGTGTTGTAAGTGGGGTATGACCCTGATTACTGTAGTTGTAAGTGGGGTATGGCCCTGATTACAGTAGTTGTAAGTGAGGTATGGCCCTGATTACTGTAGTTGTAAGTGGGGTATGGCCCTGATTACTCTAGTTGTAAGTGAGGTATGGCCCTGATTACTGTAGTTGTAAGTGGGTATGGCCCTGATTACTGTAGTTGTAAGTGAGGTATGGCCCTGATTACTGTAGTTGTATGTGAGGTATGGCCCTGATTACTGTAGTTGTAAGTGAGGTTTGGCCCTGATTACTGTAGTTGTAAGTGGAGTATGGCCCTGATTACTGTAGTTGTAAGTGAGGTATAGCCCTGATTACTGTAGTTGTAAGTGGGGTATGGCCCTGATTACTGTAGTTGTAAATGAGGTATGGCCCTGATTACTGTAGTTGTAAGTGGGGTATGGCCCTGATTACTGTAGTTGTAAGTGGGTATGGCCCTGATTACTGTATTTGTAAGTGGGGTATGGCCCTGATTACTGTAATTGTAAGTGAGGTATGGCCCTGATTACTGTAGTTGTAAGTGAGGTATGGCCCTGATTACTGTAGTTGTAAGTGGGGTATGGCCCTGATTACTGTAGTTGTAAGTGGGGTATGACCCTGATTACTGTAGTTGTAACTGGGGTATGGCCCTGATTACTGTAGTTGTAAGTGGGGTATGGCCCTGATTACTGTAGTTGTAAGTGAGGTATGGCCCTGATTACTGTAGTTGTAAGTGGGGTATGGCCCTGATTACTGTGTTGTAAGTGGGGTATGACCCTGATTACTGTAGTTGTAAGTGAGGTATGGCCCTGATTACAGTAGTTGTAAGTGAGGTATGGCCCTGATTACTGTAGTTGTAAGTGGGGTATGGCCCTGATTACTCTAGTTGTAAGTGAGGTATGGCCCTGATTACTGTAGTTGTAAGTGGGTATGGCCCTGATTACTGTAGTTGTAAGTGAGGTATGGCCCTGATTACTGTAGTTGTAAGTGGGGTATGGCCCTGATTACTGTAGTTGTCAGTGGGTATGGCCCTGATTACTGTAGTTGTAAGTGAGGTATGGTCCTGATTACTGTAGTTGTAAGTGGGGTATGGCCCTGATTACTGTAGTTGTAAGTGGGGTATGACCCTGATTACTGTAGTTGTAAGTGAGGTATGGCCCTGATTACTGTAGTTGTAAGTGGGGTATGGCCCTGATTACTGTAGTTGTAAGTGGGGTATGGCCCTGATTACTGTAGTTGTAAGTGAGGTATGACCCTGATTACTGTAGTTGTAAGTGAGGTATGGCACTGATTACTGTAGTTGTAAGTGAGGTATGGCCCTGATTACTGTAGTTGTTAGCGGGGTATGGCCCTGATTACTATAGTTGTAAGTGGGGTATGACCCTGATTACTGTAGTTGTAAGTGCGGTATGGCACTGATTACTGTAGTTGTAAGTGGGGTATGGCCCTGATTACTGTAGTTGTAAGTGGGGTATGGCCCTGATTACTGTAGTTGTAAGTGGGGTATGGCCCTGATTACTGTAGTTGTAAGTGAGGTATGGCCCTGATTACTGTAGTTGTAAGTGGGTATGGCCCTGATTACTGTAGTTGTAAGTGGGTATGGCCCTGATTACTGTAGTTGTAAGTGAGGTATGGCCCTGATTACTGTAGTTGTAAGTGAGGTATGGCCCTGATTACTGTAGTTGTAAGTGGGGTATGGCCCTGATTACTGTAGTTGTAAGTGAGGTATGGCCCTGATTACTGAAGTTGTAAGTGAGGTATGGCCCTGATTACTGTAGTTGTAAGTGAGGTATGGCCCTGTTTACTGTAGTTGTAAGTGGGTATGGCCCTGATTACTGTAGTTGTAAGTGGGGTATGAACCTGATTACTGTAGTTGTAAGTGAGGTATGGCCCTGATTACTGTAGTTGTAAGTGAGGTATGGCCCTGATTACTGTAGTTGTAAGTGAGGTATGGCCCTGATTACAGTAGTTGTAAGTGGGGTATGGCCCTGATTACTGTAGTTGTAAGTGAGGTATGGCCCTGATTACTGTAGTTGTAAGTGGGGTATGACCCTGATTACTGTAGTTGTAAGTGAGGTATGGCCCTGATTACTGTAGTTGTAAGTGGGGTATGGCCCTGATTACTGTAGTTGTAAGTGGGGTATGGCCCTGATTACTGTAGTTGTAAGTGAGGTATGGTCCTGATTACTGTAGTTGTAAGTGGGTATGGCCCTGATTACTGTAGTTGTAAGTGGGTATGGCCCTGATTACTGTAGTTGTAAGTGGGGTATGGCCCTGATTACTGTAGTTGTAAGTGGGTATGGCCCTGATTACTGTAGTTGTAAGTGGGGTATGGCCCTGATTACTGTAGTTGCAAGTGAGGTATGGCCCTGATTACTGTAGTTGTAAGTGGGTATGGCCCTGATTACTCTAGTTGTAAGTGGGTATGGCCCTGATTACTGTAGTTGTAAGTGAGGTATGGCCCTGATTACTGTAGTTGTAAGTGGGGTATGGCCCTGATTACTGTAGTTGTAAGTGGGTATGGCCCTGATTACTGTAGTTGTAAGTGGGGTATGGCCCTGATTACTGTAGTTTGTAAGTGGGGTATGGCCCTGATTACTGTAGTTGTAAGTGGGTATGGCCCTGATTACTGTAGTTGTAAGTGGGGTATGGCCCTGATCACTGTAGTTGTAAGTGGGGTATGGCCCTGATTACTGTAGTTGTAAGTGGGTATGGCCCTGATTACTGTAGTTGTAAGTGAGGTATGGCCCTGATTACTGTAGTTGTAAGTGGGGTATGGCCCTGATTACTGTAGTTGTAAGTGGGGTATGGCCCTGATTACTGTAGTTTGTAAGTGGGGTATGGCCCTGATTACTGTAGTTGTAAGTGGGGTATGGCCCTGATTACTGTAGTTGTAAGTGGGGTCATCCATATCCTATGGATGTATTCTTCCATTTTAATTCAAGTGTAGGATATGATGAGCTAATATATTTAGACTACATGTCCTTTTATTAATGAGGTAAAAGTTTGCTTCCAATTAAGTACAAGATGTGCTTAATTTATATCTCAAATGAAGTAATTTTATAAGGCATCAACAAAACTTAGCAGCTAATTAAATCTGGTTGCTATGATATGGTCGAAAATTGCATAAAATAAACATTTAACCAATCAAAGCGAATGTCAGATGTAATACTTGAAATGAAATGAGAATTATTATATATGTATGTTTTCACAATTATATTTTTTGATAGAGAAGATTTTATATAATTAAAAAAAAATATCTAGTATATATTTTCAATTTTATTAATCTGATGTAACTAAAATTTTATCAACCAATATTAATGTTGTGAGGCTATCTCTAATGCATGTAATTTTTTACCTACGTAGATCTGAGATGGAATAACGTAGGTTTACTTGGAGCGAGAGCCATTCTAGAGATGTTACAGGAAAATAAAATATTATGTAGACTTGAACTGGCAGGAAACAACATACCTAGTGATATACTCAAGGCTATAGGTATATTTATATTAAAACAAGAGTTTTGTAATCAGCAAGAAAGGATATGCATGAAATGAACATGAAGAGACCGTCCACTTTTACATTTGGACACAAATTAATGTAAAAAAGCATTGTTTTCCTTGCTGTTCTACATTTCAGTCACGGTTTATTTGTTCAATAATGAACATTACTCATACCCCAAATTGAGTGTATAATGTCCTCTTGTCTGCAGTTGGCAGCAGTCTTTATTTCTGTCGATAAACGCTGCATCTAGCTCATTAATTGTTTGTTAACTAATTTTGATGAAAAGAGATGTGTGTTCACTTGTATGATACCTACTTATAGGTGGTAAATCTTACTTGTAAATACAATATTACAAATATAGACAATAGGATTATATAGTAGAATAACTCATTCATTAAATTACAAGGATAAGCCAAAAAATGATCGTCAGAAAATTATAGACTTTTCAATTGATTTGATTTGTATATGTATCATATATACTCAAACGTGTATTCAACGGTCACCTTTAGGACAAAGGAAAGATGACTGCAAAACCCATATTAGTCTGTACAAATAATAATACTTACTTTGTATGTTTAATAGATATATACGAGACCACTGTTCACGTCATAATTGAAATGAAGCTTAACTGTGAAAATCAACAATTTCATCAATTAAAACAATACATCTTTTGTATTACAGAATTTAAAATACTGGTAACATTTTTTTTACATTTGTATTCTATTTGTAATTACATTATATGTTGATTTATTATACAGAAACTGCTGTAGCTCAGAATGAAGACAGAGCTGTTTTAAGTGAGGATCATAAGAACAAGATGCAGGTGTTGACTAAGCATGTCAAACAAATAGAGCAAGATAAATCGTTACAGGTAAATGTTATTGGCATACGGTGAATTGGTATTACTTCCAATTTCTGAAAGTGTGCTACAATTTTAATTAATGTTTGAATGGTCAAGGGGGAAATTTTTCTCAAATTATTCAGTTATTACTCATAAGTTGTATGCATTTGATGCGACATTTATAGTATAATTAACGGACGAGTTTCATAATGAAAAACGGAGATTATCATTTCCGGGAATTAGTATATCATTTCCGATAAAAAAAAATATCATTTCTGAGAATTTTTTTATATCATTTCCGAGAATTATTTCATTAGAAATTTGAAATGGAATGTATAATTTCCGTGAAAAATATGCTACATGTATTTGAATATACATTGAAGATACCTCTTCCGTTAGCCAGGTTTCATGAACCTATTGCCCCCTGCTCACCATGGGGAGGTGGAAGAAGGATTTTGAGCAGGATATATTAAGTCCCATTTACTACTAAAATGTATAAAAGTATGTACATGCAGCACTGTAAAACTTAAAACTCAGGTAAAACTCTGGTAAGTTACATGTCCGTTCTGGCGGAGAACTTGTATCCAAGTGAAGAGATGTAAGTGCATCTGGTGGTTGTGCCTGACAAGTAGTCCTGATATTTCTCTAAACTGTAAATCATCTTTTCTACCTCCATTCTCCTCTACAATGCTGGTGTGTCAAGCGATCTTATCTTGATGTAGGTGATGTCTGGATCTGCTGAAACACATCTAAGAAAATGAATATATTAGGATGTCTGGCATAGAATTGTGCATTGAAATGTGCATGAAAACTTTCAGATCCATTATTTGTTCTAGGACTATTACTGTCTGGAACAGATGCCCACATACATGGCAGGAAAATAGACGTTTCAGCAATGTAGCACTCCAATACATAATAGGCAAATTTACTGCAATTGTCATCATCTGGTGCATCGAACATGATGTCTTCAGCAAAGCTATCCTCAACCTCATTTTCTGATAAGAATGGAAGCCCGAAGAATTTGAATAACCACTTTCCCACATCTGAAGATTTATCCTTATACAAAGCACTGAGTCCTAGAGACTGAATTTTTCTCCAAAAATTCTGACTGAAATAGAATATACAACACATTATACTTGTGTTTGGAAATATAGATGATATGGCCTTGTGCATAGCCTTTTCAAAATCAATGTGAATAGTTTTTGGAGCAGGCACTAGATTCTTCTCAGTGCAATAATCTGTAATGAATGTCCACATCTTCTGGTAACAGATCTCTGTTTAAGCTGGTAAAATCGTAAAAATCAATGGAACATAATTTCCATTCTACCCTCCATGAATGGTATAGAGTTGGTAAAAATAGCGGGGACAACATTTGAAAGTTCCATCTATAAATAAATCCTCAACATCGTTACAAAGACAAGCAACGTTGCTAGCTGTAGAGAATATTACTATTCCAGAGTCTTGATCATTCACAATAACAAAATTTTCCTGTTTTCTGGTCATAGTATCAATCTTAGTTATTGCTGTATGGGTTTCATCTGTTTTTTGGAAGAGTTTGAAGTTGCCTCCGACGTTCCCTGTACAAAGAAAGAGAGACATTTCTTGTATACGTTCTCTGCAAATTATTTTCATCCATGTCTCTAAGTTTAGTTCTTATAATGGCCGCCAGACGTTTGGTTATATCTCCAGGTTTATAACGACCGCCAGATGTTTGGTTATATCTACAGACTTATAACAGCCGCTGGACGTTTGGTTATATCTCCAGACTTATAACTGCCGCCTGACGTTTGTTATATCTCCAGACTTATAATGGCCTCCTGACGTTTGGTTATATCTCCAGACTTATAACGGCCGCCTGACGTTTGTTATATCTCCAGACTTATAACGGCCGTCTGACATTTGGTTATATCTCCAGACTTATAACGGCCGCCTGACGTTTGTTGTATCTTCAGATTTATACCTCACTCGTACTCTAAGTTGTCTAGCTTCAATTCCTCTTGGATCTGGTTCTTTGCCACAACAATGTTCATTTCTGGTCTTAACTATTGCTACGCCATCAGGATCTGTAGTTATTGACTTGTTACACTTCTTCTTAACACTACATACATAGACAATATCTCCATTTTTCAATGTATTCGTCTGTCTATATACATATCCATCCACAATGATAGCTTTTTTACCACGATTTGTCTCGGTGTGTAGTATCTCCATGTCCGACAATCTATAGTGTTCTATTATGTAGTGAGTAAAACCTGAGCAAAGCTCACATTCATGTCACATGATATACATACCTACCTGATTTTACCTGCATTAATAATTAATTAATCTCGGAAATGATATATACTTTTTTTCCGGAAATGATATATTAAAATTCTCGGAAATGCAACTTTGAAATTTTGGAAAATTCCCGGAAATGAAATGCGCCCATAAAAAATATGTCATGACTGACCAAATAACGCAGTAATTCATGAATGTGCACTGTGCATGAATCAATTTCAATGTTATTGGTCATAAGTTTCATATGTTTGATAATGAAATTCGTCAATTGGTTTTACTATTTATTATAGAGAAAAAAAATATTTTGATTCAAATTTAATATAAAATGAGTTAAGCTGCACTATATTACGTGTGTAGCATAGGGATATACTATAATGTGTATCGCTTCATAAACAACAAAACCATACAAAGCTGTCAAAGGGACATAACTGTAAAACATACAGAAAAGTAGCTCTGAGAATGAAATGGCAGGAATATAGCGAGAGTGGAAATAAAAGCGATAATTTAACTGTGAAATTATTGTTTTTATTGAACTCAGAAAATCCTGTGATTCACAGATATCTATATGATAAATATCTTTTTTTCAAACTGTATATTAGGTAAAATACAGTCGTCCATCATTGTGTTGAAATCAAAGAGACCAAAATTTTACTTCCAAATAACCAAGTATACTTTAAACATATTTTATTGTCATACAAAACAAGACAAATTGATAAAACACAAGTATAAAAAAATAAATAAGTATTTGATTTATCAGTGATAAATCTAGTCAAAAAAACACTGTAAAAATGGATCCAAAGTTACTTTTGAGTTATCCAATGAAACTACTTATCTCAGTTCAAGATAGCCAGGTTTGACTGTAGTTGACAACAATAAATGTTCTTCCAACATTGATCCTCCTAACTCTTTATAAAGTTTGTCAGTGACTTGTGACAGGTCGGTGGTTTTCTCCGGGTACTACAGTTTTCTCCACCAATAAAACTGACCGCCACAATATAACTGAAATATTGTTGAAAGTGGCGTTAAATGCCATAGCCCAAACAAACAAAAAACTAACTCTTTAACTAAAACTTAAAAGATCTTCCCCCTCAGGTATAGGTAATCTTAGCTGTTTTTAGCTTTCCTTTGTTTTTCTTGCTCACAAAGACTTTGATTGTACCTGATTAAACCATTCATGCGTACCTGATTAAACCCTTCATGCACAACTAAATTAGATATTTACGTTATTATCAAAGAAAAATAAATAAATAAAATAAAATAGATTATAATTTGGGACAATAACATAAATGTGTGTAGCTATGGTAATACAATACATTTATTTAAAATCTTGTCAGTGAAAAGCCATGTGTTTTTATTAATGTGTTTATTTGTTAATTCTTGGCATTATATATGATGATGATAATTGTTTGTTTAGCACCATGTAGACAGATGTTTATGTTTTATATCTTGTAGATGTTTGTTTAGCACCATGTAGACAGATGTTTATGTTTTATATCTTGTAGATGTTTGTTTAGCACCATGTAGACAGATGTTTATGTTTTATATCTCGTAGATGTTTGTTTAGCACCATGTAGACAGATGTTTATGTTTTATATCTCGTAGATGTTTGTTTAGCACCATGTAGACAGATGTTTATGTTTTATATCTTGTAGATGTTTGCTTAGCACCATGTAGACAGATGTTTATGTTTTATATCTCATAGATGTTTGTTTAGCACCATGTAGACAGATGTTTATGTTTTATATCTTGTAGATGTTTGTTTAGCACCATGTAGACAGATGTTTATGTTTTATATCTTGTAGATGTTTGTTTAGCACCATGTAGACAGATGTTTATGTTTTATATCTTGTAGATGTTTGTTTAGCACCATGTAGACAGATGTTTATGTTTTATATCTTGTAGATGTTTGTTTAGCACCATGTAGACAGATGTTTATGTTTTATATCTCGTAGATGTTTGTTTAGCACCATGTAGACAGATGTTTATGTTTTATATCTTGTAGATGTTTGTTTAGCACCATGTAGACAGATGTTTATGTTTTATATCTTGTAGATATTTGTTTAGCACCATGTAGACAGATGTTTATGTTTTATATCTCGTAGATGTTTGTTTAGCACCATGTAGACAGATGTTTATGTTTTATATCTTGTAGATGTTTGTTTAGCACCATGTAGACAGATGTTTATGTTTTATATCTTGTAGATGTTTGTTTAGCACCATGTAGACAGATGTTTATGTTTTATATCTTGTAGATGTTTGTTTAGCACCATGTAGACAGATGTTTATGTTTTATATCTCGTAGATGTTTGTTTAGCACCATGTAGACAGATGTTTATGTTTTATATCTCGTAGATGTTTGTTTAGCACCATGTAGACAGATGTTTATGTTTTATATCTTGTAGATGTTTGTTTAGCACCATGTAGACAGATGTTTATGTTTTATATCTCGTAGATGTTTGTTTAGCACCATGTAGACAGATGTTTATGTTTTATATCTCGTAGATGTTTGTTTAGCACCATGTAGACAGATGTTTATGTTTTATATCTTGTAGATGTTTGTTTAGCACCATGTAGACAGATGTTTATGTTTTATATCTTGTAGATGTTTGTTTAGCACCATGTAGACAGATGTTTATGTTTTATATCTTGTAGATGTTTGTTTAGCACCATGTAGACAGATGTTTATGTTTTATATCTTGTAGATGTTTGTTTAGCACCATGTAGACAGATGTTTATGTTTTATATCTTGTAGATGTTTGTTTAGCACCATGTAGACAGATGTTTATGTTTTATATCTTGTAGATGTTTGTTTAGCACCATGTAGACAGATGTTTATGTTTTATATCTTGTAGATGTTTGTTTAGCACCATGTAGACAGATGTTTATGTTTTATATCTTGTAGATGTTTGTTTAGCACCATGTAGACAGATGTTTATGTTTTATATCTTGTAGATATTTGTTTAGCACCATGTAGACAGATGTTTGTTTTATATCTTGTAGATGAATGATCTCATGGATGCCATAGAAAAACAGGAAGAAGTTTTAAGAAAAACAAAAAGGTAAGACAGTATTATTTGATAAGAATATTACATGATCATCATCTGTTACCCACAGTTAATGATACTTGTTCCTACCTCCAATAACCAAGGGTCAGTTTATATGGAAATCGTTATAACAGGTTTGTTCAGTAACATATCTGTATTTAAGTAGTTTTCATAACAAAATAGGGGCTGTCGCAGTCATGATCGTATGGTAGTTGGATTTACAACTACCTATTCAATCAGTGCTTGTCAGCATGAACGCTGTGAATTTGAATCCTGCACATGGCGAGGTGTACTCGATACAACATTATGTTATAAAATTTGTCTGTGACTTGCTGCAGGTCTGTGGTTTTCTCTGAGTACTCCAGTTTCCAGCTACCAATAAAGCTGACTGCCACGATATAAATGAAATATTGTTGCAAGTGGCACTAAACACCATAACCCTAACCCCCATAGCAAAATGACATAACATAGCTCAAATTTTCATATAAGTCAGATTGATCAGATTATTAATGTTTTCTGGACTTTGCTTCAACAAGGTTTGATTGTATAAAGATTTTTTTTTATTGTCTAAATCAGGACCCAAATTTTGAAGAAGAAAAATTCCTTGTCTTATTAAACCCATAGGATGGATAAAACATGATTGTTTAACACAAACATCTAAGACTTGTCATGCCAGCCAGCCAATTAACACATGACCTTGACCTCGTTGAAAGAGTATGAATAAACTTCATTTACATGTACAATGTATAAACAATATATATATATATGTTACAGGTCAACAACACAACAGATGTCACATTTACAAGAGGCTTTAGAGGAGAGGAAATCAGCATTCAATGCTTTAGCTTCAAAGTAAGTAGATCAGACTTGTGTAATAAGGAATGAGAATGTAGAATTTTATCAGTTTGGATTTTTAAAGGGATGTGATATTATGTAAAACAAATTCACAGTAATTTTTTTACTCAAAATAATGCTAGCAATAAACTTTCCTTTCAATTTGATCATAATGGTAGCTAAAAAAAAAAATAGGTTTGACGAATCACAACAAAACATTCAGGTCCATGTGATGCTAATGGTTGTCAAAAAAGGGCATTTGATGCTTAGCGGTAAAGTACATTCCTACTTTCTTAAATTTGTATCTGAAGACTTTAGCAAGATGGTATGAAATTGTATTGTCATAAGTTGGAATATTGTGAGCAAATGTTTCTTAAATGATCTGCAGGATAGCATAAATACAGGAATGTATGATAATCTTAAATATTGGTTGTTTTACAGATTATCAATGACAGAATCTGAATTAGCCTTACAGGAACAGAGAACTCATGATATGGAAGTTATTGTAGATAGACTTAAACAAGAATTGACACACAAAAGTAGTTCACATAATGACGATCTCAGGAAAGAGAGAGAGGTACAAAGATTTTATCTACAATAATAATATGTGTAGTTTATTATGTGTTTTGATGTTTAATTACAGCCAAAGAGTTTTGAATTTATTTGGTTTCAAATCATTTGACTATAAATGTACCTGTAAATGTTTTTCTAGAATCACACTAAATTAGATATCTGCTTTTTTATTATGTGACATATTTCAATAGAAATCACAGAAGTTAAAGAAGAGGTTGATTGATTGGTGTTTAGCACCAACTGTAGCAGTATTTCAGCTACGTAATCATGGAGGTAGAAGGTGTTTACTTTCTACTGAAAGGTACAAACGTAAATATATATATGTGAAAAGTAACTGGCAAAATTTGGAAAAGATTAAAAACTTCAGCATGATTTATACATGATATTGAATGGAGAACTTTTTTAAGGCGAGTATTAATTTCTTGACAAGAACTTGAAAAAAAGCAAAAGAAATAATATGATCTCAATATAATTAATACTACCGGTAAATCAATTAAATCAAAATTTATTTTCAACATTCTGTAATATACTACCTTTATATTACAGACAAGAGCTATTTTAGAAGCACAACTACACAAAGAACTATCAGAACTCAGTGATAAAAATATACAACTACAAGGAAAGGTATGCAATGAATACATAAATATATTTTTTAATGGAAAATTGAAAAGCTACAAAATACATGTATATAGAGGTCCATATCCAGGATTTTTCAAGGGAAGATTTGAAAAACTTGTGATGCAATATGGGTATGTGATGGGGAGGGGGTCAAAATCAAGATTTTAACAGTCATAGATGATCCTGATCTTAATATGCATAATTCAACCAAAAATATGACTTTGATAATCCTTCAAGGTTTTCAAAGGGAATTATTATGAACCTTCTGAAACCCCTGCCTTCAGATGTGATGTATATTTCTTTTATGATTTTTTTATCTGTTTTATTTTGTTTATTGCAGCTATAATTTAAAGTTTGAATTTTGCACTGTTATTATGATATAAAATTAGATTTGTCAGTTGTTTTATTAATTATTCAGTATTAATCTTGAACTTGATTTTCTCCATTTTGTCATTTGTAATGTTCCATAAGCTTCTTACTTTCAAGATTTCTTTTATAGTTTAAATGATTTTGTTTTTAGAAGATTACTACAATGAAAAGGGACAAACAATAGATAGCTAGTAATTTAGACTTAATTTTGTAGAATGAAAACCAAAACAAAACATTACAGTGATTTTTTTCTTTAAATTTTATGACATGTACTACAAGAAACATATTTGATCAGTAACTTAATACATGTACTGTGCATCCATTTTTTTCATTATATACCTATTTTCGTGGATTTCATAGATAGTACCAAACCACCAACTTAAGATTTCAACAAATGTTTATCACCATATATATACATGTATATATTTACCGACACAGCATGGGGTCTATGAATTTCCTAGAGGGGCATTGTGGTCGTGATCGTATGGTAGTTTGATTTACAACTACCTATGCAATCAGTGCCTATCACCACTAATGTTGTGAGTTCAAATCCTGTTCAGGCAAGGTGCACTCGATACAACATTATGAGATCAAGTTTGTCAGTGACTTGCGGCAGGTCGTGGTTTTCTCCAGGTGCTTTGGTTTCCTACACCAATAAAACTGACCGCCATGATATAACTAAAATATTGTTGAAAATGGCATTAAAAAACCATAACCCTAATCCTCTATGAATTTCTTCTGTATCTATGATAATACACTTTCCCTGAAACCATGAAAACAGATATCCATGAATTTATATAAATTCACAGTCTATATGAAGACTATTAGAACATAGGTTGTGAGAGTATATGATTTTTAATCATGAGAAATAATATTATTTGTTTCATTAGCTGGATGATACAGAAAGAAAATGCCGTCTACAACAAGATCAGATATTTGAATTGAAGGAACAGACCACTCATTTACAGGCAGAAATTAAAATTAAAGGAGCTCATTTTGAGGGTAATCAATCTATTAATAGAAATTACAAAATATTCAACTGACTCAGAAGTGAAAAATATTGAACAAATATGAAAAAATATTTCTTTTGTATCTTATGTTTGAACTTATATTATACATATGCATCTTCTTTGTCGTGAAGATTCAATATATTGTATAAAGTTCAAGATTAAGATTTGTTGTAAAGAATGCTGCTCATCCAGTTATATATGAGAGTTGATATTTTACTCACATGTGGAAAATACTTGGATGACCACATCATTTTACTACAAGGGGAGGTTTGGACCATAAAACTAATTTAACCCCACCACTTTATATTGAAGTGGCTGTACCAAGCCAGGAAAGTGAGAAGTCGTGTGTTTATGTGTTAGGGATATCCATTTTGAAGTCGTGTGTTTATGTATTAGGGATATCCATTTTGAAGTCGTGTGTTTATGTGTTAGATATATCCATTTTGAAGTCGTGTATTTATGTGTTAGGGATATCCATTTTGAAGTCGTGTGTTTATGTGTTAGGGATATCCATTTTGAAGTCGTGTGTTTATGTGTTAGGGATATCCATTTTGAAGTCGTGTGTTTATGTGTTAGGGATATCCATTTTGAAGTCGTGTGTTTATGTGTTAGATATATCCATTTTGAAGTCGTGTATTTATGTGTTAGGGATATCCATTTTGAAGTCGTGTGTTTATGTGTTAGGGATATCCATTTTGAAGTCGTGTGTTTATGTGTTAGGGATATCCATTTTGAAGTCGTGTGTTTATGTGTTAGGAATAACCATTTTGAAGTCGTGTGTTTATGTGTTAGGGATATCCATTTTGCCTCTTTTTCTTTGTTTTTTTTTATTAGATTTTAGAACTGTTCTGACAGTGGTATTTTTGTTTTTTATTTTATTGTTATACCGGTAATTCATTAATTACAATTCAATTAGTATCATGATATTTGTCAAACAGACGTTGTCAGGGTGTTAATTTTCTTTTAATAAATTCACCATTGACTTAAAACTTTTCTATATAAAATCTGTTTTGAATTTTAATTCTGAAGTTAACATTCTAAGTTATTGTTATGGATATTTGATGCCACTTTCAATAATATTTATACTATGACTAATAATTGATGAGTTTCATTATCAAAAATATGTAGTAACTCACGAATGCCGGAGAAACTAGCAATTCCTGGGATATACGTTTAGCCATGTAGTATGAAAGAATCAAAACAATTCAATAATGCCACCCACCATTCTGCAGTTATAAAATGGTCACATAAGGCAGGTGGTCTGTATTGAGGAAGACAGTTTAGTTGTATTATACAATGTGTATTACCTCAGTTTTATTATCTAGTTTGATAAGAAGGGAGGCCTTTGGCGAGATCATGTATTAAAATTTCAAATAATTACCTAAATGCGTTTTCATTTAATATTTTACAAAATGTACATTTTTACAGAACGTTTACAGTCAGACAGAAATAGACATAAAGAAGATCTCAGAGATACAGAACAAGTTAGACAAAAAGAGGTAACATTATTAAGATTTATACTGCAGTCAGTGCATTTAATGCCTGTATAAAGGTGTATGTATGAAACTTTGCTTTTTACATATATGTCTATTTGTATATAAAGTCACCTGGTACCCTGTGTTTTATGTAAAATGAAGCACAGTAGACACTTGTCGAATGCAGGCTACACTGTTGGGATCCATGAAGAAATCTAACCAAAATGGTCATTTACCATTTTGTGTTTCGATTTAATAATTTTTTTGCATACATGTTGCAGTATAGACACAATATATGTACTTTGTCTGGAAATAAAAGGAATTTTGTTTTCGGTTCGAAACAGGAGGGAAAAGTTGGCCAGATGTTCGTCTTTCCTACTGTTTCTAAACCTCGTACAGATAAAATTTATATTTGCTGGCAGTGTACTTATGTTGTCTATATGGTAATGAAAAGAGAGTTAAACATTGCTGTTTAGTAATAAATTTTACACTCTTATTAAATGTTTAAGTTTTATTTCAATAACATTAGATCAAAATTGCATGTATGATTATATGAAACTGTGAAATAACTTTAAAAAAATGGATGCAGTTCATACAGTAAAACCGGTCTAAACCGAACCTTGAAAAAACTTAAGGTTGTTTAAGCTAAGTCTCAATGTAGGAAATCTTTGTTAATTTATCATGTAAAAGTTGGTCCATAAATGTGGTTCAATTTAGACACATTTAACTGTATCTACAAAAATAAAATATTTATTACAAATGTAATACAGTTATTATGATTTATTACAAATGTAATACAGTTATTGTGATTTATTACAAATGTAATACAGTTATTGTGATTTATTACAAATGTAATACAGTTATTGTGATTTATTACAAATGTAATACAGTTATTGTGATTTATTACAAATGTAATACAGTTATTGTGATTTATTACAAATGTAATACAGTTATTGTGATTTATACAAATGTAATACAGTTATTGTGATTTATTACAAATGTAATACAGTTATTGTGATTTATACAAATGTAATACAGTTATTGTGATTTATTACAAATGTAATACAGTTATTGTGATTTATTACAAATGTAATACAGTTATTGTGATTTATTACAAATGTAATACAGTTATTGTGATTTATTACAAATGTAATACAGTTATTGTGATTTATTACAAATGTAATACAGTTATTGTGATTTATTACAAATGTAATACAGTTATTATGATTTATTACAAATGTAATACAGTTATTGTGATTTATTACAAATGTAATACAGTTATTGTGATTTATTACAAATGTAATACAGTTATTGTGATTTATTACAAATGTAATACAGTTATTGTGATTTATTACAAATGTAATACAGTTATTGTGATTTATTACAAATGTAATACAGTTATTGTGATTTATACAAATGTAATACAGTTATTGTGATTTATTACAAATGTAATACAGTTATTGTGATTTATACAAATGTAATACAGTTATTGTGATTTATTACAAATGTAATACAGTTATTGTGATTTATTACAAATGTAATACAGTTATTGTGATTTATACAAATGTAATACAGTTATTGTGATTTATTACAAATGTAATACAGTTATTGTGATTTATTACAAATGTAATACAGTTATTATGATTTATTACAAATGTAATACAGTTATTGTGATTTATTACAAATGTAATACAGTTATTGTGATTTATTACAAATGTAATACAGTTATTGTGATTTATTACAAATGTAATACAGTTATTGTGATTTATACAAATGTAATACAGTTATTGTGATTTATTACAAATGTAATACAGTTATTGTGATTTATACAAATGTAATACAGTTATTGTGATTTATTACAAATGTAATACAGTTATTGTGATTTATTACAAATGTAATACAGTTATTATGATTTATTACAAATGTAATACAGTTATTGTGATTTATTACAAATGTAATACAGTTATTGTGATTTATTACAAATGTAATACAGTTATTGTGATTTATTACAAATGTAATACAGTTATTGTGATTTATACAAATGTAATACAGTTATTGTGATTTATTACAAATGTAATACAGTTATTGTGATTTATTACAAATGTAATACAGTTATTGTGATTTATTACAAATGTAATACAGTTATTGTGATTTATTACAAATGTAATACAGTTATTGTGATTTATTACAAATGTAATACAGTTATTGTGATTTATTACAAATGTAATACAGTTATTGTGATTTATTACAAATGTAATACAGTTATTGTGATTTATTACAAATGTAATACAGTTATTGTGATTTATACAAATGTAATACTGTTATTGTGATTTATTACAAATGTAATACAGTTATTGTGATTTATACAAATGTAATACAGTTATTGTGATTTATTACAAATGTAATACAGTTATTGTGATTTATTACAAATGTAATACAGTTATTATGATTTATTACAAATGTAATACAGTTATTGTGATTAATTACAAATGTAATACAGTTATTGTGATTTATTACAAATGTAATACAGTTATTGTGATTTATTACAAATGTAATACAGTTATTGTGATTTATTACAAATGTAATACAGTTATTGTGTTTAAGAATTTTGATTCATCATTCAACCTAGATTTAGGTATTATTTAAATATATATGTTGTTGATTTCAGATTTCCAGAGTGAGACATGATGCAGAGGAAGTGGAAGCTAATCTAAGGGAGAGAATCCAACAGTTAGAAATGACAAGACTAGAACTTGAGGAAGAAATAAGCAGACAGAAAAATCTGAATATGTCCTCTAAATTACAACATGAAGAACAGCTTACTATTGTTAAGCAAAAATTCCAGTCGGAAGAGGTATATAGAGATAGTGATTGATGTGAAATTTTGAAATTTAAACACCATAATCTTGGGTACAGAATAAAGTTTAGGATTTATTTGGGGGATTTGTAGCCTTGACCATTTTTACAGTGCCTAACAGGTTGTTTTCTGGTTTTTTTTTGTGTTTTGAGTGTTTATTGTTTATCTGTTTTCAATGAAGTTTTTATTTTGTTGAGGAAACCCTTGCCAGCTTGCTGTGGACGTATCATTTTACACATCAGGTGTAGTAGCCCTTTACCATATATTGTTTAACTTATTCTTGTCCAGAATATGCATGAAATATTTTACGCTGAATGTTAGTGAAGCAGCCAACAACCAATCAGCTATGAATTATTTACTTTTCAGGATTCCAGATATAACCAATTGGAGGAGAAGTTACGAGTAACCCAGTTACTGAAAGATGAAGTACAGTCAAGATGTAATCAACAAACATCAACAGTTAACGATCTTCAGTCCAGAAATAGTACATTCACATTAGAAACTGAAACTATGAAGAAAAGAATAGAAGAAATGCAACAGGTTAGTTGTACTGAAGTCCCCCTCTTATAAGGTCCCTCCCAACAAAGACCACTCCTCTAAACATGAAGAAAAGAATGGAAGAAATGCAACAGATTAGTTGTACAGTAGTCTCCCCTCTTATAAAGTCCCTCCCAACAAAGACCACTCCTCTAAACATGAAGAAAAGAATGGAAGAAATGCAACAGGTTAGTTGTACAGTAGTCTCCCCTCTTATAAGGCCCCTCCTAACAAAGACCACTCCTCTAAACATGAAGAAAAGAATGGAAGAAATGCAACAGGTTAGTTGTACAGTAGTCCAACTCTTATAGGGCTCCTCCCAACAAAGACCACTCCTCTAAACATGAAGAAAAGAATGGAAGAAATGCAACAGGTTAGTTGTACAGTAGTCTCCCCTCTTATAGGGCCCCTCCCAACAAAGACCACTCCTCTAAACATGAAGAAAAGAATGGAAGAAATGCAACAGGTTAGTTGTACAGTAGTCTCCCCTCTTATAAGGCCTCTCCCAACAAAGACCACTCCTCTAAACATGAAGAAAAGAATGGAAGAAATGCAACAGGTTAGTTGTACAGTAGTCCCCCTCTGATAGGGCCGCTCCCAACAAAGACCACTCCTCTAAACATGAAGAAAAGAATGGAAGAAATGCAACAGGTTAGTTGTACAGTAGTCTCCCCTCTTATAGGGCCCCTCCCAACAAAGACCACTCCTCTAAACATGAAGAAAAGAATGGAAGAAATGCAACAGGTTAGTTGTACAGTAGTCTCCCCTCTTATAAGGCCCCTCCCAACAAAGACCACTCCTCTAAGCATGAAGAAAAGAATGGAAGAAATGCAACAGGTTAGTTGTACAGTAGTCTCCCCTCTTATAAGGCCCCTCCTAGCAAAGACCACTCCTCTAAACATGAAGAAAAGAATGGAAGAAATGCAACAGGTTAGTTGTACAGTAGTCTCCCCTCTTATAAAGTCCCTTGTCGTATGAGGTCAGATTTCAGATGCATCGATTTAGTCAGCACTACTAAATTGTACCCGATAATAGAGGGCACCCCTCTGATAAGGCCACTTTTTCATTGCAGAAAGGATGACCCTTTTTCAGTAAGAGGTATTTGCAAGAGACATTTTCAATTTAAACAGAGAATTGTCTTTTTTCAAAGACTTACACACTTTAAGAAGTGGGAGGTGGATGAATTTGAGGCTATGATGGTATAAATCTGGGACTTAATCAATTTTGATAATTTACATTGACCTTCAAAGATTAATGAAATTGCAAAGTCCATTGAATCAATAGGGGAAAAATGGATTAAAATAGACATGAAAATGAATGAATAAAGGTGAAAAGTGTGTTTTTCCCCACAGAATAACAATTCATTCCAAGAAATATGGACTTTGCATTTTCAGTTTACTTTCCTGGTTCTATCTCAAGTTGATGTTATTTCTAAATTACAATCATGAAACTTTTCGATTTTACAATTTTGGAGTATGAATATGAAACACATGAGGCCTAGTCATGCTCCAGGATTTTGTGGTAGCTTGTGTTATCTGAACTTGTCTTCTGTTCTTTTATTATTTTTTGTATCGATAAATGCATCAACAAGAATTTCTCTTTATATTTAGATACTTCAGAATCATCTTAAGACTAGTGATATAGATTTGTCTTTTATATATTACACGGTTCATGTTAAATTGTAATCTTACCGGGGTATATACTTTCGTATATTTTTTTTAAAGGAATTGGCAGAAAAGAATGCAGTAACATTTTCTGAAATTGGAAAGGTCAAACTAGAATTAAATCAAGCCCTTAACAAACTGGAAGCAGAGAGAAAGATACAAACAGAATTAAGAGACCAATTGTCTGAATCAGATAGGAAAACATCAGGTATTTATTATGATCAACATATATCTTAAAAATCAATGTTTTCAGCATAGTATGTATTATGTGTAATTTTAATATGACATCATTCATTGCCATTATAAAATTCCAGATATATTTGATGTAAGACATAATTCATGTAAGCCATAGTTTGTATGACATATTAACAGGAGTAAAATAATTTCCTTGCATTTTATCACTCACTTTCGCTCTGGATAAATTTTTTGCAAAAATAATTTTACCTATGATAAAATCTCCAACAAACTACGGCTTCCATTAATAATTTCTTATGATATACAGTTAAACCTGCCCATGTGGTCACCTCTATAAGCAGTCATCTGTATTAAAAGGTCACCTTTTTCTTGTTGTCATAGACAATTTCATATGAATTGAACCACTTTTAGGAGGTCACCTGTTTTAGAGGACCACTTTATTTGTCCCAAAGGTGTCCTCTTAATATGGGTTTGACTATACTCATTTATTGACATTCAAATTACAGATATGGTTTTGATATTGAATATACAGGTAAATTTTTAGAGAAATATTTTCTTAAGTCTTTAACTGGTAAAGCATTCTATCCAGACTGTAAATCATCATTTCTTACTGTTATTTTTAGCATGCAGTATAATTCTTCTGGTATTTTATTTTTAGAACAAATATTAAGATACAGAGAAGCATGTGAAGAAAAAACAGCTGAAATAGACAGTTTGAAACGGAGATTAAAATCACGCGAGTTGGAAGTCTCTCACGTGAGAGAAGAAGAAACACAAAGAGCAAGAATGTTACAGATGGCTGTTCTCAATTATTGTCAGAATATACCACAATCTACAGAGACATCTTGATGTTGAAGAAAACAGAGAAAATTGTAACTCATTGTAGATTTATTTAAAGTTAGCTGTAAAGGTTGTGACTGTTACAAAAAATATGAGTTGGCGCTAACATTTTTGACAAGTTTCTTTACAACGATACAGATATTGGTGCACTTTTTTTACAGGCTTGAATAAAGTGATCTAATTGCAAATTTATTATATTTCCCTGATTTTCACACAATATTATAGATTCCCAAAATTGATAATGATGAGAAATATATAACCAGGTATATGAATTGTACCTATTGGTATTATTTAGTTTTACAAATGTGTATTTTAGTGTTTTTAACTCATCAATTGAAGATACCTTAGGAATGATGTTAACTCACATAAATGTGAGTTTGTAGTAGTAGGAAACAGCTATAGAAACTATACATCATTGAACATGAGAGACAGGAAAATCTCATGATTGCTCAGGTGTGAGATCAGGCTATCCCACAGCCCTGTCCTTAACAAGTGTTTCATGATAGAAAAAGTATCAATCACTTATTTTTGGTAAGACTATTCCATCTTTCACTCTCATGCTCAATTAGTTTTTATTTTTCAACCTCAGCAAGACTCCATTTAGACTAAAAAATATTTGAGCCTCTGCTTTGGTGTGAAATCTTCTTGTCCGAACTCATAAGTGTTTAAGATACTATTTGACTCAAATTTGGATATAAGTTTTTTCCCATGATAGCTCAGATGTAAAAAAAAAAAAAAAAAAAAAAGTTTGTTCATTCATAATACATGTATACTCTGGATAACTTGAAAACTCTCATTATTCAACTATAGTTTGATTAAAAAAGGGGGCATCTAAAAATACATGAATTAGTAAGAAAGGAAATGGATGTAAATAAACATGAGAAGCTGTCCAATTTTACATGTTATGCACAAATTAATTTAAATTTAAATTTCACTGTGACAGATCGTTTTTAAGTTAATTGTGATTTTAGCCGCAAATTTTATTACATAGCTATGATAATTTTTTGATGTTCAGTAGTAAAATTGAATACTATTTAAAAAACAACCCTTTCTGGAATACATAGGTCTAACAACATTTTGGGATGTATTTATTGATGGCATTGATGCCCTTTTACAGGAATTGACCAAAGAGGGTTGTTAAATTCCCCAATTAAAGATATGTCTTTTAATATGATATTTTTCTGATTTTAGTTTTAATTTATTGTTAGTATTATTGTTTTATATATTTATACACATGTATAATAAAATCATGTTTTATTGTATCTTTCTGTCCATATTGAGATGTACATGTAGTCCAGTGTTGTGAATTCATTTTTATTTGTTGAATACTAAATTTTGTGCTTTTCGTTGGTTCCCTCAAACCAAGGAATTTAGTGCAGAATGAAAGGCATAAATAACATTTGCAAGTAACAAAACAACGCTAGTGGGGTTATGGTGTTTAACGCCACTATAAATAATATTTCAGTTATATCATGGGGGTCAATGTTGTACGAGTACACCTCACGTGAGTGGGGTTCGAACTCACAACTTTAGTGGTGGTAGACACTTATTGTATAGGTACATGTAGTTGTAAATCCAAACTACCATACGATGACGGCCCATTCAAAACAAAGCATTCAAATGTCAACGAACATCTGCTTCTGCCAATCCACAAAAATTGACACCAACAAAGATAAATGGAACCACAGTATGTTGAGAAAGTAAACTTTACGACACTGAAATATCTGTTTGTCTAGTACAAAGCAGACATCCTCATTCAATCAAGAGTTGGGCGGTTAATGGTGTTTAACGCCACTTACAACAATATTTCAGTTATATTGTGGTGTAAGTTGTATTGGTGGAGGAAATCGGAGAAAACCATCGACTTGTCGCAAGTCACTGACAAATTTTATCACATAATGTTTGCCTGAGAGGGATTCAAACTCTCAAGATTAGTGGTGATAGGCACTGATTGCATAGGTAGTTGTAAATCCAACTACCATTCAATAATGACCATGATGGCTCCCTCTCATCTAATAAAAATGCAACATGTTCTCGTCATGATATAGCTGAAAAATTGCTCATTTGGCATTAAACAATAAATCACTCACTCACTTGTACAAAGCAGAAGATATTGATTAAAGTAGAAAATTACCGCATACAAAACAAAATATGATTATAATCTAACGATTATCTAACGATTATGAAGTCTGACAACCGGTTTAAAAAAATTAAATAGAAGCTACCTTTGAAATCGAACAATGTTGAATTTTTGCAGTATTGTGGCGGCCATTTTCAAAATGGAGACCGGTAGAAATTTTTCGATGTCAGGAATCAATTCAGGACATTGAAATCAAACAATGTTGAATTTGTGCGGTATTGTGGTGGCCATTTTGAAAATGGTGACCGGTAGAAATTTTTCGATGTCAGGAATCAATTCGGGACATCATAATCTACCCACATATGAAATGATGTTGAAATCGGAAAATGTTGAATTTGTGCGGTATTGTGGTGGCCATTTTGAAAATGGCGACCGGTAGAAATTTTTCGATGTCAGGAATCAATTCGGGACATCATAATCTACACACATACATGTATGAAATGGCGTTGAAATCGGACAATGTTGAATTTGTGCGAGCATTTTGAAAATGGCGACCGGTAGAAATTTTTCGATGTCGGGAATCAATTCGGGACATCATAATCTACCCACATATGAAATGTTGTTGAAATCGAACAATGTTGAATTTGTGCGGTATTGTGGTAACCATTTTGAAAATGGCGACCGGTAGAAATTTTTCGATGTCAGGAATCAATTCGGGACATCATAATCTACACACATACATGTATGAAATGGCGTTGAAATCGGACAATGTTGAATTTGTGCAGTATTGTGGCGACCATTTTGAAAATGGCGACCGGTAGAAAATTTTCAATGTCGGGAATCAATTCGGGACATCATTATCTACCAACATATCAAATTTGATGATATCGGACAATGTTGAATTTTTGCAGTATTGTGGCGGCCATTTTGAAAATGGCGACCGGTAGAAATTTTTCGATGTCGGGAATCAATTCGGGACATCATAATCTACCCACATATGAAATGTTGTTGAAATCGAACAATGTTGAATTTGTGCGGTATTGTGGTGGCCATTTTGAAAATGGCGACCGGTAGAAATTTTTCGATGTCAGGAATCAATTCGGGACATCATAATCTACACACATACATGTATGAAATGGCGTTGAAATCAGACAATGTTGAATTTGTGCAGTATTGTGGCGACCATTTTGAAAATGGCGACCGGTAGAAAATTTTCAATGTCGGGAATCAATTCGGGACATCATTATCTACCAACATATCAAATTTGATGATATCGGACAATGTTGAATTTTTGCAGTATTGTGGCGGCCATTTTGAAAATGGCGACCGGTAGAAATTTTTCAATGTCGGGAATCAATTCGGGACATCATTATCTACCCACATATCAAATTTTGATGATATCGGACAATGTTGAATTTTTGCAGTATTGTGGCGGCCATTTTGAAAATGGCGACCGATAGGAATTTTTCAATGTCGGGAATCCATTCGGGACATCATTATCTACCGACATATCAAATTATGATGATATCGGACAATGTTGAATTTTTACCGCCCATATTTTATGCCGTGTTTTGGCAGCCATTTTGAAAATGGCAGGCATCTCGAAAAAAAAATTAAAACGCAGAATTGCTCCTCTAATGGTGACCCATCACTATGTCTCTATCATTATCCATTTAGAAGTTATCAACATTAATGTACGAAATTTCAACTTTCCCATAGGATTCTATAGTAACCCCCACCCCTTTTGAACCCCTCAAAATATGACTTTGACCCTCTTTACCACAAAGCTGAAAACTTTAGGACCAACTAGAAACATATATCTATAACTCCACCAAGTTTCATGAAATTCTGTCCAGTAGTTCCTGAGATCTGCCATGGACAAGTTCATATGCCAAAGAAAGAAAGGAGAATAAAGAGAATAAAGAGAATAATAATAATAAGAAGAAACGGAGCAAAAACAATTATGAGTATTGTTGATAGGTCGTAAAGGATGTTGTAATTTGCAGTCAATGACTAGAGTAAACCATGAAAAAACGTTTAGTGATCTGTAATTTCACACAGATGATTTTGTGATAAAATTAACATGTTACTGACCAATACTGTTAACATAATATGTGATGCAATAGGATTCTATGATCATGTTTCTGCATGGTTAGTGTGCTCACCTCCTGTAAGGTAGATCGTGGGTTCAAATCCCCTGTTGTGTTAAACCAAAGACTAGAAAAGTTGTATTTACTGCTTTTCCACAAAGTACACAGATTTAAGGAGTAGGATGAAAGACTGGTTGACTCAGAATTGGGATAATGTGTCCAAGTGGAGAGATATTTCTACCCTGCAGACTGTTATTATAGTGAGCTAGCACTATAAAGATCAGTTATACAGGCAAAAACAGTTTAAACAGTTTGAAATCGTCCTAGATGAGCACTGGAAGCACCAAGAGTGCAAATATGACTTTACGGCAAACATAAACATAAGATCAAATTCCGGAAGTGACGTAAAGTCGCGCATCAATGATGTGGATTTAGAGGCGGACATAGTGGCAACAAGCCAGCGTCCACTGTAGTTCCTATGGTATCCTATGGTATATTAAGCTTGTTTGTCTAGTACACAGTGGACATCATCATCATTTCATTGAATGCAACTTGTTCTCCCAACGATTTAGCTTATCGACCAGATAAGTATCTAGCTTCTGCAATGTTACACATTAATGGATGCATTCTGTACTAAGCTAAAATTATCTCTAATTGGTTTCAACATATTTAATTCATCAGATACTTATCTCTATTTCAATGGATTTTAATTTTTATATATTATCAGTGGTTTTTGTGTTTAGCGTCACTTTCAGCATTTTTTCATCGATAGCGGTACTACAAGACTTGATGGGTTAGGTTAGTTTTCCGGTTGTTAACTGATTTTGTCTGTTTATATAATTATGAGTTTTGACTTTCCCTTTGTAAGATTGTTCGGAGTTCGGTAATTTTGTTATTACCCTTATTAGACTGGACAGTTATCTTATCTGCAGGAAAAACAATAAAACTAACTGCCACGATATAATTGAAATATTGTTGAAAGTGGCATTAAATACCATAACCCCCTCTAGTATAGTCCTCCAAAGAATCCATAAGTAGTTTGAAGTTGTATTTCCAATTTATGGACTGTGGCTCACAGCATCTTGGACCTTTAGTAAGGATTTTACGAATATTCTCATTGTCTATGATACTCAAATCCCTCATAATGATGTGTCCAGCGTTAACTATAATTGAAAGCAGAATTATGGCAATAACAATTGGGAGGTTTAGCTTAATGTCGTCAATACAGAAGTCATGAAATACATGTCTATAGTTTAAGTTTTTGTGTGCAATGGAGTGTAGGAATATGAAATTATAAGAACATAATTAGTCTTTGAAATAAGGTGAAACCATAGCTCTAACAGATTTATGGTGTAGGGATATTGCAAAGTTGATGGCATCCATACCTTTGTTCGCAAAGAAAAGTGGAAGGTGTCGATTTTCATTCATAATGAAGTCAAATTTATTAAGACAAATGAAAAGTTTCTAATGTGTTGGTATTCAGCCATATTTCCTATATTTTGTCCACCTTAGTGTGTGTTCCCAGAACGGTCATATTTCCCATATTTTGCCCACCGTCTGTTCCCAGAACAGTCATATTGTTCATATTTTGTCCACCATCGTGTATGTTCCCAGAACAGTCATATTGCCCATATTGTGTCTGTCATCATGTATGTTCCCAGAACAGTCATATTACCCATATGGATTTTGTCCACCATCGTGTTTTCCCAGAACAGTCATTTCGTCCACCATCGTGTGTTCCCAGAACAGTCATATTTCCCATATTTCGTCCAACCTCATTTCTTTAGTTTTCATTAACATTATTTGGAGGAATTCCCATTGAAATGTAGGAGGAGTTGTGTGTACACACTTTCTTGCTGAAATATACCAGGTCTAAAGGGCAATAACTCCCTCAAAAATGCTCTGATCAAAATGATTTTTAATATTCTAATAACAAGCATGCATAGTTGAGGAATTCCCATTAAAAATATTGACAGCGTTGTAGGTACAAACTATGGTGGCAGACGAACGGGCAGACAGGACGAAAACAATGTCTTCCTCAGATGTGAGAGAGGCATAAAATGGCCAACAAAAAGTTGACATAAAAACCATGTAAACATAGACTTTAAGCATATTTAAAGAAAAATTTGAAAATACCAAAGGGGTAATCAGAAGCTGTAAATCATGGACAGACAATACAATGGCCCAAAGAAAAAGGACAAACAATGATCTACAAAATACTAGTACACAGAAAAAATAAAGATCGAGAAGCATGAACCACACTAAAGATTGGGGGTAAACTCATGTTCCGGAAGGGTAAGCAGATCCTGCTCCACAAGTGGCACCCATCATGTTACTCTTGTTATAAACCCGGTGATAAGTCATAAATAAGAAAAGGACCGGATTATGATTACGACAAATGTTACCTCATCCAAGCATACCTGTAAGGATGTGAAGAATGAGGGTTCATATACTGAGCCTGAGGCTCAAGAAGGGTATTATATAGCATATTATTTTGCACTGACCAGCAAGATATGCATAATCTATATTCAAAGAGGTCAATGATCTCGGTGGTATAAGTACCTAGATTACATGTCGAACCGGCCATTATTTTATTTTGAGACAGCAAGGTCGTATAAACAGTGCATGTATTTACTATTGTTTGCTCGCGACATTTTTGACATGTTGTATACAAATTTACCATATCCGTGGTCATTTGTGATAGTTAACAAAGTCATGGTGGTGACCGTTAAAATTACGAAATGATGACTTCAACCTAACCAATAGAAACCCTTCTTTCAGTGGCTTCCCCTTTAGCAGCAACTCTCTATCAAGGAAATAATGATAGGAAACCACAAGTTTGGATTTAGGCAGGTAATCAAAATGAACTTCCGACTTATAAATTTAACAAAACTTGGATATTTAATTATATACATAGTATACAATGTATACATCAGTAAAATCTATATAAATGCTATAATTGTTACTTGAATTGTTTATCTTTCTTATCGTTGTATATTGCACATGATGCATTTCAGAATCGGGTCAAATTTAGCTTGAATAGCTGTCATGCGCAGAGAAGAAGCTGTATATACATTGGAACAGTTAACCTGTTTACAAATATCTGTCAAAAAGTTTGTAAAATATCCCTTTCCAAGACTCTCTGAGTTGTACCACAAATTCTTTTCCAAATCTATACCTTCACATCTGGATTTTATCTTGCCTTTAATATGACGATTAAAAAGTGACGTTGCTTCCGGCTCAGTCTTTGAAATCATTAAGCGTAGAGCAGCAACAGGACAGAAGTCCTTCACAGAACTGGCATACATGACTTGTGCACTGTATTTTCCATCTGTATTTTGATTCTTAGTATCGTGTTTAAGAACAGCATATTCTCGCCCTTCGTCATTTCGCTTAAAATCAAACGATTTTAAAGTCAAGTGCTGGTGAAAACCGATACCAAGGGAAACAAAGTTGACAGCTATGCAGAACCACACACGAAAGCGAAATGAAAAGGGATCAAAGCTTGCACGATATACATAATTACATATTAACTTCAAATCATCTAGATCAATGGATTTTCTTTGTTTTACAGGAGGCAATAATCCACTTCTTGCTAATAATTTCCATTTTGCAATAAGCAATGTATTACTTTCTCGGAAATCGGGATCACGAACTATATCAATATTTTTATCGATATGTTTCAAATGACGATTAAGTGCTGCTCTAACATTGTTCATTGATCTTCTATTGTATGCGTTGGACTGATATGGTACCTTTGCACAGTTTTCAAACAATTTTGGTTTTGCTTCCGCATAGAAGTATTTCAATTTTTCGTTTAAATCTTCTTTAGAAATATTATGGAAATCCACCTCAGATCCCGTTGTTTCTCGACTCCAATCTGAAATATAAACATGCATAAATTTGCTTATACTGTCAAATGTATTGCACAAAAACGTTGATATATAACTTAGTGCATATGATGCGTTCCTGTGTGACCTTTATGAAGTACGATAAAAGACAAAAATTGGAAAGCCCTAGGGAAGAAGAAAACCAAAGGCCGGCCTAAACATGACAGCCGAAATCGGCCAATGACTGAATTCATAATTTTGATTCAATAACTCAAACCATAATAACCGAAATTACCAATCATTACAAAGTTGAGGGGTGGGTTAACTGGTTTCAAGATGTCGTCTGTCTGTCTGTCTACAGACATAATCTTGTCTGGTTTTGCATTAGGTCAACAACCATTATATTTTGTATGTACGTATATATGTATTAGGACATGGAGTCGCGTATAAAAATATGATCATTGTGACCGACATTAAATGTTAAGATCAAATGAATAGTCTTATCTTACCCTGTTGAGAATTTCGAAAACCCAAAACCACCAACTTATGACCACGTATATGTTACGTTTGTCACAGTAAAAACTCCGCCCTTCTTTCTTCGTTGGTGACTTATAACAGGATTTTTAAAGGAGTAACACGAGGAGTGCCACTAGTGGAACAGAAACTGCTTATTCTTCCAGTTCAGGAACACAGGAGTTCACTCCCCGTTTTAGTGGAATTTGTGTTGCCCAATCTTTAGTTTTCGAGAATAAGGATGTCTTTATTAGTTTGACTTGCCTTCAAAGAAATATAGTTTGTTTGAACAGTTTGTATGTTAAGATGATTAAATATACTTCATATACTGACATTTATCAGACTATCAAACATATTTTTTCATATTTTTACAAGATTTCCTTTCCCAATTACCATTACAATCATGGAACTGAAATGTCTTATCTTAACTCTTACCTTGGAACATCTTTACACCCCATTTTGTATTGGCTTTAGTAGATTGTGATTCTTGAATAGGTTCTTGTAACTTTTCCATGTCACCAGTTGTAATCTTTTCAAACCTCTTTGGTTGATATTGATACAGACTAGCTGATGTATTCTCACTGGACAAAGATTTTTGAGTTTCTGACAATATTTCGTCAACTGATGGCTGCTTTTGTTCAAGCTTATCAACCTCCATTGGAGACTGGGAGATCGCTTGTTCAAATATTTCTGGTTGTAAAACTGGTGCCTGTTTCTCTGATGGTTGCGTGGTTAATGGTGCTACCTTCGTTAATGATACTGGATATATTGGAATCATTTTAGTAGAATGTTTTATCTGTGCTGATTTAACACTTGTGGATAGTAGTTGGTTTCCTAATATCTGATTGTGACTTAATACGACTGTAGGCTGTAACCTAATTACTGCTTGGTTACCAGAAACACGATGCATTTTCGACGATTTCAGTGATGTGACGGACGAACATGGTATTAATGAAATATTCCCCGTAATTGAAGGTTGTGTAGTCGATGGTTGTTGCACATTGGTTGTTGGTTGCAGCACAGGAACCAATGTTGGAACATTGTCTACTAAAGTTATACGCAACGTTATTGGTGGGTTAACACCAGACAGTGGCATGGTAGACTTCACAGCTGGGAGAACCCCTTTAGGTTGGATCATTATTGGTTTCCTGATCAGTGAATACTGAATTTTCTTTGCATTCTTATCAAAGAGGGAATTTGAAGGACAGTCTGGGTAATTTAATTCTTGTTTTACTACAATCTCTGGTTCATTTGCTTCATTCACTTCTTGTTTTACCACAAGCTCTAGTTTGTTTGCTTCATTCACTTCTTGTTTTACCACAAGCTCTAGTTTGTTTGCTTCATTCACTTCTTGCTCTTCCACAAGCTCTAGTTCGTTTGCTTCATTCACTTCCTGCTCTACCATAAGCTCTAGTTCGCTTGCTTCATTCATTTCTTGATTTACCACAAGCTCTGGTTCTTTTGGTTCTTGTTTCACTACACATACTGGATGCATCTCGTTTACTGGCAAGGCATACATTGATTCACCTGAAATGGTAAAGATACACGAACATAAGTATCAATTTGTATCTATTTGTTTAATTTTTCAAGATTTACAGAAAGAATAAACAATGTCAGTTGGAAAATGCATGCAGATTGTCGTGAACAAATTAGCCGAAAAAACTATTTTCGGTCAAATTCTAATAATTATGAAAGTCCCATCAATAAGAAAATGAATAAAAATGTCGTTCCTTTTCATTTTATATTTGCACATCAAATTTTAAAACCTCCAAACAAATAATAAAATGAAAAACAAAAAAATACCAGTGTGTCGGCACAGTTCGAAAATTCAATCGAAAAATCGTAGAAAGGCACAAAGATACCCTAACACACATATACATGATCTGCTCACTTCCCTGGATTGGTCCAGGCACATCAATAAAAAAAATGGCGGGGGAAAATAGTTTAACAGGCCCAAAAATAAAGTAATTAAATCTTAAATACATATGCATCTATTATATATATTTGCTCTAGTAACCAAACAGGAAGAATCAGTTCAAAATGTAGCTATCCTGTGATAAGTAGAGTAAACAACGGTAACCGTACACTACTACCTCGGACAGGAATACCAGCAAAGTAATATCATACACTGACGGAAAGTGAATACAATTGTTTTCCTTTTTAGTTTTATTGATATTATTTTTTGAAACATTTTTTATGTACACATGTATTGGTTTTGATCAAATAAACTCCTGCTATGCAATTTACCTCATTCAAGTGTTGCACATTTTGACCACTGATAGTTAATAATTTTAATATGACGTCCTTCTTTCGCTTTGTATACAAACCAGCGATATATTTCATTGTAAATTCGCATGGGCACATGCACGGTTCACACATTTAAGCCAGTTGATAAAATCACACAATAAAATTATTTACACTGTTGTTAATGTGCTAAAATATCTATATTCATTGAATATAACCATTATATCAAAAAATTAATAAATATGTAATTAAAACGTTACGGTTGTTCCATCAATAAGACTTTCTGGTCATAAAGCACATGTTGATGAGTTATCACATGTTCGAATTTGGTAATGTGACCATGTGACCAATAGAAGAGCCAACCTATGCTGCATAAATTGTGTATGACCGTGCCGCAAGCGTAAATATAAATTACCACCTTTTCATCAAAGTGTTCTACTATATCTCTTCTGTTAGACATTTCACAATCTAAATATTTTGTGTTGTGAGTTTTAACATGGGTTGGTAGGATACCAGTAAATTTTACGCCCCCCCCCCCTTTTTTTTTGATTGAAATTACAAAGAAACTCAAAACAGATCTATGGTTGTCCAGGATTTTCCCTTTCATAAGTGTCATGGAGATATATGTTGGGTTGCCAAGTGATTTGAAATAACTACTGGTAATTTGCTTATCAAGCAATCTTCGTGCACACTATATTTCATATCTATGTTTTTATTGTGTCTTGTGAGATCCCACTCCCCTCCAAAACTTTTAGCATCTGACTTGCAAGGCCAAATTTTCCGACCCCATTCGATATTTTTCTGTGGCAACTGCGATTTCCGTCCAATGGTCAATATCAGTGCCACCTTATGCCCACAAGATTTATTGATTATATATTTGTTATCATCTTGAAATATAGCTGCAATATTGCTAAAACAGAATAAAGAAAATGGCATTAACGGATGGAAAGCTTGATCTTCAGATCTAGAGTGCCCAGACTTAAATGCAATTAAGATGGCATGAACCAGATCAAGAAAACATAGTCAGATCTGAACCAAAGACAAAGCACGAACTGGTGAATGTATTCAGAGGTGATGACTACGAAGTAAAGTAACTTATACAGGTTCACAACTTTAAAGTTCCTGGCGAAAGTCGCTCCCACCGCTAAAGTGATGAAGTTCTTGTTTAGAGAGATGTTCTGTGGAAAGTATTGCAAACTTTAACCACAAACTACATGAAGATCTTATAATTATAAAATGACCAAAGCAACAGAAATTCCATTTGAAAACTAAAATCCTTTTTTTTTATAATTACCTCTTTAGTATTTTCAAACTTTTATTATATTTTATGCATAAACAGTTTATTTCGATTGTTGGTCTTCAACATGATTTCCATTTCAGATGACGTTCATGTTGTGAAACAGTGACACGATGGATGCCACTAGTGGAACAGAAATTGCATGTCTTTTCTGAGCATCAGATTTTTCAGTGGGGTAATTAGTAGTAAATCAAAGGACAGACAATACAATGGCCAAAAGAAAACACTAAACAGAAAACTAAAGATTGAACTACATGAACCCCACACAAAAACGGGTGTGAACTCAAGTGCTCTGGAAGGATATGCAGTTCCTGCTGCACTAGTGGTATCCATGGTGTTACTTTTGTTTAAAATCCTGTGATAAGTGATGAAAGAGTAAAAGTGACTGCTAACAACACACTAATTGATGACAGAAACGAGCATTTTTTTTGCACATGTTACATCATTAATGCATCAATATATTAATATTGATGTAGTCAAACCTGCACACAGAGTAACCTCTATTAAGTAGTCATCTGTATTTGAAGGTCACCTTTTCTTTTCCTGCCATAGAAAATTGCATATGAACCGAATCTCTTTTAAAAGGTTACCTGTCTTATAAGGCCACTTTTGTCTCAAATGTTACTTGTTAATACAGCTTTGACTGTACTTATAAATTTATACAGTGAATTGTTTATTTTTATTTCATATAAATTGTACACAAAAAAAATAATGAATATACATTAAAATCTGTCATAATTATAATTGTTACAGTGTATTACTGTTAGTCATTTAGTAAATCTCCATCTGTCTGTATGGCTGTACTTTTACTTTCAGTTTTCTGCTTTAGTAATACACCACTGAAATCTTTCTGTGATTTACCAATCTGCAAAAAATATAGAAAAACTAACTTGAATATAAAAACAAAATTGTTTTGCTAAAACAGACATTGATGTATACAAATATTTGAAATATAATAATATCTGTCTATATTTCTCTTCTGCAATTTACAAAAAAAACATATGCCTCTTGCCAGTCTTTTATGCAAGACTCCACTCAAAATAATTCATAATGCCAATTAATGGTTTTTGATATTTTGCATAGACTTTGCCACAACCATATTTGTCTATGAAATGGAGCTTCCCTTAGTCATATAAAAAGTATATTAACATGATTGACAGAAACATTATGTACATTCAAACAGGAAATTAACTATCTTTCTTAACACTGGTATGAAATAGACATGATACATTTTCATCATGTTTAATGTAGTTTCTAGCTACCATTACAAGCAAAATTACACTGATGTGAAAACAAAAAAATATTAATCATGTTAATAATTTATAGGTTGAAAAAGATATTTTTGCTTAGTGCCAAATGACCAATGTTGCAGTTATATTATGGCACGAACAAGTGATATTTCGGTGAGATGATGTCTGTTTTGTACTAGACCAACATGCTTAGTAAATTTGGGTAGACATTTCGTTCCATTCGGAAGTCGTCATCCTGATTCCGATATAACCAGTCTTAGATCAAACTCCTTAGCGGAGAACAACAAAAACCAATTTTAAAGTCTTCTATTTGACCAAATCGGAGCTCAATCCCACAATCTACATCACTTGATGCCAGCGCTCTATACCATTACACCAGCTCAAACCCACAATCTACATCACTTGATGCCAGCACTCTATACCATTACACCTCAAACCCACAATCTACATCACTTGATGCCAGCACTCTATACCATTACACCTCAAACCCACAATCTACATCACTTGATGCCAGCACTCTATACCATTACACCAGCTCAAACCCACAATCTACATCACTTGATGCCAGCACTCTATACCATTACACCAGCTCAAACCCACAATCTACATCACTTGATGCCAGCACTCTATACCATTACACCTCAAACCTAAAATCTACATCACTTGATGCCAGCACTCTATACCATTACACCAGCTCAAACCCACAATCTACATCACTTGATGCCAGCACTCTATACCATTACACCTCAAACCCACAATCTACATCACTTGATGCCAGCACTCTATACCATTACACCTCAAACCCACAATCTACATCACTTGATGCCAGCACTCTATACCATTACACCTCAAACCCACAATCTACATCACTTGATGCCAGCACTCTATACCATTACACCAGCTCAAACCCACAATCTACATCACTTGATGCCAGCACTCTATACCATTACACCAGCTCAAACCCACAATCTACATCACTTGATGCCAGCACTCTATACCATTACACCTCAAACCTAAAATCTACATCACTTGATGCCAGCACTCTATACCATTACACCAGCTCAAACCCACAATCTACATCACTTGATGCCAGCACTCTATACCATTACACCTCAAACCCACAATCTACATCACTTGATGCCAGCACTCTATACCATTACACCTCAAACCCACAATCTACATCACTTGATGCCAGCACTCTATACCATTACACCTCAAACCCACAATCTACATCACTTAATGCCAGCACTCTATACCATTACACCGCTGATGTAGTTTTATAGGAAGAAAAATATGAAGAACAATATAAATGAACTACATGTAATAATTACCTTTATAGGAGTGTGAACAATTTTTCTACCAGATATGTCTGCCATCTCACACATGTTCTTCATGTAGCCTTGAATTCTATGTATACCAACTTTTTGTCTAGAAAATCTTGGCATTCCTTTAGATGTGGTCCCATCCAACGGTCTCCTATAAAATGGACCACTAGATGGAATAATGTCTAAATAATACTGCAATAGTCTAACGAAGCAGTGTGAATGGTCAGCGTTCATGTAATGTCTGATACATACATGTTGTATAGAATTCTTTCTCTTTGATGAGCCAGTCTGAAACTGAATATATTTCCCCTGTTGGTTCTCACCACATGTATATTGTGAGGTTTCTACTCCCGCATGTTCCTCTGCACTCTTTAATCCAAATTCTTTACAATTGTAATAGTATATTGCATATGAAAGACATTGCGAATTATCTTGGTAATTTTGGAACACACTTTGCCATAATTTGCATTCATCTTCATCAGTAATTGGGTCAACTCGTATGGCAGGTGCATCATGGGGAGTTTTCTCCTGAAGCTCTTTTATTCGTCCAATCAGAGTTTGTTGGAAGACTGTAAATACTGGATTATCTCTGTTGAAAGGATTGAGGTCACTACGTTTACAATTATACTTAATGTACCTCCACAGTGCAATACAAAGTAGCCGCAAGCTTTCCGCAGGGTAGTCACTGCCATCTTTTCGGCGTACCTAAAACATTGACAAAATAAAAACTACTAATTATGTATATTATTACAACATTAATTTATATCTTTTATTGCAAAATAATTTTGAAATTTAATCTTTGCTTTATATATATTAAAGTTGTCAGTAGTCCTAATATTATATTCTTAGCTTAAGAATAGATTATATTACGTGTGTCACAGCCACAAGTGATCAAGTTTACCAGTTGCTTGCCCATGGTCGGTGGTTCTCTCTGGGTACTCCGGCTTCTTCCACCACTAAAACTGTCGCCATGATATAGCTGAAATATTGCTGAAAGTGGCGTTAACACACCAAAAATATCATATTACATGTGTATGATATTTCTTTATTGCAGTATTATTATAACAAAATAAGTTCAAATAGTATTTGAACAAAATATTTGCTATATACATATAGAGGAAACTGAAGGTAAGATGCATTAAGATGCAATCAATATATATGAGATCATTTAATTGCTGCATTTAAGCAAACCACAATCATAAGATGAAATAAAAGCTGAAAAACTGATGGACCAGGTGGACATGAATCAAAGTAATTACTGTACGATAGTTTTTAATTCCATCTGATCTACCTATGCCATCATTGTCTATAACCGCTAATGAATCATTGACTGCTTAATTGAATGTATGTCTTTATATAATCATGTCTAAAACACTTTTGGTTATTAATTATTCTCCCTATCTTAACTGAACACCTAATTAATGTTTTAAATCACTTTTGTTTTCATGATTCTCCCTATTATAATGCTGTTTTTTTTTTTATAACTGTAAACTTTGACAAACTAAAATAATGATGTGCCCATTACACTTACATGAATGAGTGCTAACAGATAAGAAATTTTGATATCTACTTAGCTTACACCAGAATATCCTATATCAGCTTACCTCGATTATAAATCTAGTAAGCCAAAAATTAAGTTCTTCTCCATTCAAATGGGAATTTAATGGCGGAACACGGGTAAACTTTTCGATGGATTCTTGACCTTGTTCTGCTACACTCTCATTTCTCCATTGCCTCCATGCATCAAAGGTATTGATACCCCAGCCAGTATTCTTATTGCCTCTATTAACTTGACTGCTTTCCATTAGACCAGATATCCTTGATCTTACGTAATCATCATCAGTAGTAGAACGTTGAAATCGAGTCTGTTCCTCTGTAAGTTTAAAATTACGTCTAATTCAAACATCTCCGTCCATAAAAAATCCTAATAATGATGGTGTACATACTACTTATCCTTTAGAGGTCTTAAACATTTTAATTGTTGAAAATCTCAAGATCAAGTACCCAAGTTATTATAATAAAATGAGATAATCCATGTCAATTAACAAGAAGTTGAGGTTGTTGCCTAGCATCTAATCTTCCAATAGCTTGTTCTCATTG
The DNA here is from genome assembly GCA_963383655.1 of Bathymodiolus septemdierum. Taxonomy (NCBI): domain Eukaryota; kingdom Metazoa; phylum Mollusca; class Bivalvia; order Mytilida; family Modiolidae; genus Bathymodiolus; species Bathymodiolus septemdierum. Next base: position 36,428,287 of record OY726522.1, read on the forward strand.
TTCAAGACTGAGTCGTGACAGTTCGTCTGGCGTTCAATAGCAGTACTGACAACCTGTAAATTTTCTGCTTCTTAAATAAGCAGAGTTCGGTACGATTTGTAATTTATGTTTCATTAACACACCCAGGGAAAGCATCTCTTTTTTTCTTTTCTTTTTTAACCTTTATGCAAAATCACATTGAAAGAGGACTTAAATTAATTTCAGAAAACTTAGAGAATGGCATAATTATCCACATATTCATGCAAGTATTGTACACCACCTTCAAGCTAATCATTACAATGATGAAATATATATCTTAAATAATTGCTTCTTTGTCCAGACAGGAAAATTTGGGTTATCATGTGAAGAAATATCACACCGTGCCTTCACAGGTAAAAGAACAATGTAACATTTTGTTTCAAAGTAACGATGGTCAATTGATGATAGTAGACGATCCAATCATATACTAACCTACAAAAAGACTCGAAACATATATACAACTACCTGTGGAGTCAGTTTCTATCACTGCTCATGGCTAGTTGTACTTGATACAACATTATATGATGAAGCTTGTCAGCGACTTGCGACCGGTCGGTGGTTTTCCCCAGGTACTCCGGTTTCCTCCACCAATAAAACTGACTGCCACGATATAAATGAAATATTGTTGAAAGTGGCGTTAAATACCATAACCCTAACCCTATCCAAACTAATCGTGTGGTCTAGTAAAAAGCAGACATCATCACCATCTCATAGAAATATTACTTGCTCCCACCACAATATAGTTGAATAAACGTTAGAGAATACCGAAAGGACAATCCAGAGAAACTGGCAGCATACAATGTAGGGTACACAAGATGAAGAAAAACAAAACAAAAACACAACACACTATGTGTTGGACACCACAAACAAATATAACATAAATAAGACATGAGTCCTCCTACAAACAACTGGAGGTAAGGAAGGACGAACCAAAAATCGTTTTTGTCATTACTTTAGCTTACTTGGACATTTCTTTATCGTTGAAATGTATACAATTTACTTTTGTAACAGATTTAATTTCTAAATGTTGAAATACATTTGTAACGGCACCATGAATTGCTTTATGAAGCACATTCCAATTACTTAATATTTTTTTAACAAAAACATTGTTTTGTTATCCACAGGAATCATTAGTTTGACGAATCAACCAAACTGAAAGAATGAAAATTAAAACGTAAACGTAGTAATATTACAATGTCTGGCCTTCCTGCAAGAGGCGTACAACATATTCGACAATTTCACAGAATGACTTGATATTGAATTACAATTATAAAATTCACCAATAAACAGGATTTTGTAGTTCAACATTATTGAATACAATTCTATATCAGAGGTGTAGGAGCCAGGGGTGGATCCAGGATTTCAAGTTAGGGGGGGACGCACTTATAAAAATTGTGCCGAGCGGAGGGAGGCACGAACATTTTTGGGGTATTTCGTGTGAAAATTGACAAGGTGATTTAGTTGGGTATATCGTATGGTTGTAATAATATGGATAGTTAACCAGCAAAATTACGTAAATGGTCATGGATTTGTGGGCTTAAAATTAGAAAAAAATATATATAATATGTGCATCATTGGTACATAGCCCAATACCCAACAAATTGAACATGGAAAAGACGAAACATAGTCTAATATCTAATTACAATTAATTGCACTGTGGTCAAATGTATTTTTTTCTGTTTCCTTTCCTAATCTGAAATTAGCCGCTGCATGTTTTCTCAAATAATTCAGGCCTAAAGCTTAATCCCTTATATATTATATATGAGTGTTAACGGGTAACATATTACTGTATATAATTCTATCCATTTAAAATCTATTGTTGTTAGGGTTAAATGTATGTCTTTCTATAGGCAATAGATTGCTTAAATCCTTAAAATAGCTCAAATTATATCTATTAAGAAATCTTTCCGGGGACTTGCACTTCGATAACATTACAACATCTACCCCTTTTAAGTAGAGCACACTCATTTAATAATAATAAAAAACTCCATATTTGACATTTTCGATACATCAAAGTAGAGAAGGTGACAATTTTTCTGTATTGATGAACGACTGAAAATAAATTTCAGGTTTATTGATCCCCCCCCCCAAAAAAAAACAACAAAACATACAACAAAAAACAGACTAAAAAAAAATCACATTTTGGTGCAGTTTCTCCACAGAAACTTATTCTTCAGTTGCTTACTCAATCTGGTGTTTGTAACTATCATATTACTTGCATTGAACTTCTAATTAATAATACTTCAATATCATATAGATTAAGTAAACAAAACATTTTCTTCAAATGGAGATGTAACAGACTATATAATATATTTGCTCTCGCTTCAATGCAAGATGATGTAATCTAAATCAAAAATAAAATGTGGTGACTAATAGGATATAAAAAGTTGTTGACAGATACATGTATGTATCAATGAAGTTATTCAAAAATCAAATTGATTGGATAATTGTCATACATACAAAAAAAATTCCATTTAACTCAAGCACTTTTATATTTTATTATTGTAGTACATAAAAATGTATATGCATTTAGATTTTTAAAGATCAATTGACATGCATGCAGTTCATAACACATATGTAATCTTTTTGACAACAATGATAGGAACATCCCTATCATATTTCAATTCCTAAAGCATCAAAGATAATCTATGACATATAATTCCTGTGAAACAAAACAAAAAAGCTTTTGCAGTTTTGAAAAAAGAGTAATAAAGTGTCACAGTAAGTCAAAGTGGGTGATGAAAATTGTTCCTGTCTGACCAACATTAGAGTCAAATAAATCTGTTGGATACTTATTACTAAATGCACTGACATACAAAGGTTATTCTCCTTGACCAGATTGAGACAGTTAAGCTCATTATCATGGCTGGTTGATTTCCCTATTACACATCATTTGTAAAAATCGAGAAAGCATCAGAGATGCAACAGCCGAGTTGCAAGTCAAATTCATTTGGTTAAACTGGATTCCTGTTTTCAAGATTTATCAATGATATGTGCCAAGTATCAATCTTCTGGCATTGCTGGTTCACAAGAAGAAGATTTTTAAATATTAAAATAATTAATCATTTTAGGCCCCCCCCTTGGTCCCTTCTTTGGACCCCAGACATACCGAACATAACTTTGGAAGAGGATCATGCAAGGAACATTTGGGCAAAGTTTGGTTAAAATTGACAAAATGGTTTCAGAGATATGTGTAATTCTCAAAAAAACTTCCGGTAGAGGATGGGGATGACCCCGTGCCGCAACTCTTGGGGCATTTAATTTGTCTATTCACCCTGATCATAAATATATATGGCTTAGAGGTGGGGATTTCAACCATTAAAAAGTTCACTTCAGGTATGGGGTGGGGTATGACCCCCCTCCCCGGGGCCTGAGCTATAAGGCATTTAATTTGCCTAGTCACCCTGATCATAAATATATATGGCTTAGGGGTGGGGATCTCAACCATTAAAAAGTTCACTTCAGGTAGGGGGTGGGGTATGACCCCTGGGGCCTGAGCTATAAGGCATTTAATTTGCCTAGTAACCCTGATCATAAATATATATGGTTTAGGGGTGGGGATCTCAACCATTAAAAAGTTCACTTCAGGTAGGGGGTGGGGTATGACCCTGGGGCCTCAGCTATAATGCATTTAATTTGCCTAGTTACCCTGATCATAAATATATATGGTTTAGGGTGGGGATCTCGGGTCACATTTTTTAAAAACAGATTCCCCAGTGGGGTGGGGCTGAGCCCCGGGGATAAAAAATGTTGAATGCACAACTTCACATTGGCATCTCAACCCATACCAAATATTAAGTTTCTATCTTTTGTAGTTTCAGAGAAATGTGTAATTCTCAAAATATAGAAAACCATGATTTTACAAGAAAAAAACAATAGAATAATCTGAATTTCGAACTCGCTCTAAATAATAGTGTAATAATGCTTCCTACCAAAATTTATGTTGATCAACCAAAAACGAAGAGCGCTATCGCGATAACGAAGATAATTCTCAAAATATGTACTTTTTCTATAAAAAACCATGATTTTACAAGAAAAAAACAATAGATTAATCTGAATTTCGCACTCGCTCTAAATAATTGTGTAGTAATGCTTCCTACCACAAATTACGTTGATCGGTCAAAAACTAAGAGCGGTATCGCGTTAACGAAGATAATTCTCAAAATATGTACTTTTTCTATAAAAAACCATGATTTTACAAGAAAAAAACAATAGATTATTCTGAATTTCGAACTCGCTCTAAATAATAGTGTAATAATGCTTCCTACCAAAAATTATGTTGATCAGCCAAAAACTAAGAGCGCTATCACGTTAACGAAGATAATTCTCAAAATATGTACTTTTTCTATAAAAAACCATCATTTAACAAGGAAAAAACAATAGATTAATCTGAATTTCGAACTCGCTCTAAATAATAGTGTAATAATGCTTCCTACCAAAAATTATGTTGATCAGCCAAAAACTAAGAGCGCTATCGTGTTAACGAAGATAGGCTAACATACGCCCGCCCACCTTTCGCCAGAACATAAGCCGACTGCAACTTTGTTGCAACTCGGCTAATAAAATAACAATATGATCTAACCATCTGGACGCAGAATATTAAAACTTTCTCAATGGTACCATGTACCTCCATCATGGTACTTTTTTACTGAATCACTTGTCAATATTGAACTGATATATTCATTATACTTTGAATCTTCAAAACAAAGGATTAAATTCCTTCATAAATATAATTAAAATATTTATTTTCATGTTAGGATATAGGTACAAGGTGCAATTATCTATATAAGTAAGATGCCTTCCAAATCTAAATAACAACAATATATTCATTAAGTGTTCATTAGAACCATAGATGGATCATCTACTGTATGTTAGAACTGAGGAGAGACGACCTCCAACTAATTTTAATTCATTACTCCTTTTTTGTGTCTGATTTGTATTGTTATACATGTATATGGGCAATATTGAATTTAAAATCGACTCCATAAATGACTCAAAATTTGACTCCAAACTCCACTCCAAAAAAAAACTCCAGACTCCACTCCATGTTTTACAACATGCCTCTTTTTTTTTTTACATAAAGACATTATTAAATATCTAAGTAGTTATCCCTGTTGATACAAGCACTTCTTTTCATGTATATTGAACGATGACCTCCACTTGAAAAAATTACCACTCGCACCTGTATCTGACATCCCTGTGCTTCCCTCTCTTGTGCTCTTTCAGAGACCTTTTATTGCTTAAAACTTCACCACAAATATTATTATCACATAGTATTGATGGAAGCACCTTGCATGTTTTATCGTGTTCTTTTAGAAAATAGTCATATCTGTATTCATTATTGCACATTTTACTCTTAAAACATTTCAGTTCACTATGCCTGGAAATGTGTGCCTTATATTTTGACCTTTCCATAAAAGATTGTGTACAATTAGGCATTTAACATCTAAATTTTGGTTTGTCTACATGAATTGAATCTGTGTGCTTTTTTAATCCATATTTTGTTTTATAAATACTACCGCAATGATGATGACAGACAAATATATCATTATTGTTGAACGTTGATGAAGAATGAACCTTCATGTGGCCCTTAAAATTACTTTTATATTTGGTTTTATATTGACATATTTGACACTCAACAAAACCCTGGACGACTTTTCCAGCTTTGTCTTATGTATTTATTAATGAATTTGATGCATCTTGTGCAGAGAACTGCAATGAAGTATTTAAACACTCAAATTCAAAATATGAAGCTTTGTGAAATAAAATGGATTTTTTTAATCACACAACTATCTATTATTAAAATGAATGTACCGTTTCTATATTAGAAAAAATGATCTTTACTAACCCTTCAAATTGTTTTTAGCTAATAATTTCATTATGTTAATTTATCCTGCAATGAGTGCTTCATTAACTGTATAAAGGGTTTGTGCATAAAATTTTGAAATTACATCTAATGACTGTATAAATTATCCTGGTGTCTTGTTCTTAGCTGAGGCATGCCAGTTTAAATGGTGTCCTCTTCGACATCAGCTTTAAACAGTGTTAGATTGGCATAGAGCATTTTTTGTGCCTTTTTGTTGTACTCATTCATTTGACAAGAAGTTATAACTTGTTTGATATTACAGGATAAACACAATATACTCGCTTCAAAACAGGAGAGAATAGCTACTGTTTCTGAAACTTGAACAAATATTGCATTATGTATATATTTATGTAGTATTATATATTTTTAGTAATTCAACCTTTATATGATGTATTTATTGATTTGTATTTTGTTGGAATTTGAAAAATAACAAGCTAAAAAAAAAAAACAACAAAAAAAAAAGAAAAAAAAAGCTTGAACAAATAAATATTATTTTCTAGGACAACATATATATATTGTTGTTTTTATATACGTATTTCCTCATTTTCAGAAGAGCCGGTTTGAAGTCTTGTTAACTAGACTACTGCCATTTTAGCCGATTCCCCATTTCCATTAACAAAATTAAATATCACTGAAGTAAAAACATTTTTGTCCACCCCCTTTATCTTCCCTATATGGAGCTTCAACACAATAAAACTACTTCAAAGTCTATTAGAACTTAGCAAAGGAAAGAACTATATAGTATCCTGTATTATATAAACTTGATACAAGATGTAAGGAGAGTGCTTTCTCAGCATGTTCGGAACACTGTGGTTATCAAACGGTGATTGCTAAAAACGAGTACATGACGATTATGACAAGATGGGTTAAACAGAAGATAAGAATTATAGCATACAAACATGAATGAGTATCAAAAGTAGTAGCATGGTCACTGTATCAAACTAGAACTGTGAGTGACCTCAGTGAGTGATACCCCCTGCTTGCAATACTATGATGTTCAAACTTTGGAATACAGGTATATTAGCAAGTTACCTATGAAAAAAGAATGGATATGGAGTAATGTCAAGGAGACAACATCCCATCTCCAAAATAAACTAACCAAGAACATACATCTAGGGGTCGCCACAAGGTCTTCAACAAAGTGGCATTGTTTAAAACCAATACGGTTTCATCAGTATACATGAGGATTACAACATTTCCTAACTTTTTTACAAGAGGATATAGGTCACATCAAATCTTATTGATTCAAAATTAATTATTTATTCTTGAGTAGTTTTTATATTGCAAATATCCAGATGTGAAAAGGTCAATTAAAATCTTATTTCATTCAGGAATAGTTACGCTTACATCACCTTCCAAATTTTTGACAGGAACCATATTCCTTCATGCACATCTACAGGCAGTGTATTACAACTGTGTAAATTTTCATTTAAATCCAATGAGCCGTTTAGGAGGAGTTGTGCTTACAAGCCCATCTCTCCATACAGAATGTATTTCAGAGTATAAGTTAAATTATCTCCCCTTCCAAATTTTGGACAGCAACCATATTCCTTCATGTACATCTGCAGGTAGTGTATTACAACTGTGTAAAGTTTCATAAAAATCCAATAAGCTGCTTAGGAGGAGTTGCACTTACAAGGTACATGCCCTCTTTCTTTTCCTGAAAGTACAAGTTGAATTATCTCCCCTTCTAAATTTTGGACAGCGACCGTATTTCTTCATGCACATCTGCAAGTAGTGTACTACAACTGTGTAAAGTTTCATAAAAATTCAATCAGCCGTTTAGGAGGAGTTGCGCCTACAAGGTACATGCCCCCCCTTTTTCGTGAAAGTATAAGTTAATTATCTCCCCTTTTAAATTTTGGACAGCAACCATTATTCCTTCATGCACATCTGCAGGTAGTGTACTACAAATGTGTAAAGTTTCATGAAAATCCAATAAGCCGTTTAGGAGGAGTTGCGCTTACAAGGTACATGGACGGACAGGGTGATTCCTATATACCCCCCAAACTTTGTTTGCGGGGGGTATAATAAATTATGAAACAAATGGGCCTTTTCAGGGCCACTAAAATCTTTTAAAAAAAGAGTCTAAGTGTGTTATTTTTATTATGGTTATTTATTTTTCACTTTTTCATCAAACTTGATCTGCAGTCACATATGTTTATCAGTAAAACAAAATAAAATCAGGATATAAAAATAACTAGCTGCAGTAAGACTCGCTATAACTTAGCGTGGCAAGTTTACATATCCAGCTATTGTGGTCATCACATGACACTGACAACGTATTCCCATAATTATACAATATGAAAATTTTAACAAAGTATGCACAGGGAAGAACAAAAAAATGACAAAATAAGTAATATTGATAACACAAGTCTTCCCGAGTTACACGCTTAAGCAATTTCACGCTTCATGGTGTCTATGAAGAGCCGAATACTTGGCAATAAATCACAGGACAACCGATTGCAGGCATGATGGTTTTCATATCATTAAAATAAAAATGTGTTAATTTGCATGTTTCGTCTTCCTGTTTTGGTGGTGTTTCGCTTTCACAATCATCAATTTTACACCATGTAAATATGTGTGTTTCATGTTCCCGTTTTGGTGGTGTTCCACTTTTACAATCATCAATTTTACACCATGTTTGAAGATAGCTATTCAACAGAGAGTTCCTCATGGTTATAACAGTTTTCCTCAAAGACTGAAAAGACAACAAAAATGTAAGTGATAAAAAACGTTTTTATCAAACAAAAAGTACACTAGAAGTTGTGGTTTCAGTTTCTCAATGTGAAAATGAGAAATAAACATGTTATCAGTTATCTTTGTTGACAAGTGTCAGTGATTGTAACTTAATGTTAAAAAAGCTCAATAACATTACCATTGGACCAACAAATTGCAGATGAAGTACTATTTCCAGCTGAAATTTGCAAATTGTCATGATAACAATGGTATTGTGTCAAATAACAGATAATTTTGACATAACATTATATTTTGACATTATATTTTGGACATTGCTATAAAAAGAGAAAAATAGCCAAAGGGGATCCTAAATAGATAATTATTACCACCAACAACAACTCTTACAAAAATGCATCTATATATCAGACTGTTAGATTGGCACAAAATACATAAGGGACCGCTGTATTCATGATTGACAACTATCAATACATTTAGTGCCTACCACCACTAAAGTTATGAGTTTGAATCCCGCTCGATACAACATTATGTGATGAAATTTGTCAGTGACTAGTGACAGGTCAATGGTTTTCTGTGGGTACTACGGTTTCCTCCACCAATAAAACTGACCGCCACGATATACCTAAATTATTGTTGACAGTGGTGTAAAACTCTAACCCAAAACCACAAACTTGTATTTTATTTCACCAAGAAATGGTACTTTCACTATTTTCTATCTATAACATATATGAATATCTAAGAAGAATTAAAAATGTGTGATATAATATACTGAAAGGATAACACCAGAGTGATCATACATTATAGAATGCTTGTTCTCTTCTAAATCATTTTTAAGTGTTATCATGACAATGCTATACATACTTTTCCATCTCAAATCTGTATGTCAGTTTCTTGCTTAATGGGTTCAATGTTGGTTGGTTCTTGGTCGTCAATGCCTTCATTGTCAGTTGGGTGGTTGACTGGCGTGTTGTTGAGAGGTTCATGGTTGACTGGTTCTTGGTTTACATCTTCCTCATTGGAAGATTCTTGGTTGACAGGTGCAAGATTGATTATTTCAGTGTAGGTTGGTTTCTGGACATCAGACCCCTCGTTGTCACTTGAGTGGTTGACTGGCATGTTGTTGAGAGGTCCACAGTTGATTGATGTTTGGTTGATTGGTTTCTGGTCAATGTTGTCAGGTTCTGGTTGGTAAGGACCTTTTTCTGATTGCTTTTTTACTCTCCTGGCAATAAATCTTCTGTGCAGGTCGCCTTGTTTTATGTACTGAAATATAAATTTATATACCGGGTATATTACTAAACCATAAACAGTATGTTAAGATCTGTAAGTATTCATAACATGAATAAGTTATAGAACTCACTCAATTAACTCTGACAATGAAAACAAAATTATAGGGTTATGGTTATGGTGTTTAACGCCACTTTCAACAATATTTCAGTTATATGGTGGCGGTCAGTTTTATTGGTAGAGGAAACCGGAATACCCTGTGAAAAACACAGACCTTCCGCAAGTCACTGAAAAACTTTATAACATAATGTTGTTCGAGTACACCTCACCTTGTCGTGAACTCACAACATTAGTGGTGATAGACACTGATTGCATAGGTATTGTAAATCCAGCTATCATATGATCACAACCATCCAGCTATCACATGATCACAACCACGATGGCCCCTCAAAATTATATTTATGCAACTGCAAAGGAATAAAAAGATTTTATTTAAAACTTATTCAATAAAAGTACTTTTGCTACTCGGCTATCACATTGTTATAATGTTCAGAATTTAGTCAATTATAAACAATAAGATAAGTCTCCAATTAAACAACAGTTGAGGTCTTGCCAGGTTTATTTTGTATATACATACCTTATCATAATAGTCAAGTGGTCTGATGTCAGTAATTCTCCAGGAAATTTTAGAACGCCTCTAAAAAAAAAAAATAATTGAACCATTGAACTAAAGACAAACTTTGGATCCCCTGTACCAAGGAAAAAAATAAAATAGAGTCACAAATAAAATTCATTTGAGGAATTAAAAGTTGCCAGTTGCTTTCAAGACAACTTCCATACTTGCAATAGCATAAGTCAAGCATAAACATTTAATATATTGAAATATATGTAAGATTTTTCTTCTGTATAAATTTTACAAAAATTTTGTTATAATCTTACAAGGTTTGGCTATTATCTGAAAGGGTGTAACTTCAGTAAAACTTTCACTCACTTTCACTTGGTTAGGATATGAGGAATACAATTTCTGTATACATTTCATTGAAATTTATAGAGAAATGACAGATTGCTTAAAGCCAAAGGCCTCAATTGTCTCAAAAACGCTTTAATAGAACATATATATATATTGAATTAAAATTAACGAGGGGCATAACTCATACAAATAGGGTTAGGGTTATGGTGTTTAATGCAACTTTCAACAGTATTTCAGATATATCGCTGCAGTTAGTTTAATTGGTGGAGGAAACCAGAGTACCCGGAGAAAACCAACCACCTGCCACTGACAAAGTTTATCACATATTGTTGTATTGAGTACACCTCGTCACAAGCAGGATTCGAATTCACCACTTTACGATATGATCATGACAACGACGGCAGCCTTACAAATAGGACATCATATGCTTCTATAAAAATCAAAAATGTGCAATGTCACTGAAAGCTCTTGCATTATATAACATTACAGTAAATAAAATCAATAATAGCATTTTTTTTTGGGGGGGGGGGGGGGGGGGAGGGTAAATATTCAAATGTACTTACCCGTATATCTTTCCAACTACGTATATCATCTAAAAAGGGCAATTTAGAAAAATCTGCATTTCTTCTCTTCAAAAGTATTTGTACACTTGTAAATTCTCGCTGTTGGTCTTCAGTCATATCTGAAATTAAAAGATAAAATTTGATTTGTTTCTTTTTACAAACCAATAGATAATACTGTGCATTATTTCCCTATAAATCATCTTGATAAAATTTTCTATTCTCTTACAAAAACTCAGATGCAACATTTTCAATACATTTGTCTATTAACAACTTTCTTCTAAAGTCTACCATAGCCATGCTGTATGAAGGTTTGAAAATGTTATTTCACATAAAACCCAAGTGGAAATGTGAAGAAAATAAGTCCATAATCTCTGATAAAACATAATATATTATTAATGTATATAAAGGTAAAACATACTAGCTTCTATTTAAAACTAAATAAAAATCACATCTATTTTGAGCCAAAGTTTCGTGAAGATTTGAGAATGTTCCAAGTTATTCAGAGTGAGTGAGTGAGTGATTGTTGTTTAACACTAATTCAGCGATTTTTCAGCTATATCATGGCGAGAACAAGTTAATTTTTAATGAGATGATGATGAGGTCCGCTTTGTACTAAATCAACATGCTGAGTTGGAATTTACAGTGCTAGCTCACTGAAACAACAGTCCGCAGATAGACATGTCGCCCCACTCGGACACATTATTCTGATTTCGATCCAACCAGTCTTTGCTCTTTCTCCTTATTGCTGTGCACTTAGCGGAGAAGCTACAAAAAAACAATTTAATAGTCTTTGGCTTGACCCGACCGGGGCTCGAACCCATGATCTACCACACTTGAGGTGAGCATGCTAACCATTACGCCACCGATGCAGTTTCCAAATTATTCAAGATACACTAATACCTGTAATGGTAAAATAAAAAAGTTCTCATATCACAAAGCAAGCGATGTATATCCCTTTCCTCTTAAAAACATTTTTTACACAGCAATACTTTTAAATGGATCTTTCTGAATAGAACGAAGTTAAATATTATGCTCACCTAAATTTATATCTGGATAAAACATAATCTTTGCCTTTCCCACAGGAAATTCTCCATCACACAAACATACATTTGTCCTACAATATGAAAAATAAAAACACCATAAAAGTGGAGTTCCATTTATACAATTTTCTTATAAACTTATCATAATATCTAAATCAATAATCTGTTTGTTGTTTTGTTTGATGGTGTGTAACGCCACTTTCAACAATATTTCAGTTATATCGTGGTCAGTTTTATGGGTGGAGGAAACCGGAGGACCCAGAGAAAACCACTGACCTGTCGCAAGTCACTGACAAACTTTATCACATAATGTTGTACACCTCGCCCTGATCGAGATTCAAACTCACAACATCAGTAGTGATAGGAACTGATTGCATAGGTAGTTGTAAATCCAACTACCATACGATCACGACCACGACGGCCCCTTAGATAGTCTAACTTGATTCTAAAATTATATGTTTTTATAGGATTCATTCTCCTTTCATACAGGGTTAGGGTAGTCTTTATGAAAAACTTTTCAGACCACAAGCCAACTGGGCCAGTAAACCATGAAAATTCACAAGCCCAAACTTTATTTTGCTGGTGCGAAATGTTTTAGCAATTCTTCAAATTTGCGATTGGGCTTCTGCTTGTTTAATCTCTTCGAAATTAGACTTCAGAAAACATTTTCTGCTCTGTATCTCCAGCCTAATCTCATCACAATCCCCTATCAAAGGTATTCTGGAAATTTAAAATCTGACCCCTATGTCCATTCCGATGCATATTTTGTCATTAACGGATTGCTTCAGATCAAGTGCAGGTATGATTTTAGATATAGACATATTTTCTAGTTCCAATCTGCAAAAATAATCACATTAAATCTCTTACTGTTTTAAGTTAAAGATCCATAAGATCCACAAATCCAAAATTTAGGTCAAATTGTACACCATTTTTTATGTTTATCACATGATCAATTTCATAACATTTTTAGCTATAGTCTGTTTCTCGATGTTAATAATTGGAAAAATTAATCAACACCTTTCTGAAATCTGACACTTCATCTGACACAATCTGTTAATGACAAAATATGCATAAGAATGCACATGGGGATCAGAATTTAAATATCCAGAATATCTTTGATAGGGCTTGTGATGACATTACTCTTTGTTATTCTTCTTTTGTTGTTTTTTTTTATGTTTAAATGAAACAAATAATATTTTCAAACACATTTTATAATAATTCAATCTATCATTCTCTCATGTAGGACTCCAATAAAAAAAAGTCACCGTGGTCTATTTATGGCCAGTACGGACATATAAAAATTCACCCTCTTCAAATACTCTTGGGCCAAATTTGTTTCCTACCTAAGCTTTGAGATATACTGACTGGCCATTATCAGACTGTAAATTTTATGGAAAAAAAAGACATAACCAATGTTTGTCCTAGTTAAAATAATTATTCAATGTCAAATCAGATGTATATATCAACAAAAAACGAATGTGTCATCAAACATTTCAAAGACCAGGTAAATCTTTCAAAACCTCTCTATCGGAAGACTCGGGACTTACCTTACAATTCATTAGCAAATGGATTTTTCCAGAAGATGGAGATATTTACGACGGCAAATAATAATAAGAAAAAGCTAGTTTCATTTCCTTTCTCAAGAGGGCTGAATTGTTTATATTTATCTAAAATAACTAAAACAGCAACTTCACAAAACTTTCAATGGCTGAAAGAAAAATACTTACTACTTCTCAGACAAAAAATACACAAGCAGACTTCTGGCTTTGAGATTTTTACAAGCCCAAGAACGATTTTACTGGCTTCAGGCATCGGACCACCAAGTAATTTTGAAGACTGTTAGGGTTATGGTAATGGTGTTTAATGCCACTTTCAACACTATTTCAGTTATATCGTAGCGGTCAGTTTTATTGTTGGCTGAAACCGGAGTACCCAGAGAAAACCATTCTGACTGTGCAAAAAATATATATCTTACCCCGATTTTAAGAGTGCAAAATGGACGACGTCTGTTGGATAAATAATTCTTCTTGGATTTTTCTCTGCACCAGAATTACTGAAAAAATTAAAAATGTAATGAACATTCTGCCTACAGATGAAAAGATGACCTAAAACTGAAATACTTTCATTATAATATAGTTGTGTCAATTAAAAATCTTATTCTTAATTTTTCTCTCATTAACAGTGAAATAATGGGAAAACTAATTTGCAATTATGAAATTAGTAAAGAAAACAAAACTTCAAGAAGATGTGTTTCACTTTGGCAAATGGCAACAAAAGGCAACATGCCACGATATAACTGAAATACTGCTAAAGTTGGCATTAAACACCAATCAATCCATAAAAGACAAAGAAAAGTAAATGCAATTAAGAAAGAAAAAAGCTGTTAAGAAAACTTTTTGCTTAATTAAAAAAAAACTTGGAATATTTTGTTTTAATTAACCTTTTCTGAATAATTGACAACTATCTTAATAATACATGTACAACTTACCAATCTTGGTTAATGGGTTCAATGGTGGCTGGTCCATGGACATCTGGCCCCTCATTGTCAGATGGGTGGTTGACTGGTGTGTTGTTGAGAGGTGCATGATTGACATCTTCCTGATTGGTACATTCTTGTTTGACAGGTGTAAGATTGATGGGTTCAATGGTGGCTGGTCCATGGACATCTGGCCCCTCATTGTCAGATGGGTGGTTGACTGGTGTGTTGTTGAGAGGTTCATGATTGACATCTTCCTCATTGGTACATTCTTGTTTGACAGGTGTAAGATTGATGGGTTCAATGGTGGCTGGTTCATGGACATCTGGCCCCTCATTGTCAGATGGGTGGTTGACTGGTGTGTTGAGAGGTGCATGATTGACATCTTCCTCATTGGTACATTCTTGTTTGACAGGTGTAAGATTGATGGGTTCAATGGTGGCTGGTTCATGGACATCTGGTCCCTCATTGTCAGTTGGGTGGTTGACTGGTGTGTTGTTGAGAGGTTCATGATTGACATCTTCCTCATTGGAACATTCTTGTTTGACAGGTGTAAGATTGATGGGTTCAATGGTGGCTGGTTCATGGACATCAGACCTCTCATTGTCAGTTGGGTGGTTGACTGGTGTGTTGTTGAGAGGTTCATGATTGACATCTTCCTCATTGGAAGATTCTTGGTTGACAGGTGTAAGATCGATGGGTTCATTGTAGGTTGGTTCCTGGACATCAGAACCCTCTTTGTCAGTTAGGTGGTTGACTGGTGTGTTGTTGAGAGGTTCACAGTTGACTGATGTTTGGTTGATTGGTTTCTGGTCAATGTTGTTAGGTTCTGGTTGGTTAGGACCTTTTAATGCTTGCATTTTTTCTCTCCTGGCAATAGATCTTCTGTGCAAGTTGACTTGTTTTATAGACTGAAATATAAATCAACATACCAGGTACATCACTAAACCATAAACAGTATGTAAAGAGTGTAAGTTTTCATAACATGAATAACTTATAAAACTCATTCAATTACCGGTAATTCTGACAATGAAAAAAAAATATAGGGTAAGGCTTATGGTGTTTAATGCCACTTTCAACTATATTTCAGTTATATCGTGGTGGACAGTTTTATTGATGGAGGAAACCGGAATACCAGAGGAAATCCACCAACCAACTTTATCACATAATGTTGTATCAAGTACACCTTGCCATGAGCAGGATTAGAACTCACAAGGTAAGTGGTGATTAGTACTGATTAAATAGGAAGTTGTAAATCCAGCTAGCATATGATCACGACCACGACCACAATGATCCCTCAAAATTATATTTATGCAACTTCAAAAGAAATAAAAAAAATAAAAAAAACCTTATTCAAGCCAATAAAGGTACTTTTGAAACTCAGCTATCACATTGTTAAAATGTTCAGAATTTAGTAATTATAAACAATAAGATTTATCTCTAATCAGACAACAGTTGTGGTTCTACACAACAGTTGAGTTCTTGCCAGGTTTATTTTATATATACATACCTTTTCATAATAGTCAATAGGTCTGATGTCAGTAATTCTCCAGGAAATTTTGGAATCCTTCTAAAAATTAAAAACAAAATTTGAACCATAATTCTCAAGAAAAATTTTGGATCCCCTGTACCAAGGAAAAAAATAAGATAAGAGTCAAAAATAAAATTCATTTGAGGAATTGAGTGAGTGATTTTTGCTTAATGCCAAATCAACAATTTTTCAGCTATATCATGGCGAGGAACAAGTAAAATTTCAATGAGATGATACTAGACCAACACACTTGGTTGGATTTTTTATAGTGCCAGTCACTGAAACAACAGTCCGCGGATAGACAATCACATGTCACCCCACTCGGACACATTATTCTGATTCTGAGTCAACCAGTCTTTGCTCTTTCTGCTTAATGCTGCGTGCTTAGTGGAGAAGTAACAAATACCAATTTCATAGCCTTTGGTTTGACCCGATCGGGTCTCGAACCCCCAATCTGTAGCACTCGAGGCGTGCATGCTAACCATTTCACCACTAATGTGGCTTTGAGGAATTGAAGTAGCCAATTGCTTATAAGAAAATTTCCATACTTGCAATCAGCATAAGTTGGCAAGCATAAACATTTAATTTCCAACTTTATTGAAATATAAGTAAGGTTTTGCTTCTGTATAAATTTCACAAAAATTTGGTTATCGTTTTGTCTGTCCTTCGATATACAGATTTTGATTACCCTTTTGGTATCTTCAAACTCTTCTTATAATCTTACAAGATTTGGTTATTATCTGAAAGGGTGTAACCTTAGTAAAAAAGTCACTCACTTTCAAACTTGGTTAGGATATGACGTATACAATTTCTGAATATATTTATTGAGAAATGACACATTGCTTATAGACCTAGATTGTCTCAAAAAATGCTTTAACAAAACATTTTGGCAAGAAATTTTAAATTGTAGGGGTATGAACTTTTAATTTACAAAATGTATTTGGCTTTCCAATCTTTGACGTTCAGCGTTCCTGATGAAGGTTAATCCAGAATGTGCTATGCTACAAAATTGCATTACTCATGCAAACTAGAACTGTGAGTGACCCTCACTGAGTGATACCCTCCGCTTGCAATACTATGATGTTCAAACTTTGGAATACAGGTATATTAGCAAGTTACCTATGAAAAATGAACGGATATGGAGTTATGTCAAGGAAACAACATCCCTTCTCCAAAATAAACTAACCAAGAACATACATCTAGGGGTCACCACAAGTACACGACCCCCTTTTCGTGAAAGTATAAGTTGAATTATCTCCCCTTCTAAATTTTAGACAGCAACGGTATTCCTTCATGCACATCTGCAGGTTGTGTACTACAACTGGGTAAAGTTTCATAAAAATTCAATAAGCAGTTTAGTAGGAGTTGCATTTACAAAGTACATGTCCCCCCTTTTCGTGAAAGTATAAGTTGAATTATCTCCCCTTTTAAATTTTGGAAAGCAACCATATTCCTTCATGCACAACTGCAGGTAGTGTACTACAAATGTGTAAAGTTTCATAAAAATCCAATAAGCCGCATAGGAGGAGTTACGCTTACAAGGTACATGCCCCCCCCTTTTCCTTAAAGTATAAGTTGAATTATCTCCCCTTCTAAATTTTAAACAGCAACGGTATTCCTTCATGCACATCTGCAGGTTGTGTACTACAACTGTGTAAAGTTTCATAAAAATTAAATAAGCAGTTTAGTAGGAGTTGTGCTTACAAGGTACATGCCCCCCCCCCCCTTTTCGTGAAAGTATAAGTTGAATTATCTCCCCTTTTAAATTTTGGAAAGCAACCATATTCCTTCATGCACATCTGCAGGTAGTGTACTAAAAATGTGTAAAGTTTCATAAAAATCCAATAAGCAGTTTAGGAGGAGTTGCACTTACAAGGTACACGACCCCCCTTTTCGTGAAAGTATAAGTTGAATTATCTCCCCTTCTAAATTTTAGACAGCAACGGTATTCCTTCATGCACATCTGCAGGTTGTGTACTACAACTGGGTAAAGTTTCATAAAAATTCAATAAGCAGTTTAGTAGGAGTTGCGCTTACAAGGTACATGGCCCCCCTTCCTTTTCGTGAAATTATAAGTTGAATTATCTTTCCTTTTAAATTTTGGACAGCAACCATATTCCTTCATGCACGTCTGCAGGTAGTGTACTACAAATGTGTAAAGTTTCATAAAAATCCAATAAGCAGTTTAGGAGGAGTTGCGCTTACATGGACATGGACGGATGGACAGACGGACAGATGGGGTGATTCCTATATACCCCCTCCAAACTTTGTTTGCGGGGGGTATAATAAGGTTAGGGTTATGATGTTTAACGCCACTTTCAACAGTATTTCAGTTATATTGTGGCGGTCAGTTTTATTGGTGGAGGAAACTGGAGTATCTGGAGAAAACCATCAACCTGGCGCAAGTCACTGACAAACTTTATCACATGATGTTGTGTCAAGTACACCTTGCCATAAGCGGGATTCGAACTCACAACATTAGTGGTGATAGGCACTGATTGCATAGGTAGTCGTAAATCCAATTACCATACGATCATGACAACGACGGCAGCCTTACAAATAGGACATCATATGCTTCTATAAAAATCAAAAATGTGCAATGTCACTGAAAGCTCTTGCATTATATAACATTACAGTAAATAAAATCAATTATAGCATTGTTTTTTGTTTTGTTTTGGTTTTTTTTTTGGGGAGGGGAGATATTCAAATGCACTTACCCCTATATCTTTCCAACTACGTATATCATCTAAAAAGGGCAATTTAGGAACATCTGCATTTCTTCTCTTCAAAAGTATTTGCACACTTGCAAATTCTCGCTGTTGTTCTTTATTCATACCTGAAAATAAAAGATAAAAATTTTATTTTGGCTACACTTACGGTACATGTCATTTGTGTTTTGTCTGCTTTCTACAAACCAATAGATAGTACTGTGCATTATTTCCTTATAGATCTGCATTCAGTGCCATCTTAACAGCTGGGCACAATGGGAAGTTGCCCTGGGCCCCCAAGATCATGAGGGCCCCATGAGCATAGAGGCCCATGTTAATCTATGTATGTTGTGCACAGTATGTATTTTAATGTTTAAAAACTGATTTTGCTGGAAGTACCTATACAATAAATTTATGTTTAATTTTATCGACCATTTACATTTTGTTCCTATAAATAAAAACCAGTTATTCAAGTTATGCTAATACATGTAATGGTAAAATAAACTAGAGGCCCCCAGGAGCCTGTAATTGTTTACCTATTTTTAAAATGATTTTAAAGTTCATAGAAAATTAGGGTGTCACAAATAATTTTGAAATTGGCCAACCAATGACCATTTTAGCTCAAATTTTTCAGCGGTTTCAGAAGAGAAAATTTAAATGTGATCTTTTGTGCATGATTGGTATGAATCGGCTGAATGAAAATTTCACAGAAAAACCTGGAACATATATTAAACTACTCATTGCCATGTAGCTGCAGTTAAAATTCGATGGCATTTTAATTTATAGTAAAGCAGCAATGGACAATTGAAGACATTTCTATTTTTTTTTTGTAACAGTGAATGGAGGGTGGGGCTGTTTGACACAATTTGAAAGGGGACGACCCAAGAATCGTCCAAGTAATTTGGTTCAGTACATGTGAAAGCTTATGACGCATGACAGACAGACGACAGACACCATGTCATGGCAAAAGCTCAAATGTCCTCTGGCCAAGTGAGCTAAGCACTTCTCATATATTTATAAAGATTATTAATATGAAAGTCCCACCTCCTGGTTAGTGTAATTGTAATTTTTCCACATATGTACAAAACTTAATATGTTGTATGTTATTATTTACTTCTCTGTAACTATATGCATTTGGTTTATGAGAATAAAATTCATTCATTCATTCATTCATTCATATAACAAGCAAACGATTTATAGCCCTTTCCTCTTAAATACATTTTTTACACAGCAATAGTTTTAACTGGGCCTTTCTGAATAGAACGAAGATAAGCTTTATGCTCACCAAGTTCCATAGCTGGATAATAAATAATCTTTGCCTTTGCTACTGGGTTAACTCCATCAGACAAACATACATCTGTTCTACAATAAGAAAAAAAAATCCATAAAAGTGGAGTTCCATCTATACAATTTTCTTATAAACTTATCATAATATCTAAATCAACAGTCCCATTTGATTATAAAATTATATATTTTTACATGTTGTTTGTCCTTTTGTACTTTTTCTTTTGGCCATTGTGTCTTTTGCTCTTGTTCGATTTACGGATTCCGATTACCCCTTTGATATCTTCAAACTCTTCTTAATAGGATTTATTCCCCTTTCATACAGAGTTAAGGTTTATAGTTATGGTGTTAAATGCCACTTTCAACAATATTTCATTTATATCGCGGTGGTAAGTTTTATTGTTGGCGGATCCCGGAGTACCCAGAGAAAACCATTCTGACTGTGCAAAAACAAACCATCTTACCCCGATTTTAAGAGTGCATATTGGAGGACATCTGTTGGATAAATACTTCTGGGATTTTTCTGTCCACCAGGAATACTGAAAAAATTAAAAATGTAATGAGCACCAACTAATTCTTCACAAACATCTTTCTTACAGATAGAATGATCCCCTAAAACTGTAATACAGACAAACCTGTCTTATGTGACCTTCCAAGGCGACAGTCAAATATGGTCACATAAGACAGGTGGTCACTTAATGCAGGTTTAATTGATATGAAATGCACTGTGAAAAAAAAGAAAAATTAAGGTCACATACAAAACTACAGGATCCCAGGAGCCTGTAATCGCTCACCTGGTTTTCAATTTGACATCTAAAGTTGATAGAAAATGGGGGTGTTACACATAATTTTGAAAGTGGGCCACCCAAAGATCATTTCAACTCAAATTTCTGAGCAAAAGATTTTGATGTGATTTTTTATCTCATAATATTCCTAAATGGAATAAACTGGCTGAAAAAATCTCACAGAAAAACCAAGAATATATGTTAAACTACTCATTGCTATATAGCCGCAGTTAAAATTTGAGTTCATTTTGATTTGTAATAGAACGGAAATTGACAACTAAAAAATGTTCTATTTTTAGTAACAGCAGCCATCTTGAATGGAGGGTGGAGCTGTCGGACACAATTTTGAAATGAGACTACCCAAGGACTATCCCTGCCAGGTTTGGTTTAATTTGGTTCAGTGGTTTCAGAGGAAAAGATTTAAATGTGATCTTTTATCAAAATATATCTAATTTGTATAATCAGTATAAATCGGTTGAAAGAAAAAATTCACAGAAAAACCAAGAATATATGTTAATCTACTCATTGTCATGTAGCTGCAGGTAAAATTTGAGCTCATTTTGATTGATAATAAAGCAGCAATGGACAATTGAAGAAATTTCTATTTTTAGTAACAGCAGCCATCTTGAAAGGAGGGTGGAGCTGTCGGACACAATTTTGAAATGGGACTACCCAAGGACTATCCCTGCCAGGTTTGGTTTAATTTGGTTCAGCGGTTTCAGAGGAAAAGATTTAAATGTGATTTTTTATCAAAATATGCCTAATTTGCATAATCGGTATAAACTGGCTGAAAGAAAAATTTCACAGAAAACCCCGGAATATATATATGCTAAACTACTCATTGCCATGTAGCTGCAGGTAAAATTTGAGCTCAATTTGGTTTATACTAAAGCAGCAATGGACAATTGAAGAAATTTCTATTTTTAGTAATAGTAGCCATCTTGAATGGAAGGTGGAGCTGTCGGACACAATATTGAAAGGGACCCACCTAAGGACAATCCCTGCCAGGTTTAGTGTAATTTGGTTCAGCGGTTTCAGAGGAGAAGATTTAAATGTGATCTTTTATCAAAATATGCCTAATTTGCATAATCGGTATAAATCGGCTGAAAGAAAAATTTCACAGGAAAACCCGCAATATATGTTAAACTACTCCTTGCCATGTAGTTGCAGCTCATTTTGACTTATACTAAAGCAGCAATGAACAATTAAAATTTCATCCCCCCTTTTTTCTATTTTTAGCTTGGCGACCATCTTGGTTGGAAGTCGGGATCACCGGACACAATTTTGGAAGGGGGCCATCCAAGGACCATTCCACCAAAGTTTGGTTCAAATTGGCCTAGTGGCTTCAGAGGAGTTGATTAAAATGTGAAAAGTTAACGGACAGACGGATGGACGACAGAACGCTCAGTGGTGACAATAGCTCGTCAGGTGAGCTAAAAATGTAATACAAGTTATTGCTTAAGTTGGCATTAAACACCAATTAATCAATCAATCAACAAAAGGCAAAGAAAAGTAAATACAATGAAGAAAGAAAGTAGCTGTTAAGAATCATTTTTGTATATCGTATTACCAGTAATTTCTGCGGTCAACTCCGGATCGCAGAAATTAAAATAGCAGAACATTAAGTAAAATAAATGCCAAGATAAGTCCTCCATACATGTACATGTCCTGAGGTCAAGATATCTCATAAACGTATATTAAATATTCTAACATGACGTCTTTCTTTCGCTTTGTTAACAAACGAGCGATTTATCGATTGGGTATAATCTCATTAGCACATGCGCCGGTGCATGTGACTAACTTTCCCATCCTAAATGAACATGTGAATGAATTATCGTCTGCTCGAATTTGGCAGCATAAATTGTGTGAGACATTGACTGCAAATGTAAATATAAATGACCATCTTCCAATCAAAGTATAGTACCGTATTTGTACTCTTAGACAAATCAGAATCGAAGTAATTCATGGAAGCCAGAATGTGCTTTGAGTTTTAACATGGGTTGGCAGATATTAGTAAATTTTATCCCTCGCCTCTGGCTCAAGATAGTATACTAATATCCATCAACCCATGTTAAAACTCAAACTACATTCTGGCTTCCATGATTTATTTCTTAAACATTCACTGAAAAGTACTTAAGTAATAAACTGAACGATTATTGTATACATATATATGCATTTTATTGTTTAAATGTTAAAAAAAAATATTCACCATTTAGATATAAAGAACATTTGCCATACAACACATTTGTTGCTTCCTGTAATACAAACAAATTTGTTCAGCTGCAAGATTTTTAAACTTCAAGAAAAATAATCTTCCTTTTAGTCCAAACTGCAGAAATTACTGGTTATATAATATGGTAATAAAAAACTCGGAATATTTTTGCTTAAATTAAATTTTTCTGAATAATTGACAATCATCTTAATAATACTACTTACTAATCTTGTTCTCTTTTTCTTTTGTAACTCATAAAGTTGATCAATGCTCTCCTGTAAAAACTTTCTACCTGCTGTTCTTCAAGACTTAAGTTGGGTATACACTGCTTAACCTGCAATCATATTTCATACTGAGATAAAAATAAAATGATATTGTCAGTCAAGGACTTCTGAAAAATAAGTAATATAACTTTTAATGCTGATATTCACTATTTTTTAAAATGACATAATTGGTTAATGATTTTCAGCTACCAGGGTTCACGAAATTGCATATGTGTATGGTGTCCCTAGTCAAAAAAAATGTCAGTCCTCATTAATTTTCTAATGCAAAATACCAATCTTGTGTCAGTCCTTAGCAAAATCTGCCTAAATTTTGCTGGTCATGTCTGACAGGACTGACGAATTTCGTGAACTCTGAGCTACCACATAAACATTGACCATCTGTTAGCTATATATTTCCTCATCTCTTATTTCGAGAAACATCAGTAGCTTGTCTCTCTTAAGGAACCCATTAAATATTATTTTGCACCGTTAATATATCTGTAATGTATCATGTGTGGTGTGAATATGGTCAAACCTGCTTTAGTGACCTCCTCTGTTAAGCAATAACTTGTATTATTACATTTATGGTTTTATACAGTACTATAAAACCATATAATTTGTTTTTTGTGATAAATCGTCATATTGCACGGCAGGATTTCATATTGAACGATCTATTTAGCGGTGGACGAAATCCCGTCAAAATTTCATGATGTGTTATGGAGCACTGAAAAGCAATATTGACTGCGGCCTTCGACCTTGGTTAATATTGCTTTTCAGTGCTCTATAACACATCATATCACACTCAATGAAGTGCAATAACTGTATATTATTCTATAATATATTTATACTAATAGTAAAATTACATAGACAGCCAAATGAATAAAAAAAGCTACTGACTCCGATAACGTGGAAAATGCCTCGTGCGGCATATTTTTAGAAAAGGGAAAACCCGATATTTATATCGTCCAATCAAATCGCAATTTTAAATTTAAAATTTTTTTAAATTTAAAGTTCAAAATTTCAAAATGTCAAAAATTTCAAAAAATAATCAAAATTTTCATAAGATTTCAAAATTTTCAAAATTTTCAGTTTTCATAAAATTTCAAAATTCTAATATTTAAATAATAATATTGAAAAACATATGTAATATAAAAATTAAGGACAAAGAATCTTATGTAATAAAACAATTACTACACTTGAACTTGATCAATATGATGTTATGGGGAAGTACATGTATAAAAAAAAGAAACCGAGAGGAGTATTCTATGTTATAATCGGATAATAGAATAAAACAATCACTGTCTTCTGTTTCAGTAAATGTGAGTGTTATTGACTTTTGGAAAACTAAGATATTCACTTCGCCCTTCTGGCTCAGTGAATATTTGTTTTCACAAAAGTCAATAACACTGCCCATTTACCTCAACAAAAGACAGAAATTGTATATTATGTGACCTTAATCTTAATTTCCCTTCATAGCTATTTTCATATTGATTAATCCTGTATTTAGCAACCTTATTTAGTGACCCTATTTTAATGTTCCCTTAGAAGGTCACGTAAGACAGGTTTAACTGTATATTTATATAGATTATTCTGTTTATCCTGCAAAGTCAAAAAATCCAAAACAAGTGTCAATCTAATCATCTTCAAGGGTGTTCACTGTCTTGTGCACACTATACTGTTACCGTTTGTTATCATTTGCTCTACATGAATCAGGTACCAGGAGACAGTTATTTGCATATTAGATAATAAAGCAAAACTTTATTCATATACAGGTACCTTATTATATAGAAATGGCAATTAATGATTGATTGATTGATTGATTGATTTATGGGGTTTAATGCCACTTTAAACAATATTTCAGTTATATTGTGGCAGTCAGTTTTATCGGTGGTGGAAAGCGGAGAACCCGGAGAAAACCACAGACCTCTTGAAAATTACTGACAAACTTTATCACATTTTGTTGTATCGAGTACATCTCACCATGAAGGAGGTTCAAACTCACAAATTTAGTGAAGATAGGCACTGATTGAACAGGTGAATCCTACCGTACGATCATGACTACGAAGGCCCCTATTCAATAATAATTATGAAATGTTACCTTGGAAAATAATGTGTTGAAGTTGTCACCTTTTATGGACCGAATGCCTGTAGTTTGAACAACATTCCGTACAACAGTCTGAAATAGTACAAATATCATTATGGAATTAATATGGTGTTTTATTTTTCATAAAAGGTACCAACTGTCGATAGTCATCTGTGAGATAAACATTTCTTTTAAGTAAGTGATTACTTTAAGGATACTACTCTTTAAAGGTTAATTTACAAAATATATTCCCAAGGCAGATAGGGGCATAACTTTCACAGGTTAATTCTTAATTATTTATATCTTATTTAATATTAGAAAATATACTGGTAAATATTTATTCTGATTGAAATCCAATATTTTATGACAAAAAATGTTGATTAAAAATTGAATTAAGTATACATGTAGTTAACTTTCAATGTTTTTATAGAAATGTTACCTCAAGTTAATTTATTCAAAAAAATCTCAATGGAATAATTTGTTTTCATCAATTTTTATCGGTCTACATTCAAGATTTCTAAAGAAAAAATTTAAATTTAAAAAAAAAAGAGTTGAATACTATGGGAAAAAATTCTTTGAAGTAACCATGTGCTTCTACCTAAAAAAAAACAATAAAACAAGATGTTGCACGCTACGTCGTGTTAAGAATACCCTCACTCGTTCATTTGTAAGTCGCACGGTAAACAGGAAGTAGATGTGCGGTAAACCTGGAAAGGGGAGACACGGTACAAGTCACCATGCCAAAGCCATATATCAAATATAAAATCATTTCTTCCAGTAGAAGCTGAGATATCTGTTCCATAAGTGTGAACGGACGGACGGACGGACAAGGTGATTGCAATATATTTAATATAATTAATAAGATAAAAGTAGACAGGAATATGAGGATAACAAAAATAAATGTTTTTATAGAGAAAAGTTTAAATTCCTAAAACAAAATTATAGTTTTATTGATTTTACAAAGGAGAGCACCTGAAAGATTCCCATGATTACCACAAATAAACCAATATATCACAACGTACCAAAATAAAACAAAAGATCACTGACATTTTTAACTATTAACTTACTGCAGACATAACTATTATCTGGACTTATCTGGGGGTAAAAAGTGAGCAATTTTAAACAAAAAACTGTAGAAAAAAAAAATTATTGTGATAAAATATTGACTTATGACATAGAATAACTTGGTCTATTGTAGACATCTTTTTGTAAATCTGGTTGTTGAACTTATCTTATTCTTTATCAATATAGAATATTTAGTGCAAATACTATCATAATGAAATTCTGACTTTTCAAAAAACAACTTACATTAAAAAAGTTTCTTTCTCTTGAAGCCTTGTCCCTCTCTGTTTTTGGCCATGTCTGTATTATGGACTTTTTAGTTATGAGAGTTTTCAAGTCAATATTGGTAGCTTTCATTGGACTGATTGGAGACTGTGCTTTGGACTGCATGTGAATATCTGTCGGCAAATCCATACGTGTAGGTGCTACAAAAAGGAGTTACATAAAAACATAGTTGATAAAAAAAACCACAGACTATTGAATTGTAAAACATTACCATTCATGAGACTTCAACAATGATTTCATGAGAGTAGGGAAATACAAACTACTGAATTAAATACTTTTGTGTACTGGTATATGATAACTGCATCTACTTCAAAATCAATTAAAAAGATAGGAATCTTTAGGAATGGAGTAAAAAATAAATACAATAAAAACTAGGAATGTGTGCATCACAAAATACGCCCGTCTATTTAAATTATCAAACGGTATAATGGTAATTCAATCAAACAACTAATCATGCGAGCAGGAAAATTAAGTCCTTTGAGGTTAGCAATTTTGTGGCATTCCACCACTTTTGTGCCATTAGGTTACTATGCAACTATATATTTCTATCAGGATATATAGGTAGAAATATTGTATTAATTTACCTGGTGAGACTAATGACCCCAAAATAAATAGGGCTCTTCCTCTTCCACAGGGGAATCATGTGACCAAGTTTGGTCAAGATCCAATATAAAGAACTAAAGTTATCGTGCGGAAACGATCCTGTTGTCAAATATTCTATTTATAGTAATGGTGATCTTGACCTTTGACCTAATGACCCCAAAATAAATAGGATTCTTCCCCTTCCACAGGGGAATCATGTGGTGAAGTTTGGTAAAGATCCAATATACAGAACTAAAGTTATCATGCAGAAACGACACTTCTCAAAAATTATATTTATAGTAATGGTGACCTTGACCTTTGACCTAATGACCCCAAAATAAATAGGGCTCTTCCCCTTCCACAGGGGAATCATGTGGCCAAATTTGGTCAAGATCCAATATACAGAACTAAACTAAAAGTTATCATGCGGAAACGATCCTGTTGTCAGAAATTATATTTATAGTAATGGTGACCTTGACCTTTGACCTAATGACCCCAAAATAAATATGGTTCTTCCCCTTCCACAGGAAAATCATGTGGCCAAGTTTGGTAAAGATCCAATATACAGAACTAAAGTAATGCGGAAACGACCCGGTTGTCAAAAATTCTATTTATAGTAATGGTGACCTTCACCTTTGACCTAATGACCCCAAAATAAATAAGGTTCTTCCCCTTTCACAGGGAAATCATGTGGCCAAGTTTGGTAAAGATCCAATATACAGAACTAAAGTTATCATGCGGAAACGACCCTGTTGTCAAAAAATCTATTTATAGTAACAGTGACCTTGACCTTTGACTTAATGACCCCAAAATAAATACGGTTCTTCCCCTTCCACAAGGGAATCATGTGGCTAAGTTTGGTAAAGATCCAATATACAGAACTAAAGTTATTGTGAGGAAACCTGTGTGGACACCCGCAATCACATAATACGCCATACGGCCCGTCTCGAGACGGGAGTATAAAAACAACACAGAAAAATAAAAAGATGAACAACACACAGGCTCTATCAAAAACTGGTACGTGTGAAGGATAGCAATTCAAGGGTAAATGTAGCTTCAATATAACTATTTCTTATTTCTCACATCGTTACAGATGATAAAACAACATGAATATTTAATCAGTGCTGAATTATGGGATGCATTCATACAACCATCATAAAAACTTAACAGAAAATAATAAAAATAACTTTATGGAAGGTAATAAAATAACATAAAACAAATTACTTAATATTTTGATATCTTTTCTTGAAATGTCTGTAAAATAAAAGAAGTGCACATGCCATTTCCTGCAAAAGCACTAAAGATAATTATTCTTAAGCAAAAATTCTCAAAAACAAACAGCTTTAAATATAGCAGCTACAATAATTAAAATGTGTGATATACTTAACTCACGTGGTCGGGTCAGTCTAGCATCTTTTGTCCTTATCTTCATGCAGTACAAAAACAGGTGAACAAAAATATGGCGTAATATACAAACGATACCTCGATCATTTAAAAAAGAAAAAATATTAATACAGCCTTCTTCATTAAAGATTACTACATTTTTCATTATATATATATACATGTATACATAGCATATATTCATTAAACTGTTAAACTTTTAAAACTCGACCATTGCGAAATGTGTATTCCGTTGTTATTTTTTGTCAACAGTGAATACACTATCGATACAATACTTTGTAACTGTAAATGTAAGTGAAAACAAACATCCCTGTTTTCTTAATTCGAACACATATACATACGCATCCGAAAACATTTGATAATTATATACCTGTATATAAAGATTATCTCGTGGTCATCCTAATTTCTGTGAATTAATATTAATCCTCGACGGTCACACTGAATTTCAATGGGAAATTATTAAAAAATTAATACTTTACCTCTGAAATTAATACTTTAATAGCCCTAGCGATATACTGCACACAGTGGTTATAATTTATGTTTTCTGGAAGGCCATTTGGTAGTTTTAGAGGAAATACGGAATGATGGGTTTTACTTTGACTTTATGTCCTTTATTAAATAAAACCTCCATCTTGTCCCTCCATCCAATTATTCAAGACCCATATTTCAATAAAAGATAAAACTATGGTGCATACAATGTATCAAGTGGGTTTTATAGACCTAACTTTAATCGGTTCATGATAATGTTAGCATATCAAGAAGGTTTTATAATTTTTACTTCAATATATTTAGCTTTATGTTAATGTAAGCCCCTATAAAGTGCACCCCCTGCTTGACCCCCAATAAACATCTGCTTGAACAAAGTTGTTCCTTATTAAGTTTAACCCGTTTCTTTGTTAAAGACGAGTTGTTAATAGCGGGATGAATAACTACTTAAGTTATAGAAACCCCCTCTCAACACCCATATTAAAATGTCAATCTAGTTGTAGACCCTTAATACAGAAAATAAATACTGATTAGTATCATTACACACATTGTAATGCACTGCACATAGAAGACATAAATTTTATTCCTGAAATCGTCCAGTAGAATTAATAGTGATATAAATCGCACATATCTACTCAGACTACTACCATCACAGCTGGGATATAATAATACATTAAATAAATTAACCTTTAATGGCTTTATGTAATTGATCAACTTATTTTATGACAAAACTTACACAAATATTTCAAAATTGTACCAAAAGAATTGCAACCCTTCAGAATTGATAATTGCCTACTAAGTGTATGCTAATCACTACTCTGCAGACAAATGACAATTTGTATTTTAATCAAATTCTTAAAATATCCCTTACAAAAATGCTTAAGATAGAATCCATGAGCATCAATATCTTAAGACCTAAATACATTCTGAGTATTTTTAGAAACTGAGATACTAGCATACATACAAAATAGCTGGTCGCAAGGCAAACCATCCAGCTCGCCTGTGCAATCTATAGTTACATGTCGAAGTCATTTAGGCAGAAATAGTAGGTCACGGTGACCTATATTTGTGTGCGATGTTCTTAACTCTCCACGACAAACTCACATGTGAAGTTTCATCAACCTGGACCAAGTAGTTTGTCTACATTGGACCTAAACGCAAACGTTAATGCAAAAATGTTGAAGTCATTCAGGCAGAAATAGTAGGTCACGGTGACCTATATTTGTGTGCGGTGTTTTTAACTGTCCATGACAAACTAACATGTGAAGTTTCATCAACCTGGGCCAAGTAGTTTGTCTATATTGGACCTAAACGCAAACGTTAACATTGGACGCCGCCGCCGCACAGGTGACGACATAAGCTCGCTGCCTGTACTTTGTACAGGCGAGCTAAAAATGTATCTATTTCCGTCCGCATCTTGTTTACTTTACAGTAAAGTCTTTACTTGGAATCGCTTATTTATATGACGCTACCCTTTGTATGAAAATTGCTACCCTTTACTATATGACGTACAGTTTCCTTGGATGTGATTAAGTCCTACACTATACTGTTTTTGGATCATCAAATGTATCCATAAAAACAAAGAAATATTTAGTTTTAGCTACATTCTTTTTTTTCCCATATTTTAAAAGACGATCCACATAAGCGTGACAATGACAAGCCATGTGCAGGTTCAACATGTTTAAGTGGTACATAACTTGTTTCTGATGAAGAGATGAAGAGATGAAAAAGCAAGAAGCAAACAGACAGACTACGACGGACACCAAGTTATGGGGAAAAAAAGGATACATGAACGAAGACAAGACGAGCAAAAAATTACCTTCTTTTTCCTTCTCTTTTTCTTTGTCTTCATTCTCTGGCAGATTTTCTTCTGTCATTTCTATGTCTTCTACAACTGGTTTCTTCCCATCTAATGCAATGCTGACAGGACAAGTTGTAATAAACACCTCACCCAATGATTTAATTTTACTAGTTACTATCTGTAATGCCGGGTCAGGTGACATATTAAGGTCTATTTCTTTCCAACCACTTCCGTCTGTCAAAGTATTACATTTTGTATATACATTCAATTCATTTTCAGAAAGACTTCTTTTTATTTGTTGAAGAGTATTAAGCTTCGACTCATTCATGTCTTTACTAGAAGCACAATTTTTAATTTCTTTCAGTTGCATTTTCACATTTTCCACTGCCTTGGTAATATTACCTAGTTCCCAAACAACACTTTGAATTTTATCTATCTGTTCTCTTTCCAACATGGAGAGTTCATTGAAAAATTCATCTTCAATTTTATCTAAAAACTTATTCAAATCGTTTCTAAATGCTTTCATCTCTGTGTAACAGTTTTTTCTCTGCTCACGTAATCTGGTTAAATTTTCTGTTCTATTGTTGATAAGTTTCTTAACATTTTCGGACAACGTAAAACTTTGTTGTTCTATATTCAGCAAATCCGAAGGTTCCATATTTTTCTTAATTATCAACTTCTAAAACACCATCCACAATGGTTTACTCTCATTTATTCAATCTGAAATACATATAATTTCTGTAAATATTTACACTAAATTGATATTACATCTGTTACTAGCGATAATTTTCCATCTCATTCTACTAGCGTGTGATGGAAAATCCTCAGATAGCAAGATCAAAGGAAAATACCGCAAAATAGCGATAAACATCATAACCCTATCCAAATAAAACAGAGGTCTAGATATGCACGACTTGCTATTACATATTTTCTTCAATGACATTGACTCTGAAGCCGTCTATAGAAAAGGCTGAAATGAAAATTAACATACTATTAATGTATTTACATAAGGATTTTCTACAAACTCTGTATAGAGTCTTAACATAGGAACCTAAAATTATAAACTATGATACAAAAATACAAATATAAGTATTCAGGGATAATGAAGGATTGAGTCAGGATTTTGAGACCATTAGTCACTTTTGTAGAAGGATATTTTTTCTACCGGTAATCATGAACATGATAAATAAACAGACCAAGATTATGAACGGAGCGAGGAATTTTCATTCAAAGCCAAATAAGTAATTTTTCATGGGGAGAACAAGTTACATTTTGATGACATGGTGTACACTTTGTACATAGACCAACACGCCGAGTTGGATGTTTATAGAACTAGCTTATTGAAACAACAGTCTGCAGTAAATATGTCACTCCATGACACATTATCCTGATTCTAAGCCAACCAGTATTTGCTTTTATTCCTTAATGCTGCGAGCTTAGCAGAGAATAGCAACAAATACCAATTTACTAGTCTTTGGTTTCACCCGACAGGAACTCGAATCTATGATCTATCAAGATTGTGGTGTAACCGTGTTCATTTAATCTCATTGAGATTAGGCTTTTGAAGAAATTTTCTGTTTGTATCTCCATCCTGGAAGCCTAATGATCTGAACAGTACCTGGTCAAATCGTCCCACTGCAAAATTTCCCCCACATTAATCAAAATCGCCCCAACATTTTTTTTTTAATAGTAATAGTACTATTATTATTATTATTATTATTACAACAAGGATTAATTGTAAATTGAGATAATATATATAATAGATAATACGCTCCTTTCGGAAGCGTTAATGATAGAAGTATGAATAGGTTACGTACTAATGCACTTCAAAATGTGGCTGCCAACTGGAAATAAATTAAAAGAAAAATTACAAGATGTACAAAAATAAATTTCAATACTCATTGCACTTGACTATCTTTTTCCAGGCATGTGAAATTTCTTTGCTTGCTTTATGGAGTCTTGTCATTTATTTATTTAAATAATCCACAACTAGCGTATGATTGGTCACATGACCTAATAAACTATCTCCAATATAAACAATGTGCAAGTAGCAAATAAAGTGATCAATACCATTTTTTCTCCGGGAGCATTTCAGGTTGCACCTGCCTCATATTAAAAATTACAGTATATGTAATCGGAAACCTTATTGTTTAATTCTGTCGGTTAAGTGAGGGTAATTATTTGTGTCCATGTAATCATTAATTTCTTCTTTTAATCAAGCATTTCTTTGTAAAGTATAGATGCACTGTCTGTGCTATAATTAATTAGCTACCTGATTAGTTTTTGTTGTTCCAATCGAAAGCACATTAAGGAGACCCAAGCCAATGATATTCTTAATATTGCAATAAAAAATTGTTGTGAAGCCATAAGCTTGCCCAAGCTGGTAATGAAATTATATAAAACCTGCTATCATCATGACTGGCATTAAACACAATGGCCAGTGACTGTTACAAATAACATCATTCACAAATGACACACTTAGTTGGGTTTTTATAGTGCTAGCTCACTGAACCCGCAGATAGACATGTCGCCCCCACTTCTTCTTCCGCATACTGCCCACATTCAACATACTGAATATTCTGGCAGGTGTGCGCAATGTTAAAAACTGGATAAAAACATATGTACAGTGTCTATTCAAAGAGTTTTGCCACTTGAGCTTTGAACGACTCAAGTGACTTGGCAGCTGCAATATCTGGTGGTAAGTTGTTCCAATCTTTGACGGTGTTGACGAAGAATGACCATTTCCTGAAGTCTTTGATTGCAGATGGAATTGTATACGAGTGCTTTTGAACATGTCTTGATTTTCTCGTTGGTTTGGTTAAGTGATTTTCGCTGTTTATTGCTACCATGTTGTTTATAATTTTGTACATCATTATCAGTCTGGCTTCTTTTCTTCTTGTTTGTAGGTTTTTCCATTTTAGATCTTCTAACATTGTGTTGATGCTTGATGTTTCTATGGCGACCAGTGACGTATTGTGCTGCTCGTCTTTGCACTTTTTCTATTTTGTCTATTTAATTTTTGTGGTATGGATCCCAAACTGTGGTGGCATATTCCAGTTGTGGTCTTACTAGGGATTTGTATGCCTGTTCTTTAATTTTCCGTGATTTGATGTGTAGGTTTCGGTGTAGGAATCCCAGGCTACGACTGGCTTTGTTTGTAATGTTGTTGATGTGTTCACTCCAGTTCAGATCGTTATAGATGGTATAACCCAGGTACTTGCTAGATGTTTCATGGGCAAGGATGTGACCATGGAGTGTGTAGTTCCATTTTACTGGATTTCTCTTTTTGCTAACCGTTAAGTACAGTGCATTCCTCAGGATGGAATTCCATTTTCCAATTGTTCTCCCATTTAGCCAGTTTGTCCAGATCTGATTGTAATTTTGAGCAATCTGAATCTGAGGAGACTGTCAGATAAACAACGGTGTCATCAACAAAGAGGTGTACTGTTGAGTATAATCCTTGAGGCAGATCGTTTATGTAGAACAAGAATAAGCTTGGACCCAGTACAGAACCCTGTGGTACTCCCGATTCTACATGTACTTTGTTGGATGTTTCTCCATCTACTGCAACTACTTGTGTTCTGTTATGTAAGAAGGTTTGAATCCATTGGTTTGTTGAACCTCTGATTCCATAGTGATAAAGCTTATGGAGTAGTAGGTTGTGACTGACTTTATCAAAGGCTTTCGAGAAGTTGAGGATTAGTAGGTCTGTCTGCTTTCCATTCTCTAAGTTCATTGTAATATCGTCTATACATTCTAGTAGTTGGGTTTCACAGGATCGCTTGCTTCTGAAACCGTGTTGCAGAGGGTATAGAATGTTGTTTCTCTCAGCATGTCTCACTATGTGACTAGTTACTATGTGTTCTATTACTTTGCAGCAGATGCATGTGAGTGATATTGATCTATAATTTGCTGGAACATACTTTTGTCCTTTTTTGAAGGCAGGTGTGATGACAGTAGATCTCCAATCGTCAGGAATTTCTCCAGCTTTTATTGAGACGTTGTAAATAATGGTCAGGATGGGTGAGATTTCAGAGGTGAGTTCTTAAGAGTACCATTGGTCTTATGTTGTCAAGACCAGCTGCTTTATGAGGATTTAGATTTTTTAATAATTTTTCTACACCAGTGTTTGTGATGTTGATATCTCCACTGTCTGGGTAGTCTTCTTGTGAGCAAGCCATATAATTCTGGTTGTAAAATTCTTCCCTGTCAATATTCGTTGATGGTGAGAATACAGATTGAAACTGTTCATTTAGAATGTTGGCCTTGTTGATAGGGTCAGTTTCTAGTCTACCGTTCTTTCGTAGGGGTGCAACTCCACTTTTGTCACTCTTTCTATGTTTTATGTATGTCCAAAATCTTTTTGGAAGAGTGTCAGTGTACTTCTTCATTGTTCTCTGGTGTCACAATTTCTTCTATATATTTCCAATACGTCTGTCTGGATTTTCTCTGTATGGTTTGCTTGAGATGTTTAAATTTCTTGGTGTCTTATGGATGGTTTGATTTCTTTTTCTTTTTGTATGCTCTCTTCCGTATTAGTGATTTTAATTCTTGGGTTATCCATGGTAGTTTGTCCTTCCTTTTAAATACTTTGTGTGGAATGTGCTTATTGACACTTGCTTCAATGTCCTCCTTTGAAGATGTTCCAGAGCTTGTTGATATCGGCTCCATTAGTACTTTCTTGCTGTATTTTTCTATGTAGGTTACTAACATCTTCCTTCATGCTGTCCCATTTTGCTTTTCTATATATTGGGATTTTTCTTGGTTTCTGTGTGTTGATGGCTGACTTCATATTCATTTCAGTATAAACAATGTTGTGGTCTGATATCCCAGGTGTTACGTCAATTCTTAATATTTTGCTTGGATAATTTGTTATCAGGAGATCTAATGTGTTTTTATTTCTGGTTGGCTCTTGTACAAGTTGTGTCAATCCATGATCATCAAGTATGTCATTAAAATAATAATGTTGCTGTGCATGTTGTGTATCGCTGTGTAGAGTTTTGTTGATCCAGTTCCACCCTAGTAGATTGAGATCTCCACCAATCAACAAACAGGGATTTTTTGCTGCAGCTCTTTGTACTGATGTTTCGAATTCTTTCATGCTTTCACTATAAAACATTTTTGGGTTATAGTATGAGCATATACATGTATATACGGACACATTATCCTGATTCCGAGCCAACCAGTCTTTGCTCGTTCTCCTTCACGATCTACCGCACTCGAGGATAGCATGCTAACCATAATTTACACCACTGATGTGGTTATTATTTCAATTAAAACATCAAAGATACACAAAATATGAAAATTAACTACATATAAAATCAATTAAAATGATATAATCACGTTCGTTCAGATCTCTCAAGATTCTTTTTAATGAAAACATATAAAATGTATCTACATAAACATAGAGGGCAAAATTATTGTACATAACTCAATTTTATAATCAAATCAATTTCTTCATTACATTAATTAATGTCATAACGAGGGCGATTTTGATAAATGTGGGGCGATTTGACTTGCATTCATCACAACGAGATTAGTGAAGCGTTCACTGTAAATAACGTACGACTTTAACCTGTTTCCGATATGATATGTGTACTATGCAGCCTACGTCATTTTACATGGTGCAACAATTTTCTTTTAGTCATGTCTTGCCTCATCTTTTTAGTAAGAATCGTGCGCGTGGCTTGAAACTGTAGCTAGTTGGGTACTTTTTTGTTTTGATTCTGTATTGTTTTGAATACAATTTAACTGGTAACCATCGATAATGCGTTTAAATACTGAGTAAATGGGTAATAAAATGGCAACCAGTCATTAAATATAATAAATGATAAACGATACCCTATAGACCCGACATATTTTCCGGAGAAATATTCGTATCGATTTGTAAATTTTTGTGTTCATTGTTTTTTATTTTCATTTCAAATATTTTATTGATAAATCAATAGGATTGGATAACAGGCTTATGCATATACAAATCCTCTCCAACAACAAGATGGAACAATTAGAAAACAATTTACATAATACGTAGAGCAATCTACCCATTTGTAGTAAGGAAGAGGAGGAGGTATATATTTTTTGAATGAAACAAGTACCTGTGTCATGAACTGTCATTATGATTTGTGACTCGCATGATCGAGATTTCCGGAAACCATGCTGAGCATTTACTAAAATACCATGTATGTCGAGATGTTTCATTACAGTGCTATGAATGATCTTACAGCATATTGGTGTTAGTGATACTGGTCTGCAGTTTGATGGTTTACTACGATCTCCCTTCTTGAATAGTGGCGTGATAACTGCATCTTTCCAGATTTTTGGCACTTGGCCCTGATGTAGTGAGGCCTGGAAAATTAAAGTTAGAGCTGGTGCTAACTCTTCACGTAGCTCTTTTTAAAAACGACTTGACATGTTGTCTGGTCCTGTTGCCTTTTTGGATTTAAGGCTGATAAGAGTTTTTTTTTTAAATTCCATCTGGGTGTATTTCTATTTGTTCGAGGTCAGGGAATGGTGTGGGATTCATAGTTGGTACATTAGCAGGGGCGGATCCAGGATTTGTGGTTAGGGGGGGCGTGAGTAGGCGAGGGGTCTGGGGACCGCTTAAGATCCCCAGCTGGTCCAGGGTAGAACTCTGGTAGGGGGCCCAGTGGGGGCAAGGCCCCCTGAAGCTCTGGGGATTTTAAGAATTACAGACATTTATTTGAATGACAATTTTGAACCAACCACACCATTTTTATCAGACCAAAAAAACTTGATTTTGAGTCTTAATTTTGTCGGATAATTGTTAACAGTATATTTTTGTCAGATTATAAGAACCTAAAGTAAACCTTTTTTTGAACAACCGTGATGCGAATTGTTCAACTCATGACTGATCAATCACGATATTTTAACCCTTCAAAGAACTATTGGTTTAGTTTTAACGCATTCATCATTTCACTAATTGGTCTGTACTTTCGGTGCTTGTCCTTTCGGGTGGTTCTAGTTAATACTGCTTTTCTTTTCGTCGTATGATTCATTCATTGAAAACATATGATTCGACCGTTCTTGTTTATAGACAAACAAAAGCGGAAATTGTCGGCGAATCCATATATGAATCAACGAACACACTCAACGTGTATTTACAATGTGTAGGAATATTTTACTACAGGTCACGAGTTAACCATTCATGAAAAAGTTGTTTGTTGAACTGCTTAATTAACGTTGTATAACATATGCTTTGCGAATCTTAGGGGGGGGGGGGGGGGGCGCACGTGCGCCCCCCTCTAAATCCGCCCCTGATTAGTTGTATCCTTCTCAGTAAAAACTGATGTAAGCTGTTAAGGATGTTGGCCTTTTCCAGACTACCGCCTTTAGTGAATGGCGCAACGCCGGTTGAATCACATCTTTTGATTTTTATGAATGACCATAAGCGATTAGGATTTGATTTTATGTCGTCACTTATCATTGTGCTGACATATTTGTTATATGCTTTACGACATTCAATTTGACATTTCTTTTTGATGGGGTTTTTTGCTTGCTTTCCTTGAAAGTCTGTTGATTTCTGTATTAATCAAGATTTGGCTATATCTGACTGATGTCATTTTGGATGGTACACGTACATCTATAAGCTCTTGGCACATGTTACTGAAACATTCCAACAGGCTATTGATTTTGGCACTGATGATATTAACATCAATAAAGGTTTTTACTGCATCAAATATATATATGACTTTAAGTTTATTATATCGGTTTGTTTCCAAAGATAGATTTTATATAAATGATGTCCTTTCACCAAATAATTCTAGGTTTGGTGATTTCGTTGATCGCGTCTATCCCATTGAGCTTGAAATAAAGAAGACTACAGATATATGCGATTTATACTTTGACCTACATCTCGCAGTTGGCAGTGGGGGTCGGTTAATAACGAAACATTATGACGAAAGAGATGATTTCAATTTTACCATAGTGAAGTTTCCATTTAAATGTAGCAAAATTCCTGCAGCACCTGCATATGGAGAATATATTTCTCAGTTGATGCGATATTCCAGAGCTTGTGGTTACTATCAGGATTTCCTTGATAGAGGGTTGCTGCTAACAAGGAAACTATTGAACCAAGGGTTCACATTGGTTAAAATCATCACTTTGAAAGTTTTACGGTCGCCACCAAGACTTGGTTGACAGTTATGGAATATCAATGCCACAAATGATCACGAATATGTTCCACTTGTCGTAAACACTTCCGGTCCTTTCCTCATTCATGACTTATCACCGGGCTTGTAACAAGATTAACACGACCGATGTCACTAGTGGAACAAGAACTACCCACCCTTCCGGAGAACCTGAGTTCATCGCGGGTTTAAGTGGGGTTCGTGTTACTCGACCTTTAGTTTATTTGTATGTTTTGTAGATCGTTTTTTGTCCTTTTGGCCATTGTGTTGTCTGTACTTCGATTTACGGATTCTGATTACCCATTTGGTATTTTCATATTCTTCTTACACCAGAACGGATCTATATAGAACTCTCTGTTCTTAGTGCAGATTTAGATCGCCCTTTCCGCGTTCCTAGTGTCATGTGCCCGCAGTTTTTAGTGGCCGAATTGACGTACCCTATGCCTATAAACCGTTGGCTATGAGCAATTTGCGTGCATGCTTTAAAGTGAATATTTAACAGAAGTTGTAGGAGGCATTTGGGAAGAGAAAGGGCCAATTTGTTTTTAAAATGGCATTCACTGCAGTAAAATATAAGTAATCTAATTTCGAAAATCAAAACAAATTATGAGAAAGGTCGATAAAACAATCGTGATGCCGATTTACTATTAACTTTATCACAATGAAAATTTGACTGTGAATACTTTATTGTATGCACAGTTAGTGTGCAAAATTATTTCCTTGCAAAATATTATTATGTCTAAGAAAAGAACGTTTGCATATACCTACCCTGTTTGTTGATGTTTTATCGACACCCGCGTTCTTAGTTCCAACTCCGGTTCCGTGCAGCCGAATACCCGGCATGATTGATACTTCTTATAGCTTTAATAGCTCGTCAAAAAAGAAATCGGAAATTCTTTGAAAACTAGATGCAAAATTTGTATCATGAAAATGTATATACAGTACTGAAAATATTCTGGCAAGGTAAGACTTATAAATGTTTGAAGATACCCAAGGGGAAACAATGAGTCGTAATTTGAAGAACAACAATACAATGGCCAAAAGAAAAACAACAAAGGGACAAACAACGATTTACAAAACGCTACAGAGAAAACTAAAGATTGAGCAACATGAGCCCCACTGATGAACTCAGGGGTCCCGGAAGGGTGAGCAGTTCCTGTTCCACTAGTTACACTTTTCGTGTTACTCTTGTTACAAACCCGTTGATAAGTCACGAATGAGGCAAGGATTGGATTGCGATTACGTCGAACGGAATGTATCCCTGGTTAAGATAGTTCAGTAATTACATAGTCTGTATTTTGAGAAAAAGAAAACGTGTCTTAAATATTTACTGTTGGTATATGATGATATTTAAGGATAATATAATCAAGAATGCAGTTACCCTAGACGTGTCAGATATAACCTTCTTATGTTACTTATAACCATGAGTGTAGATTATTCCAGAAACCCTTCCTGCGCACTGTTTAAATTATTAGGGTTTCCAATATTTTGAATTTGAGTGTATCTGATGAAGGTTATTCCTGACACGTGTCATGCGCACTTATTTAAATATCAACGTTTTTATTTAGATAGCTACGTACTGAATTTGAATTTGAATTTTGGTGTTTAACGCCACTTTCAGCAATATTTCAGCTATATCATGGCGACCAGTTTTAGTGGTGGAGGAAGCCGGAGTACCCGGAGAGAACCACCGACCCGGGGCAAGCAACTGGTAAACTTTATCACTTGCGGCTGCGAATCGAGTGCACCCTTTTTGTAATTTACAAAGCGGGGTGCGAACCCACGCCGTATTGGTGATAGGCTTGTATGAGTTGTTAGAACCAACGACCTAACTCATTGAGCCACCCAGGCCCCCTAGCTACGTACTTATTACGATGACTGGGTTAATACCTGAAGGTAACACCCTCCCAGTAGTTAATGCTTCGACACTGAATTTATTAAATATATTTATTTTGAAATTTACATTTCCTAAATAATGCAATTATCATTCAAAGTAAGGCTAATCTCTCTTAGGAAGTGGTAGCGTTAGCCGATTTATGCTATCCTGTTTAGACCCTTTTGTTTTATTGTTTTCAAAGACTATTAAATTGTTTGGGTTTCCAATAGTGCAAAGGACATGACATGCTATCATTCTCGCTTTACTTTTGAGTTTTTACACTCGTTGGTTTTGTAACCGGATTGTTCTTTTACTCGGCAGTCTCTTCGGGTAGACTCCCCTCCGTCTTGTTCCTTGTAGAAGATATACTATTAGCACATGCTGTTTGATGTTGGAGGTAAATTTAGTAAATTTATTTCCTTAGCCCCGTAGTCGATGTATGGGCGACGATACCTGAATTATTGAAGGGTTTTGCTTTTTGTTAGACTGGTATTTAGACAATGATAGTCTTTTAGAAAAACTCTTTGGTTTGATAGAGACAATACTTTGAACACAAAAGTAGAGGCTCGCAAATAGCAATAAGATACTAGTTTCGAGATTCACACCCAAGCGGAAGAGTGTTCCTCCTCTAATGTTCAATACAAGCCACTTCTTTTGTTATATAAAAAAAAGGTTGTATCTATTACTTATATGATATCACAATTACTCCTTAGACATTAGTATTGTACAATCTCACGATAATAGATGTTAGGTTATAGCAACATTGCCACCTAGACATGATTTAGCAACTATAGTTTGCTTTTTGAGGCAGGTTAGCTATGTTAAAAATCTAGAATATCTGCTGATACATTTGATTTAAACAATTTGACGACCTATTTATTCTGGTCTCCCGCGCAAACCATTGATTTCTTTAGATGTTCGTGACTTATTGATATTAAATTATTTACGATATTTCTATCCTAAGGATAATGGTCTTTAACCAGCAGATTCTACCTACCTAGCTATTAGACAGTTAGCTACGAGCATTAGCTGACCTTGCAATTGAACTATTCATGTTTATGTTGTTTTCTTTCATTTTTGTGATA
This sequence comes from Bathymodiolus septemdierum, assembly GCA_963383655.1. Taxonomy (NCBI): domain Eukaryota; kingdom Metazoa; phylum Mollusca; class Bivalvia; order Mytilida; family Modiolidae; genus Bathymodiolus; species Bathymodiolus septemdierum. Next base: position 36,470,735 of record OY726522.1, read on the forward strand.
GTATGTGGTCTTTTTCAGTGCACACAAATTTGTGCATGTTTTTATCGTCTGTTCATATATGTATTGCCGTTGGAGATCCAGTTATCAAGGGGTGAGGGCTGTGATCTCATTAGACGATTTAACCTCGTAACATCTTTGTGTCTGTCCCAACTCGGTACCTGGATTTCCAACATTATATGTTGTTACCCCCTTTTTCCCCCTTTGTGTGCTCAGTGAATTAAGGTGAGAGGTGATTGTTCTTGTTATTGATATTGGTGGAATTGTTGACTATCACTATTTTAACTTCCTTTTCATATTTGCTATTGTAGTCAGGCGATAATGGATGATCTATTATATCCAAAATTGCATTTTAAGGGAAATTTAATACAAGTAATATGGTGATATCACAGCAGATTTTATTGAAGGAAATAAATATAAATACAATGCATTTAATTTGAGCAAAGTCAGTTTTCTTATTATGAGCATTATGACACCATAAACACTCTTATATATAACTAACTAAAATTTCTGTACATAGATAAACTTAAAACAATGTAACAATAACGGTCGAGATATATAAAACAAACAAATAAAGTAAGCAAAACATTTTTTAAAGATTGATTGGACATTAAAAAAAAATTACGTGAACTTCCTCACCGATCTTATTAGATACACGCAAATTTTATAAATCCCATTTATAAAAATAGATAAAAGGAAGGTTAAAATGATAGATATAGGCTAAAGGAAATTGAAAAAATATATTAATATACCCAAAAAAAATATGGTGTACTGATGAAAGTAAAAGAAAACTATCAATTATTGATGGTAAGTATTTAGGACGGAACAAACTTGCATTGTATAAGAGTCTTAAGTTCGTTTTTGTAATAACTATGATGTCTACACAATATCACAGATACGAGACTAGTAAAGCTTCGCCTATCACATTTTTTCCAAAGATTTAAAGTGGAACAATAAATACATTAACGTTATAATACTGATATCGGAGCACTTGAGATTATATTAAAAAAATGTAGAATCAATTAAACACATGGTACCACACATATACAAGGCATGTAGAATGATTTCTAAGTCAAGTATGAAGTTGATATTAAATATTTGACCATATAATACTAATTTCATGTTTATGGACGGAATTAAGTGATAATATAAAAAAACAACTTCACAACAGAAAAAAAAGAGTTCATCACTTAACATTCTCAGTATAGTGTGCCACTTTCCTGTTTGTTGTTTATTTATTTTGAAAGTCAGTTATCCTTTGGATTTTCCATATGTTTTGTTTGTTTAGATAATTCATTAAAAGATTAACATTATGAAATGTTCAAATCCTACTAATATCGATTATTTCTCAAAAGGTATTGGGACTTGTAGGTTGACAAGCAGGTTCTGTTACTTCCTGTGGTTGATTTTCAGTTGGTTCTTCCCTCTTTCCTTTTGCAGAACTTGTATATCTTAGTGTCACGGCCTGATCAGCGTTGACTCCATTTGTAAGGGGTCCACTGGTCTTCAAAGGGGTACGCATACGTGATCCATTTCGAGTTGCAGGCTTCCTGAAAGGATCGGATGTTGGCTTAAGTGTATCACCAGCTGTAAATAAAAACATAATTCATTTAGACAAGGTTGTTGCATATCCCCTTAGCTATTTGTACATTTTTAGCGTCTCAATGTTTATACAAGGTCAAGTTTAATTGTAGGTGACAAAAAATGCAAAGCAACGCTTAAATTTGTGTCAAGTAGTATCACTATACAAATGTAACATAATATTCAATAGAATTTCATTTAAATATGTGCTGCTATTCCATTGGATAGTATGAACAAGTTGTAAATATATTTCCATCAGTCTAGTATACGCAAATTATATGCGCTTTTCTACAAAGATAATGAATGAAACATATTGTATTTAAATCAAATTAATATATCCATTTAAGAATGACTAGGAGCAAATTTAACACCACAATCAGAAATAATCACACAGGGGCAAACAGTACAACCATAAATAAAGCAAAAAGAAAGAACCTAGCTACGGTTATCTCTCCATTACCTCCAATAACAAAGCAAACATCATCTATTTTAATTGTGTGTACCGGTAAGACTTTTAAAGATTTCTTGTGTATTGTAGCCTTAATTGTGCTTACTAGTTCTGTGTTGATATCTTGAGATTTTTAAATTATTTTACAAAGCAGTTAATTGAAAACGATATCATGCCTATTTTCTTTAGATAATGCGTCAAAAATAAGAGAAAGTAAACTCAAGATCAAATAACACAACATTATGTGACAAAGTTTGTCAGTGACTTGCGACAGGTCTGTGGTTTTCTCTGGGCACTCATGTTCCCTCCATCAATAAAACTGACCGCCACAATATAACTGCAATATTGTTGAAAGTGGCGTTAAACACCATAACCCTCTCAAATAACACGGATTCCTACAAATAAATTGAAAGTCGTGACACTAGGCTAATCAAAACATTGATCAGTTCCTTGAGTAGACTTCGTACACAGCCAATGAGAGATGACACGTTTTGGGGTTTTTTACGACAAATTATGCAATCGATATTTTCGTATTATAATATATCTCATTTCACTGATAATGAAGCTTTAAACTGCTCTTTGAATGAATGAAAAACGAATTGCAAAATTGTGATAAAACAAATCATAACAGTGAACGTGCATACTATTCTAATTGTATAAAGCATAAGCATTGTCTTTTAATATGTTTTCCCATTCGAGAGTTATCATTTTAGAATGTTTTCAAATTAACTGTCTGTGTGTTGCAATATGGTCTTACATGTTTTTGTATTCCAAAACATTTAGCAAATACTTTTTTATAATGAATCACGTTTCTAATTATTATTATTTTGTAATTTCAAATACAGGTTTATATGTACTACAGTACATAGCTATAAAATGTACTAATCCAAGATTTTCATAGATTCTAGGATAAATAGGTGTTTTAATATTTTTAATTGAGTTTAATACATATAATCAGGTTTGTACCTATCATATATCAAACCATTTTATATACACATGTATATGGCAAGAGTTTTAAAGTAATACAATAATATGTCAAATTAGTATTTCTATATTTGACTACAGGTGAATATATTTATGTTAAAGGCAATTTCTTAAACAGTGTCCTCATTAGATTGCACTTCAGATGGAGTGCAAAGTCGGTTGTGCTACTTTTAATATTCGACTTCCAATATTTGTCATATTTGTGCATTATATCTTCATTAAACATAATAGTCTCTGGTATGGTAAACAGAAGGATTTACCCTCAAATTTCCCGCAGGAAAGGTGGTTTCCTTATGCTGATTATTAATTTTCCTTGATTCCTATAGGAAATTTTGATGAACATTTGTTTGTTCTTCATACCAGAGGATTTAGCCAAAAGGAAATTCGATAATTTTTAATGAAGATTCTATGAACAAATATGACCCAATTTTGAAAGTTGAATATTAAACCGAGCGCCACCGAAATCGTACTCCATTGGAAGTGGAAAGTTATCCAGGACACTGTTTCAAATGTGATAGAAATAGAAAAGCAAATAAAAAAATGTTTGTGAAAATACATACGGTAAAAATTGTCCAATACACCCAATGGGTCTGGGATAAAGTCTGAAATTATGAGATGCGTAGATGTAACATGAGAATAGTGAGATTTGTGACACTGAGTAATAAGACATTAATTTAAACCAATACCAATAACGAAATCCCAGAAGAATCGTGCGAGATTCGAAATTACAGATTCAATATCTGAAGTTCGAGATTCAAAATTCGGTATCCTAATTAACCAATGGGGTGAAAACCATACAATAATACATCCAAGTAGCGAACAATTCTTAAAATTAGTCCTACATATATACAGTTTTATTTGTTCTGTATGAAATTATGTTAAAAGACATTTCACTGGCAATAAAAAAAAAATCACAATTTAGAAGCATTCTCTTGATTGGTTGCTTTGGTTGATTGAATTTCGAATTTCGAATCTTGAATCTCGAATTATCATTCTGGGCTTTCCTAGTACCAAAAACAGAAGAATCAGTTTTTTTTATTTCAGATAGTTAATCTGATGCATCATTTTTATTATGCGTCAACATTGTAGGTATAATAATAATAGAAATTTCTAAATCTGGAAATCGATATGAAGATATGATATTAATTTTATTTGTTTTTATATGTATCTTCATTTACGAGTTTAAAAAAGCAAAAAAACCAAATACCACTCTATCTTGCAAATGTTTAAATACCTACAGTTAATGGTAAAACAATATGAATTAAAATAAGAAGAAAAACAACAGAAAATGAGAATAAAGTAATTATTTCAAAACATCATAGATAGACATTTACATACACAAATTTGTGATAAACATAAAAAAAAACACCTGAACTTAGGTCTCTACTTTTAGTTATGTATAAAAATTAATCTTACCATCTGGAATAGTACCAGAAATAACTGGTGGCCGATTTTCTTCTACAACTAGTCTACAAAATTAAATTAGTCAATTATTGCCAACGTAAATAATGTGTACAGAGCAATCGAAATACAAATTATTTGTGGGTACAACAAAAGAAACTAAACGTTGTCATGTTGATGTCACATATTTTCTTTCATCTTTGCATCATTATTAATTTTTGTACTGGAAAATTGGCCTAACTGCATGGTGACATTTCCAGTTCTTTGTTGTGTATTTGACATGATCCTATTTTGGAAATATTGATATATATTGTATTTTATATACAACTAGAAACATTTTGTCTGTGGCGATGGTTTCATTTCTTAACAGAAGTGTTGGATACATGTTTACACCATCATATACTTATTCTTGAGGATATTATGATCTCATTAACCGGTTTATCCCCGCCACATTTGTATCTGTCCCAACCAGGACCTTTATGTCCTGGTATTCTTTGTGTGTTCAATGATTTGCGGCGAGAAGCGTTTGTTCATTGGTGGAATTGTTGACCCTCACTGTTTAAGTTTTCTTTTCATTATTGGTTCCACGTAATAGATAATAGACAGTTATGGTTGTTATACCGATTTAACATTGACTTTCGTTTTCATTATGGTGATAAGTCTAATTTATTGCTGGAAATCAAGTTTTGACCATCTATTGTAACATACCTGTCTACGTCACCAGCTATTTGTTGTTGTGTCAGCTGATTAGTCTCATTAATTGGTGGGAGTTTTGTTTTGGTGTCATTTTCTACATATTCTACAGGAATATCTCTGTTATAATAGTCGTCTTTACTTGTTACAGCAGCCTTTATAAAATCTTGAACCAAAACCTTTTCTGTAAAACAAGTGTGAAAATATGAAAACAATTTTCTGTAAAACAAATGTGAAAATATGAAAACGAAACATACTTTTACATAATACAATCTGCTTACATGTACAATGGAGTTTAATTGTGACAGTACAAAAGCACAGATACTTACTAGAAGAGTAGGCTTTTTTTTGAACCATGAATGTGACTCATTGTACAGTAATCAATGACTTTTTGAAACATTGTGTCATTTTAAACCAGGTTTTATCCCACGGAATATTACAATGTAAACATCGCATAAGAAATAGGAACGGCTTACCCTTGCCGAGCACCTGGGTTCACCTCCGTTTTGTTTAAAGGGACACGTGTTGCTATCCTTTTAGTTTTCTGTGTTTTGTTTTGCTTGTCTTCGTTTAGAGTCTTGTACACACTTGCCTACATGTCTGGATTGTCCCATCGATTTTCATTAACTTTTATTAAATCAAAAGCATGATAAGTATTACATTTTATAAAAGGATAAAGTACAAAACGAGCATATGCTCGTGAAATAAAACCAGAGGCTCTCAAGAGCCTGTATCGTTCACCTGGTTATAAAAAGAACCAATTGGTCCTATGTAAAAACTATGTCCTGCAGTGGTAGTCATCTAGTAATTCCGATCAACATAAAAAACACAAAGTTTGTAAAGGACCTTCCAATGATTGATGCACAATTTAGGTTCAATCAGTGCAATAGCTTCAAAGAAGAAAATATTTCTGTATTTTCCCATATGGTCCTGTGTTAATACTATGACCTGTGGTGGCAGCCATCTTGGATTTCGGATCGGGGCATAAAAAACCCAAGAGAAGAAGCGTTTTGAAACATTTTCCCCATAGGGTCCAATGTAGCCGTAGCCGCCATTTTGAATTCCATATCGGAACAAAAAACCTTCAAGTTTGTAGAGGACCATCCCATGAACATTCATGTACAGTTTGGCTTTAATTATATTTGTAGTTTCTGAAAAGAAGGCATTTGAACATTTTCCCATAGGGTCCAATGTTAATCTATGTCCTGGGGTGGCGACCATCTTGGATTTCCGAGCGACATAAAAAACAGAAACTTGATAAAGGACATTCCAATGATCATTCATTTACAGTTTGGGTTCAGTCAGTTCAATAGTTTCAGAGCAGAAGATCTTTGAAATTTCAGCCAATCAGAGCATATTATTGGCCCTGGCAGCCATGTTGAATATCTGACTGGAACGAAAAACAGACAGTTTGTAGAGGACCATGCAAGGAATATTCCTGCTAAGTTTGGTTCCCATTGGCCCAGTGGTTTCGGAGAAGAAGCTTGAAATGTGAAAAGTTTACGGACGACGGACGACAGACGACGGACGCCAAGTGATGGCAATAGTTCACATGAACCTTTGGTACAGGTGAACTAAAAAACCCTAAGCAGATGGCGATCGATCTAACTGTCTCTGTTTGGATTTGAATCAGACTAAATCCGATTGATCTCAATCGATTTACATGTAATGTCAATAGCATAAACCCATTGAAATCGATCGTGACTGGTCTCAATTTTCCTGTATGTAATATGATCAGAGTTATCCTGTTCTGTAATAAAAACGTAGATATATAATTTAGTGCGCACGACGCGTCTCTAGAATAACCTTAATCGGGAACGCACAGCCACTAAATCGAAAGATTGGAGTGCCAAAATATTATAAAATCTTTGGGAGCAATAAAGCCAAAGGTCCTAAACAGGATAGCCAAAATCTACTAAGGTTCCTAATACCTGAGGGAGAAGAACCTTAGTTTTGATAATAATTACATAAATTAGGAACTGTAAATTTTGATAATAAATATATCTAATAAACCATGTCAGTGAATAAAGACTGACTACTGGGCGGATGATACACTCGGACACTAATAGTCTATCAGCAATGATAGTAATCTATACATACCCCTTTCTGAAGCTGAACACAACCAAGCTTGTACTGCATTTATATCTTCTGTTTGTAATATCTGACACAGCATAGACAATACCTATAAAGTTGGTAAAAAATATGAGAATTAGATCAGACACCAACGTTTGTGTTCGGAATATACAGGTGTTCGGTATATACAGGTTAAATTAAGAAATGTTTCCTAAATTGGGACTTTTTTTTGTTCGATCTATGCATGATTCTTGTTTTAATAAGGGTTCGGGTTAGACAGGTTTCACTGTATATGGAACAAAACAGCGCATAAAAATGTATATCACACACCGTTAATACAAAATAAATACAAAGAACGAATTCGACCACTAATTCTTGTTTCATAGTACAAAGATTTATTTACCGCGATTTTTATTTGGCATTTTAAAATAGGAAGAACTTTGTTTTGTTGTTGTTTAACAGGAGAAACAAAGCAATATGATAAATTACAGATATGAGATTTATTTAAACACTAAACAATAAACAATATTTAATTAACTTACAGTAGCTTCCATGTCTGGTTCAGCTGCTATATGTTGCAGGTTCGGCATTGGTCTTCCTCCTCGAGATTGACCTCGTGATATACCACGTGACATTGCTCTTGAAGGTGGTGGTATTAATCGACCGGTTTTTTCGGAGTACTGCGTTCGTGGTCGTTCGTATTCTTTTGGCTGTTGTTGTGCAATTTCATGTTCTTTCAAACCAATAGCTTCAGTCAGAGTCTTAAGTTCATCTCTCCATCTTTCTGTGACAGGTACTGAAAACAACACAAAAATAAATAAATTCTCAAATTTGCAGTTTTTGCTGTGGTTTGTAATTTTAAATACTATTATACCGTCTTTGGTTTAAATGTTTATCTCTTATGTCTATGAACATTACAATAAAAATATATTGAATTTATACAGCCAAGAAATTGTATATAGAGAACAATAATTTTATAAGCTTATCTGGTCTAAACTTTTTATTTTCCTTCCAAATGGTTGCTACGAAATTTATATCACTGAATATTATTACATGTACAATACATTATCAGCGCAATTTGATTAAAATCAGATATTATAATACGCTTCAACAACTAGACCCCCAACAAACACAAGTGTCCAAATAATACGACGTTCTTTCCTCCGTCAGTAAACCGTTTTAATTTTAGTAATTTCTTAGAAAGTAATAAATGATATTTGTTGGTAATCTTATCATAAAGAAGTGTTATGGTTACCAGACATGGTATTTGCCAGTTTTGTTTCCTGGGTTTAATTGTGTCTTATATAAATCGGGTTGGTGATATTTTCCAATATGGTTGAAACATCGTACCATTTTGATATCATTTTCTGAACTCGGTAATACCTACATGTATTGATACATTTCTAAGATTGTTGACCAAAAAGAATATTAGTCTTGAAAGAAAATGATAGCTATATTCATATACCGAATGGATGTAAAGCTACCTGTTGGGTGGGATTTTATTTATAGTAAAAATATTACATGTATTTGGATAATAGTAATCTGCAGGAATTAGGATGTTACTCGATCTTTAGTAGGGCCCGGGTGGCTCAATGTGTTAGGTAGTGGGATTACCTAACAACTCATATAAGCCTATCACCAATACGGCGTGGGTCCGCGCCCGGCTTTGTAAATTACAAAAAAAGGAGCACTCGACTCGCAACCGCAAGTGATAAAGTTTACCAATTACCAGTTACCAGTCGGTGGTTCTCTCCGGGTACTCCGGCTTCTCCCACCACTAAATCTGGTCGCCATGATATAGCTGAAATATTGTTGAAAGTGGCGTTAAAACACCAAAAATCAAAAAATCAAAATCAAATCAAATCATCGATCTTTAGTTTTATGTGTATGTATTGTAGATTATTGTTTGTCCTTTTTTTCTTTTGACCATTGTGTTGTCGGTCCTTCGATTTACGGATTCTGATTGCCCCTTTGGTATCTTCAACCTATTCTTATATGTATTCCTATCGTTTGTGCCATTTGTGAGTATTTAGTATATCGTTATCAACATATCAAGCTCCCTGTCATATTTGATACAAAACTAATATGCTCCATAATTTTTAATCTTAGTTATACTAATTACTTTATAACAATTAAATTACACTTGTTCTGATAAAAATGTTAGCAGGCTTAAAACAACAGAGGTTCATAAAATATCCAGTTTCTTTTGGAATGCAAACAAATGGATAAATTATATGATTTAAACTTATTTTATTGTTCATAATAACAACAAATGGATCAGACACAAGTTTTACATAAATTATATATCATGAAATACTCTATAAAATGTTAAAGGAAGCATGTCATCTCAGTTTATGTGTATATATACAATATCTAGGTATTAATTATTCGATACTTGCTGTCATTGTAATAACTATTGTACATTGCATGTTCGTTTCCAATCATAATTTCTTACAATTTCAGTCAAATCAAATCCATGTGGCCTTTGTTTCTACGATTTGTCGATGTGATATTAGAACTGTTTTGACAGCGTGGTATTTTTTTCTTCTTCATTTTATTCTTCATTTAAACATGTGCATAAATTTAAGTCATATCGAGAATTACAATCTCAATAAAAAGTGCATTAATAGTAAAAACGAAAATGTTTTCAAATCTTCGCCGACGACATGTTACACCATTATGATTCTTCTTTTCACATGGAAATTAGCTTTAATGCAGATATAATATTCAAATCATTTTAAATCACTCAACACTTGACGCCGGATTACCCAAGTTAACAAAACCAATCATTTCAACAGTATCTTTGAGATGGTATGTATTCATGTTCCTTTCAATGTGTGATATCTGAGCATGATAAATTGCTTTGTGATTCAAGGTTATAGACACCCGATCATAGCTATAAAGTGCTCAATAGTGTATTATTGTTACATCGTAAGCTCTATACAATGTATATAGTCTCTTGTGACATATTAATAAGATTTACTATTATAATGTATACGTTTTCATATCAATATCAATGATTCGAACTGACTCGGATACTGACAATAATCGGTCAGGGTGACATCAAATAAATTATGACATGACCGATAAACTAATAACGTCAGTTCCGAAGGTTTCATTGGTTTCATCAGATTCACCAGCGAAATAATTGCCATATCGACTGTACAACTGCCGTTATTCTACATTTTACAGATTAACTTTCTATCGACACCTCCTTAGGTCACAAGAGCTGGAAATTATAAGTTTTCTGAAACGTTCAGAAACTGGGCCATTTTTTCCTATGAATAAATAGTATTCCTTACCTCAGAAATTCAAGGAAACAAAGGTTGTATATATATTTGTCAAACATGTTATTATAATAAATACATTATTGGTGACATTAAAATATTGATATCATTTCAATACACAAGATACACCTGAGATATATTTTTACCTTATTGCCCATATATTGTAGAGTACGTCTCTGGCTGGCAGTGGTACATTCTCGTATTTTAACATACTGTGAATGTCATTAATTTCGTGGGTGTCAATGTTCGAGATTTGTAGAAAAATAAGACTATGTCGTGGTTAACTAAATTTTATATTTCACATTTAAACTAGATGTGTCGGAACGACCTGAATGCCCCCGCCGTGAATATTAAGGAGGCCAAAGATTACTCATTCCGAAATAAACCGTAAACTCAACCTCTACTTAATAATACACTAACATTTCAAAAATCAAATCAAATGTCTAAAAGCACAGTTGCCTTAACAACAATTTGAATACTAAGTAAAATTCTAAAATCCAAGGACAGTAATTGGCCAAAATTATTCAGTGGGAACAAAAGCTAAACTTGATCTGTAACTCATCATTGTAATTTCAAATACCAAAAATCAAGTCAATATCTCAAAGCATAGTGAAATAAAGTGGTGACAACTAAATATTTGGCCAAAGTTAAAAGTCCAAGGTGCGTAAATTAGCCCAAAATCATTCAATCGGAATGAAATTCAAACTTGATCGGTAGCTCATCATTATACACTCACATGCCAAAAATCAAGTCAATATCTCAAATTATAGTGGAAAAAAAGTGATGACAACTAAATATTTGGCCAAATTTCAAAGATGATCTGTAACTTATGATCATACACTCTCATACCAAAAACCAAGTCAATATCTCAAATCATAGTGAAATAAAGTGGTGACAACTAAATATTTGGTCAAATTTCAAAGCCCAATGGCTGTAAGTTGGCCAAAGATCATTCAACTGGAACGAATTTCAAAGTTGATCTGTAACTTATAATTATACACCTTCATACCAAAAATCAAGTCAATATCTCAAATCATGGTGAAATAAAGTGGTGACAACTAAATGTTTGGCCAAATTTCAAATTCCAAGGGCCATAACTCGGCCAAAAATCATTGGACCGGAACGAAATGTAAAGTTGATCTATACCTCATCATTATGCACTCATATACCAAAAATCAAGTCAATATCTCCAAGCATAGGGAAAAAAAGTGGTGACAACTAAATATTTGGTCAAATTTCAAAGTCCAAGGGCCATAACTCGGCCAAAGATCATTGGACCTGAACGAAACGTAAACTTGATCTGTAACTTATCATTGTACACCCACATACCAAATATCAAGTCAATATCTCAAAGCATAGCGAAAAAAAGTGGTGACAACTGTTTTATTTCGGAATTACGGAATGACGGACAAGGGAACACTATATGTCCTGGCCACTTAGTGGCGGGGACATAAAAACAATTAAAGTCATATATTTATGTTTGTTCTGGCGAGGTTTCCAAATTCCACTCTTTTATTTCAAGCTTCATTCATCTTTGGGTTTTTAAATCTATAGATTGGTTGCCCCATGAATTCCATGAAAATGTAAGCATCATGAATAGTAAGCGTTTCACAGTATATATAGTGTAAATTGAAACCTTGAAAATAAGTGGACTTTGTGATCCATTGAAAAAAATTGATGTAAATCATGATCGTCTCAAATAATATAATAATGCTTATAAAATTGGAAGGATTAACGACAACGTTTGCAAAGAGGCAATTTAAATCTGAATTTTTGAATTACCCACTTGCAATATATCCAATCCAATTTCATGAACAGTTTTAAGTGATTTATTATTGATATCATATCAGGTATAATATAACAGAATTAATAACCAGAAATTTGAAAGCTATCAAAAACACACTACATATTCCGGTTACTGTCCTTTGAAAGCACCCACATGTCGATGATTTCTGTCCTTGAAAGTTACATTATTGACAGACAGATGGGGTTTTAATGTTTATTTCACCTATTATTTGTATAGCTAACTGAAATGGTTAGTAACGGTTGTCCTAATCAATTTCAGTTCGATCAGGAACATTTTAATTATTGATTAGAAATATACTTTAACATAGTGACATGTTTGGTTGTTTCTTATCATTTAGTTTATAACATCTCACTATGTATACATCATTATTGTGACAAACTTTTCAATGAATTTTCAATGGTCAAACACGATGCCAATATGACGTACATGTATGACATGTATTGGGGAATCATGGACATGTTATTGCACATTGAAGATCTAGAATTATGAGAACGTAATGGAATATCTGTGTCACAAATGACCACAGATATGTTCCAATTGTAGTAAACACTTCCCGGTCCTTTCCTCATTCATGACTTATCACCGGATTTCTAACTAGCGCAACACTACGGGTGCCACTAGTGGAGCAGAAACTGCTTACCCTTTCGTAAACAAGAGAACTGCCTCGGTGGTGTAATGTGTAAAATGCACACATCTAGAGTAGAAATTCGTGGGTTCGAATCGCAGTCAAATCAACCGAAACAACTGTCAATTTGGTATTTGCTGATTTTCGCTATGTCATGCAGCATTAAGCAATAGGAATAAAAAACAAATTGTTTCGGAATCGGAATAATGTGGTCGATTGGAACGACAATGTTTCCTTAAGGACTATTGTTTCAGTGATCGTACACTATAAATGTCTATCTAAGCGAATTAGCTTTGTACAAAGAGGGCAACATCATCATCATCATCACCATCTCATCAAAAAGTAATTATTTGTCTTTGCAATGATATAGCTAAAATATAAACTCACCTAACCTAAGAGTGTCACATAGTAGAACATGAAAATGCACCTACTATGTGTTTTTGAATCTAGAGGTTTAAAGTCCGATTAGCTTTGAATAGTGAATATTTTTGTACAATATGTATTGTCTAAAATCAAACAAAATATTTTTTCATGGAGATTATAAACACATTTAAATAAAGTATTACAAAAATTTTACTGGCAGTTTATGTTTTGCAACTGACGAAGACGATTATGCCGTCGAAAATTTTTGCAATACTTTGTTTAAATGTATTGTCTAAAGATATACCTTTTTTTTAAACGCGCTTAACATGGGCCCAAAAGTGGGTGCCATTAATGAGCATATGAACAAATACTATAACATTTTGATTAATTAAAATGTTTTTATCAAAAATTCCTAATAGAACAGTTTTATGCATTTAGACTAAAGTAAGACAATACACGATCTTGTTTGTTGCACAATGAATATCGATATTATAATATTATAACCAACCACAATAAAAAAAAAAAAAAAAAAAAAAAAAAAAGACCGACCCTTCTGTCATACCTCTAACAGTGAAGGTCAATAGTATAACAAACCACAATTATAAGAACCAATAGGCTGTCAAAAAGCAATCATCTATACATAGAAATGACAATAATTAAACCTGATAGACAATCTATGTTCTGCTTTGAACATGCACAAACATATGACGGGATTAAAAGGTTAATGGAACCCCATTGTATATCTTTATTGCTCTACCAATTATTTAGTAGTCCCTTAATTTTATTGTCCTCGTTTGTAGTTCTGTGTCGTTGTTTTATTTATGGTTTTTGTATTTATTTAGATTTATGGTGTCCAATACGATTTCTATAAAGTGTTAGCGTCGTTCGACAATAATACGGCTGGTGCCACTAGTAGTACAGGAACTGCCTACCATTCCGGGGTACCTATGTTCTCCATACGCGTCGCTCGACAATAATACGGCTGGTGCCACTAGTGGTACAGGAACTGCCTACCATTCCGGGGTACCTATGTTCTCCATGTTTGTTCTGGGGTTCGTCTTGTGCTTTACCGACCAGTATTTATTTGTTGTCCCTTTTCAATTGGCCACTGTATTGTCTGTTCCTTTTTCGATTTATGGCGTCTGATTACCCGTTTGGTATCATTAAACTTTCCTTGATGAATGCTTCATGTATGATATACCTGCTCCATGTACCATCAATTATCAAGAGAGGATTGGAATATCATTTAACCAATTTAACCCCGCCACATATTTATGTCTGTCCGAAACCAGGACCTAGATTTTCAACGCCATGCGTCTTGGTGTTTTTTTTGTGTTAAATTGATAGAGAAGACAGTGGTTGTTCCTTTTGTTGATATTTTTTAAATTATTGAAAAAAATCACTGTTTAAACTTTCTTTTCTTAACATACACTGCAAACAGTCCTGACTGTTTCATCCAAACAGTACATTATTGCAAATCACATCATCACAATCCGAATGAACAAGATAAAATGAAAAAAAGGGAGGGAGGCAAAAAAGCAAGAGTAAACTAAAAATCGATGACACAAACTCAACAAAAATAAAATGTGTGTTCAAAATGTTTCTGTGGTCGCATGCACAGCATCCGAGTTGAAATCTTAATTCACAAACTCAGAATTTTGTATCAATATAGGATAACACGGCAATGTTGAAAAGCATTTATTTAAACAGTACTTCTAACTACGAAGCTTTGCGATGAAAGGTTTGTAATTCTATTATTATTTTGTAGAAGGGTACCAAAAATTATAACAATGCATTATTTTTTCTGCAATAATTCAACATTAGTTACTGTTCACAAATGTGTAAGAATATACTTTAAAACAGTGAATGTCCACAGTGAACAATGATTCACAACAAATCACAAGAAACTCTACACGATGTTAAACAAATAAGCTAAAAGCAATTAACTATTGAAATATAATAACATAGACCAAATTCTGTTTGTACTTTATTTCTGCAAATAAATTGCACATTAAAACGTTTCATTACTGGTATCTAACATATCAATTGAATAATTTATCTTCTAAATATGGTACAGTGTAATAAAAAAACTTTTTTTTTATGATTTAAACAGTTCGGTGAAGTGTTCATTAGCAGTAATGGAAATGGCAAAACAACAGCAAACCATGAGCCACTACCGACCTTTTCCGCAATGTACTTATCGAAAATACGGAACTTGCATTGAAGAGGTAGGTCTATAGTAACCTCGAATCGGAGGAAGTCGAGGTTGAGGAGGCTCTAAATAAATACAAGAAAAAAGTAAGCACAACATCAACAACCCTGACTTATATATGAACAATAGTAGTGCAGTGTCTTAAAATATAAAGTATATGTGAATGAGTTAAAAACTGTGATGAACGTGAGGTTCATCAAGCTTTTCCCCAGTTTTGTGTCGAATACACATAAACTTTATAATTTAAGACACTGCATTAATATTGTGTTTATCCTGATGAACAATCACATTAATCCATTGACCTTCATATTTTGAACTAAATAATGAAACTATATAATTATCATTTGATTGCCCCTTTTGATATTTTCTGTCAACAGGAAGTGAACTGGATTTACTATTAGTTTCCTAAAGCTCAACAGGTAACATGTGGAAGGGGTACCAGAAAAAGCTATATTTCGGTCAGTGACAGTAAATAACAAAAATGTATCCAGTCAATGCAGTTTGCTTGCTCAAATAGAACAAGTTCAGGATAAATAAGTATATAAGTTCGTAACTCTATTGGTTTTGAAAAAAAACACTGACGATTTCTGGTGCTTAATAATCTACTATACCCATTGAATATCAACTATCTTACTTAATGACTTTATTTTAATACAATATATGCACTCATATTTTAAGCAATAGTTGTGTTCGTTCGATTTAAAATACGAAACTCTTGTTGCCAGCTTTGTGTAATCTAAATATTTTGATTTCGATATTCATGCACAACTGAACGAGAACACAACCCCTACACAATTACAACATGTAGACATGTTTATTGAATATGTCCACAAAATGGGTTTTCATATTTCACTGAAGAAAACAAATTGAGTAGTCTTAATGCATATTAAATATATATCATATGGTATATGTTATCAAGATTGTTTTTCATTTGGAAAATATAAAAAAATATATAGCCTAGAACCAGTATTCACAAATAAAATTAACAACAACAAATGCAGTGATATAATATGAATAAATGTATAAAGCAAAGCCAAATTCTAAAATAAACAAATATACTAACAATGAAGACACAGAAGTTCGAATGAACATATATTTTGCACCAATCAAATTAAATTAGATATTGTTGAATTTATGTCCTTATTGTGTTTCTTTGGTTATATAGAAATCTAACAATAGCACGTTTGGGGTCATGTCAGGTAACATTTCATTGATCTTTGGTCGTCCAATCATATGAAAGACAGTTAAATATATTGACCAATCGGACAACAGATCTTGGTGTGTACCCTGTTTTTTTTACCTAACAATTTAGTAGGTTCATCGATGATTGGTCGGTTGAAAATATGAAGCCTGACGTGACCCAATACGGGATGATGTTAGATGGTAGTGTATCGCCAACCACAAAATTAAAAAAGATAGAAATATCTAATTTAATTAGATTGATGTGTAGCAAGAGAATTAGAGGGATTTAAAAAAAAATATATTCTTACCTAGTCCAACTTTTGGTATTGCCTTTTCCCTCCATGGGTAACTGTTAAGTCCAGTAAAGTATTGTAGTCCAGTTATCGTGTTAATTGGGTGTAACTGTGAGTTTACATTGATTGCGTTTACTGGTATTCTCTGATTTGCTAACTTTTCTTTGTTGAAAGCATTTGGTGGAAACTGCAGAGAATATTTTGGATTGGCGAAATATCCATCATCATTAACAGCACAAATAGGGACATCCAGTAAACCTGAAATAAATATACGGAACCGTATAATATAGTGTAGATTATGAATAGAAATGAGATCCCATTAACAGGTTTAACACCGCCATATGTTTGTACCTGTTCCAAGCCATGACCTGGATTTCCAACTTCGTGTGTTGTGGTCTTTATTATGCTTAATGGTATGAGGTGAAAGGTGTATATGTTCGCTTTGTCTACATTGGTGGAATTGTTGACCATCATGGTATAAACTTTCATTTCATAACTGCAGGAGTTTAGCACGGATTACAACGATATCACAGCCCAGCTCTTCCTGTCATTGTTGGCAAATACCACCAAGAACTGACAAACTTTATTTTTATAAAGTTGCATTGTGTCCATCTAAGCCTTGAGTGGAATTCCAGATAAATATATTACTTGGCTATTAGCACTGTTTTTCAAATGTATATAAGGGTAATAACAAAATTACCGAACTCCGAACAATTTTACAAAGAGAAAGTCAAAACTCATAATTATATAAACAGACAAAATCAGTCAACAACCGGAAAACTGGTATATATGGTAATACAAATTACGATATGATCGCTTTTACGATATCCCCAATATATTGTAGAACTGTACAATAACTTGCAAAATATTCCATATTTTGTTAACCTCGTTCAGTGTTCAAATGAGACTTAATATCATGAACTTCATTATTTTCTTAAATCAAAGCAGAAGTTTAGTTTATTAGTAGATATCTAATTTAGTGCACATGACACATTTCTGCAATAACCTTCATCAGGTACGTTCAAGGTCAGAAGATTGAAAAACTAAGTAATTTAAAAGTCTTTGGGTGCAAGAAAACCAAAGGCCCTAGAAAGGATAGTCAGAATCTGCTAAGGTCAACTATGTTTGAGTGAGGAGAACGTTAGTTTTAATAATAATTATCTAAACCATCTTCCTTCCAATAGTATAATGTGTCAAGTGATAATATGATACACAAAATTCCGTTTAATTGTTTACTTGGAAATGATATATATAAAACACAAAATTCATTACCGCTTAATTGTTTACTGTGAGGACATTACATTTTCTATTACATAATGTAAATCTATTTTGAAAGAGTTGACGTATTGATAGGCAATTAAAAGGGACAACAAGTCCAAACTCTTTATCAAAAGTAATCTTTTTTAAATGGTAATATGATTGCTGTATCAAAATTAAAAAAAATCACCATAAAAATGAAAATTGCTCACACACGATGACTCAAAAAAATAAAGTAACTGATTTCCAATGGTTAAAAAAAGTCAGTTTGTAGAACATTTAGTAAATATGTGCGTACTTATAATAGGTATTTTTCGTGACATGCAATCCATAACTATTTTAATGGGGTATAAACATTCATGGGTTTGTTATCACACATTGAAATTACTTCAATTAAGTAGCGTTTGAATGACAGATTAAACCATTTAAACATTAAATATTCTTATAAAAATATATAACGGTCGAGTGCCTCTAGCTTCGCTTGAAAAAGTATTATACGTTCCCTATAGAAACACGACACCATAACGACGCGAGATCTGTATTGTTCATTTGTTTACATTTAAATATGTTTTATTTTGTCTGACTTCACAATTAAAACATGAGAACTTTCATTTCCATTGTATATTACTATGACGAAGTAGGTGCCAATAATTATAAAAAGTTTGTAACGTTAGACTAAATAGCTGTTGGGCACTGATTTTTGCAGTTCCTAAATAATGTACTTTATTCAAACTAAGGCTAATTTCCTTTCAGGCAGATACAACATTACCAGAATTTTGCTATCTTGTTTAGGCCCTTTGGAATACTTACTTCCGAAGATTTTCATATTATTAGACTTTACATTTTTTTTTACTATGTGTGTACCTGATGAAGGTTATTCCAGAAACGTGTCGTGTGCACTAAATTAGATATCAACGTTTTCATTCAAATGATATACATTTTTATATTATATACATTATATTTATTATAATATAACAACATATCGATATCGGATGAATATTATTCATTGTAAAACATGTCAGTTTTTAGCCCATCAAAAACAAATAACTACAAAAATAGCTTTAAAATGAATAAAGGGAATCACCGAAGTCAGAAGATATTTTCAAGTGAAGGGAGGATTGTTGCTCAGAAATACCTTTAAGTATATACCTGTAATAATACAAACAGAACAAAAGAAAAGAATACAGCTTGCACAACACTTGTATTAGCGAATCATTTCACTAAGAGAGGAGGTTTGTGGTCATAAAACTAGATTAAACCTGCAAGTTTAACTGAAGCTCCATTACCAATCCAGGAACCTGAGTGGTCATGTGTATATGTATTAGGATGATCAATTTTGAATTCGTTTCTACCATTTTCTGATTGGATTTTCGAATTGTCATGGTGTGTGGTATTTTTCTCTCTCCTTTATTCAGGGCATCTTTCATGTAGAAATAGCATAACAACAACTAAATACATACATGACGCATAAAGTTTATGTAGAACTCCCTACACAATGAGATATAAAATAAAAGAATGCAAATCAAATAGGAGTATCGATACGAACTTTTTCACGCGGATACATTAATGACAACCGCACTCTTTAACACATTAACCATTCACAGACCAACGTCGTCAAATCATTATCTCTAAAAGTCAGTCAAGAGAGCAAATAATTAAAAGTGTGCCCTGAAAGTAAATCGGCAATCAGTTGTGGCACGAATATGAATCAACTAACTAATAATAGTCATCGTACAATTTACGATGACTTGCAATTGTAGTTCTCGTAATCTTGGCTCAGTAATGTTTTCCAAATATAGCTTCCTGGAGAAAACAAAGGAGTCTAAAATAGCGTATCAATTGACATACAAACATCTTAGTATGCAATGAAATCGGGATGTTACTACTCGATGCAGTAAATGCAATACTGCGATATGGAATCCGTTACGTTCTCATAAATCTTGATGAAACACAAATATTCCTTGTTGTTGATAATATTCCATATCCTCGGGGGAGTTTGAAAAGATACATCTTTTGTCTGTAAATCGTGTTACTTTGACATTCCTATTTGCGACATCAACGTGTACTTTTCTTCATATGTATTAACGTTCATCATTAGCACAACAATGCTGGTGCAGGATTGACAAAAAGATAAATACAACACTCTATTGATTTAAAATCCACCTGTGATGTAAATCTATTGTCTAAACTCTCCATTATTTTCAAGGAATGGAGAGTTATGAACAATGTGGACAGGGGCGGAGTTATTGTTCTCTTTGTACTTAAGATACTATACACAAACTTTTTTTTGTTACAAGATTAATAATTAATAAAATTAATAAAGTACAATGGGGGGATTTTAAGTTGGAGAATGTCCTCGTATCTCTCCATTCCTTAAAAACAATGGGCCTCGGCCCATTCGGGGCCTCGGCTCCATTATTTTTAAGGAATGGAGAGTTACTTGGACTTTCTCCTATACAAAATATCTACCTTGAGAGTAATGATGGTCATCCTTTAACCCCGCCATTTTTTGTGCCGGTTCGATGAATTCTGGGTAGAGTTGGTCGTTTCGTTTTATTGATATTGGTGAAATTATTAACCATCACAATGTAAGCTTTTTACATTATTTCCAAATCAGAGACAAATTACATGAAACAAATATTTCAATATTTCTTCTATTAAAAGATTACCTTTTATATGCCTAACACGACCTGGGTGTGGGTTGTGTCGTGTGAAGAACGAGTTCTGACTTAGAGCACCAAATCTTGACCCTCCTTGGGTAGAAGGACGTTGTTTCTTGAATGTATCCATAGAACCCAAGTATCCCTCGTGCACAGGTCCGGGACGGGTGATCAGTTCACCATTGGTTGGTCGAAACACTTCCGATTGGCTCATTCTACAAAAAAGAATATAACGAAAATGATGAAAGGTTTATTTGAATTAAACTTTCCCACCTAAAAAGCACAAAGCATATGGTTCGCACGTTGGCATATGATAATCAAATTTGATATTTTACGTACGGATCTTTTTACGAAATACTCTAAAAGCTAGACATCGTTTACATTTGATAAACATATTTTGTTTGACTGTTAATTATGTAGAAATTCGCATGGACAGCAACTGTAAAATATAGCTGTGATACAACGAAGGAAATTTCGAAAAAAAGGCAAAATTTCTATCGTCTTTCTAAAATCAATTTAATAAAAAATACTTTTAGAGATATCATTTTGACCAGTTTTTGCTTGCCTATTTATTTCAATATAGCGCACTTTAATTAAAAGAAGAGTTTGAAGATACCAAAGAGGTAATCAGAATCCGTATATCGAAGAAGAACAAACAACACAATGGCCAAAAGAACAAGGACAAAAGGACAAACAATGATCTACAAAACATATATATACAAAACATTTATTAACGTTAATGATATATGCAAACGTCTGACGTAATTCAGACACCTTAAAGAAAACAGAAAAAATATTGTTATAGTAGCATAAACAATAACCAAGATTGTACCTTTTTAACCAAGAAATTTACCTTTCTAACTCATACATTTACTGTTACCGTTCTAACCAATACATTTACCTTTCTAAACCATACATTTATTTTCTAATCCCAATATTCCCCTTTCTAACATACACATTTACCTTTCAAACATTTTAGCACAATTTCTTCAGGTGTGGTGACACAACGTCGTCCAAAATATAAGAAATTATGTCAAAGATTACTAGTTTGTTAGAAAATAAATATTCCTTCTGGATTAGATTGGAATCCTAATTTAAATCCTTATTAAATATCACTGTGACCACGGATGAAATACCTCTCACATTAATACACAGACGTTAGAAACATTTCATCCTCATTTGCGACCATTTAAGTAAGATCAAGTTTAATGTAGTGAATAAGCCTTCACTATCAAATAGTTAGTTCTCGCTTCAATGCGACCTTTAAATGGTGTCCTATTGTCAAATATTAATAGAAGATATCTTTATTCTGTAAACAGCAGATAAAACTTAAATAAACAAATAAATATTAAGAAACTGTTCAACTAGGAAACCAAAATATGTGTCTTACAGTGTGGGGATCGTTGTCATTTTTTAGTCTGGTAATTAGGTTTCCAATATGAAGTGACACGATTCTTATGGCTGCTAAGACTAAACATGCCGACCAAAAAAGTATCGCTTACGTAGCTTTTTGACATGTCAAATATCTAGATCAACTGAATATATGTTCTCCTTATTGAATTACAATGTATATATGTGTGTTTCTGGTTCATGGCCCTTTCTCTTTATATGGTATAAATCTCTATTATTTGCATGGCACCCAATATTTGATTTTCTAATAGAAAAAAAAAAACGTTTGGTCGTATAGAAAACATTCCAAATATATCTCCAATTGTAATACGAGCGCCATTATTTATACCAATTAAAGGGCACTGTCAGTTAGTTTTTTTTCTAATCCATTTCTCCTTGAGCAATAATAGTTTAACTAAAGTGGGCAATCTTAGAGTAATATTTGATAAATAATTCCATACAGACGTAATAAAAACACAATTCATTTTCGAGATCCATAGCCATAAAAGAATAAAATATTTAGTATGGTTTATACCGTGCGATAATAAAAACTAAATAATTTACAATGCCCTGGTTGTCTGTACTAATGCTGACCTATATACTGTTAAATGTTGGGACGTTTATATAATCAGTGATCAACAGAAAGGGTAAGATACTAAAATGACAAACATAGAATACCACACTGTCGGAACAGTTCCAAAATCCAATAGAAAAATCGTAGAAAGAGGTAAAAGCGATACTCATAACACCACACAACGTCTTTGGACGGATTATCCATTCGTTATTGTCTCTTCGATTTTCTCTAACATTTATTTACACAGATACACGACCGTTCACATTCCTCGCTTGGTACAGGCACTTCAATAAAAAGTGGCGGGGTTAAACTAGTTTTATAGGTTCAGATCTATGATAAATCTAAAGAGATGTCAGACCTCGAAATACTATAAAACACATAAATAGTGTCCTTAATTTTATACTGTGAAGTTCACAGGAAGTTTTTTAAAAATCTTATATTATATTGATATACTGGAGAAGTGTTAAAGCAAATAGAGAATAAACTATAAACTCAACATCAAACACTCAAACTAAAAGAATTTTCTCTTTGAACCGGGGCAACTAATATAAAACACTGTGGTGTGAAATTGTTTATTGCAGACAAACTAAAATGGCTTAGTTGTGACATTATGTGGTCAAATGCAATTTTTAGCCAGTGTGTATAAATCTTGGATAATTATTTGTCTAAGACCTCAAACACTTTATTGATAGAGTGTATGTTTTCCTGAAGTGTTGAAAGGTTGTTTGCACATCACGTATCTAATACGTTTTACAAACAGCCACTTTTGTCGGTTTTCATATCCTTATTATTTAGAAATGTTAAAAATACTACATATGATCAATCTTATATTTCCTTCCATAAAACTTGTCAAGCAAACATCGCTTAGAGCTAATATTGTTTTTAAACTTTCTAATGTACTTTAGAGCAAATTTTGAATACTTTTTACCTTGAATTGGCTATTAGAGAATAATTTTAAGATATATTTTCTTTTCTTAAAAATAAATTTACAAGAAATTCCAATTTTCTTCAAAAATTAATTATTTACAAATTATATTATAATGTTATTACAAGCACTGAAAACTCCAAAACATGAAAAGACGCCATTTTCTCCATTACCCATTATGTCGTCTGCTTTTGTAAAAAAAAACTTAAAAAAAGTATTAATTTTGCAGTTAAATCATTGAAAAACTAACAACATATTTGAAGCACATTTGTTTCATTGCAAAACAATCCAGTTTATAATATCAACGATGTATTACTTTACAAAACAAAATCTTTATAGGCCTACTCTCTATCGTCACTCTTTCAATAAAGTGTTGTTACATAATTTATTAATGTTATCTTAATTTTCTTAGGAAACAATAAATTCTCCCTTTAATTTGATGATTATACTGTGTTATGTAAATCACTTGCGTCATCTCAATTTGTTCTTCATGGTATAGTTTTTAGACATTAGAAGGAGGATTAATTTATTTCTCATTTTATCTCCATAAAATAAAAATTGATCTGGTTCCTGGTTGATTTCACAGGCCAAGGTGTTTTCGTAATAACAATAGAATTGGATCAGATACAGATAACATCTATTAATGGCCTTTCTTAGTACGATACAAGAGGTACCAATAGGTCGGGTATTAGAGTTAAAGATTCATCCTTAGGTCAGGAAATATATACATGTTAAACAATACAACGTAGATATCTAATTTAGTGTGCAGGATACCTCTCTGGGATAATCTTCATTGGGTATGCACATAGTCAAAAGATTGTAAAGCCAAATAATTTAAATGTTTAAAGATACCATCGGGGACTAATAGACCACCAGAAGCGGTATCGACCCAGTCATAATAATAAAACGTGGATATCATAGTTGCTGTACACAACGCGTTACTAAAATAACAATGCACTATAAACAAATTTAGACAAAGATTAGTAGTGATATATTTATCGATACCAAAACTATTTAAAATATGAGAGACAATAATTTAACATTCATGATACAAACTACAGTTGATGGAACCATCATCGCTTACAAAGCATTTATCGGTAATGTGTCTGCTTTCTGAGTTAGCACCTTATCTTGTTATTTGCACTCTAATATGTAATTACGGCAAATGATATCTGACACAACTATGGAAGACGGTAAAGACCCCTTGCAATGACGTCATAATTTTTCAATTCGTTCCCGATTACCGGTATTAATTAGCACCTTACTGTCGTACGTAAAAATGGATAATGTTCGTTTGACGTAATGTGTTATGAAACAATTAAACCAACCAACAAACGATATTTTTACCAGACCCAATGCTCCTTCTTTTACAAATTACCGATATAAATAATGTAATTTCTAATTTATTTATCCAAGCAGCCATATAAACATAAATGAATCAAATAGTGCTATATCTAGTTGACATCATTATGCTGGAAAGTGACAATTAAGCAAAACAGTATCAGAAGAAATTCACTGTCAAAATAAGACACCATGACTCGATAATAAATTCTTAAACAAAGCACACACAAACAGCGAAACAAAGAACAAGAACACAAAACCCAGGAATTAGGAATTGTTTGCATCATGTTCTTATCTGTATTTCTATAGCCCAATGTAAGAAGAGTTTGAAGACACTAAAGGCGCAATCAGAATCCACAAATCGAAGAAGGACAGAAAACACAATGGCCAAAAGAAAAAGGACAAACAACGATCGACGAAACATACACATAAAACTAAAGGTCGAGTAACACGAACCCTACTAAAAACTGGGAATGAACTCATTTGATCCGGAAGACTAAGCTAAAAAAAACGATTTTGATTAACACAATACAAGATTGTCTTTAATCATAGACTGGGAACCATATTTCACAAGAAGAGTTGTGTAGTGGAAAACATTTGTAAATGATAAATGATAACAATACAAAATTCACACTGCCATATGATAATGTGATTTTACAATGTTTGTGCCTAGTACCGCTTGATGAATCAAAATTACTATCACTTAGATAAAATTAAAATGAAAAGCGAGCAACATAGGGGACAAACACCAGGCATAAAAAAAAGCAGGAGTGTGTCCACATAGAGCTAGATAGGTTAGCGGACGATGATAGAATAATAAAAACGTAGATATTTAATATAGTGTGTACGACGCGTTTCTGGAATAACCTTTATTAGGTACGCTCAGAGTTAACAGATTGCAAAGTCAAATACATTTTGTAATTCCAAAATTGTTGGAAGAAAGTAAACCAAAGGGTATAAACAGGGTTGACAAAAACTCAGGTAGGATTACATGTGCCATATCGGGATTCGCGTTAGTGTTAATATATTACATTATTTAGGAACTGTAAAGTTCAGACATAAACATGCCACTGCCGGAGCACTGACTACTGAACGGATGATACTATTGGGGACAAATAGTCATTATAAAACATTTCTTGTCATGAACAACAACTCATATTTCTTCTTCCTTTAAATACTTGGTGTTCGTTTTCCTGACAACAATATGGTCATTTTACTATAAAACTACATAAAACGTCTATCCAGGGGAAGTTTAGATGGTATAGGCGATCTTCATATGTTTAAGACTTATTTAATTTAAAATTAAAGCACTAGATAATAAATAATATGACTTCTTTTTATCCAACAGGAAATTAGATAGTGTTTTTTTTTTTTTTATTTGTTACATTTGCAAGTATAAGGTGAAAAAATAAAGATCAAATATTTTCTAGTATATGCATGTTTTAGTTAAAACGTAGATATCAAAGTTAGTGCGCACAACGTGTTTCTGGAATAACCTTCATTAAAATCGAAAGGTTGGAAAGCCAAATAAGTGTTTTGAAGCAATAAAACCAAAGAGCCTAATATTGTTGTATGTGAAGCAAACGTACATATACAATACTTGTGCACTGTCAAAACATATAGGTAATATGTGTATGAGGCTTAGAAACGGGGGGAAGGCGAGACTTCGCCGAGCCTTTTCCCGCGTTTCGCGCCGAACACACATATTTAACTATATACTTCGACAGTGCACATGTATTGTATTTATCCTGCAATTTTAAATCGTAAATAAACGTTTACTGGACGATGATAAAAGTATTTGAAATAATTTTGTGTATGTATTTGAAAACAATATCCCCCGATGTGCCCCGATGAGTTTGCTATATGTTCTATTTATAACTGACCAACATCAAAAAAAAATATTGGGCAGGCTATATTGGTCGGTAAATGCTGTCATTGCAGGATAAAATGGAATATAAAACTGCTAAAATTGTTCAATAATAAGATAAGATATCAAAACAGCTAAAACTAATTAAGGAAATGATGTGAATAATAAACAAAGAATACTAAACATGTATGTTTATGCAGAGCTGCGAGTCAAATGGCATCTATGTTAGATATGTATTCATACAAATAGATATTGAGGTTGTTTGATCAACAATTCAAATTAAAAACGCATTACTAGAAAAACCACCAAAGTATGACAAGATTATTTTTAGAATACTGTGTGTTTATGAATATTAATAAATTGTTTTTATTATCCATATAATTTAGATCTACATTTTGTATTACATTTTTCTAAGAAATTCACAGGCGTGTAAAATTTAGTATTTTATTTAAAAATAATCTCATTTCACGCACATTACTTTCAGGTTCATATCTTAATAATGTTGTTTTCAGTCTCTTTATGAAATTTGTTTCAGTATTCATATAGAAAAAAGTGAATGTGTCGTATAATGAAATTGTATTTTACATCTAAAAAGGACAATCATAAACCAACAGAAGATGGTATACAGATAGTGTTCATATTGTTATTCGAAAATTAAAATTGCTGAAATCATCGAGTATGAGAATCATTGGAACCCTAATAAAACACTCACTGCGATAATTGTATGCATTTTATAGAATGTTATAACTAATTTATACGGGTATCTTTGATATTTATTTCTTTACCTTGGCGATACAACTGTTAGTTGCTCCCAATGGTATCGCCAGCACAGAGGTCAAGACCTGATGTTAATAATTGATACTTAATAAGATATTTACAGACATTAATTTTGAGAAATTATTGTAAGAAAACAAAACCACACTGTCGGTAGAGTTCCAAAATCTCATCATAAACTCGTAGAAACAGAGACAACATTGATACTCCTTACACGACATAGATAGTCTTATCTTGGTTTTCACTGTAGCTTTGACGATGTCTGGTTTGTATCTCTATTCTTAAACGTTTTTTTGTAATTGAATCTGGATGTACCACTAAACATGTACTATACAGAAGCGTATATCTGTTTTACAAACTTAATATAGCGGGGTATCTTTAATCATCAGGTGGAAGAGATCGGAATGATATCGGATATCCTGTATGAACATCTCAAATCAATTAATAGCAAGCCGGATTTTATTGTACTTGATAAAATAATAATAGCAAGCCGGATTTTATTGTACTTGATAAAATAATAATAGCAAGCCGGATTTTATTGTACTTGATAAAATAATAATAGCAAGCCGGATTTTATTGTACTTGATAAAATAATAATAGCAAGCCGGATTTTATTGTACTTGATAAAATAATAATAGCAAGCCGGATTTTATTGTACTTGATAAAATAATAATAACACGCCAGATCCTATCTCTGTTCAGGAACGAAATATTTGACTTGAATGGGAATAAACCTATTGCGAATAAATATAAAAGCAGTTTACAATCTTTGTACAAAAAAATTAGTTAATGGTAATGTACCATTTTATGTTTGAATTAACAGTTTTTAATTAAGATATTTAATATCTAGGGCAACAGATATGCGGATGCTGGAGACATTAATTTATCTAATGTTTTACTATCGTATCATAACTGAAATCTAATTATTATAACGAGTAAAGATAATATGGTTTTAGCTATAAATGGCATGAAATTGTCTGAAATGGTGCTGTGTAAAGGAATTTCAGTTTCATTGTTATCTAAGTTTAAAGGAACATTAATTCTACAAAGACTAGTACAATATTTTCTGTTTATCTATACAGATGTTCATGTGTTGTTCACTGACCAACACTTAGGGCATTAATTATGTCTGTCTGTTAGCAGTCTGACCATAAATAAGTTCCATTATCTTAGTAATGATAACTAATGTAGAGAACTTTAATTACTGTTAAAAGTTAAATTTGCTTCAGTCTAGGATTTGGCTCCAAAGTCTACAGGTCAAAAGTTTTATTACATGTTTGAAACTATATTGATGTTTTTCAGTGCTCAATATAGTTTCAAATTTCTAATAAAACTACGCCACGGTATAGCTGAAATATTGCTAAAGTTGGCCTTAAACACCAATCAATCAATCAATCAATCTAATAAAACTTTTGACATGTAGACTTTGGAGCAAAACCCTAGACCGAAGCAAATTTAACTTTTAACAGTAATTAAAAATTCTCTACACTAAATACTGTTCAGATAACCGTACAACACAAAAAAAACAACAACAAATGAAATGATACAAAGCAAATGATATAACATAGCCAGCATAACTGCTGGTGATCAAACATGATACCCTAGTGTACATACGAATATACAAACTAATGAGATATTATCATAGATTTACGCTGAAAATGTTTAAAGAAATACAGACAAGACAATGTGAACTAATGCGTTCTGATATATTTTTTAATCTTGTTTCTTAAAAGAAACACACAGTGGTGGTTGGCTTTGTCTTTTTGTTTTTTGCTTTTTATTTCACGGTTTCTTAAAAGAAACGCTGCGGTTGGCCTTGTTTTAGAATTTCACGGTTTCTTACAAGAAACACGACGGTTGGCTCTTGTTTCATAATTACATGGTTTCTTAAAAGAAATGCTGTGATTGGCTTTATCTTTAAAACTTAACAACGGAATAGTGATGGAATTCCCATTTATTATCATTGGTTCGACGGTTAATAGCAGCAAGAAATTAAACGTATTTTTCCTAACAATATTGATTCCATTTCAACGTCATATCTTGCACTTGAAAGTAATATTATACATTGTGTTTCCTGCTCACGCTTACTGTAGTTTCTGAACAAACAACCCCCTTTCACTTATATGAACGAAGCATTACCTTAGCATACAAAATACTTCCCATCTTTACACGAGTTGATATTTAATTCTATTTATAGTTCAGTGTTAATTATTGGTAAAAGTTAATATCTGTTTGATTTCTAAAGTAACGTTTTCCGTTTCAACGACAATACAACATCTTTTGGCGTATTAAGCCTATTCAAATTGCTTTGTGTGACATGCAAAATGCGTCATGCTTGACTGAGCAATGTAGGTAAAGACAGATCGAAATCTAACTTTACAATGTAGTAGAAAGATTAAAAACCAAACAGAATGTTTCGGTATGTCAGGAAGATCAAATAAGTATTGATGTTTGATGAAATGTGTATTGACAATTTAAAATGCAAACATAGATTCACGCCTAGCAAGTTTTTCAGAACTTGATATTCATCAAATAATAAAATGATTTTATCAGTTCGATGATTCGTGTTAAAATCACTGTAATTGTTTACCGCTCAGTGTATTGTAGAGTAACAAATACAAATCTATAAATTGTTATGAATTTATTGAGAATATATTGACCAATTTAAAACTTCAATTATTCTCGGCTTTGAATTTCAATGCAACAATTTTGTTAATTAAAAAGATAACCTTAATTGCTATTAATTGATATATTGTGATGGTTACTAAGGGGACAGAATCCATTAAAATTTAGTAAAAAAATAGCAAAATATATATTATTGACTTTTTGGGAGGTTAAGTTAGTGCCACTTGAAAGGTATTGTAAAAACTGTGTTGTGTTTAGCACCTACTTTAACAGGTGTTGGTGTTTATAAAAAGGATAATTTTCAATATTGATTTATTATACATGTTCCTACAAAATACAAACAAACTAAACATAAAACAAACAAATGTTATTTCACCGAAACTACTCATATCTTCTTGCTATCATGATATATATTATGATATTTATGAAGGTTCATTTGGTTCATGTTACAATTTTTGGCACATTTGCTAGAGCAACGAGCAGCAGTTCTGTAACTAGAGCAACCATTTCCAGTTTGTTGGCATTCGCTAGAGCAGCGCGTTTCTTAGACAAACACAAACAATAGAAGAAAGCATAACAATTGGTTCACATTCAATAGTGGAACACGTTGCAACTGTTACAACGGACAAGTATATTGGTTATTACTTAGATTTGAACAAACGAGTTCTTTAAAAAAAAATTGATATTGTTTATTCCGATTGACCTAAGCGAACAACAATTGTCTTCCTCTAGCAGTCGGGAACAAATGACTAGATTTTCCTCTATCGATAGTGTTTGTCCAGAAAAGGCGTTCCTTTAGCAAACGCGACCAAATTGGGTGTAAAACGGCCTCTAGCCTAGACTTGAGCGGTACTCTTTACTTCTGCTGATAAGAGCTACATCTGGGTATAATTCTACTGTCCATGCTTGGATGCATGGGTAGTAAAGATACCCCTTACCATTTATATTAAACTGTAACGGTTTTCTTTGATCAGATAGTGTACAGCTCTTAAGATATTTCTACATTCCTTTATATATGCAATTAGATTTGACATAAATTAGTTCGAATATTCATCCATATCGGGAAAATATATATAACGCCGTAATTATAATTTTCACCAACCGTTAACCCAATCAACCAATTAAACAGACCCAAACAAATTATCCATGGTAACCAGGCGTCACAAATATGTATTTAATATTTTAATTTAATCATTCAATCAATATCAACTTAAAAATAATATCTCAAAAAACAAATTTAGTCAAATTATTTCAATATAAAATATTCAAACGTATACAGAGGCGAAGATAAAATACGTCCCGGCTTTGTCGGTCCACGGTTAAGTTTTTGTTATAAAACTTTACAAAAGCCGTTAAACAAACAGAGTAAATAAATAAATCAACACAAACGTTAAGTCATTGGAAATATAAATTTCAAAAGGTTTACAAAACTATTATCAAATGTTGGTAATAAATTATTTCTTGATACGATGAATACTTTTCTTTCTAAACAATGTCGACGAAAGTTGGTATTATATTGTTTCCAGGCTAATCTTTTGCGTGTAATTGACAGGAGCGGTTGTAGAAATGTAACGTGTACTTAAAATTACCCCCACCCCCCTAAAACCATTGCAACTGAATGCCTAATTTATATTAAGTGTACAGAACCTATAGACACTTACTGCAGACAATAATAATGTGTTTGTAATTGTCAGTAACAACACGTTCGTGTTTATTCATTTAGCATAAAAAACAAAACATTTCAAGTGTTCGTCAATTTTTAGCTACCAATACAACACAATTATTCGTCCTCGTCATCATTAAAAAATAAAACAAATCCACCAAATGATCGATACATTGTTTAACGTCAAGTGAGCAGGGATTAGTTTCATGAAGCTGCATTAAGACCAAGAAGAGGAAAACTGTTATTTAAAGCGATCTTACATGTACATGTAACGTAACACATGTCGTAATGCACCTTGGTTGTCCTGAGACATCGTGAAATTGGCCATTGTATTTTAGGTATTTAGCTATATTCACAGGGAGAAAACACAATAATAACAAACAATAAATCATGTCTGTAAACAGTGGCACTGAGACGGGGGCTCTGTGTGAATGTTTCAACTGCCACAAATAATTTAAGGGGAGATGGAGATGATGGACATGATTGGAAATGTTTGCCCCTGGCTTTTAAAACAAAATGAGTTACTCATTTACGTCCGTGCTAAGGGTGAGTTGTGTACTTCATTCGTGCAGCACAAACATCGGACGCCCCAGCTAAAATCTTATTATGTCATCTTTTTATACCCGTCGATGATACCCGCTTTCACAGTGTCATTGTGGAATCAGAGATGAAAACCTGATAAAACATAAACAATTTTTGGATCTTCTTGGGTACAGTTTGTGTCCTGATACAAATAACACTAATTTTGAACTCAACACCCCCTCCTCCTTCTTCCATCTCATTACACAGAAGTTGTTCCCTTATTACTTCCATCTCATTACACAGAAGTTGTTCCCTTACTACTTCCATCTCATTACACAGAAGTTGTTCCCTTATTACTTCCATCTCATTACACAGAAGTTGTTCTCTTACTACTTCCATGTCATTACACAGAAGTTGTTCTCTTACTACTTCCATGTCATTACACAGAAGTTGTTCTCTTACTACTTCCATCTCATTACACAGAAGTTGTTCTCTTACTACTTCCATCTCATTACACAGAAGTTGTTCCCTTACTACTTCCATTTCATTACACAGAAGTTGTTCCCTTATTACTTCCATCTCATTACACAGAAGTTGTTCCCTTACTACTTCCATCTCATTACACAGAAGTTGTTCTCTTACTACTTCCATCTCATTACACAGAAGTTGTTCTCTTACTACTTCCATCTCATTACACAGAAGTTGTTCTCTTACTACTTCCATCTCATTACACAGAAGTTGTTCCCTTACTACTTCCATCTCATTACACAGAAGTTGTTCCCTTACTACTTCCATCTCATTACACAGAAGTTGTTCCCTTACTACTTCTATCTCATTACACAGAAGTTGTTCCCTTACTACTTCTATCTCATTACACAGAAGTTGTACTCTTACTACTTCCATCTCATTACACAGAAGTTGTTCCCTTATTACTTCCATCTCATTACACAGAAGTTGTTCCCTTACTACTTCTATCTCATTACACAGAAGTTGTTCCCTTACTACTTCCATCTCATTACACAGAAGTTGTTCTCTTACTACTTCCATCTCATTACACAGAAGTTGTTCTCTTACTACTTCCATCTCATTACACAGAAGTTGTTCCCTTACTACTTCCATCTCATTACACAGAAGTTGTTCCCTTACTACTTCCATCTCATTACACAGAAGTTGTTCTCTTACTACTTCCATCTCATTACACATAAGTTGTTCTCTTACTACTTCCATCTCATTACACAGAAGTTGTTCCCTTATTACTTCCATCTCATTACACAGAAGTTGTTCCCTTACTACTTCCATCTCATTACACAGAAGTTGTTCCCTTACTACTTCCATCTCATTACACAGAAGTTGTTCCCTTACTACTTCCATCTCATTACACAGAAGTTGTTCTCTTACTACTTCCATCTCATTACACAGAAGTTGTTCTCTTACTACTTCCATCTCATTACACAGAAGTTGTTCCCTTACTACTTCCATCTCATTACACAGAAGTTGTTCCCTTACTACTTCCATCTCATTACACATAAGTTGTTCTCTTACTACTTCCATCTCATTACACATAAGTTGTTCTCTTACTACTTCCATCTCATTACACAGAAGTTGTTCTCTTACTACTTCCATCTCATTACACATAAGTTGTTCTCTTACTACTTCCATCTCATTACACAGAAGTTGTTCCCTTACTACTTCCATGTCATTACACATAAGTTGTTCTCTTACTACTTCCATCTCATTACACAGAAGTTGTTCCCTTACTACTTCCATCTCATTACACAGAAGTTGTTCTCTTACTACTTCCATCTCATTACACAGAAGTTGTTCTCTTATTACTTCCATCTCATTACACAGAAGTTGTTCCCTTACTACTTCCATCTCATTACACAGAAGTTGTTCCCTTACTACTTCCATCTCATTACACAGAAGTTGTTCCCTTACTACTTCCATCTCATTACACAGAAGTTGTTCTCTTACTACTTCCATCTCATTACACAGAAGCTGTTCTCTTACTACTTCCATGTCATTACACAGAAGTTGTTCCCTTACTACTTCCATCTCATTACACAGAAGTTGTTCCCTTACTACTTCCATCTCATTACACAGAAGTTGTTCCCTTACTACTTCCATCTCATTACACAGAAGTTGTTCCCTTACTACTTCCATGTCATTACACAGAAGTTGTTCTCTTACTACTTCCATGTCATTACACATAAGTTGTTCTCTTACTACTTCCATCTCATTACACAGAAGTTGTTCTCTTATTACTTCCATCTCATTACACAGAAGTTGTTCCCTTACTACTTCCATCTCATTACACAGAAGTTGTTCTCTTACTACTTCCATCTCATTACACAGAAGTTGTTCCCTTACTACTTCCATCTCATTACACAGAAGTTGTTCCCTTACTACTTCCATCTCATTACACAGAAGTTGTTCTCTTACTACTTCCATCTCATTACACAGAAGTTGTTCTCTTACTACTTCCATCTCATTACACAGAAGTTGTTCCCTTACTACTTCCATCTCATTACACAGAAGTTGTTCCCTTACTAGAAAATTATGGATTCTAATATAGTAAAATACGACGACTGCACAGTGTCCAAGTCTGAACGAATTAATATGAAGAAGAAAAATAAACGGTTTTGATGTTAATCAAAATTTTGGCATAAATATGTTTTCGTCATTTTACCATTCATATATTTGTATTTGTGTTACAAGATTATCAATAATATTGGCATATGTCCCGACGTTTTAATAAACAAATTTTAAACCCTATTCTTTAAAATAAATTAACTTTTAATTCAACTATAAGGCAGCCATTAAGTGTTATATAGGTTTGTTCAAGTTGTTTACTTAAAGAGTTTTAAAAATTTCAATTCGTGATTCTGTTTTTGAATTATGCAGTTGAAGTTAATTTATCGAATATCCCAAAACTTGTGCAAAATTGATTTAATTATATTATTTGAATTTATTGCAATGTCCTTGAGGAATGATTGAACAATTGGGATGTTTTAAACTAGACAACAATAAACCAAACCCATCTACGCCTGTATGAATCAAATTGTTTTCAATTGTCATTTAAATACTTAAAAAAATGGGTTATGTAAATTGTCAATATACACATACATAGCTATTATATATCTCTATAATACAAGTCTAGGGTAAGCAATAAACAGAACGTTGAGGGTCCCTTGGTGTAGTGTTGTGTAATTCACAAGAAGGGTTGATGGTCCCTTGGTGTAGTGTTGTGTAATCCACAAGAAAAGTTGATGGTCCCTTAGTGTAGTGTTGTGTAATTCACAAGAAAGGTTGATGGCCCCTTGGTGTAGTGTTGTGTAATCCACAAGAAAGGTTGATGGTCCCTTGATGTAGTGTTGTGTAATTCACAAGAAAGGTTGATGGTCCCTTGATGTAGTGTTGTGTAATTCACAAGAAAGGTTGAGGGTCCCTTGGTGTAGTGTTGTGTAATCCACAAGAAAGGTTGATGGTCCCTTGATGTAGTGTTGTGTAATTCACAAGAAAGGTTGAGGGTCCCTTGGTGTAGTGTTGTGTAATCCATAAGAAAGGTTGATGGTCCCTTGGTGTAGTGTTGTGTAATCCACAAGAAAGGTTGATGGTCCCTTGGTGTAGTGTTGTGTAATCCACAAGAAAGGTTGATGGTCCCTTGGCGTAGTGTTGTGTAATCCACAAGAAAGATTGAGGGTCCCTTGGTGTAGTGTTGTGTAATCCACAAGAAAGGTTGATGGTCCCTTGGTGTAGTGTTGTGTAATCCACAAGAAAGGTTGATGGTCCCTTGGCGTAGTGTTGTGTAATCCACAAGAAAGATTGAGGGTCCCTTGGTGTAGTGTTGTGTAATCCACAAGAAAGGTTGATGGTCCCTTGGTGTAGTGTTGTGTAATCCACAAGAAAGGTTGATGGTCCCTTGGTGTAGTGTTGTGTAATCCACAAGAAAGGTTGATGGTCCCTTGGCGTAGTGTTGTGTAATCCACAAGAAAGATTGAGGGTCCCTTGGTGTAGTGTTGTGTAATCCACAAGAAAGGTTGATGGTCCCTTGGTGTAGTGTTGTGTAATCCACAAGAAAGGTTGATGGTCCCTTGCTGTAGTGTTGTGTAATCCACAAGAAAGGTTGATGGTCCCTTGGTGTAGTGTTGTGTAATCCACAAGAAAGGTTGATGGTCCCTTGCTGTAGTGTTGTGTAATCCACAAGAAAGGTTGATGGTCCCCTGGTGTAGTGTTGTGTAATCCACAAGAAAGGTTGAGGGTCCCTTGGTGTAGTGTTGTGTAATCCACAAGAAAGGTTGAGGGTCCCTTGGTGTAGTATTGTGTAATCCCCAAGAAAGGTTGATGGTCCCTTGGTGTAGTGTTGTGTAATCCACAAGAAATGTTGATGGTCCCTTGGTGTAGTGTTGTGTAATCCACAAGAAAGGTTGATGGTCCCCTGGTGTAGTGTTGTGTAATCCACAAGAAAGGTTGAGGGTCCCTTGGTGTAGTGTTGTGTAATCCACAAGAAAGGTTGAGGGTCCCTTGGTGTAGTATTGTGTAATCCCCAAGAAAGGTTGATGGTCCCTTGGTGTAATGTTGTGTAATCCACAAGAAAGGTTGAGGGTCCCTTGGTGTAGTATTGTGTAATCCCCAAGAAAGGTTGATGGTCCCTTGGTGTAATGTTGTGTAATCCCCAAGAAAGGTTGATGGTCCCTTGGTGTAATGTTGTGTAATCCACAAGAAATGTTGATGGTCCCTTGGTGTAGTGTTGTGTAACTCACAAGAAAGGTTTGAAGATACCAAAAACGTTATCAGAAGCCGTAAATCTAAGATACCAAAAAGGTTACCAGAAGCCGGAAATCTAAGATACCAAAAACGTTATCAGAAGCCGTAAATCTAAGATACCAAAAGCATTATCAGAAGCCGTAAATCTAAAGACAGACAACACAATGGCAAACAAGAAATGTGTGCATCACAAAATACGCCCGTCTATATAAATTATCAAACGGTATAATGGTAATGACCCCAACATAAATAGGGTTCTTCCCCTTCCACAGGGGAATCATGTGGCCAAGTTTGGTAAAGATCCAATATACAAAACTAAAGTTATCGCGCGGAAACGACCCTGTTGTCTACAATTATATTTATAGTAACAGTGACCTTGACCTTTGACCTAATGAATCCAAAATAAATAGGGCTCTTCTCCTGCCACAGGGGAATCATGTGGTCAAGTTTGGTAAAGATCCAATATACAGAACTAAAGTTATCGTGCGGAAACGACCCTGTTGTCAAAAATTATATTTATAGTAACAGTGACCTTGACCTTTGACCTAATAACCCCAAAATAAATAGGGTTCTTTCCCTTCTGCAGGGGAATCATGTGGCCAAGTTTGGTAAAGATCCGATATACAGAACTAAAGTTATTGTGCGGAAACCTGTGTGGACGTCCGCCATACCCAATCACATAATACGGCCCGTCTCGAGACGGGCGTATAAAAAGGAAAAAAACAGACAGACAAACAATGATCTACAAAACACTACACATAAAACTAAAGATTGGGCAAAATACACCCCCCTAAAAAGCTGGGATGAATTCAGATTCTCCGGAAGGGTAAGCAGCTCCTGCTCCACTAGTGGCACTCGTCGTACTACTGTTGTTTAAAATCCGATGATAAGTCATTAAAGAGAAAGGGGGATGTATTGTGACTACGACAAATAGTACATATTCGTGGTCATCTGTGTCACAGAAATAAAATATGATACATTGTACATTTGTAACATGTCTGACAATTACAATGCTTATAACGTATGGATATCGAAGAAAGTTGGAAATATTCTGCTGTTTGTTAAGGAACGTGTTTCTATGGAACTTAACGTTTGCTGTTATGAACTTAACATACATACATTAAGATCGAAGAAATTTGAAAATATCTTACCGGGTGTCAGTGGAGTTTAACATTTACCCCTCTAAAGTCCACCTAAAAAAAGAGATACGTGTACTGTCGAGGGAGCGTAACGCTATACCCCTTAATTGTCTACCAATTAGAGAGATACGTGTACATGCATAGAAAAAGTAATCAATTCTATCATTCACATAGTAATATTGTCATATGCAATATTATATAGGGTTTTAAAATTCGATTATTAACTGTTCAAATATTCACGATTCAGTTATCAACAATGGTCTATTACGATTACAATTTCCGTAGCGTTCGTGAATAATCAATGTATAAAAATCGTTTTTATGTTTATTAAAATATTTGAATTAATCTGCCTTTTCTATACATGTTACAAAGAGCACATGTAGTCAGCAAATTAATAAAACAGTTGCTATAAAGTTTCTTATTTTGTGATAATCAATAGTTCTCACACTGTGTCATACTTTTGTGTATATATAAATGTCCAACGAAATGTGTAAGCAGTTGAAATTGCAAACACCCCTCATGTTGGAATATATAGATAGAAACATACAACCGTAACATGGTTAAATTTTTGTTGTACCTCATTCGTTCTTTGAGAAGAAGCTTTAGTATATTTAGGAACACTATTCAGAAGAAATTAGCTTATTAAAACCAGTATCCTATGGCCTGGAATCCACTTCTTTGAACTTGTGATAACCTTAGCTTGAAAGTGTCGGCGTTCTACTCTTAATAAAGGGGGTGGTACATGTAAGCTGCTATTCCCGTAAGACATATGGACACGAACACATAAAAAAGGGAAAAGAGTTGAAATAATATAGATGTTTTAATTGAAAATAACATGAAAACGGAAAATAAAAAAAATTATATTCCACAAGTGGCTATGATTAAAAAAACACGTTTTTATTGGATGTCCTGTCGCTATTACGGTGTCTTGTTACAAGGAAGGAAAGCTATGAACTAATCACTTAAATTCCACTGTAAAGAGAATGTCAATACATACTTACATACTGTATGTTTACTTTCTAGCGAGTAAGATCAGGGACGCTTAGAATATATCAAATATCCTGCGATAAATTACAACATGATAGTTCATAACGTACATCTTTCAAAGAATATATATTCTTGTAAGCATAAATGCATTCGTTTCTAGAATTTTGTCAAAAAGTGGACCAGGTCAAATTTTCTACAGGTCTAAAATGGTTCGGAGTTCGGTAATTTTGTTATTACCCTTATTCCCCATTTTACATTGGTCGAGCTTTACATGGGTTAATTTTAGTGGTGGTGAGCAAGATCGGTCATTTGCAAAAAACAGATTTATCAAAGGTAGCTTTAACAGTTTACGAAAATTATGACTGTGTGTCTCTCCGTTGTTGACTAATATAATAAATACAGATCTAATCTCGCCATTGTAAGGAAACCTGGTTACCCGTACTATACAATATGTTGTATACTTTTAATTTAATTTTGGTTCAAATTACAATGAATCTTTTATTGTGTAGTTACTGGTTAGAGCTTTCGTGTCCACGATTTAAATATTGTCTTCCATCACCAAGATTAAAAGAGTTCGAGTTCGACACGTGGAGAGGTGTACTCGAAACTATTTTGGCAGTAGCTTGCA
The DNA here is from genome assembly GCA_963383655.1 of Bathymodiolus septemdierum. Classification (NCBI taxonomy): domain Eukaryota; kingdom Metazoa; phylum Mollusca; class Bivalvia; order Mytilida; family Modiolidae; genus Bathymodiolus; species Bathymodiolus septemdierum. The sequence continues at coordinate 36,510,798 of OY726522.1, forward strand.
AGAGGTTGATTATTTTCGACGGGTTCTCATGTTAAAATGGCAAAACTACAATTGAGAGTGGTATTAACATTAGGCGTTAAAACACCTATATATTTAATCCTAATTCCATATTGTGTCGTTTCCAACTTATTTAAAGATTATGATCATGTGATTAAACACCACTTTCAAAAATATTTCAATAATTTTATGGTGTTTGTTTTATTTGTGGAGGAAACTAGAGAAAGCCATCGAATTGATTCAAGCAAAGTTTATCACATCGAGTACACCTCGTCACCGGATAGGAATCGAACTCACAGATTTATTGGTGATACACACTATTTGCAGATATAAGAAAACGACCAGTTAAATTTTAGGGGGAGAGGGAGATAATTCTGTAGCCAAACTTCACAGGAAAAAATATCTTGATCTGAAAGATGTAAAAAAGAAATAATTTGACCCTGCAGTTGTCAAGAAGAAATGTTGGTAAAATTCGAAAAACAATTACCGATTTATCCTGTCAAAAACAATCTGATTTTTGTGTTTAGAACAGAAAAAAATCTGGCTCGGGAAAAAACATAGACCCCCCCACCACCACCACCCCCAAAAAGAGGGAAAATAAAGTTATATTGTTTGTCCCTTAATGAGTTTCAAACTTTCAAACTATCAATAATAACTTTCATTGGTATACTAATTATCAACATACATTTTTGTGTCTATCATGTGTTTTTGACAATCTACGTCATAGTGTCAAAATCAATGGAGTCGAGGACAAAAACCGTAAAGAATTGTGCTTTACTTAAATGACAATAGTACTAGTACATGAAGTCGTCTAGGTATTCATTGAACTGTTTAATGTCCAATAAATTATATTTAACATATAAGACAAGTTGATTCGAAAATAACATTAAAGTTTAAAATTTGGAAATGTTAATTAAAGCAGGTTTGATTACCCCCGTGGTTTTGGTTTATTGATTTTAATCAAAATTTAAATAGCATAGATTTTTATCTTACTATTTTATAGACTGTGAGAAATAATATCCTGATTACAAGATTTACATAGGAAATTGTCTTGTAAAATTAGGCTATGGATGCAGGTAAAACACCTATATATGCAATGTAAATTTAGATATGGGGGGATTAGGGTTTTGATATTTAACGCCACTTTCAACACTATTTCAGTTATATCATGGCGGTCAGTTTTATTGGTTGGGGAAACCGGAGTATTCGCCATGAACGGGATTCGAACTCACAAGGTTAGTGGTGATATGCACTGATTACATAGGTAGTTTTAAATCAAACTACCATACGACACGACCGTCCCCGAATTGTGATATACATACATATATATCAGACTTTGGAGTATATCTGTGTACATGGATATGGATTTTGCTCCTAGAAGTGTTCTTTCATTAAGACATATCGGTTGGGGGTATGGACATTTTGGGGGGGGGGGGGGGGGGGGGGGGGGGGGAAGGGAGAGGGTATTATTGGTTTTAGGCATTAAATAATCGCGAAGCAAATTTAGACTTTCAACATATTACGACCTTTTCATATCACATTGCACTTTCTGTTTCGTTTGCATTAATGCATATACACAGGCTGGGGAGAGGGGGGGGGGGGGGGGGGGGGGGGGGGGGGCTGTTACAAATGTTGAGCAGGTTGCCATTGTCAAACCTTCACCTTCAAGAAATTGTGATCCTTTCATATCCCACTAACTGTTTCGATTTGTACAAATATGTATCAATGCAAATACAGAGGCTGACGGGTCTGTTACATTGTGGAAAAGATTGAAAGTGACAAAACGTTAAAAAAAATAGATGAAAAGTGTGAATAATTCTGTACAAGCACTTCATTCCTGGAGAATCAATATAAAACAGACACGAAATTGAACTGCCTTATCGGAGCCGTCTTCTGGCATCTACACTTTCGATAGTCCTAATTATTGCATGGATCTACGTCATGAAAATAGCTGGAATACTGCATGCTCACTTTTAAGGGGGTCATGTTTTTTTAATATCTTCTGTCGCCAAATTTTACAGTTAAAAATAGCATGACCTGAAAGAAATAACCCGACCCTGCAGTTTATTAACAAGACATTTTGGTTTTTGTTACCGAGGAAAAAATTGTTGGTACATGAGTAAAAATATAGACCCCTTTAATTAAATATTCGGTCCCTTAAAACAACAATCATTTCACTCAACCATATAGGCAAAGCACTACCTCTTATTATTACATTTATTTCAAATGAATATCCAAAAATTGAAAAGCAATGTAGCGTTTTGATAAATCTAGAAATGCAAATTGCATTTATATCCCAGTATTGATATAGGATCTATGAAAACCCTCTTTTTAAAATAGTGTCTGGTGTACAATTACTCAAAATGGATTTTCAATTATTTTAAAAAAGAAAATATAAATAACATATCCTAGTTGATTCTCAGCGATAAGTTTTAACTATTAGACAATTGTGTTACCCTGTAATTAAATTGTGAAGGGAAGTTTGAAAAATAATTGGTATTGTCGTATCCTATTCATTATATACAAAAAAAACGAGCAATCAATATTGTCGAAAATCAAAATAACAATAAGAACTTAGATAATTTTACGAATACAACATATAACTTACCTGTTAAGAATTTAGTTGAAGTAATCCAAAAAATGTTGAAAAAGTTGTCCCTCTATCCCGTTTTGTCTTTAAAACGAACACACGCTCGAGTTACCGTACGTTGGTAACCAAGGACGCCCCACACCGGCTTAGTTCTAAATAGTCAATAGTTAGTTGATTAATACCTATGAATACCCGGTAATATACAAGTATTTAATCCATAGATTGTTTGATTCAAAAAGGTAATTACAGAAAAATTGTCACCGTTCAGTTTTTCTCAACTGTTATGTATCGAAAATGTCAAATATGGAGTTTTATTTTTATTTTTAAATGAGTGTGTTCTACTTAAAAGGGGTAGATGTTGTAATGTTATCGAAGTGTGAGTCCCCGGAAAGATTTCTTAATAGATATAATTTGAGCTATTTTAAGGATTTAAGCAATCTATTACCTATAGAAAGACATACATTTAACCCTAACAACAATAGATTTTAAATGGATAGAATTATATACAGTAATATGTTACCCGTTAACAATCATATATAATATATAAAGGATTAAGCTTTAGGCCTGAACTAATTTTGATGTAGAAATTATTTAACAAAACATCATGGTGCAGCGGCTAATTTCAGATTAGAAAAGGAAAAAGAACAAAAATTGTATTCGACCACAGTGGAATTAATTGCAATTAGATTTATCGCTATTTTGTTTATTTTCCCTTTGATGTTTTAAAAAACCAATATATTTCATATCACGTAAGCGTTTATTGTAGGATTGCTTATTTAGTAGTGGGGATAAAACTATTTTTCTTTGAAAACACATAGATTTTGTCAAGTCCTGTTACTCTAAGATGTTACTACCGACCATATATCAATTTGACAACATATTACATCTATAGCATCTATATATACTGTACTTTCCTGTAAGAAGAGTTTGAAGATACCAAAGGGGTAATCAGAATCCGTATATCGAAGAAGAACAGACAACACAATGGCCAAAAGAAAAAGGACAAAAGGACAAACAACGATCTACAAAACATACATATAAAACTAAAGATCGGGTAACACAAACCCCACTAAAAACCGGGGGTGAACTCATGTGCACCGGAAGGGTAAGCAGTTCCTGCTCCACTAGTGACACCCGTCGTGTTAATCTAGTTACAAACCCGGGTAAAAAAATTCTGTCGGAGATTTCCTTTCCCCAACAACTGAGAATATTTCTATTAATGACAATCAATATACAGTATTACTGCTAAGAATTGATCCAATTAACTTTGTGGTTTCACACAGGAACGTAAGAGTCGACGGAAGAAGGAATTGCAAAGTGGAACCCCCCTGTCCACTCTTGTTTTGGCAAAAAAAAAATAAATAATAATAATTGAATATACCTGTATATGATTGTATTGTCCAGGTTAGCAAAGAGTGACAGGGTATGGTTTAAAACCAAAGTGTCTTTGTTTTCAAATGTTTTATTCCAGATATATCAGAGATAACTCCATCCTTGGTGTCGGATTGTACTTTATAGAGAACTCTCTCCTAAATAATTTTACAAAATTAAGGTACAATGCTACAAGAAGTTGGATTTATAATTATATACATACCAGGAGCGGATGCAAGATTTCAAGTTAGGGGGGGCGCACTTAAAAAAATTGCGCCGAGCGGAGGGAGGCGCGAAAATTGTTGGGGTATTTCGTGTAAAAAATCACGATTTTACGCCAAAAAATCATATTTTTTCAAATTTTAGGGGGGGGGGGGGGGGGCGTCCCTGGATCCGCCCCTACATACATGTCATCATTTTCTATAGAAAATTGTGCGGTAGACATCATGGGGTTCGAGCCCCGGTTGGGTCAAACTAAAAACTATGAAATTGGTATACAGTTGCTTTGAAACCGCAGCATAAAGGAAAAAGACCAACGACTAGTTGGCTCGGAATCCGGATGATGTGTATGTCTACATGATTTTTTGTACTGACCTGGGGGTACTTAATATTCTATTATAAGTTGTGTCAGAAAGATTTGATTTGATTTTTGGTGTTTAACGCCACTTTCAGCAATATTTCAGCTATATCATGGCGACCAGTTTTAGTGATGGAAGAAGCCGGAGTACCCGGTGAGAACCGCCGACCATTGGCAAGCAACTGATAAACTTTATCATTTGCGGCTGCAAGTCGAGTGCATCCTTTTTTGTAATTTGTGTCAGTAAGCTAGCACCATAAAAATCACAATCATGCACTGATTATATACAATTGTGTTTGCTTGTATTATATCTGATAGTACACATTATTCAAATTGGAGCGCAATAATATGTTTTACCTGCAACTTGATCTATATTAATTGTTCATGTCACAGTAAACATAAAATCAATTTTCAGAATCCCTGTCTTTTAAGCAAACACTCAAATGTAAATAGAGACGGATTTCCTGATATTGTTGTATTGAACAAAAGGATTGTCTTGGTAATTTTTAAAATTTTCAGTAAAATATTATTGATATCTGATAATAAAAGTGTATGAAAGTGCAAAAACAACGAGTACTTTTCAAAACCGGTACTATCTAAACAAAAGCATGCCTTTATCCAGAAATTTGTCCATGTCTTCTCTATTATAGTATCATTGAATCTATCTTGCTATCGTATTTTTCCAACAATAATCTATTAAAATTTGGAAATATATGTTGTTTGTATACTGATCTTCTTTTCTCAAAATCTGTGATTTTGCTTTTTAGGATAAAAATATCTTGTTTAATTTTGTTTTATTTGATTATACTGAATCAATGTTCAATCCAGTTATATCTTGCTGCAAAATATTACTGGTAATAAAATCTGACAATAATTTTATTTCATAAAACAAGAAATCGTGAGAGACTTTGATATACATGTACTACCATACACAAATTCGCGGACAATCTCTGGAAAAAATAGTGAATAGAAGGAAGTCATTTTTACAACTGCTTAAGCCTTAAAGGACAGGTTTCAAAATATTGCATAATGAGTACTTCTTTTGTATTGGTCACCTTGTGTTTTTATATTTGCATATTATTCAATGCCTTTCCTAGGGTGTGCACTATCTGTTGTTTATTCAGAGTACTTAATTTTCTTGTTGTTTCTAAGAATAAGATTATTACTACTTATGCAATCAGTGTCTATCACCACTAACGTTGCGAGTTCGAATCCCGCTCATGGTTAGGTGTACTCGATACAAAATATGTGATAAAATTTGCCAGTGACTTGTGGCAGGTCTGTGGTTTTCCCCGGTTACCCCAGTTTCCGCCACTAACAAAACTGACCGCCACGATATTTAACTGAAACATTTTTGAAAGTGGTGTTAAACACCATAACCCCTGAGAATAAGATTTAAATTTGAAGTTAAACAATGGAAACCAGATTTTACACGATGGCAAAAATTGGACTTAAAATTTAAAAAAATATTTTTGGGGTTGGTCCCTTTTGGTCTTATTAGTATTACAAATGTATATATCTCTGAAATGGTAAAAGTTAACAATTTTTTTTTGGAACACTTCAGAAAGGATTTTTTTCTACGGAATTCATTTGAAAAACTGCATATAGATAAAGACTTGAAATAAAACAGTTATGGTCCATTTTGACTTCAGACGACGGACGCAAAGTGATGACAATACCTTACATGACCCTTTGGGTCAGGTGACCTAAAATGAAATTGTCATAATTGGAAGTCAAATATATTGGCAACAAATTGATATCCCAGAGGATTCGGTGTTTAATGCCATGTTATGCAGTATTCAGGAACCTGTATATCGGTTATATAATATATATTGGTCGAGTACTGTCTGAAAGTAAGTGATAAACTTCATCATTTAAGTATTCTTCCAGGACACACTGTCATTAAACATTTTGAGTATGAGTTTCTACTCTTACCACACAATTATCCAATCAGAACACTTAATATCTTTGATACAATCTTCTGATTGGCCATTTTCTTTAGTAGAGTACAAAACTTAAGCTACAATGATTATGGTTATACCTCATAGTAGGGAAAGGAAGCCTTCCTTATAACAAATGTGTAATACATAATTTTGTTGAGGGAGTGAACGAGTGATTGTTGTTTTACATTATGTCAGTTATTATGGCGAGAACAAGTTATATTACAATGAGATGATGATGTCAGCTTTGTACTAGACCAACAATTTTAGTTGGATTTTCATATTGCTAGCTTACTTAAACAACAATCTGTGGGTAGATATCATACATGTACATGTATTTCACTCCAATCAGATACATTATCCTGATTTTAAGCCAACCAGTCTTTACACTCACAACTTAATACTGTGTGCTTAGCAGATGAGAAGCAAATATCGTGTTATATTAATAGCCTTTGGTTTGACCCCACCAGTGCTCAAATCCATGATCTACTGCACTCCAGGCACACAGTCCAATTGCAACCATTACATCAGCGATGCTGTTCATAATTTTGTTGGAGATTTCATCAAAGGAAACTGGGCTATTATATAACAAGGCATTTCTTTTACAAAAATGTTTATTACACCTATATATAATAATAAATTATCAAACCTTTCCTTAACAATTTATAAACATTTAAAAATAAAGACAAAACACACATGATAGTGTCCCTTTACTGCATATTTGACATGCATGTACATATATATAATCTTTTCAAAAATATAAAACTCCAGTCGCAGACCAAAATATTTTTTTTACACAATCAGGAATATTAATCACAAAATATTCCAATAAAGGGATACGCTGTCAGCCTGATCACATCATGATACCAATGTAACATGTTGACAAGGGAGAGAAGAAGAACAAGACTATAGAATAAAACAATACATCTCCCTTTGATGAAGGGGAGACATGTTTATTTGTTTTCATTTTCACAGTGTCGTAAGCTAAAATTTAACCCCTTGAAAGAGGATTTTTAAATAAAAAATAAAAATTTGAGTGTTTGGTCACATTATTTTTTAACCTAACTCTAAAGTTGGAGAAGACAACTCAGTGAGCATTTCTACTAAGTTTGGTTTCATTTGGTTCAGTGGTTACAGAGCAGAAGATCGAAATGTAAAAGTAGTACAGATAATGACAACTGACGAAGGACACTAAGTGATGTCAATATCTCACATGATCCTTTGGGCCAGGTGGGCAGGGCTAAAAAAGAAAGATGATAAATACAGTACACATTACCCCAGGTATATGTAATACTAATCTAGTATGAAATATAAATACCATATACTGTGAAACCGATCTAAACTAAGTCAACCCTTAATTAACTGAGTTGGGTTACACTTTCTGCAGTTTTCAGCTATGTCCTAACTTAAAGACCTTTTTCAGAAGAAAAGCCCCAGCAGCTACATAGAACTGACTGATGAAACGAGTGATAATTGGTAGGTGTTCAAGCACAAATTGAAATCAGTGTAATTTAAAGTGTGTGGTCACCCACTCCACCACACAAATGTCCCCAGAAAAAAAACCTGAAATCCTGTCTATTCCATTCATCAAATTTAATCCCAATGTTGGAAGGATTGAAAATGTAATACATGTATTATACACCCTCATTATACAGCTGCCTCTTGGACTAAGATATATTTTGGCAATAAGCAAGTTTGGCAATACATTAAAGGGGAAATTTAAATATTAAATACATGATTTTTTTAAATTTTGGCGAAAAGTAAGGTTGGTGGATTAAAGTGGGGGAGAGGGTACACTGTATGTCTATTTTGAAGAAAAACAGTTAGTCAGTAGTATGATTGGTTTAAACAAATTTTTGTACAGTCTACAATACAATTTTTCACTCTCGTTTATTTGGTCACTTTGGAAAATATCTACAACAATTTTCAATCATTAAATAATAATTTAAAAAAACATTCTCACCATAAATACGAGTTCATTCAACAACCTTATTTTTTTATACTATATGAAAAAGGTGTACAAATAAACTGTTTCATTTAATATGAATATATATTTTATATAAGATTCAAATAATATATTAATTGTGAGGTTAATTTGTAATTTCGTTAATGACGTCATGTATATATAGTAATGATTTGTCATTGAAAACCTTGACAAAAATTTCTAGTAAATATTTCATCATAATACCATATTATATTGTTGTAAGAACAAATTTATTTTGTATTTGAAACAATGAGAAATGATCTGAAAATCTTGCATACATGTATCTATCAGTGTTTATAATCCTTGTACAAAATTAATTTTACATCACATGACAATGTACATATATTTATGTATTTATTTCTGATTTTTACACTTTAATATCACAGTACATGTATATGGAATCGGATATAGTTTTCATTATTGACTGGAATTTCATGAAACACCTTACAAAATTTTCACACCCACATATAACTCTATATAGCAAAATAGTTTTTATCTTATAAATCAATAGTCTTGTATGTAATTTAAATATAAAATGTTTTTACAAAAATAATCTGTTTAAAAAATAGTATCACAAAAAAATAATTGGAATGCATTTTTGAAGAGTAATGATGTCATAGAATATGTTAACGATGATTTGTAAAATTTCTCTTTGATCTTTACACATGAAAGGTTTAGATTTATGGTGTTTAATGCCACTTTCAACAATATCTCAGTTATATCGTGGCTGTCAGTTTTCTTTGTGGATGAAACCAGAGTACATGGAGAAATCCACCGACCTGTTACTGACAAACTTTATCACATAAAGTTTTATCAATTACACCTCATCAGGAACGGGGTAAGAACTTACAACTTTAGTGGTGATAGGCACTGATTGGACAGGTGGTTGTAAATTCAACTACCATATGATCACGACCATGACAGCCCCTTTACACATGATAATATCTATCATCAAGAGACAAGAGTGATATCAAATATCATCGTTGATTTCTAATGTGTAGTGTGACGTTATATTGACATCACTGATGCTGTCTTGACAAATTCTCTTTAAACAGACTATCGTTGATACGCTTTGCTCGAGATGGAGTTCTAATCGCATCTCATATAACATATATGTGTGATATTGCTCCGACAAATCCATTCTCGCAAAATAAATACAAATAGTATATATTCATTCTACATTTAAACAACTTTATGTATATATAAATCATGCATACAACAACAGGAAATCTTTAATGCCCATATTAGGCCATCACTAAAAAATATATATTGTTCTTTTCAGCATGGTTAAGAACCTTTGAAGTGGTAGGTACATAGGTAAAAAAAAAATTCTGATATCTGAAATTTTTCATTATAAGGTAAATAATTTGCTAAATATACTTAAAAAAAAATTTCTTTGAAATTCTAATAAAATATTTAGGGTATGGGGTAGTTTTGCTTGATTGGTCATGTTACAGCTACCCCCCCCCCCCCCCCCCCCCCCCCCCCACAAAAACAACAAACAAACACATGGATGGCCTTAGTCATGGCTTTAAGGAATATATATATAGCTACTGAACACATATAAATTCACCTTTAAAATGTAGTGACTGACCAGTTCTGTAGACATGTTATATTTCTGAAGTATTTGTTCTCTCGTTCACAAATATATCTTCCACCTAACTCTCTCAAATATTTCTAAACAACAAATTCTACAAGTTGAGAAAACAATTTTATACACAAGAAAATGTTACTAAGATATTAGATTTTAAATGCATTAATACATGAATTAACATAATCTACATAAAACATTCAATGTGCTCTATATATCCAAGAGAAATGTCTTATAAACAACATCTAACTCATCTCAATTAGGGGTTAGGGTTATGGTGTTTAACCCCACTTTCTACAATATTTCAATTACACCGAGAAAAAATTGGATTGTTACATACAGTTTAAACTGATAAAACAACAGTCAAATATGAAATATTCAATATGATTAAAATAACATGTTAAATACCCTGCATTAACCTCTCACACACCTCGATTTAAACTCTGCAGGGCTCATGATCATAAAACTTTAAAAGAGTACGAGATTTGTACTCGTATTCCAAAACTGTCCAATCAGAACCATGTATCTAATAAATACAGTGTTCTCATTGGATGATTCTGGAGTGTGAGTACAAAAATAATACACAAAAGATTTATTACCGTATAGCCCAACAAACTAAAGGTTAACTACTGAAAATGCTGGAATCTTCCCCAGGGATTTAGTTATTTCTAGTTGCGTCAGATGTTGATGCAATCAGCGCCTATCATCACTAACGTTAACGTGTGAGTTGGAATGCCGCTCAGGCGAGGTGTACTCAATACAAAATTATGTGATAAAGTTTGTCAGTGACTTGCGACGGTGGTTTTCTCCTGGTACTCTGCTTTCCCCTAACAATAAAATTGACCGACACGAAATAATTGAAATATTGTTGAAAGTGGCATTAAGCACCATAACCATCACCCAACCCTTGATGAAACGTAGCGTGCTTTAACATATGATTTTAATCAGATTGTGCAATGTTTATCTATAAATAATTTCCTATTGACATGAATAATCTTTTAGAATTCATACATACACTAACACTGATTGTCTATTCATGAGAATCCATATGTTCTACAATACTCAGTCGGCTTGCATTATCTCAAATTCTGACAAGTTGTTTGAAACAAATCTGGTTCTTTTATAGTAAATTTTGTTTTAATTTATCCCAGAAAACTAGAATAATCGGATGTTTCAAATTAAAATCTAAATAAGAGAGATTTGACTTATGAGGCCAACGCTTTTGCAATGAGAAAGTGCCCCAACTTATTTTCTTAAAGAGGTCATCTGTCTTATAAGGCAATGTTTTCTTTGTCTCAAAGGTGAATTCTTTTATAATAATGTTTGAATGAATATATATATGCATGTATAATATAACTGACATATTCAATACCAACTTTTATCATATTTTTGTCTAAAATATACACCCCACATACATATAATTAGATGTGATATTTCATAGTTTAATTTTCTACATACATTTAGCATTAGTGCAGATAGATATACAAATAATATTCATTTATCGGCAAATTGGACATTTGATGTGTGCCACTGATAAAAGTCTGGATCACTAAACTGACCTTGATCCACAAAATTATTAGGTTAGTTGGTAACTCTCATGCACAGGTTCACAGGTCAATCAGACGTAAATCACATTATGACGTCACTGATAAAAACAATAATGCCAGTTTTGAAGATCTCAACATACTTTATTACTAGAATCACAGCTTGTCCTGTCAGACTTGCTGCGATACTAGCAATAATGTCTTGTCTCGACCTTCAAAACTGCCGTTATTCTATATTTATCAGTAACTTGGACATTTTTTCTTTGATATTGTCAGTATCAACAATCTGACTCTGATCCTACAAATTATCAGTGAGCATGACGTCAAACACATTGCGACATTACCAATAAAAACAATAATGCCAGTTTTGAAGGTCTTGACTAATGATCACTAGTATCACAGCTTCTCCTATCAGACTCGCTATGATACTAGTGATAATGTCTGTCTCGTCCTTCATAACTGCTGATATTCTACATTTATCCCGACTCAGTTAAAAATATTGCCTTTTCATTGGCTACAAAGTGCCCTTTTCAATAATTGTATCCCCTTCCTTGAAATCACGCGATTTGGTACAAGCCCCGAATTTTTTTTGTATCACGTCTCCGTGATTTGTATCCCACAATTAATGTTTCAAAGTGAACTGACACTGTGATAATACTGCCAAAATTATTGTTATCGTTACTGTTATGAATTTCAATATTAACAAGTTGTTTTAAACTATATTATTATACTTTACTATTAGAAACCAAGCAAGAAATAATTAAGATATTTTAAAGTTTTATTCCATGGAACAAGAAATAACTCATTATTCCCACGGCAAACTGCACGTAGGTCAAATAACTGTGAGGGAATCTGCACGTAGCACAAAATAACTGTTTGAAATTGGCGTGCTTTTGCACGTCGAAACAATAACTAGTTATATCCCTCAGCACGTAGAACCAATAGTTAGTTATTTCCCTCATATTAGTTCAGTATAATAATACAGTTATGTCCTTCATGAGAAGATAATATCTATAATTAAAATAACCCTTTCTCAATTTAATAATTATGTATATTAACTTCTCATGAAGGCCATAATTGTATATTATTGGCTTTATTTTTTCCATCCACTAAAAATAAAAAAATAAAAAAACAGTTCAAGGCCACCAACAGGCACAGATAAATTTGTTAGTTATTTACAGAGGGTTAGAGAATGTATGCTTGGAAATTTCATCGCTGGGATAAATTCGCTATACAGTCAGTTACAGGGGGGATACGGGAATATATGGAGTGCCTGAAATTTTTTTGTATCGGGGCTCGGCTAATGACTCGCCCGATGCGAAATTTTTTCAGGCACTCCATATATTCCTGTATCCCCCCTGTAACTGACTGCATAATTAATAATATCACCTTTTCCAGATCATTGAGTAAAGAAAGACTAAGAAACAAAAGCCGATTGAATATAAATATCCATATAACATTTTATATCTCTCTGGCAACCATAACACTGTATACATCAATTCACCATTTTTTTCTGCAAAAGTAATCAAAATATTTCCATTAAGATGCTACAAAAAATTAATAATTTAATGTAATTTCTTCAACATAAAATTTTGTTTCATTTAATTAAGGAGGCACAATAATGTTATATCCAAGCTTAAGAAGAAAATATGCACTCCAAAGAAGCTTTTGAGTGGGCAAGGTAAAAATCAGTAACTTGGTTACTGTCTGTCTGTATCTATAGTAATGTACTAACAAAGTTATATGATGTCTACAAAAACAAAATAATAACAAGTGACCTTACGTACATTGATCCCTCCTCGTCAGTTATTACTGCCTTATAGTAAAAAATTGTGTGAATTTTGAGATTATGGATTAGGTTGTTTTAATATCACTTGGTTTGTTCTTAGCAGAATTAGAACCCTAACAGTGGTACACCGCAGAGTTCATTCACTTAGCATAATGACAAACCATTTACCCCCCTCTGCCAAATTCAATTTATATATACAGTATAATCAAGTCAGTTCTGCCAAATACGACCATACATAATTGAAGAACACTCATAGATTATTCCTTGATGGATATATTTGGTTAATGGAATATTTTTTTTGAAGACTTCAGATCAAAACAAATCTGGGAATTTTTATTTTTTCAGGAGCATCTATATATTGCTCCTGTTTTTGTTTTGTTTTAACAATTCTGTCATATTCCAACCAATTAGCAACTATCATGCTGAGGAGCCTGAAATCACTCACCTTGTTTTCAATTTGACTTCTAAAGTTTATAGAATATGAGGGCGTCACACATAATTTTAAAGATCATTTTGGTTCAAATTTTTCAGCACAAGATTTTGATGTGATTTTTTTCTCACAATATGCCTAATCAGTATAAATTGAACTACTCAATGCAATGCAACTGCAGTTAAAATTTGAGCTCATTTAAACTAAAATAAAGTAGCAATAGACAATTTTAGAAATTTCTATTCTTAATAACAGCATCCATCTTAAATTGAGGGCAGGGCTGTCAAGACATAATTTTCAGTGAGGACCACCGAAGGATCATACTAGCCAAGTTTGGTTACATTTGGTTCAGTAGTTTCAGAGGAGAAGATTAAAATGTGAAAGTTTACGATGCACAATAAACAGACAATAGATGCCATGTGATGGCAAATGCTCACCTGGTCGAAGTTAAAGAGACATGGCCCCCTACTCCCCCCAAAGTTCTGTAATCACTTACTTATAATAGCAACTCCATAACCCATATTTTTCTCTCCCATTCTATAACTACATGTAGGCACCATGATCTCTGTAATACCAAATTGTTTTTGTTTCAGATTTGTTACCATCCATCCTTTCATGTCTGCTATATTCCTCTGTTTTACACTCCATGAAGAGTCATCATCCTTCATACAATCATCACATAATAATACAGAGGCCTAGAATTGATCAAAAATATATACAACATTCATCATCGTAAATTATGAAAAGAAATTTTATACGTGTGATGGTCAACATTTCACTAAAATAAGTCAGTGGAACCTGTCTAATATGACACACTAAGGGACTAAGGAAATGTGTCGGATTGTGCAGGATGTCGGAATACTCAGGTTTTATCTTAGTTACTAGTAACAGAAATATTTTGGGACCATAAATTTTTGTCGGATGTCACAGGATGTCGGAAAACGGATTGCACAAGTTCTACTGTATCAACAAAAGAAACAACCACTTCTCACCTCAAATCATTGAACATAAAACTAGAGGTTCAGTGGGCTGAGCCTGTGTCGCTCACCTTTCATTCTGCTTTGAGGAAACTTAAAACAGAACCGTCCATACATGTAGATGCTTCCTACCAAGTTTCGGTTCATATGGCTAAGCAGTTTCAAAGGAGAAGATTTTTTAGAAATCGACCAATCAGAAACAAGAATTGTATGTGGTGGTCATGTTTGCTAACCGATCGGGACGAAATGAGCAATCTTCATAGAGGACATTCCATAGATGCTTCCTACCAAGTGTCGGTGGTAGCCATTTTTGCTAACCGATCGGGACGAAATGAGCAATCTTCATAGAGGACATTCCATAGATGCTTCCTACCAAGTTTCGGTGGTAGCCATTTTTGCTAACCGATCGGGACGAAATGAGCAATCTTCATAGAGAACATTCCATAGATGCTTCCTACCAAGTTTCGGTTCATTTGGCCAAGTGGTTTCAGAGGAGAAGATTTAAAAAAATTGGTCAATCAGAAAAAAGAATTGCCTGTGGTGGCCATGTTTGGTAATGGATCATAACAAAATGTGCACTCTTTAGAGAGGACCTTCCATAGATGCTTCCTACCAAGTTTCAGTTCATTTGGCTGAGGGTTTTCAGAGGAGAAGATTAAAATGTGAAAAGTAAACGGATGACAGACGATGGACACCAAGTGATGGCAAAAGCTCATATTGCCTTTGGCAAGGTTTGCTGAAAAGAACATTAAAATGTGAATACTTACTTGTAATGTATAGAATAAACATGTTACACTATATCAGCATTAGTTAATTTCTAAGGGAGATAATGGCAAGAGTTATCTTTTATTTAACATTTTAGGCAAGAGTTATCTTTTAACAGAGGAGAAGATTTTTTTTATAAAAATCAACCAATCGGAAACAAGAATTGCCTCTGGCAGCCATGTTTGTTAACTGATCAGGACAAAATGAGCAATCTATATAGAGGACCTTCCATAGATGCTTCCTACCAAGTTTCGGTTCATTTGACCAAGCGGTTTCAGAGGAGAAGATTTTTTTAAATCTGCCAATCAGAAACAAGCATTGCCTGTGGTGGCCATGTTTGTTAATGGAACGGGACAAAATGAGCAATCTTTATAGAGGACCTTCCATAGATGCTTCCTACCAAGTTTCAGTTCATTTGGCTGAGGGTTTTCAGAGGAGAAGATTAAAATGTGAAAAGTTAACGGACGACAGACGACGGATGCCAAGTGATGGCAAGGTGAGCTAAAAAGACCATGGCATATGGCATTGGACGTCCAGGTCCTGGCTTGGGACAAACAAATATATGTGGCTGGGTTAAACCAGTTAATAGGGTTACGATTAGGGATTGTGGGTTGTTAATGGGGATGATTAGGAATAGTGGGTTGTTACTGGGGTTATGATTAGGGATTGTGGGTTGTTAATGGGGATGATTAGGGATTGTGGGTTGTTAATGGGGATGAATAGGGATTGTGGGTTGTTAATGGGGATGATTAGGGATCGTGGGTTGTTAATGGGGATGATTAGGGATTAAGGGTTGTTAATGGGGATGATTAGGGATTGTGGGTTGTTAATGGGAATGATTGAGGATTATGGGTTGTTAATGGGGTTATGATTAGGGATTGTGGGTTGTTAATGGGGTTATGATTAGGGATTGTGGGTTGTTAATGGGGTTATGATTAGGGATTGCAGGTTGTTAATGGGGTTATGATTAGGGATTGTGGGTTGTTAATGGGGATGATTAAGGATTGTGGGTTGTTAATGGGGATGATTAGGGATTGTGGGTTGTTAATGGGGATGATTAGGGATTGTGGGTTGTTAATGGGAATGATTAGGGATTGTGGGTTGTTAATGGGGTTATGATTAGGGATTGTGGGTTGTTAATGTGGTTATGATTAGGGATTGTGGGTTGCAAATGGGGGTTATGGTTAGGGATTGTGGGTTGTTAATGGGGTTATGATTAGGGATTGTGGCTTGTTAATGGGGATGAATAGGGATTGTGAGTTGTTAATGGGGATGATTAGGGATTGTGGGTTGTTAATGGGGTTATGATTAGGGATTGTGGGTGGTTAATGGGGTTATGATTAGGGATTGTGGCTTGTTAGTTTAAATATATTTTATTAATTAATTCAATATAATATTACAATATTCAGCTATATACATTACATAATAAGAAGAAATTAATAGGATTGGGAAACAAGTTACAAGAACTATCCGTAGGAATAAATTTCATATATAATATACTGTGAATTTCTAAGGGGAGAAGCAAATAGAACTAACTAACAAATTTGATATAAATTACAGAAGGGATAAGAAGATAAAACAAAGAAAGTGATCTGGTGTTTGATGTAAAAAATGTTTGATTCAAAGTAATTAAAAAAGAAGAAAAAAGAAGAATGAAATAAGGGAACTAGGTACTGCTGATGTTAGATGAAACGTTTACTGTTTATTATAAACTTTTGTACATTTAAAAATAAACTGTTATTAGTTTTCACCTGTAACTTGTGTATTTCAGGACAGCAAAGTGATTTATTTACCTTGCTTGTATTTTTTCTGGTCTCTGCTGCTTTGCAAAAGAAATGCACTAATATTAATAATGGTGTAATTTTGGTTCCGTACAACAAAAATAGATTAAAACAAGCAATATCAGTAATGCTTAACAGCTTACCTTTTTTTACAGAGCGTGCAACAGTGTAATACTTACCGATGCTTTCTCTATATTGATCTACTTCAATACCCATCAGGTTATACCAGTGTTTTGAATATATAGGGAAGAAAGGCAATCGGTAAATAAATAAAGTAGCCTAAAGAAAACAGCACGATTCATCAGCAGTACCTTAAAAATGTGCAAAAGGAATTTACAAAAAACACCACGTTCGTGGTGAAAGGTGCGATGCAAAACTAAAGTGTGAATTAAATAAAGAATTATGTAGACAATAAACATGGGAAAATAGGAGGAGGTATATGGAGGGGTTTATTTATATGATACTAAACACATCATGATAAATATCTAGTATTTCTATATTATATTGAATGAAACGGATGAATCAATATTATATTTAGAACAAATAAAGTTTAATTATATGTGCGTTCCAAGCTAATTGTACCACAGTGATAATTGGGGGAAAGATTGAGCGGCAATGTTTTTTTTTAACTTATTTACTAAGTTATAATCCAATTGAATGCAAAACAATATATATATATATATATATAGCTTAGAGGCAAAATGATTGTGTCTTTTTCTCGTAAATATACCCTTTATGTACGAGATAAATTATCAATATCTGACACAACAATGTGGTTTTAAATAATAATAATAATATAAAATAAATTAACAAATACAGAATTAAATTAAATTAAACAGATAAACACAAACAAGTAGAAGTAAGAAAATCAACAACAAAAACAGAACAAACTAATGAAAGAAGTTAAATATATAAACATATACTGTACAACAAAGTATTACTCATACACACACACCCACACCAACACACGGGTCAAAGGTTCCTCCGCATCAAGACACCCTTGGATACAAAGGTCACCCCCCGGACCCTCTTACGTTTTCTACACTTGAAAGCAGTTTTAATAAGAAGTTATTTCAATAATCTCATATAATTCTTTATATACAATTCACAGGCATTTATAATTTAATCATAAAAGTAAATCTCAATGTCATAATTTTCATCAAATATATAGTAATTTTTGGTGAGGGAGATTAAACTTTGGCTAAATAATGTTTCAAGAAAAGGTAGAAACAAAATCATGTGAATATTACAAATTGAAACAAAACCATATTATTTTCTGTCTTCAGTGCTGTAACTTCATGATTATCGAGTAAGAAGTGACCGGAAAAGAAACCCTTTAAACTTAAGGTTTTCCTTGAAATGTATAGGAAATTGCGGAAAGACCCCGACCATTTAATATTTATGAATGACTAAGTACTGTAAGGTCTGTTCGATTGACTTATTTATTTTGCTTTTATTGAAGATTACAACAAACATGATTAAAAAACGACAAAAAAAATAATTATATTCATATGTATGAGAATGTGCGTGTGTTAATACATATATTCAACAACAACAAAATATAAATATAAATAAAGGGAATACAATAGTACTTACAGTAATGTTGCTTTACAATTGTGACCTTACGGCAATATAAAGGTGTGTTGAGAACAGATATTTGATTGGACGAGGACAACCTTGTCCCCAATCGTAATGTTACTACAATTTGGTTATAGTAAAGTCACGTGGATATAAAATATATACCTATATTTACGAATGACAAAATACTGGAGGTCTGTTCGATTGACAGAATTATTTTGCTTTCATTGTGATTACAACAAACATGTTGAAAAATCGATAAAGAAAATAATTATTTACGTATAAATATGAGTGTGCATGTGTTAATACATACTTTCAAAAAAAAAAAAAAAAAAAAAAAAAAATATATAAATATGGTAATACAACAGTATTTACAGTTGTGCTGCCTTTCACAAATGTGACCTTACGGCAATAAAGGTGTGTTGGCAATATCTATTTGATTGGACGAGGATAACCTTGACCACAATCGGAATGTTACTTCAATTTGGTTATAGTAAAACCATGTGATTATGAAAGGAAATTGAAAAACAACAGAACATTTTTATATTTTTACAAGTTAATATGGTTAAGT
This sequence comes from Bathymodiolus septemdierum, assembly GCA_963383655.1. NCBI lineage: Eukaryota > Metazoa > Mollusca > Bivalvia > Mytilida > Modiolidae > Bathymodiolus > Bathymodiolus septemdierum. The sequence goes on from OY726522.1 coordinate 36,530,283, forward strand.
GATAATTGCATGGGAATGCAGGTAATACAGATTTTAACACAATTTTTGATTATGCAAAACATTTTAGGTATTTTTGTTTATTTTTATTTGGTAAATATATATTAGAACATTATTAGAGCATTTATACCTGTGTTTGATATGTAAATTATGACAACAGCAAGCTAGATGAAAGTAATTAATTAAAAGACAATACAATCCAGTTTTGATGAATTAAAGTTTATTATTTCTGTATAAGTTCATAGGTTGGATCTAGTAGTTGTACGACTTCTGCCAGGGCATCCATTGTGTTTGCTTCATAGATTCTGTTGTCTTTATCTTTCATCAGGATTTTACCATTGGTTGTCCATAGTTGGGCAATCGTTTTCCTTTTCAGAAGTTGCCTTGCATGTGAGTGAATTTTGTTCCGTGTGCGGGTTAAGTCCTCATTGATGTAGACGTGTTTGTATTTCGAGTATGATTTTAAGTTTTTTCTACACTTAAGGATCCGTCTTTTCACGATGGGGTTTGTTAGTCTTACAATGATTTGTCTTGGTCTGGCATGGTTGTGACCTCTACTATCACCTAGTTTTCCGACCCTGTGTGATCTCTCAATGTCAGTGGGTGATAAATCAGGGTCGATATCAGAAATGATTTTCTGGATGATTGTATTCGTATCTTCGTCAGACCCACCTTCACTGATGCCCGCTACTCGTATCAAGCTCCTTCATCCATATTGCTGGAGTGAGTCTAGATTAGCCATCAATTCGTTGTTCTCTCGCTCTAGTTTCGATATTCTAAATATGAGGGGTTCTGTTTTTGCTGTTATTATAGATTCAATATCTACAGTGATTTTCTGCTTTACCGCTGTTGCTATTTTGTCGATATCTTCTTCAGACAAGGACAAATGTGGCATTACCGAGAACTGTTTGATTTCTCTATTTACATTAACATCTACTAACTGTATATTAGACGGAGATTTTACTGGTAATTGAGACCCAGTCATTTTAGTTTTTTTAACATCTGAACGTTCAGGTGGAGTGGGATTGCTTGTTCGTGGCATTCTGCTGTGTGGAGTCGACATTGTGGCTCGTTAATGGGGATGATTAGGGATTGTGGGTTGTTAATGGGGTTATGATTAGGGATTGTGGGTTGTTAATGGGGTTATGATTAGGGATTGTGGGTTGTTAATGGAGATGATTAGGGATTGTGGGTTGTTAATGGGGATGTTTAGGGATTGTGGGTTGTTAATGGGGATGATTAGGGATTGTGGGTTGTTAATGGGGTTATGATTAGGGATTGTGGGTTGTTAATGGGGGTTATGATTAGGGATTGTGGGTTGTTAATGGGGTTATGATTAGGGATTGTGGGTTGTGAAAAGGGTTAGTGTATTCAATGTTAATTTAACCTTTCTCTGTGTCATTTTTATCAATATTTCAATCATACTGTGAAATTCAATTTTATTGGAGGAGGAAATTACAGTGTCCAGAGAAAACGATCACCATTCTTCTTAACGTCAGTGAACAAATTTATTACGTACAGAGTACACCTCGATATGAGAGGAAATCAATCTCACAACTTAAGTGGCGATAGGCAACAATTGTGTGGATAGATATCAATCGAATTACCAAACAATTATGGCTACGACAGCACCAACGGTGAAAAGCAATGACTTCATCAAGATGAAATGTGTAAACAAAAATTTAGCAGACATTGAAGAATCATGTTAAATTAAAAGTGTTGACAACAAATCTAACTATAGACATTTTTTCCTCTGAAAAATACTTACTTTATGCCAGTGTCCTGACAAAATCAAATGTGGACGAACTTGTTGAAGAATCTACAAAATATTATGACGAATATAATAATAGAGTAATACACAACAATGTCTCCTTATATCATCTTAAATTATGACATGCAATTGTTATTGGTATTTAAGATACATCACAACTTATACTACATATTTTCTACAATATATTTTTTTCTAATTTTGTTGAAATAATTCTTGAAATGTTCTATAAATATGCATTAAAAAGGTATATGTACCTATGTACCAGTTCTCATTTTGCTAAGAATTTGGGTAAAAATTTAACAACTTTAGGGTTTTTAGTCTAGTACTGCTAAATAGAGAAAATCAACTAAGTCAAAACATGGAATCAATATCTGAAATCGACATCTGCTCTAAATATAAAATGCAGAAGTTGTATGTACATTGATACCATAGTGATTTATCTTAATAGATTTATACAAGCATTTTCAAATAGAAATGGATTTTTTTTAATATACCTTTTTAATTTATAATTCAAATTGCAGAATTTTTTTTTTTTCAAATTTAAATAAGTTGTAGCTGAAATTTACACTTTTTATTTTCAACATATCTGTTTTTACAATCATACGCAATATAATAAAATAAACATGTTCGGTCCAACTGCATTTCATGAATTTGGCAGGGATATTGTTCTGCCATACTTGACTAAAAGCTATGGTTATTTTCGTCTTGCTTTGTATGTTCATGATAATTCTAGTACACAATTTATAATAAGGGATTTTGTTGATCATTTTGATTTGGAAATATGTAGATTTAATAGTGCATTGTATCTTGAAATATAAACCAATGAAAATACTCTTCTTTAAATTGTTAAATTTGTCATTCAAAGCAAAGAAATCAAGATACAATTCAAGAATTAGAATAAAAATTAGTTGTTCTAAATATAGAATCAATTAGTTCTAAAAATAGAAATGTTGTTCTAAAAATAGAAATAAGATGTTCTACATATAGTAATAAGTTAACTACTGGTATTTGAACTGTGCTACGAGAGTATGTCATAAGAATACAATCAGGTAACTTTATCATGCAATGCATGACACACAATCAATTTGTATGAAGACAAAAAAAAACCCACTTCAAATCTTTAAAACAAATATCAATAAAGTACTATAAACACATGACACAACAGCACCACATGAGTATGAACAAAATACACTAGACACAATATCAAGTTGTAACCAAATTCCTGTGTACCTAATACACTATGTTATACTAGATAGTTTTTCTCTCTATTTGACTTTGTAAACATAGTATCTCATATATGAAAGAAGACTCTGTTCGAAGTGTACACAATTTCTTTGTTTGTTGTGGATTTTTACCACTCTAATATGTTAATGGAATGTTCGTTGATTCCCATAAAATTATCTAGACCCAGTCATATTTGTTGTGGTTCATATACTTTTGATTGGGAGTGAACGACCACCGGTTTAAAAACTAGTGCAATGACCCAAGATTCCATACACTATTTGCTAAATGTCAAACTTAAAATTTACTGCTTTCCCTTTAGATATTTATTTCCCATTAGTTAGCTTGAGATGGATTCAAAACTCATTAGAACTCGGGATACATTTTTTCTAAATTTTAGGTACTGGATATTTTGATACAAGTATTAATGTATGAAAATCAGTTACTGACAACAGACGACATTGACATATCATTCTATCATCACACAATTTTACAGTCGTACATAAATAAATAGTGAAACCTGTCTAAACTGAACCTCCGTGGAATCAAGTTTTGTGTAGACAGGTGTTTATATATATAGGTTAAATTTACAAAGATTTCCTACATTTGGGACTTTGTTTTAAGGTTTGGTTTATACAGGATTCCGGTTTGGTCACGGTTCAGCTTAGACAGGCTTCACTGTGCATATGTTGTCTGGAAAGGTATAAAAGGTACAACATAGCTGGAAAAAAAGCACATACATAAAATGCTTTTACATGTTACATGCATAAGAAAAATAACTTATGAAAAGAATTAGTACATAAAATTTGATTAAATAATTTAAGCATAACTTTATGTATTAACAAGTTGATTATACAGCAAAAATTTACAAAATAAGGACAATTTTGATGTATGTGGTGTGATTCAATTGATTATGGGAGTTTAACACCACTTTCAACAATATTTCAAGTATATGTTGGCATTTAGTTTTATTTAAGTATGAAATCTGAGTACCCAAAGAAAACAACTGACCTGTCACAGGTAATAGACAAAACTTTATCACAAAGTTGTATCAAGACTTGCACCTTGTCAGGAGCAGGTATAAAACTCAAAATTTCCATAATGATATGCACTGATTGAATAGTTCAAAGAAAATCCTACTACCATATGATCACAGTCATGACGGCCCTTGGGGCAACATGAAGGGCCCAAACAAACTATGCATCTTTTAAAAGTTGGGAATCATAGATGCATTTATCTAAATTTGATACTTGTATCAACTTAATATTACTTATGCTGTGCTTCATATATTCATTAATGTTTTATTTTTTTTTAAATGAAAAAAAAATAGAAATTTGTGATTTATATTTAATGCAACAATTTCAAGGATTTGTTTTTGGTGAGATATAATTGTAATATAATAGTTGACACCATGTACATTCATATTCTATATTTATTCTTTTAAATGGAACCAAAACATGAAAATGTTGATTTAAACCTTGTTTTGGTGATTAAATACAAATTCGGATATACAAATGTGTAAACTAATTGTGTTAGTAAATTCAGATTTTTCTCATGCCCTGTATTGCCTTTGGCAGATATTTACTATGAGACCATCTTGCCATGGACAAATGCACACGCTAGGATGACAATGCATGAATATAAGGATCAATTATCATGGACCAATGATGTATGGTTACTTAGAAACAGAAATTATCCCACACTTTGATGGCAGCAAAGCAATAACCATGCCTTACCTTTCCAGTCTGCTATATCGAGGATTATGGTGTTTAACACCACTTTCAACAATATTTCATTTATATCGTTCCTGCTATATCAAGCAAGACAATAACAATATGTGTAAAATATCCCACTACCGGTAATCTTCAGCAAAATGGAGGTAAATAAAATAATAGAAATAAATAAAAGTTTGCCTTCAAATATAATATTAAGCAAAAACATTTTTTTTTATCTATTGTTTTAAAACCTACAGGATTAACTCTCATTTTGTCTTTCATTAAAACTGAAAAATGGCTGACCAAAACATGGATGGGTGCGGCTTGTCTTGATTGAATAACCCACATCATATCTTCTGGATTCTGCAACAATACTATGTTTATTGTTTAATATGAAAACATTGTTAAGATGTAGATTTAAATGTGCCAGTTGTCTCCCTTGCCATAGAACTGAACTGTTATGAGTAGCCAACAGCTGTTTTTCTGATTATCTCAAGCCTGTAAACATTAAGATCTCTGTTGTTGGAAAAAAAACCATTACACATATACACCTTCTATATACGATTAGCAATATGTAGGAGGAATAATCCATTTAAAATTATCTCTTCTTAAACACCAATCAATCATGTATTTCTAAGAAACTAAATAGAAAGGTTTAAATATGTTATTTGAAAATATTGCAGCCATTAGTTCAGAATTAATATTTTTAAGACTTCCTGAATGCAGAGAAAAAAATAAATGGCTCACTCTTTAAGCTACTGTTAAATGACATGACTGTATTTGAAGGTTAATTCACTTCTATATATTGTTTTTATTTTGCATATTTATCTTTTATTGTTAATTAATTATGTTAAGCCAAGTCTGATGTTAACACGGTAAAATCAGCATAAAAAATAAATATGACCATTAATTCTGTTTATTAATAATTCAAATCAAACCTTTTAAATTTTAAAGAAATTAATCGAAAAATATAGGACTGACTTTAATGAAATTGAGTGACATACCCCCAAAAACTCTTAAAATAAAATACAATTTAATGAAATTGAGTGACATACCCCCAAAAACTCTTAAAATAAAATACAATTTAATGAAATTGAGTGACATACCCCCAAAAACTCTTAAAACAAAATACAATATAATGAAAACTGAAATTGTTTCCAATGGCACCTCAAACAATTTTTTTTTAAAAACTACCTACAATAAAATGGCCTTCTAACAATTTCCCTTTTCACAAACTAAATTTTTTATTTTCTTTACAACCACAATATTTTGTGTTGCGCATTTTTTTATACTAGCATCATTAGTCAAAATGTAAATGTTTAAATTCATGCAATTGATATTGTGATGTTCTATACTTTTTTAATTCATGTTTTGATACACTTATTTTCAATTCTTTATACCTAATCTTGCATTTTATAATTTTACATTTTTTTTCTTCCTCAAATTACACTGTTAGCTATTTAAATGATTTTTAATATAAAACAAATCTTTTCATATTTCATACATTCCCATTTTCATTTGCAAATATGTAAACTTGTGAAGTGAAATATACCTTAAAATACAGGTATTCATTCTTGCTGTTTTATGATATGGTGTTACAGGTAAGAGTAATGAATATCATGAGGTACCATAATTAATGCATACAGCTTTAATTATCACCAATTCTCAACTTTTCCCCTCTTTAATTTCTGGTATAGAATCGTTTTTCAATAAAACTAATTTTCTTCGTGTAATAATTCAAATTTCAAATAAAAGAGAAAAAAGCATTATTTAATAATGTTGATAAAAAATTAATATCAATTTTTTGCAAAAAGTAGTAAATTGCACAGAACAGAAATTAATTAGTTGAAAAGGGAAAAAAATGAAAATTGGTTCCTCACTTCTAAATAGTTTAGATTTTTCAGAATCATATGAACCGTGTTACATACAGAAATAACAAATGGTTTATCTCTTGGTAAAATACTGTTGTGTGTAAGAAGAACATGAATATCTAAACCAAGTTGAGCGCCATATGACTCCGCAAGAATTCTTTTCTGAAGAAATCTTGGCTCTGGAAACTGCATATCTAACTGTAATAAAGAATATAGAGTTAATCAATATCATAAATAATCTGGAATCTTTTTTATGATAATTTTCAGTTCTATTCTCAAAATTTTACTGAGAATTTTTCATTAGAGCAATAAAATTCTAAGCCAGCATTTTAACATTTTAGTATTTCTATACAACCCCAGTTGATGTCACTTGGAATTATTGAAGTTGTCATATGAATGCCCCTAACTGGTACCTAAACTATTTCTTAAAAAAGCGTTTTTGTTTAATATTTTGAATTTTAAGCAAAAATATTCTTCATCTCAATTTGCATGGAAGATTTCTTGGAAAAATGAAAACCTTTTTATTCATAATTACATGCTTTTGTCAGACATGCTCAAAATGCTGAATTAACAGAATAACATAAAACTAAAGGAATAGTCTTAGATACTATGATTTATTAGATATTATTGCAAAGGGGATCAAATTGATGGAAACAATGCAACCCCATGGTAAAAATATAAATAAAACATGGCAACACAACAAATTATTTCTATTCTGAAATCAAATTAAAACTTTTAAAGGAAAACATAATCAGTAATGACAGCCTTATATGATAATATTATGTCCCAATTTGTAAACTCAATGTGTAAAACTTTCATCAAATTTGCTTATGACATCATCACTATTAGTGGTCATAGATTAGCACCCTACATTAGAATCACATTAGGCTTGGTAAATTGTATCCAGTGTAGGTATTTCATGTACACAATTGAGGTATACTCAATGAACATCAAACAAAGGATACAATAATTTAGAAATATTTTAGTTGCCTTTTCCATTGGAACCAAAAATCTTTTCAAAGGGAGATAATAATGATCTATACATTTTTATTATTATGTTCATCCCCACGTGATGGAAATCAAACATGCATATGGGCAAGTAATTCAGCTTACATAAACAAAATTATGATAACTAGCTGTTTACTTTCAGTGTTAATATTGCAAACCCATAAAAGAAACTAAATTAAAGTTTAAAACAAATAAAATTGTATTGTGCACATCACAATGCACATATGTAGCATTCACTTATATCATGCCAAATAAGAAAATTCACCTGATTTAAACTCTAGGAAAAGTTGTAATGTGGATCCAAAATTGTTTTTAAATAGATTAAGGTGAAAAAAAGGACCACAACTCGTGGAAATATATTACAATCAGATGTGTGGGAAAGCAGTACATTTACCTACTTAAAAGATCCAAATTAAATAATTAAATTTAATTAGTTACATTTATTTCATCTGAATGACTATAACCACAACAGGTCATTAGTTGAAAGATAAATAAGAAATACAATGGTAGCTCCCAAAATGTGGTGAGCATCAGAAATCAATAGAAAGAAATATTTACAAAGCTTTTTTGCTGTGAGCCAAGTTACAATGCTTTTTATTCTGCAACTTTTTAAAATTGAGGAATTTGTTTTAGTTGTGATTTCTGAGGCAACAATTACATAAGTAGATGTAAATGATTGATTGATTATTTTTTTGTTGCTTAACGTCCAGTGGTCAATATTTCATACATATTCAAGACAAGAACAAGTTCTAACAATATCACAAAACTATTTAAATGAGGGAGGAATGGGACAACAGAGGCAACAACTTTTAACTACCATTGGAAAAGTATTGAACATCTGGATAGGGATGAAATGAAAAACTTAATCTTTAATAGAGGCTACAATAGGCATATCCTTTTTCGAAATTCACAAATGAAGTCTTTAACATGCAGGAAGCGTGGCACTCTCAAAACACATTACCCACTCTGGTCCACAGTCATGCTTCTGTATTATACTCAGACAATCCCCCTCTCAAGAGAGCACCTCCTATGAGCCACCTGAGGATGTGCTGGGACGCTCTGTTGGTCGTGGCCTGAGAACCTTCACCAGTACACACACGATGTAAATGCAACTATCATATAACCTCTGCCACAGCATGGTCACCCCTTTATTGGACAGGCTTTCTACAGTCAACATATATAGATACAAGTTGTAGGAGAAACACAATTCTAATCATGATGTGACAAACACAAATTTTTGTAGCCTAAATGTATATAAATTCTGTCAGTCAATCCATATACAGGTAGAAGTTGCAGGATAAATACATTTGTGATGTGAAATAATATTTTGAGTACCGGTAGCTTAAATGCATGATACTGAAGGAAACTATGGTAGAAGATATATTCACTTTTACTACATATGTTTACCTTTATATAATCTATAAATCCAAAAGTAGAAACCCCTGTTAGGTTCTCAAAATGTTTTACAAATCTGTCGACTTTCTTCTGTGTTCTAAAGTCTCTAAATTCTCCTCCTATATCATTGTCTCCAGGAATGTAGATTTTCTAAAACAAAACACACAAAAACCCATACGTTATATTGTATATTGATAACTGTCAAAGAAAAAATAGTCAGCAATGTAACTATGGGTGATGCTAGACTTGGGGTCAATTACTTTCAAATGTAATAGATTACATTACAATTACTTTGCAATTTTCATGATTACATTACATTATGATTACATCAATTTTCAAATGTAATTGATTAAATTACAATTACTTTGTAAATGTAATCGATTACATTACTGATTACATTTAATATCATGACAACCAATATATTAGTGTTTTATGTTATTTTGTCTCATGTGCATCTGTTCAATATCTCTTATGTTTTTTAATGTGTTTCTTACTCAGAAGTATGAATTACCCATTCAGTTTTAATGTGATCATTACATGCAATAACATACAGTACATTGTAAATTATAAACAGCAATTCTCATTTTCCTTGTAGGCTTGTTTTTCATAAAATATGTTGTCTTATTACTATGACCAATAGTCATTCCATCTTATACTATTAGTTAATATTATAACATACATTTGCACATTTTGATACTATATATCAAATAATTTCAAACATCCTGTCAAAAGTGTATTGTGGATAAACTAGTAGTTAACCTGTGTCACAGATAAAATTTGTAATTAAGGTCTTATTTTATGACACCAATCAACAAATACTAAATTTCACACCAATGTGCATCCTTGATATATAATTCAGAAGATAAAAAAAAAGTCATTCTGATTCTAAAAACTTACTTAAAGATATGCATAATTTCTCAATCTAAATCCTTAATTACAGGTATGTGAATAGGTTTAATAAAATATCCATTACAAGTTGCATAGTAATCCAAAAATAATGAAAATTTTGCTGTTTTATATAATATCTTTATTGAAATTTAGATCTCTTTTTAAACTTGTATAAGATATCTTCATAAGATACCTATCTTTTGATTTATATAAAAAATATTTCTTTATCTTATGGGAATCATGAGGACATGGTGATAGTCTTTCATAGAAGCAATTTCATAAATGAAATCTTGAAAGCCGTGTCAGATAATTTATAAATTTTAGTGCTTGTTGTGTTTTACACAAACCGACAAACTGTTTTCACTGAAATTTTGAAACCCTAAAGAAATTGAAATTGAATTATTATTTGTTTGGATATCAAGTCTTTGAAGCCCTAATTATTACTTAATATTTTTTTTAGTTGTGATACTGATAGTTTTGATTGCAATTAAACATAGAATAATATCTTTTGATCATGTTGTGAATGCCACTTTATTTTAAAAGATTTTTTTTTCAGTTTTTAACAATTGAATTTCAAAACATATTTTTTTTGTCAATAAACTTTATAAATTTCTCTAGTAAACCATTCTACATTATTTGTTTAATAAATTTCATGAAGAAAATTCATTTACATCAATCATACATTAAATATCTAAGGAGATACATGTTTTAGTTAAAACAAAATAAGTCAAAATGATGAAAAGTAATCTAAATGTAATCAGAAAGTAATCATGATTACAGGGTCAAAATGAATGTAATCAATTACATTACGATTACATGTAATCTAAAAAATGGCCGATTACAGATTACATCCGATTACATGAAAAAATGTAATCAATTACAACTGATTACAATACAGTACAATGTAATGATTTGAAATTCACTATGGATTATTAATGAATGAAATGCCTTAACGTCATTAATGAAAAACTAAAAATATGTCTGACAAGGAAAGTAACAAATTCCTTTCTTATTATTTCAACTAATTTAAGAAATCAAGTTTCTTCTTCTGTAATATCAGTCATTTTTAGGCAACAAGTTCCTCTCTAAGCAAAGAGCAAAGTGTTTTGTCCAGCTTGCCCAGCGATTTCTAAAAACAACATTGACACTGAAACAATGATGACAAACACAACTGATGACAATAGCACATGTGACTTGTATGGCTAAGTTGAGTTACCCCCCCTTCAATATATATCGTCACAACAGTAAAAAAAAGAAGAAGACAAAATTACTTTAGTGTACGCAGCAACTGAGAAAATATCTTGAAATCTTTGGTATGCATAATGGTATTCTTCAGTGGATGCTGAACTGCCTTCATCTAACAAGTCACCAAGGAACAGTATTATATCTGGTTTGACATGTTGATAGACCAGACCAAAAGTCCTTGTTAAATACCTAAAAACAAAATAAATATCAATGTTGATTTTTTTTTGCTTTTAAAGCAGCCCTAACGATCACTGCAAGCAAACTCCAGTTCATCATGAGTTTTTGAATACAATTACAATTATAACTGAACCACATTGAAACCAGCTCTTGTAATCGGAATAGACAGGTGTTCAGTTTATATAGGTTAATTTAACAAAGATTTCATATCTTGAGACTTTATAAAAGGTTTGGTTTATAAAAGATTCTGTATTATTCAGGGTTCAGTTTAGAAAGGTTCAATGTGTATTGATATTTCAGAATAAAAATATTGTTTAATACAAATGTACATGTGTATTTACATTGCATCAGCATATATATATATATATATTTTATTAAACAAAATACAAGCTTTATATTTTAGTTGATTGGCTGGCCAGTGATTTTCTCCCAGTTTCGTTCACCAATAAATTTGACTGCAACGATATAACTAAACAAATTGATGAAAGTAACATTAAATACAGATAAACCATCTATATACAATCTGCTGATGGACTGATATTTTACCATAAATATTACAAAACTGTGTCAATTAGATTTGTAAGTATTTACAGACATATATACTACTTAACCATGCAGATTTTGAGAAAGTCCAAGTGGTTATAGCTATCCAATATCATTTCAAAGAAAACCAAGATAGTATTGTCACTCTCTCCAACCCATTTAGAATTAGAAACTCTCCCCAGTCAAATTACAATTGGAAAATCCCAAAAATCCAATTACAATTGGAAATTCTCCCCAATGCAATTAATATTGTCACTCTAACCATTCAAATTACAATTGTAAACACTCATCAATTCAATTACAATTGGAAACACTCATCAATCCAATTACAATTGGAAACACTCGTCAATCCAATTACAATTGGAAACACTCGTCAATCCAATTATAATTGGAAACACTCGTCAATTCAATTACAATTGAAAATTCTCATCAATCCAATTAGTATCATCACTCACGCCAAGTTAATTAGAATTGGAAAAATTTGCCAAAGCAATTATAATTGGAAACAACACACTGATACATTTTATTTTCTTTGTCATTAGCGAATTAGATCAGAAATTGAAATCTTCCCTATATATGCATCCATAACATGTAAGGGATCAGTTTCAAGGTGGATCACATAAAACAAGTTTACAGTAAAGCATAACACAAATTAGTTGGTTGCATAAAACCAACTTTACTGTATAAGATTGAAATCTCTGTACCTGTCTATGTCCCATCTAGCTAATGCTCCTATAGGAAAAGATGGTTCAAACTGGTACCCTTGTATCTGTGGATCTGATACCAGTAATACAACTTGTTTTTCATCATAATTTCTGTGAGAAATAAAATCAAATAAAAATTCAACAACTGACTACTTTAAGGATTATTCTATACAGGGTGCAATTGTTACAATAACAGGTCCATTCTTCTGTTCTACAAGTGTTGTTCTTGTGGTGGCTACATGTATCTTAAGGGGGCCGTCATGGTCTTGATTGTATGGTAGTTGGATTTACAACTACCTATGCAATCAGTGCCTATCACTTGAAATCCAGTTCATGATGATGTTTACACGATAAAGCATTATGTGATGATGTTTGTCAGTAACTTAAGGCAAGTTGCTGATTGGTTGTTTGAAATGTGACTTCTGGTGTGACCAGAAATTAGAAAGTTGTTAGATGTTAGTTTATAGCGAGATATCAATAAAGCTCCAAATAGCATTTAATTATAATTAGTCTGACATAAAAGGAATATCACTGTCAATCTGGAATAATGGGCAATTGGTTGATTTACTCATTTAGTAGATAAATGACAATGAACAGTATAACTAGACAACTAAGCACCAAGGTGATTACAACAGGAACTGTCTATCACTATGCCGACCATACTTGTTGTTTATATGTTGGCTTTCTTTTTGTATATATATGGGGAACCTCCAGATTGTTCGAACCAGAGTCAATTACACTCGAAGGAGTTTGACTCTATAATGGAAATAGAAGAACAGCTCATATATGACATTCGTGTAGTCTCAAGGACCATTTTATTTCATTTCATCTTTACCTTTCATTAGCTACATCAATTTCTGGCCATCGAAAACTCTGCATTACGTAGATGAAACACTCGTTGAATAATACTGTGAAAATTAAAGTGGTTAATATGATTTTCCTGGATGTCCATCCACAAACAACAATACTGTTCCTCGCCATTAAACCAACAAAACATTCTGTCAAGTCATTCTCTGTAAAGTCTGTAAATATAAATGTATCACGAAGATTAAATATATTATGTATAAAGTTCCTGATTCTTTACATTATGTATTTACGTATATGTGATGGTTGGCATTTTGCTCGCATGTGGACACTTTCATTACCTTAGGGAACGACCATTTAACTTGAAGGGGGGGTATGGTTTTTTTCTAAAAAAATATTCTGATTCCCAATGTTGCTGAAATAAATATTCTGATTTTGGTGGAGGAAAAAAAAAATAATCTGATTCAGAGTTTTTGTCATAAAATCTAATGTTAAATTGTGGAAAAAAATTTCGCGCTTTGCGCGACAACAAAAAAAATATTCTAACTCTTGTGTTGTCCGAAAAAAAACCTCTGAATGAAACAAAAAACCATAACCCCCCCCCCCCCTTCAAGTTAATTGGTCGATCCCTAATCATTTCGCTATAAAGAAGGGAGGTTTGGCCCATAAAAATAATTTCCCTCCCCTGCCATCTTTTTTTTTTTGAAGTGCCTGTATTTATCAGGCCAGGAAAGTGAGCAGTCATGTATATATATATATATATATAGTATATGTGTGTAAAGGGTGTCGATTTTGCCCATTTCTAGAATTTTGTGATTGGATTTTGGAAACGTTCCAACAGTGTGGTATTTTTTTGTTTTTCATTTTATATATTATTCCAAAGATTGAAATCTGTTTATTCTGACACACCATGGAGACCAATGAATTGGGTAATAAAATTGGTGTCTTAATATTTATGAGCTTAAACTAAAAGGTTAAATTTGCACGAAATGTAAAAAATGATACATCATTGGAAGTTTCAACCTGACTTCCTTCTATTGGTGGGATTAGGCATGTGCAGTTGCCATATTAATACAAGGACATAACTCAAAATGTTCAAGAAAAGATATTCACAATAAAGTTTTTCATTTTTTATATGTTTTTAGATGTATGAAACTACTTTTTTTTTATTTTATGTGTATGAGGGGCGATACAGAAAAAATCAACACGAGTAGCATAAAATCTCACCACGCGAGATAAAGCGAGAAAATATGAGTTTCATATCCTTCTTACTATATAAATCCTTGCCGTAACATAAAATTTAACATTAGCATCGTGTTATGGGTTTTCGTACTATTATCGATTTTCCGATATAGCGATTAATAGTGTTAACCCTTCATTCATATGACGATTGGAATTTTCAAAGAATGGCTAGTTATATATTTCTTTGTACATAAGATTGTTTTTAAAGCCATTCTTGTATTTTAATATACTCTCGATTATCTGGCAACTTTTGCTGTCAGTAAAATGGCGTCATCTGTTTTCGTATGAAGTAAAAACAGGGTCGATATAAGGGATGGAAACGAATATAAAATCCGGAAATGGCTGGTTTTAAAATTTCATGGTTCTGGACCAAATCATACTACATCTAAATAAAATAACAGAATGTTTGAAAATGACCCCTTTCAAAATTGTGTTTACTTTTGATGTTTTTTTAAGTGCTGAAACCACAATGCACTTCAATGTGACATGTATTTTATATAAGGTCTAAAATAAAAAATAGGTTTGTTTGCTGTTGGCCGACCGACCCTCCAAAATTGGGGCCGACCCAATTTTTGTTATTGCAGTTGTGACAAAAAAATTTTTTTTTTCCGTTTTGCATTTGCGGTAAATCCGGATTGGTACTTTTCCGGTTTGATCCGTATTTTATTGTAACCG